>CM054122.1:197311168-198511168 GCA_028751855.1 Ambrosia trifida | reverse complement strand
AAAAACAGAAACAAAAAAACAGGGTTGTTGGAAGATGTTTCAGAGTACTTCAGTATCAAAACAGTTGTATATTGCAGTTGCTTTTGTTTTGCTTTTGCTTTTGGGGTTTAACTATCTCTAACAACACTTTTGTTATCTTTGTGTAAATTATATAGCTTTGATTTTGGTTTATCACTGTGATATGTAATTATATATCACTCACATAGTCACATACATGTATATATATATACATATTTCTTGAAAACATATATAGTTTGCTTGTCTAACTTTGCAGGGTCAGTGGATTAGAGATGTGTGTTTATTCTGCTAGTATGGAACTCTTTATTATATTTGTGTTTAAGGAAACATCTTGGTAGGAGCAAATGATGACAGTTGCACTATGTATGTTATGCTTCACAAGAATGGCATTCTTTTCATATGATGTTTTATTGATTTACTTCATTACTTGTTAGATGTTGCAACGACGACACAATGGGTTGGGGTCAGTGGCGAAGCTTGGTTTCGGAATCGGTGGGGGCCGGACTCAATTTTTTTCGATCGGTAGTGGCAAATCGGTGGGGGCCGAACTCAACCCGGACTCAATTTACCTATGAAAATCGCAAATTTATACCACTGCACCAGAAAACAGGGGGGCCATGGCCACCCCTGGCCCTTCTTATCCTTCGTCCCTGGTTGGGGTTTGTTATCGGGTTGGACCGTGTCTAGCATTTTGGAGTCGAGAGATAAGCTGCAACTTGGAAATAACATGTAGAAGGGGACACCATGCTGCGACGGTTAAGTCAGTATTGAGTTTACATTTACGCTTACACTTTACGGTGTGTTTAGATTAATCTTCGGCTTTCGTCGTACCTACAAAATTAGGTGAGTGCACGAATTTGATTATCATTCTAACCTACCATTAAAATCTTAAAATAAAGATAGCTAGTGATTCCTTCCTGACTATAATCCAAATATCACCTTAGTGTTTAGTTCACAAATCAAACAATTACACAATTCATACCTAATTAAAGATGGGTTTGGATTGAAACAATGAGTCATGCCATTAGGAGTCTTTTTCATGTTGGATACGTCATTTTCATAATTGGTGTATGTAGAATTTATAGATAGAAGCATCATTATACGTAACCTTCAACAAATATTTACTCATTTTTTCAACGATCTATATTCTGCCTTCACACAAGCTTTTATCCGTCTTTGAGTTTTTGAACTTATGCAACTTTTAAAGAAGAATTCACATTACAATTATTTTTAAATATTTATATGTTAGGAAGGAATATATTCCTTGCTCATAAATCAAATACATATCAACATAAGTATTAACAACATAGAATTGTCATTCATATTCAACTAAGACTTTTGTTTATGGAATACTATAATATTTCAATGTAGGTTTATAATAGACTACGACTCTAAGTTTAGTAGCCGTTTTAGTCATATACCAACGTTCATCTATACATAAACAATTAGATAATAATAACAATAACAACAACAATAAACCCGTAAAGCATCCACCTCTTGGATAAGTATAGGATAGGAGGCAAACAATTATTATATGTATTCTTACCTTGTAGCTTAGTTGGTAGGTGACCGGACTCTCATTTGGAGAGATTCGGGTTCGATCCTCACGGGCGATATTTGAGGGATATTAGGCAATGAAGAGGAAAACATGTAAGCCATTAGTTGCGCAGGTTCGAATATGAGTTAACCCGATTTTCATCCGACTGTTACTCCAGTGAGGAAACTCATGTGGAGGCAGTACGGTTTACGGGCGAACGTCGTAGTCACCACTGTATAAGCGTGGGACCGGTTCAAACAACATAGTCTGGACACGTAGGTGATTAGAGCCTGCCAAGAGGCGGGTATGAGATATCTGCCACACAGTTAAGAAAATCACCATTCAAAAAAAATTATTATATGTGTTTTTTTAGCTGCAACTTAACTTACTCCTCAATATTTCTATATCTACACCTTGGCAAGGTTTGAACCCTCCGCTTCTTGAATAGATGAGATACACTTTACCATCCATCATGTCTATTGGGTACATTAAATGTGTTAGATATGTTTTCAAATGCGTATGATTATCAATGTATATTGATGTCATTGCTCATATTACCAAAAAATGGATTTAATGAATCGGTTGAATGTTGGTCATGATGGTTGCATTATTATTTTCTTCCCTTTGACTATTGTTGGCCCCTAATTATGTCCCACCTAGCCATATAAAACCATAATCTTATCTGGTTAACTCACACACACTTACTAATCGTACATCTAAATCTGCACATCTTTGTCCGCTATAAGTTTAAGATCTTCAATCTCATGGGGAAGAGCATCTTTTCAACATTTTGACACTACTAGGCTACAAGCCCTTGATACACAAACCATTCTTTACAACCACAAATTAGCTTGATTACATATGGTTTACACATAATTTATCTTTGGTATATGTTTAGACAGATCGAGACCCGTATCTGTAAAATATGTTTTCCATACGCGTAATGCACAAAGTAATCATAGTGCAACATGTATTTATAGAACGAAGTGTATATATCCTTTAAAGTATAAGTGATTTTAAACACATAGTTCTATTATATTTGGATGTTTCGTTCTAGTTGTATATTTCACTCATTAGGTCATTATCTGGTCATTATCTGTATCTTATTTTTAGATATTATTAGTAATGATATGTTATTTATGACCGTATATTTATCACGTAAAGACTTAAAGGTAATATTTCTAGTTAAGAAAATGCTTATGATGATGACAAAGTTAAAAATTTTATCTTAGCTATGTAGTGCATATTCATTATAGCATTTTAACTCGATCCTTTCTCTATTATAGCTTACTCTTAAAACTTATTCCACAAATAAATTTATTACAATAAAACTTAATACAACAGTTAATCCAGGATATCTTCATTTATAATAACGTTTGTTTCGACTTCATTTAATTAAAAAACCACTATAAAAGAAAAAAATGTTTGATATGTAATAAATATTTACTTTTTATTCTTCAAATGACGTAACTAGATTATTTTTTTCTTAGAACGACTAACAAAAGCTCAATTACCCGGATAAACTCAACGTAGAAGAATTTTGCTCTATGTAAAAGTAAAACTAGGGGTGTAAACGAGCCGAGCTGAGCCCGAGCCTGACTGGGCTCGAGCTCGGCTCGTTATTGTAACGACCCTGCCTGACGTGGCCGGGTCGTCGGGTCGGGTTATCGGAGCTACACAGCGGAATCCAGGGTAATAACAGTCTTTAGTCTTCCAGGATCCACGTCATCATATCTGTTGGGCTACCTGAACACATGTCAAAAATAGTTTCTGTCAACATAAAGTTGGTGAGGTCGTATATTTTATAAAGTGAATGGCCAGTTCGTTTATCAATAATTCTTTTATAAACATTCCTTTAAATACTCTTTTATAAACATGCTTTACATTTATAATTCTGAAGGGGAAAATATACTTCTATAAAACCAACTCTATTATATATCCATTCGATTATATCCCAATTCTATCATATCGATTATAGTTCGTGCCATTCCTTATCGATGGTACCACTCTGATTGTGATGAATACCCATTTCCACCCTCTATTTGGACCTTGACGGGATTGGTCCTCTACTTGGACATTCCTACCCTCTATTTGGGTAAGACTGGTTCCTGCCCTCTAGTCGGTGCAAGAAAGGAAATGGCGGATACCGTCCAGTACTGTCCTCGTTGTTTCTATGTCCCCTTTTATATTTCTTTTAGTTCTATTGATAATCGTTTATTATGTAAAGCAATTCTAGTTTTAATAAATGACATGTATTCCCCAAAAAACACTTAATAAAACAGTAAAAGTGGGGAGTTCACGATACTCACCGGTTTGCGTTATATCTTCAGCTAATCTTCTTATTACAATTATATGTCCTATATATATGGATACGTTTTACGCGTGGGACTTGTTAGATTGTAATACTTAGGATATATATCATATATACAATTTATACATATAGAATCCGGTATATATTAGATAGTCCTAAACTCGGGGTTTGGTCTTCCTAGGCAAAAAGAAATAAAGCTGGCCATTACAGCTTGGCACGCGAACCTAAAGAACTCTAGACACTTCTAACCCGAGTCTAGTATATCGTTTTATATATCGAATCTTATATATATAAACATATATATTTTATATATGTTTATTATTCTCTTATTATTATCAAGTCCGTACGTTATTCGTATTATATATATACATTCGTATAATTCTAATAATCCTCGTCTAGTCCTTGGACCGGGTTCTATTCCGGGTGTTGACCGAGTCACTGAGTCGACTTGGTAACGACTCTATTTCTTGATACGGTTAACGGTACCTCGCAATCAACATGATTATTATATTAATAACTTATCATTAATCAAATCATAAGATTATTAACCAATTAACCAAATAGAAATATTCTTACCCAAATAATAACCGGACTCTCTCCGGGTTATTACCGGAATATGATCGAAAGTTGACCGGAAAGTTATATCAAACCGGGTATCGGACCCGTCTTCCATATTTGGTACCGGAGAGAAGGAAGAGGACGACGGCGGCCGGAGAGGTGACCGGAGGAAGAGGCGGCGGCGGCCGGCCATTGGGTTCCGGTCAGTGGTGGTGGTCCGGCGAGATGCTCTCTTTAACACACATATGTGTGTGTATATTATGTACAGAGAGAGGGAGAGCTGCGAGAGATGAGGAGAGGGGTGGTTTATATATAATTAATTAGAATAGGGGGTGTTTGGCCACGGGGATAATAACTAGAACTCGGGATGCTTGGTAACGGGTATAAGAGCTAAATAAAACCGTTTGGCGGCGTTTTAATTAGCAGATAAAGAGCGTTTAGCCGAGATAATAAAAATCCAATAATTATTATCTCTATATTCGGTTGAACCGGTTGGTCGCGAGATTCGAACTCGAATATTTTATTCCATAATCGGGTGGTCAGGTCCGACCCGACCCGTTTAAGAGACCCGTAACATATCGGGGTGTTACAATTCTCCCCCCCCCCCCTTAGGAAATTTCGTCCCCGAAATTTGAGTGATCTTGTCCCTTACATCCTTAATCTACAAGGATGTTACAATTTAGACTTGAACACTTATCCACGAAACATGATCAGTTTTTGTGGGTTGTGGTTAACTCGATTTTATATCAATCCAAGACTATAACTTATTAGAAACGTCAATCCGTAAGACTACATCTTGATCATGCTTCTAATTACGTTTTAACCTTTCTTGCTATAGTCATGTTAATACAGATATATGGATTATCTGTACTTTCCTGGTATGACTATTAAAGGTTCTCGGTATAGATTGATATTTTCTATAATATTCTTTTTATCTTTTTCTCATTAGGATAAGAAGTAGACCGAATATTATTTCTATATAAAGATTTTGAGATTCTAATCGTTTTTCTTCTGAAAGATTTATAAACTTTCAGTAAACATTTCTAGAGTCTCAAATCTTTACGATATTCCTCTCGTTTAATATTCGGTTTCAATTACAATGATGGATTTTATTTAGTTCTCAGGAGATAGATACGGAAGTCCCTTCATTATAATGACTTGGATGGGATCCGAGCTACTACCTCCCTTATTCGAACGTTAGAATTTATCATCATTGTAATTCCGATTTTTAAAGAGTAGGAATATTTTCTAGAACTCTCGGATTATTAAACGTATCTTCCGGAGTCTAAAGGTACCGGAAAAGACTAATTCATTGATGATTGAGATTTCTCTTAAATCATCTATAATAATCTTACTGACTATTTCATTGATGATTAACTGCATTGTATCTAATACATATTATTTGACTTTTCTCAGTGTATTATTGTGAATAAGGTCTTTCACAATTCTACAGTCAATATATGTAACTTTATCTTTATAGTCTTTGAATCTACTGGTAACAGTCGTTGCTACGATTCTTTGACTTAAGATTCTTATGGCAATGCATCACTTACTCTTTCTCAAAAACATGATTATCATTTGAGATTAATATACTTATTGCATTGACTATTTCTATAAAATTCTTTCTTAATTCTATTTCGGGATTCGTTGGCTCTCTCGATAAAAATATTCTATAATTACTTTTCGTAAAATATTCTTTATAAATTTTAGTCGTTCTTCCTACGACTAATATTCTTTTCTGTTAATTTCTTTCTATATATATATTTATTAATTTCTGTTGGCATATCGGATGCCTTCTGATAATATTCGGCATTTCGTTTGCCTTCTCGTGTTATCTGGCATTTTTAATGCCTTATTTATTATTTAGACATATCGGATGTCTTTCTAGATTATAATTCTTTTTATTTCTCGATTTATATTCTTTTATATCCAAGCGAATACTGATAATCATTTATAGTAGGCACTATAAATATGTCATTTCTATAATATACATTTGCTTGGAATAATTCTTTCTGATATATAAATTCGATTAAAGTCTATATTATTGGTGTCTGGAAACACGTTCCGATAGACTTATATATAGGCAATATATCATATCTTCTTAATCCAACTTATTATAAGCAAGGCTTATTTCGTCGAGATGTTCGTATAGATAGTTCTTGCCAGAACAGTGATATCTTAAATTATCTCTCATGACCTTTAATTCGGAACAGAAAATTCGTCATTCCTTGGCCAGAGAGTTTTACTGGAAAAATGAGCATAATTCTATTCATTTTTCGTTTTTATTTCGATCATACCTGGTGAATCTCTACGCGATTCCAATTGGTATTTAATCATTTCTTGATATATTTGATAATTCGGTGGATTCTACCGTTCCGGTTTCTGAATCCATATAAATTCATATTTGTTATATTTTAAAGATTTTAACAAATCTTTCATCACTTCTTATTTATGAATCTCAACTTGGTAATACTTAACCGTTTTACCAATTTGATTGTACAATAACTCACGCGAGTTTTTATATAGAAGTGACTGAGTAGATTCTTTCATAGTGTCAAATATCCTTACAAAGAATCCTGTGACTTGGCGGCAAATGTCCGGATATACCTTCTATAAGGGTCCGGATATCACCTGCCCCGGAGATCGCACAGGGGACATACACTATCTCTGGTTGGCAATCGAAAATCAATAAATTGATTCATAGAATTTAACCAATCAATGGTTTTTATTCTGCGAATATATTCTTAGTCGTATTTCGCGAAGGAAATTTCAACTATATTGCCAGTTTTGTGGTCGTATTCTCCACATACGATACGCTGATAGTTTAAATCATATTTCTTATTTTTATTATTTCTTTTAATATGTTCATTACACAGACAAACTGTGATCTTGATAAATTCCTACTCGAATGTTCCTGTGCCTGTGACATTCATAATTATGTCGCGATCATAATTACTATTTCACCTCACCTAACATTCCAGCATTTGTTTATTTTAATCACAATAGGTATGTGTCTTTCACACATTATTCTGATATTCTGTTCTTTTATTTTCTCTTAGATTCGAAATTATATATTCTGGAATAAAACTTGTTGGTCTGAGTCTAACGAAATAGACCGTCAATCGTTTAAGAATTTGTTTGTGTCAACAGATATTCAATATAACATTCCAATCTTTTTAATATCATTGATTTGTTCGAGTCATAGAATTAAGACAGGACTTATATTGTCGCATAATCAAGCGAGTAAGGATTCGGTTTCTTTAGGTAGATTCCAATTATTTTCGTCGCATAATAATATTTCCGTTCGAAATATTATTTAACTTTGGGAAGGATCGATGATAATACTTATCGGGAATTTTCATTTATATACAAAGATAGATTTGTATTATTAACGTAATATATAATAATCATTGTTATATCGAGATAAAATATCAAAGAAATTATATAATCGAATATAATTACAAAATCGTGTCGAAAATACTTTTAACTTATATACGGATATAGATTTGATTAAAGATTGTTTATGAAAGTGATACTAACTAGGAAGTGAAATACGTTCGGGCAAAATAATACGGCCGTGGTTTTTCATATAAAAACTTTTAGGGAGGACTTATAATAATAATACTGGTTCGAGTTTCGTAATGATACTTATTTTCTTGAAAATAATAACCATTTAAAAAGAGTCGCGGTAGAAGTTTTTCATAGTGTCGGAATTCTTTAAAATTTTAATAATTACGTTTCCTATTACGGATTGATAAAATAATTAGATTTCTTCAAAATATTAAGATCAAAATTTTAAGGTTAAACGGATAATTTGGATAAACCTGAGATAGATTCTGGGTTTTTCAAAAAAATTATCAATACTTAAATAAAAATAAGTTATGATATGAACAGGTTTTCTTAATTTTATAATTTTAAATAAATCATTTATTTAAAATTTTGAACGGAAGGATATTTATATATTTTTACTCAAAACGGATATACTGGTCTAGTAATAAAATGGTAATGACTAAAAACACATTCAATAAACTTTAAATTATACTAAAAATATTTAAAACATTTTAAGTAATAGTAGAATATATTTGATCTTTGATTTAATAATTGAGGAAAATTCTTTAGAAACCTAATATTAACATGTCTCTAGTATACCAGAATTTTATAAAATTTTTCAGAATTTACGGTGTAAAAATAATATTTCTAGAAACTCGATCATAGGAATGTTCAAGCTGGCGCGTATATTTGTATTCTATTTATAAATATTGGAATAACCGTGAGGTTAACGATTTGAATAATTATTAAGACTGAAATTTCGGAGAGATGCGACGAATGATTATAATCAACGAGTTTCTCTAGAGAGTGAAATACGATTTCAAATTCTCGTACAAGTTGATTAAAATATCGAAGAATAATTTTGTAAATTTTATATCTATTTATATACATATATACTTCTATAATTTTCGTGCTTTATATCGAGATTTATTTTCTGATTTCTGTTAATATATCTGGTTTCTGTTCTGTATTATTTCTCATTTCTTATAGCCTTAATATCCTGTAAGATTTCCCATAAATTAATGTGCATATAAATTCACAACTGTGTACAGAATTGTCAATTTATCCCACATAATCATTCTAGTAATATCCTGTAGTGGATTCGTTTTAATTTCTAATATACTGTTATGGTTCTCACCAACTTTATAATGGTTTGGCATTTTAGGTACCCAAAAATCTAATCGCCTGATACTTTCTTTAATATTTCTGATATCATAAATATTTTTCTAACAAAATTTCTTTTTGTAAAATATTTTGGTAGATCCTGGGTTAATAAAGACTTCAAAACTGTTATTAAGCGCCGCTCTGATACCACCTGTAACAACCCTGCCTGACGTGGCCGGGTCGTCGGGTCGGGTTATCGGAGCTACACAGCGGAATCCAGGGTAATAACAGTCTTTAGTCTTTCAGGATCCACGTCATCATATCTGTTGGGCTACCTGAACACATGTCAAAAATAGTTTCTGTCAACATAAAGTTGGTGAGGTCGTGTATTTTATAAAGTGAATGGCCAGTTCGTTTATCAATAATTCTTTTATAAACATTCCTTTAAATACTCTTTTATAAACATGCTTTACATTTATAATTCTGAAGGGGAAAATATACTTCTATAAAACCAACTCTATTATATATCCATTCGATTATATCCCAATTCTATCATATCGATTATAGTTCGTGCCATTCCTTATCGATGGTACCACACTGATTGTGATGAATACCCATTTCCGCCCTCTATTTGGACCTTGACGGGATTGGTCCTCTACTTGGACATTACTACCCTCTATTTGGGTAAGACTGGTTCCTGCCCTCTAGTCGGTGCAAGAAAGGAAATGGCGGATACCGTCCAGTACTGTCCTCGTTGTTTCTATGTCCCCTTTTATATTTCTTTTAGTTCTATTGATAATCGTTTATTATGTAAAGCAATTCTAGTTTTAATAAATGACATGTATTCCCCCAAAAACACTTAATAAAACAGTAAAAGTGGGAAGTTCACGATACTCACCGGTTTGCGTTATATCTTCAGCTAATCTTCTTATTACAATTATATGTCCTATATATATGGATACGTTTTACGCGTGGGACTTGTTAGATTGTAATACTTAGGATATATATCATATATACAATTTATACATATAGAATCCGGTATATATTAGATAGTCCTAAACTCGGGGTTTGGTCTTCCTAGGCAAAAAGAAATAAAGCTGGCTATTACAGCTTGGCACGCGAACCTAAAGAACTCTAGACACTTCTAACCCGAGTCTAGTATATCGTTTTATATATCGAATCTTATATATATAAACATATATATTTTATATATGTTTATTATTCTCTTATTATTATTATCAAGTCCGTACGTTATTCGTATTATATATATACATTCGTATAATTCTAATAATCCTCGTCTAGTCCTTGGACCGGGTTCTATTCCGGGTGTTGACCGAGTCACTGAGTCGACTTGGTAACGACTCTATTTCTTGATACGGTTAACGGTACCTCGTAATCAACATGATTATTATATTAATAACTTATCATTAATCAAATCATAAGATTATTAACCAATTAACCAAATAGAAATATTCTTACCCAAATAATAACCGGACTCTCTCCGGGTTATTACCGGAATATGATCGAAAGTTGACCGGAAAGTTATATCAAACCGGGTATCGGACCCGTCTTCCATATTTGGTACCGGAGAGAAGGAAGAGGACGACGGCGGCCGGAGAGGTGACCGGAGGAAGAGGCGGCGGCGGCCGGCCATTGGGTTCCGGTCAGTGGTGGTGGTCCGGCGAGATGCTCTCTTTAACACACATATGTGTGTGTATATTATGTACAGAGAGAGGGAGAGCTGCGAGAAATGAGGAGAGGGGTGGTTTATATATAATTAATTAGAATAGGGGGTGTTTGGCCACGGGGATAATAACTAGAACTCGGGATGCTTGGTAACGGGTATAAGAGCTAAATAAAACCGTTTGGCGGCGTTTTAATTAGCAGATAAAGAGCGTTTAGCCGAGATAATAAAAATCCAATAATTATTATCTCTATATTCGGTTGAACCGGTTGGTCGCGAGATTCGAACTCGAATATTTTATTCCATAATCGGGTGGTCAGGTCCGACCCGACCCGTTTAAGAGACCCGTAACATATCGGGGTGTTACAGTTATGGTTTATGAAGCTCGAGCTCGAGCTCGGCTCGGTTCGAGCCTACAATCTTGAGCTCGAGCTTGGCTCGCTAGCAAAATCAAAAGCTCGAGCTCGGCTCGGCTCGAGATCGCAAAACTCGGCTCGCGAGTGTTATTAAATGGGCTTATGAAATAAGGACTTGGGCTTTGGAGATGTGGGCTATAAATCATAAGAGATATATAAATAACTTATAATTATGTTTGGGCTCGATTAGGCTCGCGAGCCCAATCGAGCTTTGTATCTAGAGCTCGAGCTCGGGCTCGATAACTAAACGAGCCATATTTTAGGCTCGGACTCGAGCTCAAGCTCGTTAAGGCTCGACTCGTTCGGGCTTTTTACCGAACCGATCTCGAGTAGCTCTCGAGCCGCTACGTGTCATTTACACCCCCGTGTAAAACTCAAACCTATGACATTCACATCGGGAAGGTCATCACTATCAATCCACGAGAAAGTTATCTATTGAAAAATGAAATATACCCGACCCGGTTGGGGTGTTGGGCGGGTTCTCATTCTACCCGTTTGACATCAAACCATCCTCGACAACTGAGTTTATACGACAAAACAAACACATATCATGGTTTAATCTTCAATATTTTCATCTTAATTCGTAATCCACATTGAAGAAGACGAATCAATCACCATCACCGTCACCGTCACCGTCGATCGTTTCATCTCAGGCGCTATAAAATGGACAGCAAGAAGGTCATCGTCTGCGACAATGGCACTGGGGTAACCTAATATTCTCCTTAATTAAGCAGCTTTTAGTTATCTCAATCTATTAATCCAGATCCACTGACTATCTATAAACTCCGTTTTTGCTAATCTGATTCATCGATCTGTTTTGTTATATTTGATACCTTTTTATTCAGATCACACGCTTAAAACATTACCATATTTTTAATTATTCAATTGACAACTGTTGACATGAAATCATGAATCGCAAGTGCATTGCTGATTTTAATGCATATGATATTATTAGGTTATGTGGTTTTCATAATTACTGAATTTTATTGCAGTATGTCAAGTGTGGCTTTGCTGGAGAGAATTTTCCGACGTCGGTATTTCCTTGTGTCGTTGGTAGGCCGATGCTGAGATACGAAGAGACTCTCATGGAACAAGAGCTCAAGGTGAATGCATATGTTTTTTAAATAATTTCAGGTCAATTCAGAGCTGTAAATCACTTATTATACTATATAAGTGCTTTGATTGATTAGGTCAATTGTAGTGCCTTGTTTCGCTGCCATGACTATGTAGTGTGTTGGACTTAATCGGCTTTGTTCGCATAATCGAATATTCGAATGGGTCAGGGGTATAAAGTGTCTTTGTACTTGGGTTTATTTAAGAAGTTTTTATATATGCAGTTATATTTTTTGAGTTTTGGGTCAGGGGCATAAATGTCCTTTTAGTTGTTTTCCAAGATGTTTGGTTGTATAAACATATGGTTAGTGCTATTGTTATTCATGTGCTTTGGTTTATAATAAAAAGAGTTGAGTGAGTTCGTTCAGTATCGTGTTTTGGTGTTTTTATTTTAATCGCCTGGGCCTTTATAGTGTGTAGCATTTCAGTTGATTTCTAATTATGGAAATGTTTCTTTTGTTTGTGGTTCATACAGGATATTGTTGTTGGTGAATCCTGTTTGAACTTGAGGCATCAACTAGATGTATCTTATCCTGTCAACAATGGCATTGTGCAAAAATGGAATGATATGGGTCATGTTTGGGATCATGCCTTCTATAATGAACTCAAGGTGAGTACCTGCTGCCTTGTGATGTGTGTTGGTGAACTTGATGTTGCGAGAATGTTATTCATAGATTATTTTGGCAGGTGGATCCATCAGAATGCAACATTTTGCTTACAGATCCGCCTCTTAATCCTTCAAGAAACAGGGAAAAGATGGTTTGTACAAACAATATAATCCTATAAATGGCTTTTAATTTACGGTTTTCAAAGAATTGTATTGTTTGTCAATAAACTTAATTTAGAATTAATCTTGATTTTAGGTTGAGACTATGTTCGAGAAGTACAACTTTGCTGGTGTCTTCATCCAGATACAAGCTGTTTTAACATTGTATGCTCAAGGTGCTTATAGGGTAAAGGTTTAATATACAGTTGGTGAATCTGTGCCTTGTTATTCATTGAGACTCATATTTCAAGTAACCATTATTTCTAATGCTTATATCTGATTCCTTTTGAAACAAATTGAAGAATTTGAGACTTCACTATATTCTGTTCACCTAATATTAATATGATGGCAAAACAGGTTTACTTACTGGATTAGTCATTGACATCGGTGATGGTGTAAGTCATGTGGTAAGTATTGCAATACTCAGTTATTACATAGTGTTTCCACTATAACAAGATCTCGACAGTCGACATATTGTATGTTACGCGGAAATCTTACTATAGAAAGCCAGAAACCAAGCACAATTGCAAATCTCCTGTTTTTCGGGAAAGCAGTTGCATAATCCATTTAGGAGGTAGGAAAGACATTTTTTGCTCTATAAAACATTAATATCATCATACTACATACCTGAAGAAGCAACTTATGCTGTTCGACATCTTTACTCATGAATTAAAAATTTCCAATTGGAACTTTTAACATGCTTTAATTTTGTGTTTTATGTACATCGAGATCTTCGCAACTAATTTTTTTTTTACTGCATTCAATAACTGAATTACAAATATTATAAAACAACAACCAATCCACCATGTGGATATCTTTTACTACTAAAAGTGTTTTTTAGGTTCCCGTTGTAGATGGCTACTCATTTCCTCATCTTACAAAGAGAATGAATGTTGCTGGACGCCACATAACATCATATCTTGTTGATTTACTACTTAGGAGAGGGTGATTTTCTATGCCTTCTCAGAAAGTGTTGTATTCATGATATTATGTGCTTTTACATGTACTGATATTAGGTAATTGACTTATTACATATGAAGTTACGCAATGAATAAGAATGCTGATTTTGAGACTGTAAGAGATATCAAAGAAAAGCTCTGCTACATTAGGTACATACTACATACATGACTTTCCATGTTTTATGACTATTATTATGAACTTCCAGTGTTAAACTTTTTTTATTCTCTGTTGTATTCAGTTATGATTACAAAAGGGAATATCAATTAGGACTTGAGACCACCATTCTTGTTAAGAATTATACTGTAAGTTATCTCTAATTTGTGCATGTTTGTATTGTAGGATGTAGGGCTATTGGTAATTTGAATTATGCAAGTTTTGATGGTAACAATTATAAACAAGTGTTTGATCATGGGATGTGTTTGGTTTAAAGATCTGGGTATGGGGGAATGGAATGAAAGTGACAGTTTCTGTTGGTATTAAGGAGATGGGTTTTAAACTTTTAATGTTTTATGATAAAAACCATGAGATAACGGCTTTTCTAAACCGACTCCCTTTGATGGGCTTTATCATTCATTCCAAGTATTTATGTATTATCTTTTGCTTGGTATTTGGATTTTTGTTTCTATTGTTAGAGGTAATGCGGAAAAAAGAAGAAAAGTTCTTAAATTACTTGACTGATGGAGTAAATTTGTCTAAACCAATGATGAAACCAAACAACTATGCTGAAATCTCATACCAAATCCCATTCCACCCTATAACTAAAGTACTAAACCCATTCCCATACTGATTTCCTGAAAACTAACTAAAGACATATAGAAAGTTCTCTTGTTAGATCATTTTCTTTAATTTTCTTTGATGGAAGGTTGGCATATATCAAGTTAGTACACACGTTTATTGATAATTCTAAAATGCATCAGCTGCCAGATGGAAGGGTTATCAAAGTTGGTACTGAACGGTTTCAGGCCCCAGAAGCTCTTTTTACACCGGTGAGTGTTGATATTTTTTTACTTTTATTTCTGGATCAGTATCATATCTTTTCATTATTTTTCTCTTTGTATACTGGATAAATTCACTTACTCATGTATGTGCTCTCTTACATGCAATGCTTGTACCTTTGTAAGACGAATCTTTGAATATTAAGATGGTTTGAAGAATTGTTTTTCTGCCTTCTGCTATTTTTTACATAATAAAATATATTTTACATAATAAAATATAAATTCACTTACGCATGTATGTGCTCTCTTACATGCAATGCTTGTAGCTTTGTAAGACGAATGTATTAAGATGGTTTGAAGAATTGTTTTTCTGCCTTCTGCTATTTTTTACATAATAAAATATATATCTTAAGTAATGTTATTGTCATTATATCATTTAATACTTCTACCACCACCAATAGTTGAACTTGTTTTTTATTTCAGGAACTCATAGATGTTGAAGGGGATGGAATTGCTGACATGGTATTCAACTGTATCCAGGAAATGGATATAGACAACCGTATGATGGTAACATGTTTAAAGCATACTCAATTCAACCATGATTATTCAATAGAAGTGTGTGACATGGTTTAACTTTGTAAGTCTTAATTTGCGTATCACACTAGTACACAAAATATGCGGAAAGAAACAGAAGAACTCATTACCCAGGATTTAAACTTTAACCCCGTAGTTCAAAGTTGCCATTTTTTTTATTTTATTATTATTTTTTTGGGAGGGGGCTGCGTTGATAGCAAACATGCCCCTTTTCACTTCCAGTCTCTCTTTTTGTTTCCAAACACAAGAACCGACACACCAAAAAATCTGATATTGATTTGTATATCACTAACCTACCGTATGTAGCAATCTGATAGTGTTGGTGCAACCATCTTTAAGCTTATGCTTGCTATGTCAATTTCATGTTACAAAAAAATAAAGTATCATTTGTGAAAGACCATTTCTTGTTTTTTTGACTGCTATTATCTTTATGTTATTGCAGCTCTACCAGCATATTGTTCTGAGTGGAGGGAGCACAATGTACCCAGGATTACCTAGTCGGTATTGCATCAGTGTCTGTTCACTTTAGATAATTTCTTCCTTTATGTGCTTTTAGCAGTCCATTATTATTTTGACCAATATTTGTTTAAAGTCGGGATATTTTCAACACTCTTTAAGACCCCTTTTGCTGCATCAAAGCTAAAGTGTCACCCCTGTTGCATTTACTACCAAATACCAATTTCCCATTTAATAACATTAAGTTACTTTCTTTGGGGGTTGTGGGGGGGGGGGGGGGGGGGGGTCATCTGTTCATTTTCTTTTAGTGAAACCAACATAGTATTGGACCGAGTGCGTCCTATCATATGCCATAACTGTATCCTTTACATGTTGTTTAGTGTTCATTATTAGTTTTTTAAATTCATTCAAGGCCTTATCGGAGTTGTACTTTTTTAAACAGGCTAGAGAAAGAAATCTTGGATCGTTATCTTGATGTTGTTTTGAAGGGAAACAAAGTTGGACTGAAGGTAATTTTTGAAGTATATTGATCATACGCACATACAAATGTACAATATGTGTGTGTGTGTGCAGTTACCTGTTTCATCTTTAATCACTATATATAGGCTACAAGGAAAATTGTATACTAAAAGTATAAAAGTAGATCTTTCAGGCTCATAGTATGTGCATGAGATGTTGGAGAGAATATGTGACTACTTTGCAGCTAATATTTTTCTTGGTTGTAGAAAACGCAAGAGCACGTTTATAAATAATAGTCTCTCGATTAAATTTTGACCCCCTGTTTTTTCTTCTTATCCTTTTGGCTCCCATTAGGCATTCATTCTCTATCCTGATAATTCTGTTTTCTCATGAGTGATCAAACCCTAAAACTCAAGCAAACATTTACGAGGGCAGATTGCAGCCTCATCATCGCTATGGAGACCCAATGAAGCAATACTAAAGTAGATGAAAGGTTCAAAATTAGTTTAGCTAGTTGAATATCACAGACGTAATTATAAAAATTAAATTAAGGATATGGATCAGAACGAGCTCTAAAACGTTTACTGTTAGCATTATAGCATACTACCAGATATGTGTCTATCAAACCTTTCTATGGCTGGGCACATGATGTATGCCATTGTCTTCTATTTTCATAATTTCTTACATTAATGCTATCTGGCAGTCGATAAGTGTTATAACACCTGCATTTTCATTCATTCTTTGGTCAGATTCAAGTTTATGCTCATTTATTTTTCTGTTTATTTGCAATCTAGAAATTGCGGTTGCGCATTGAAGATCCTCCACGAAGGAAGCATATGGTGTATCTTGGGGGTGCAGTACTTGCAGGAATCATGAAGGTACCTCTCTTATATTACAAACAAACAGAAAGGGTTAAACAAGTTGAAAGTCACCCAAAGTCTATTTTAATGCACAAAACCTCCTATATCTTTTAATTCAAAGATTTAGATTATTATTTCGTTGATAATAACCCAAACTTTAACTATTAACTAAAAGTTAGAGAAATAAAAATGTGTTTCCATCCTACCCAACGTGAATTGACCCATTTCAATTCATATTACAAAATGGCGAGGCCAAACCTGTTACCTAACTTGCCTGACCCCGGGACCGATAATTTATATAAATCTAGAACCGGAAACCGACCCATATATTTTAAAAAAGTTCGGGTCCAAAGTTCTCGCGGGTCAGGTCCAAGGTTCCTGTGGGTCCGAACCACGAAATGCTCACCCCTACCCCTGGCCACCTCTAGTTTATGTAGGCAAGAACTTGATCAGGGAACTCACTTTGTAGGAATCTATTTTCATATTAAAAACCAACCTATGTTCCTGTCAAAACTGTTTTTTAAACCCTCTACTTAGTTTGGCTAGTGGCACGCTTTATAAAATCTAAGCTACTTTCGAAATTACTTATTTATTGATCACCATTTTTCATTGTTTGGTCATAAGGAAAGTGAATCTCTTCGGAATTAAAACAAATATTAATCTGTTAAGACATGTAAAATTGTAAAGGATAATAATAGGTATTATATTACCCTGTTTCCAGGGACTGCCAATTATGATATCTCTGATCTTCAAACCCTAAAGTTAATTTTGAAATGTGTGAAAACTATTCTTAATTACCATGAATGGTTATGCGGATCAAGTAATTTAGGCCAGTAACTATTTCTTCTTTGGTAATTATTCTTAATTACCAAATGATTTTGTTGAATTGTTGGTTGCAGGATGCACCTGAATTTTGGATTAGCAGACAAGATTATCTGGAGGAAGGTGTTGGTTGCCTTAGCAAGTGTGGATAGGCATTACTTTTACAAGTTTACCCCATATTTTCAGGATTTTATGAAACAACAAAATATGAAGAGCTACGTGGAACTAAAGAAACTGGCAGCCACATCTTGTCACTTTTACTAATAAGCTATAAAAAAGTATATTAGTCATAAGTAATGGAAACAAAAACATAATTATTTTATTACTTAACAAATACGTATCTAACAATATTAATTTTAAAAGTTAAATCAACTTTTTATTATTTTCACCTTTTAAATAAAAATAGTATTTTACCATGCGCATCGTCAATACGGTACTAACACGCAATGTAGTTGTCAAAGTAGGGGAAAAAATAACTTTATTGAAGTTTAGGAGCTATACGATAACTTTGTTATTTTACCTCACACATCGTAATGTAACGGTATCCGGACAATACTGACATGTAGTGTAGTTGTCAAAGAAGGGAAAAAATTAATTTTTTTGAAGCTTAAGTGATGCATGATAACTTTTGTATTTTGCCTCACGTGTTACCACGGTATCAATACTCTACTTGTATGTGGTGTAATTGTCAAAGAAAAGAAGGGAAAAAAGTAATTTTAGTGAAGTTTAGAGGCTACATAAGAAATTTGTTAAAGTTCAAGAGTGTCAACAAAAATGTAAGCAAAAAGAACAAAAAAAATGCCATCACATGGCAATGTGTTATTGGCTAACCTTAGACAGTCCGTTATGAGCCGCGAGCGAGCCTCGGAGCAAGCAAGGTCTCAGTCCGGTGCTCACCTCCAGCCATAACAGCCCTGACGCAAGCACACACAAAGAGCCTTGGCGCGAGCACACGCGATGGTGCTCGCGCGCGTTAACTGGAGAAAGTGAGCACAGGTCACGCCGATGCTCACTCGTAGCCACAATGGGGTCAAGTGAGCACAGTCGATAGGGTTACTTGAGAGTGGAGTCGGTGGCTCGCGTTTGCTCGCTCACGTCCCACAACGGATGGTCTTACGTACATGTGAAATCCAGTTTAAAAATTATGTTACAAAAATTAAAGGCAAACTGCAGAATAAAAAAGAATTAACGTGTATGTTAGTGAAGTTAAAAAGAGAAACGAAGGAAGATATTTGAATTTTTTTATTAGAGTAGATGGGCTAAATATCATCATCATAATCAGTTAATCTCACCAATAGCAAAAGCTAAAGTAGGGTCTGAAAAGGGTAAAGATGTAGACAGTCTTACCTCTACCTTGTGAGAATAGAGAGACGACTTCTAGTGAGACCCCCGGTTCAATAGTCATTTTGTATCAAGTCATAGACAATAAGACACATAACACTTAGCTATTGGGACAAACCCGATTTGTGCATGTATCCCCTTATCTTTTGGCTAACAACGTTATTTTCATGAAATTAGTAAAATAACATTAAAATTAGTGCAGCTTTACTTTTTTCCACGAAAGCCACACATATACACATTAAACGCACACAGTACTATTAAATAATCACATTTACTACATTAATTATTTATAAAAAAAGTGCCATAGAAAAAGAAACCAAAAGATATTAGTTGGATCAACCATCTGTTTTCACAAGTAAATTCACAATGGTCAAGGGCCATACTTAATGCTCAATTGCTCATGACCAAGCTTAATGCATTTGTTTGAAGCTATAAACAAAGAAAGACATGATAAGCTGCCTTTCAGATATCAATAGAATGGTAAAACATTGAAGCATTTTGCAACGAAAAGAACCCTGCACGAACTGAAGCCGAAGCTACAAATGTACCAAGACTCAACCCAATAATTCATACATAAAACACATAATAACAATTAACAAGGATGTTAATTCCCCTTTGCCAAACACATTATTTTCCCCAGTTGGTTTAGCAGCCTCAAACCAGTGATCCAATGACTGAGCCAACTTTAAAATTTTCTTACAATATGGTACATGTACAGCCGTTCGTCTTTGGATCCTCATCGATCTTCTTTTCTGTTTAAGAAAACGCAAGCTTAATAAAACTGTTTATCTGCATATTCCATTTTGTTACAACGGTTTTCAAAGTGTTCAAGATTGTTTATCTAATTACTTGTAAATAGAATAAGCAATCCCAAACACCCCTATAAAAGACCTACCTATGGCACCAGTGGTTTTATCATCTTATACACATAATATATGCAATGCTTTATCAAATGAGCTCAGAGGGTTCCCTGACTGCAAGAGAAGCAGTGTTTGTACACAACAATAATTGATTTGCAAAACAACAAAATATTGACAGATTTACGGTCACATCACAAGGAAAGAGGTAAAAGTGTGAGGGTAAATTTGTCAAAAGAAAACTGTGTTTGTAGTATTAGATATCTGTCTGGAACAAGAAAGCAAGACATTAATTAGATTAATCTCATGAGTTTTTTTTTTAAGCAATAACTGAGCAACAGCCACTATTCGAGAGGGCTTAGTAGATATTACTGATTTACTGACTATAATATAAATACCCAACACCGAGAAAGTAAATATATATATCAATACATGCTTTATCTTTCCTTACGCCAGTTAGCTTCTTTTCATGGTGTGTGTTATTTAATTTAGTGAAAATTACTAGCGATACTAGATTTGACGGAAACTTCTGATCTGAAAAGGTGAACCATCAAGTTCGAACTCAAGATTCAAATTAAAAATCAGTTCTTGACACTTTTTCTTAAACTGATACGGTTTAATAACATAAAATCACCTAGCAAATGAGATAAATCCCATATAATGTTTTTTATTTGTATTATCATAATTATGGGAGCTCTAGAGACAAAATCATGAATATGCATTGCAGAAACTGCATAGAAGAGCTGATATTAGAAGAAAACATATATCACATGCACATTGATACGAATGATTAGATGAAATTACCTGTTTTTGCTTTCATTACAGACATTTGTACAACAGCATGCATAGTAATTACCCCTTTCGGAAGCTCCCCAAATGGTGTTCTGCACTGCCCAACGGTTTTGTTATTTTCCAAAATTTTCCCAGCATTTATCAACTTAATGTCATTTGCTGATCTGGGTCCCCCTTTTTTATCTGAAGGAATGTAACACTTGTGTTCAATGACGAATTATAAATCATACAGTGATTCTAAAAGCTATATTTGAAGGGTGTAGCAAATGAATGAATGTCAACCGTAACTTGCATATAATAAAACTCCTGAAAGAATACATTGACTTACACGAAGATATAATTTAACACATAACATATCATTAACCTCAGAAGCCAGAACAGATGCAATTTATCATCAAGCACTATTTTTGATAAACTACATAACATGAGAGATTCGGAATAAGAGCCAGTGTACATGTTTATAACCGTATAACATTGTTATTTATAGTCAACGGGTTCAGGCGTTAGGCCGATCTCCGAAAATAACAAAGCTAGAATAGCTGCTCAATCAGACAACATTCACAACACGAGTGACAAGACTTCAAACAGGCACCAAGAGAACGGCTAATGAAAAAAGATTCGTATAAGCAATAAAATAAGAGCTTTTTGCAGGAATGGTACATTGCTAAAAGAATTCCACATGAAATACAAACCACCAAAGGGCTTGTAGCCTAGCGTTGTTCCTTCCCACATGGTTGATGGTTCTAGTCCCATGGTCGACCGTCGACATTGGCGTAGATTTATGAGTAGGTTTAGAAGTTGTGTGAGTTAGCCGTTCTAAAAAAGTACACTAGTCCAGCTAAGCAACACCAATGACGTCTGAAGCCGAAAAGCCCGATGTATTGTGAATTTGCAATGACTGATGACGTGGCAAATGCACATCTGTTCTCTAGGAGGTGTTTGGGATTGCTTATTAAAACAGCTTATCTGATTGTCAAGCCTTTCCAAAACAATTTTGAGTGTTTAAATAAAGAAAAGCGTTTAACTTAATCGGCTTATATTAAGGTGGAATAAGTTGTTTTCATCAAGTAGTTTAAGATTCCTTACTTCAAACCTAGCCACCAAAGACCTTGCAGCTTATCGGTATCAAACCTAGGCACTCTGTCACTAGTCCATACTTTAGCAAAATATAGTGTCCTAAACGTTTAAGATTACAACTTTCTTCTTTTCACTTCCTAACAAGGAACCAATTACTTGATTTAAAAAAAAAAAAAAAAAAAAAAAAAAAAAAAAAAAAACTTTTGGCAGGAATATTCGAAATTAAAATATTCATGAATCATAAAGGAATTACTAAGTTATCTAAAACATGCATAAATCATAATAGACACAAAGGAGACCTAAATCTGACTAACCTTTAGGCCATTCAGCCACAATTCGTTCCTTAAGCATGGCAACAGTTGAAGCAGGAGAGTATCGAAAGGGACCGATATCCGATCCATCAAGCAACCGAAACTTAATCTCTAAAAGATCTTCTTCCGGCATCTGCAACAACCTATAAATAATATAATATCACACCCTATTTCAACAAGCCCTAGGATCACACCACTAATATATGGTTTCAATAACCTGAAGAAAAAAAACAAATTAATATATATAATATCAACGATCAGTGGTCCAGAAACAAAAAATAATAATAATAATAAAAAGAAATTGAAAGCGTGGATGATAGGTTTACCTTAGAATTGTGAGAGATGAGTAATGGATTGAAAGCAGGTTTGTTTGTTTGTTTGTTAATTGTTATTGTTATTATTGAAGAAGATGAGGAACCCTAGACCCGATCTCGAGGGTACTGTTCAATTTAAACACATTTTGCTTTTTCTTTTCTTTTCATTTCTGCTTTAGCTTTTGTACTCTTTTATCAGTTTCGACTTTGAATTCGGTGAATTTGAATAATAATATTATACGATTCTTGTTCAAATTTAACCTCTACTATTCATTCCATTCCATTCCATTCTTTTAGTTTTAATCATGTTATTATTATTGTTTAAATTTGTATCTTTCATGTTTAATTTCTATCTTTATAGTTATAATACATAAGTAAATGTAATATCATGTGACTTGGTTTTATTATTCTTTTTATTTTTTTATTAACATGTCTTAGGACTTGTGTGCGGTGTACTTTTTAAAAATTGTTTAGTTGCTTTCTTATTTTATTACAATTAAATTAATGAAGAATTGTTGATATTTTCTTTATTTGATAGGTGTAATATACATGTTTTTAAGCTACTTTAGTTATATAAATAAATAGTTAGTCTGATCGAGAAAATCGTAAAAGTGAAAACTATTTAGTATAAGTATACGTTAGTATGAACTATGAAGTATGTCAAATCAAATTTCTTGAAAACATTTTGCGTGTCGACTTGATGTGCAATAATAAATTGTCTTAAAGCATAAATCTAATTTACTTTTAAAAAACAAGCAGAAGCCAAAAAATAGAGTTAGATCATGACAATAATTTAGCAGACAAATAAAAAAGTAAGTAGTGGATGAACTTTACGCATTTCAAGAAATTCAATATGAGATATGGAAAACAATTATATGTATTTTATTTAATAAAATCACCAGAAATCCATTTAATACAAATCATAAAATATAGGTTTCTCTTATTATTATTTATGGAAAATCTTCCAAGTTTTTATTATTTTGGACATCCTTTCTTGAGCTTTGTAATAATAAAATGTAAAGTGGATTGTTATTTTACTGCAGCAAATATATTTCTTGAATGGAAGAAAATGTAGATATATTTTTATTCTTTTGAGTTTTGTTGAAAACTAAAAGTAGAAAATACTCTCATTTTATGAGAGTTGGTTACTTTAGTTTATAAATTATAAAGAGAAAAGAAATAGGAGGGAAAGTAAGTTTAGGCGGTGGAGGGTATTTGGACCCGTTGTCAAGTAGTAGTGTAGTAGTTATGATGGTAACATGTTCCGCTGCTGACCGTTAAATACATTTGTCTTGTCATTCCCGGGCCTACCACCATCCCACATAAAAATTAAAATGCATTACTTCTTTATAATAATCAACTACAAATAATAAACCAAACAATTCAGCAGATCTACAAGCACATCTGTTAATATTATAGAAAATCTACATATATTACGTTAACAACAACGCGAAAAAAAAAGAACTATTCATGAAAGTCTGAAAATTAATATAAGGATAATTCTCAATTATTATTATTAATATAACAATAAGACATAGAATTTAAAAGATTAATACAAGTATCAACTTTTATTATATGAAAAAAAAAATCAATTATTATTATTAGTTATAATAGGTTACGAAAAAAAAAAAGACATTAATATATGAAAAAAAAAATTCAAGTATCAACTTTTTATACATCAAATCATTGTATCCTCAAGTTGGGCATTTGAATATTTAAAACAAACAAAACGGTGTGTAGATTTAATAGAATTTAAAAGATTAATACATGTGTAGCCTCACCATAAAAACCTTTTCTAAAAAGAAATACTTCTCTTTTTCTCCACTAGAAAAAAAAGCCCAACTAATTCATGGCTCATGTTCAATTCTCAAAAAGCAAATAATCTCTTAACTAAAGTCGTTACTGAATCTACTTTCTTACAACCGATTTGAAAAAATAAAGTTACTTTATAAATATATTTAAAATTTTAGACATATACATATGATTAAAACTAAATTATCTTTTGATTTGAAATTATGGTGTTAAAAACTAAAGGAGCATGAAATTATAATAAATGATTCGGTGAAAGAGATTTCAAAAGAAAAAATAACAATTCCGGTCCTCAAAAGTAGCCAACGAAACCATTGGCTGTGTGGTGAGTCCTCAGTGGGACCGGAGAACACTGTTCAAAGGCACACACAGCCGGTTTCGGTGGGACCGGAGAACACTGCTCAAAAGACCTTGCACTACCATGCAAACAAAAAAAAACCACACACAGAAAACACACAAATATCTATTCAACTATGAATAAAAAGTAATTCCAACTCTCATCTACTTATGTATCACTTAATCATATCTAAATAATGTGCAAAAATCTACGATGCATAAAACTCTGGGTTTCTTCTACAGATTTGGTTATTCTACTGCCTAGACATAGGTGCCATCGGCATGGCTGATTGTTGGCTATAGAAGCTACCTTCTATTTGATAATTCTGGTAACCGTCTGGCGGTGAATATGAAGAAACAACATTAACTGGTGGTGGCCCAACAGTTGGTAATCCAGCCAGAGACATAGGTAGCGGTGGTTGCTGGTTTATGGTATGTCCATATTGTATTGTCCCTGTCACTGAAGACTGCATGAATTGGGTAACTGGATATGGCTGCATGGGTGGCATTGGTGGCATAGGTGGTGGAGACGACGGGGGCGGTGGCTGCTGGTCAGGTGGAAGCGGTGGTTGAGCATTTTGAGAAGATGGAATGTAAGGTTGAGGTTGGTCGTTACTGATCTTGGTTTTCTTCTGTAAAGGATAATCATTCGAGGAAGAGTCTTTAAGTGAATTTCCAATTACACCCTCTGATGCTAGGGACGAGAGGACATAAGTTAGCATCTCTGCTGAGGATGTGGATGCCGTTAGCTTTGCCGCCACTGCAGCTGCCGCAGATTTAGTATCATCAGATTGAGATGTTTGTCGGGTGTACATCACAGGAACAGACTGTTGATCAGGTTGGGATTGAAGGCCATCAGGATTGAGCAATTGCCTGCAGACGTTATCAGCCTTTTCCGATTGAGCATGTGCAGCCTGAAAACACAAAAGAACAGTTAGGACCGATTCTGTAAATTACCCAACTTTGGTCCAATTTCCATTTTAGAAAATCAACATTCATACGGTACAACAGCTGAACTGGTTCAACATATTTTCTTGAGAAGTCGATAAAAGAAGTAAAAGTAACCTACCTTAAGTTGACTACGGATAAGATCAAGCTTCATTTCCTGACAACAAAACAATAATTTTAATTGGAGAAAAATATAAATATATGATAAAAGATACATCATCACGAGGCTACCAACAAACCTGTTCTTGAAGCGCGTCCCTCAGATAAGACATGAGATTTGCTCTTGATGATTCAACAGCTGTAAGTTGCTCAATGCAATCTCTCAATGTAGCATGCTGCCCCTTGAGCTCATCCACAACACCTTGTCCGTTTGCTTTTGCTGATCACGAAGAAGAAAAAACAAACAAATAAATAACACAATTATTTAAGAAGTTGAAATCAATGAAAGACATTAAGATATAAAGGCCACCAAAATACTCAATTATTTTTTATTAAGGCCACCCAAATATGAATCTCTGTTCATTTAAACCAATTCTGAAATCTGGCCAAAAAACATGGCGGATGACTAACATGCGCTGATGCATAAAAGAGTATAAAAGGCAAATATTCCTTCTTGTACCAAAATGTCAAATGGAAAACCCTCTGGCCTTCTGCTGACTTCGCATATAAGTCCCTGAACTTTGTTTTTTCATGGTTAAGTCCCTAAACTTATAGATAAAAAATAAAAACAATGAAAAGGTCATTTTATATAAAGTTTTAGAGAATCATGCAAAAGGAGCCATTTGTTGCTTTTTAAAAGTTTAAGACTTATTCATGCAAAAAAGAACATATCTGTTTCCGCTTAAGTCCAATGAATACCTCATTGAGTTTTTAAAAGTTCAGAGATGTCACTATATTGAAAAATTCCAAAGAGCTATGTGTGAATTCAGCGAAAGCCCATAGGGTTTCCAGCATTTGACCCCATATGTCATATCGGTTAAAATTGTTGCATTTTCAATAAATTTAAGGACATTTTCATCATCCAGCATGGCAGCATGTTTTCAGCCGTATTTAGAAAAAATGAAATCAGATACATAATGTATTTAGGTGACCTACAAAGCGGGTTCAATATACGGGTGGCCATAATGAAAAAGGTTGAATACTTGGATGGCCTCCACATACAATATCCCAAAAAGGATAAAAGGCAGGATAACACAATTTAAGAAATTTAATCACCACGCATTCTACATGGCTAATGATGATGTTGATGGTATATATGATATAATTAAAAAAAAAATGATAATTATAAATGGGAGAAAAATTAACCAGCTTTAATGTCCCTGCCAATTTCGTTGACCACTTTTTCAACAGAGCTACTGGCATTCCTGCATTTATTGATCACAGCATCTTCATTAACTTGTCCAGCATTTACAGTTTGATACCCAGAAACTATCTTGTCCAATACACTTCCAGCAGGCTGTTTATGATTAAAACACATTAATAAGACTGAATGCATACACATACTGGAACATCATTATATTCATACGGTAACTTGCAAGAAAAAAATATAATCAATTACCAGTTTTGACCCTACAGGCTTCCCATTTCTATTATTACTTTCCCGGTGCCTCCCTACAAGCTCTTCCTTGAGAACCTGCCCTCGAGAACCAAAAACCTTTCTTTCATCCAGAATGTTGACCTGCATGTGGAAAACGAGAATTTAAATGAAAAATATAAGGGGTTTACAGAGTAGAAGCCATCTGATAAGAAGAGAATATAGCTCAACACTGATATAACAACATATACAAGTAGAGGTGGTAATTCATCACATTTACGTATAAGTGGGTTGATGTGGGATATGATCTATCACTAACGAGGTAGGTGGGATAACCTCAAAGATAAAACCGAAAAAAGGGGTCAACCAGTTTCAAATCCTCTAAATTCTAAGCGTATTCATATACATAAAGACGTTCTAAAAAACTTTATCAACAAGGTTAAATTATTTTTGTTTTAATGGAGCTTCTGTAATAATATCTACAAATACAAAATAAATGGTAAAAAGATATGTGTGTGGGTGGGTTGGCCCAGCCCGACCCAACTTGTTTTACCCAGCACAAATTACACATTTTAACCTTCCACTAAAATAAGATTATCAGCTTACAGAAAAAACAACTGTCCTACGATCTAGGAAAAACGATTGTTCCATCATATCAACCCTAACGTATATCAAATACAGATCCAGGTATGATAAAGGGGCCAGAAAATGAAAATATTAAAACCAAGGATATAGATGGATAGAGTCTATGGTTTTGCTTTTAAACACTAGTAATATTATACCCAAACTAGAGATGTATACATCAGAAAAAGATGCCCTACATGTTATATCAACCAGAACCTAACTGAAAACCGTTACCATATATGGTTATTTCTTCCAATTATTATTGGGGCACACAGTTACATTTGCACATTCAATTATCTAAAACTGTATGCTTTAACTTTTTGTATAAATATAGACAGAAGTTCTTCAGCATCAAAGTTATTGGAAATTTTCTTGCTTTGAAAAACAAAAAACACAACAATTATCATTGTACTTTTTTTGTACATTTAAGTCATTAAAGATGGAATATTGTCTCATTTGGGTCATTGGAAGAGAGGGTAGGTTAATGATGAGCCAGCCGGAACATAACTTTAGCAACAAGTCCACATAATGACCCAAATGGTACAAAAAGTCTGTATGATGACCCAACCTGAATAAATCTTTTGATGAAAAGTACAATGACTGAATGAATAAAATGGAACAAAACTGAAATTAGGTTGGATGTTTGACACCAAAAGACTTTATATATGATTATCAAGATCATGAGCGTGGAGATTAAAACTGCATACCAGGCGTAATGCAGAATTTCTTCCAAATTCATCACCATTATCAATGACATCGCGTAGTGCATCTGGAAGAACCTTCCAGAATTCAGCAACAAATTCTGAACCCTTTCGCCTACTATTCTGCAAAATATCATTTGCAAGATAGAGAAAAGCCAAACGTTGATCACGTGGGGAACAATGAAATTGTTTAGACCACGTTTCTACAACTTGTTTTGCCTTGTTCATATGAAAAATACACCAGTGTGACAGAGCTATACCTCATTAAGGATAACATCAAACTGTAATTCACAGCACTGCATGGAAATGAGTTATAAAGGTGGCAGTTTGACCCTTTGAGGCAACATTGTATCTCTAACAAGTCAAACAAGTATAATAAAAAATAAAAGAAAAACTTTAAAGAGAACTGGTCAAATGGGTCAATAATCGTCCAAAGTGTATTTTTATACATAGAACCTCCTAAACAATTTTATCGAAACAATTACATTATCATTGAAATAATACAAATTTTATTATCATGTTTGTCACACTAACCACTAGTAAAGAAAACAAGAGTTACGGATCAACCCAGGGTTGACCTGTTTTGCCAATTGCCCCATACCAAAAGTTCACCCATTTGACCCGTTTTCCTATTTCTAGAGCTGAACAATAATTAAAAAACTATTAAGTACCAAGCCATATACATTGACAATATTTTAAGCCAAAAAAGAGCAGGAGGACAAAAATATCGTTGTTAACTTTTAACTACAGGTCTACAGTATAGGAGTGAATTCTATCCAATTTATACATTTGATTGGGCAAGTGATCACTTTTAAAGTTAAAAATCATATGCATATGCCAATGTAAACTTAGTGAACATCAGTTATAAAAATAGCATCAATTCCAAAGACAAAAAAATAATAATAATAACAGAATTGCCTTAAAAGAACTATGCAAAAGTTACTAAATTTAAACAAGATTATAGATTTCAGTAGGATACTCTCAATGCTTTGCTGTGAGTTATTGAGCTTGGTCAGCTTCTCAACCAAAATTTGCGGATTAAATGTACTACCCATTGTTTGTGATTGGAGTCCCTTCAGCTAAAGAATAAAAATAACTTCTGAACAACAGTCAACCTTCACAACACAAAGTCCAACACAATAAACCAATGTCAAGATCAACAGATATGCAATTTGTAAAGATTGCAATTATCCTTGACTGCATTTTGGAAAATTCAAAATCAATAAATATCCCATTGCCTCAAAGAGTAGTTAAATTCATTGTTAACGAGTAAAAACCATCTTAAAGGATTTAGTAATCACCCACCTTTTATTTCTAATCATAGTTGTCAATAGTGAGTAGCGGACAATAGCGACAAGCTACTTATATGCTATGTGGCGATAGCGATGAAATAGCGGGCTTTTTTCAGGGTTAGCAATACACTTCAAAATAAAATCAGAGATATTTAATATGTATATTTTACCAAAAAAATAAAAACAAAACACAAAAATCTCGCTATTTCCCACTATTTGTCGCTATCAACCATATAGCGACACATGAGCCCTACGCTTTTCGCTATAGCAGGAGCTATGGTTGCTATAAACAATTATGTTTCTAATCAAAATCATAATAATATCGTCAATTAACAAATAAACGCTTCATGTTCTTCCATTACCAATTCCTTAATCTACACTAATTGGTGTTAAAAAAATTGCAAAATTTAACCATGCACATAATTTAATATAATATAATAATAAAATTGTGTAACTATTAAGGACTATGGCAAAATTAAAAGACTACCTAATTTAGACCCTACCATTGTCTCATATAAACTGACATATTATTCTAAATTGGGAAAAACATACAAAACAAACAGACATGTAAATGGTTTCAGATAGCTGCAACTTTAAGCTAATTCTGATATGATATCAAAACAAAAACTTAACCTTTGTACAAAAAAAAGATAAATAAAGAAAGCGACAGCAAGGAATCAATTAATAAAGAAGGCAACAGCAACGAATAAAAAGAATGACTTACAGTAACTAAACTTCAGATGCTGATAGATAAAGAGTAAAAGTTGTTAACCGGATTAGAGATAAGAATTAAGCAGAGTCGGGTCTAAATTATCCATGAAAATAATAATATTAGGGGAATATTTTTAGGGTTTTGAAAGATAAAGGGGCGGGTTTTTTTTTTATAAAATTGGGGAGATTGAAGGATGTTTGTTATTGGTGAGGTAGAAAAGAAGGCGACCGACTGAGAACGTGGTGCGAGTTATTGGGTCATCGGACGAATATGGAGGAGATAACCATCAACAAGGTTCCTTCCTAGGGTATTCAAAATAATTAATATTATTTATCTTTGATAAAATTTATTTTATCATGGATGTGAATAAACATGTCATGTGATAATAAAAATCTCACTAAAGACTCTATTATGACCATCCCTTGTACTTTTACTTTTTTAACAACATAAACTAGGGGTGCTTATTGGTTTGTATATTGGTTTATTTCGTTTTGAATATTTCGACTGAATGAACTGATTGTACCTCATAATTTGTTTAATCAAACGATATATCATATTCAACCAATTTATATGGTTCGTTATTCTATTAACCGGTTATGATTCGGTTTGTTTGATTAAATTTGGATTTGTGAAGCTGATAATTGAACTAAAAACGAAATTTACAATTCGGTGTGGCTTTTACTGTTCGGTATTCAGAGTTTTTTCACACCTTTAAACAAAACCCTAAATATTACAAGTAAAGTGTTCAATCCTTTGCATCATTATCATTATCATCATTTAAATTTAATTTTAATATAATTAATATATAAATACAACTACATACAATTAGTTGAAGTTCAAAACCAACTTTTGAATACCAAAAATGATGTGCATGTTGGAAAATAGTGTTTAAAAGAATGCACATAAATAAATATAACCACATAAATAAATATAACCATATAAATGATATACAATATTGGTTTGATCATTCTCAAATCTTTATCGTCTTTTTTAGTTTGTTTTGTTGTACCTACAGTTTACAAGGTACCAATCAAGACATAAAAGATAATTTGAAAGTTTGTATAAAGTTTCAAGTGAAAATGAATGTTTTTTTTTACAAGAAATTATTTAGAGACTAGTGAATATTTTATGTTTTTATCGGTTGTAATTGCAATTGTTTATTTTCGATATAATATTTCATTTGTCTTAATTATATTTGTATATTTATACATATATAATTTAAATTGTTCAACCCGTGTATCACACTGGTACATAACCTAATACTATATATTTATAAACCTTGAAAGGAATAGTGCTAAAGGTAATGTCGTTAGTGGTAACAGCGTTAAGTTTTTTGTTTTTTTTTTCTTTCTTTTTTTTTAGCAACTCAACGATAACATCATTAGTACTAACGACGTTAGTTACTATTAATGGCATTACAGTATAGTCATATGGAATGTCGCTACCATACCAGGTACCAGAACAAACCAAAATGTAGGTATATGTTTTGAGGTAACTTTTGTCCAGATTCAAGTTGGTATAAATTTCAGTTTACATCTTGACAATATAAATTGGCAATATAAATTGGAGTTATTGTACGTTTAGACGCTGTCACAACACGACGTAGGTAACATGCTAGGAGGTTTTAAGTTTCAATACTAAAAAAAAAAGATAAAACAAATGATGGGCTCCATCCAAGATTTATTTGGGCCAAAAACTCATAAATTCAATGTGTTTCACTCAATAGTTACTTGGGCCTGTATGATTAGTTATGCTGGAGTTTGGGGCTTTGGGCTGTACTAGGGAAATCGAGGGAAATAAAAAGGAGGTCGAAGGCTACGTGGCCAGCATCATTTGGAATCGAGGGCACGATTTTTATTTTTTTGATAAAGAGTTTTGTAATTGACGATTTCAATAACATGCATCTTATACCGGGGAAGTATAATAGGGCAGTTAGAATACCCAAACCAAGTAAATAACATATTACACGCTTAACAAAACTTGTTGCTCCGTTGCGGTTCTCAAACCGCACACTAATCGGACATTATAGGTTCACACAAAATGCTCATCCTCATATGTCATGTTTCACATCAAACGCTCCTAAGACATCGAGTTCCACTACTAATGCTCATGAGTCATGACAATTCATCAGACATTCTAGTTATTACATCAGACGTTACACACAATATGTGTAGTTTTGCACTATGTAGCAATGGTACGGGTAAGGGGACGATACGGGGACGGGAAACGGCAAAACTCAAAAATTCAAGTTACGAGCACGGCAATAAAAAATATAAAAAAATAAAAATATATTTAAATAAATCCCAAAATATTAGTGTTAAGAAGGATTGTTTATAAAATTTAATAGACTTGTTTTGAGTTGTTGGGCCACTTGACTGAAAGGCCCATGTAATAAAATAATAGTATATAGGTGGGCCAATAAACTTAAACCACTGAATTACACTTTGATATACAACACATACTTCATCTCATTCAATGACCTAAACCTAATATCACCATCCAACAGTCACCTTGCTGCCAGGGGCGCAGCTTAGTTGGGGCGGGAGGGGACGGCCGACCCCCCCGAATTTTTGCGCAGAAGTTTCGATTATATAGTATTTGTATAGAAAATTTTGAAAATATAGGGTTTCGACCCCCCGAAATTAGTGACTTCCGACCCCGAACCTTCGAGTCAAGCTTCGCCACCACGACAGGACCGGTTTATCTATGATGGATGATATAGTTGTGTGTAACTTGTCATGGAAGTCTCAAATATATGACATGGAAATAATGTATAGCTTGATTGAGTGGGAACTTGGAAGTGAAGGTCCATGTTAGGGGGGACGGGGCGCTACCAGATTTGGTCACGAGTACCTCACTACCAGCACGGTAGCACTGCCGCCACCCGTGCTGGTAGTGGATCCGTGGACCTTTTTATGGTTCTAGTTAGCGGATACCCGTGAATGTGAATAAAATATTATTTTTTTATCCCACCGTCCCTTACCAGCTGTGAAACCATAGATCTCAATAGATAGTGAAGATGAAGAAGAAGGAGGAGGTTTGAGATGGGCACATAAAAATGAAGTCTTATGAGAATGAGAAGGAGAGAAGGTTTGAGAAAGAAGAAGAAGGTGGTTTGAGAAGCATAGGTTTGACTAAAAATAAAAATGAATTGACTTTTAATTTTTAATATTATTATTATTATTATTAAAATATGATATATATATATATATATATATATATATATTTTAATTATTATTATTATTATGTGTGAAAATAATTGATAGTTGGGTAAAGAATCAGTGGAGTGTTGCCTACAAAAAAGTGTTTCAGTGAAGGAAATCAGTGAAGTAATGTGGCAGTGCAGGATTGGTAGAAATCAGTGAAGTGAGAACAGTTTCAGTGGAGCGCCCCTTGTGCCTTATGGTTGGACAAGATAAATGAAAGTGGTATGGGAATTATCACTGAGGTTTTATAGTGGCATCTATGAAAAAAGCTATTATAGCCTCCAATTTTAACCGAATCACTTCAATATGGGCTTGCTATTGTTGGGTTCATTTGAAGACAAATGTTTATGGTTGGATAATTATCCACGAGTACCTTCCAACCATGGATTATTTATCTGTGAGACTGTGACACCCCGCTCACCTAGTGAGCCCGAGTACGTAACAATTGTATACCAGTTTCACATTGAAACGGAAATAAAGTGTTAATAACAAATAAAGTACAAATATTAATATTAAAAACTCCAAAAATATATTAAAAGCACGTTTCAATATTCGATACATTATAACGCAAAAGGTGGATAGAAGTTTTATACTATATCCAATTTTTTTTTTCATAAAAACATGTTCGAAGTATTTACTTGTACTAGCGGTTTAACACAACGTATTTAGTTTCTAGTATAGTTGATCCAAAGTTTATTAGCTTATTGTGCATATACCGTGGGGTTCTATACTCACAGAGTATATGAGAATAATATCCATGAGAATCGTTTACTGATCATTATGAGTTGTTGAGATACGATCGGTTAATGTTGATTTGAAAACGATTTTCGTTAGATTAGACAGTAAACCGAACAGAATGTCGGTTATAGTCGTACAAGTCAGGAAATTTTGTCCATTGAGGTTATATTAACTTTTGATCCTGATTCGGAAAGATGCAGCCTGATGCGGTTTAGCCCGTAATCAACGATTCAGATCTATTTGGGCGAGTTTAGACGCGAAACGGGTTCGTAACAAGTCGAACATGGTAAAATATATTTTGTTCTTACAGTTTGTAAATTGATTTTATATTATAAGATATCGTATCTGAAGAATATTATGGATCAATGCTTGATTATCTTCTCTAGAGTTATTCTATTAGTATCAACATGTAATGACTCATCGTTTGATTAAAAATACATTTTAAAGTAAAGATGGGTTAGACTTTTTTATAAAATATGGGTTTGACTTAACACCTTGGACAAGGCCCAAGGGGGTGTAGCAAATAGCTGCCAACTGCATCTACTGGTTTGAGACGGTAATAAGACCTAAGGGTGTGGTGGTCAGGGAAGGGATCGGTGAGTGCCACCTCACCCGTCTACCAATGGGAACACCGTCTCTCCCGATGTGATTTCGGTGAGAACGGGGATTTATCCCCTCCCTCCCCGTCCAACTTTTTTTGTTCTTTTCATCGTTTTCTTTTAAATAAAATAATAAAAAATGAAAGAGCGAAAAAGAGGGAACCATTTCCCTCAAAAAGGAGAGGGGACGAGAAAATGACGTGACGCTGATTTGAACAATGGGAAGAAGTGGAAACCATACCCCTTAGCCTAAGAGACCATTAGCAGCCATAACAAACCCGTTATGGTGGTTTTAAACATAAATTCAAATTTGACATTGGTGATTGGTCCCTAAGCTTCCAACTTTGATCCATTAGTAACTTTAACCACTCAACTTTAACTTAGTTATTATGGGTAGAGTTCTAAAACGTGTGCCATCATTGGGATTGCTCGAGAAATACCGGGTGTTACAACTTACAACAAGCTATCTTGGTTGGCCTTTCTATCTGTGCCTTTTGCAACTTGTCGAATGAATCTATGGACCACATTTTTTCTTCACGTTTTGTTGTCTTGATTGTCTAACAGAACGATAGCTCTTGGTGCAATACCCAACCTCTAAATACTTACTTGAGATGCAATAGTTTCTTATAGGCTTGATGGTGAGTAAACGGTTTATTCAATCCATTACCGTATAGACCTCATGTTGCTCTATGAGTGTAGTATAGGTCACGTATAGGTGTAGTATATTTTCCGTATAGGTCACTTATAAGTCTATATGCCCAATATAGATATTGTATAAAATGTTTGTAAAAAAATTAGACCTATACGCCAAGTGTAGGTCTATGCGCCTCGTATGGACCTATACGCGGCATATAGGTCCAATTGCGAGACAAAACATTCCCCATACATCAATGATTGGACCATATACATTGCGTATAACCCTATACGTGACGTATAGGGATAGAAGGGTGTATATCTTTGAGGGTTAATAACCAAAGCACAAAAAAGTAAGCATGTCAATCATTTTTCATAAGCAATAATGACGCCAATCCACTCATCTTGAATCTTATTTGAAAGAGTTGGTACACGGATGGTCCTATAATTTACCAAAATTGAGGATTTTTTCAGTTGCTTTCCAAAAGTATACGGGTGGTTCTCATGGTTTGCACTTTGTAATGCATTTAGTCCCCATCCAACGAATCTAAAGATGACCAAGTTATGGACTAAATGTGTTATAAAGTGCAAACCACATGGACCATTTATATAGTTTGGGAGAAGCCGATGATTAAATCCGCTACAAGTGCAAACCGAAGGGATTATTCGTATACTTTTAGAAAGCCACGGACCAAATCCAAAATTTTTGTAAAATACCAGAGTCATCACGTAGTTTACTCTCGAAAAAACTAAAGTGTAAAACCGTAAAAGTAGTATTGAAACGAAAGGAACCCGATTGGTTGCCTCTTGTACGGACACACCAAATATGCGTGCTCGTGCTTGCTGTTCCTTAGAAAGGCCAAACAATATGCCAAAATTGCAAAAAGGTTGTCTCATAAGCTTGGATCTCTTCCTCACTTGTTGTGTTACACCATATTTTGATGTGGATGGGTCAGTGCTCCATTTGTCCATTGTAAACTTTGTATATCTAAATCATCTAATACATTTTTTTTACACTCAAAGCTAAATTTATTTACTATACAACAATTTCAAAATAAATGAACAGTAAAACTGTTTTTCATTTCAATTTTCATATTCACTCATGTGCTTTATATAATATACGTTTATAAACTATTTAATTTTTTACTAATTGGTTTTTTATCTATTTGTTCGAGATGAATAAAACCGATACCGCCGAAAAATGTCGGTATTATTAGAATTGGTATCGGTATTCATTTTTATAGTTTCTGACTGATGTAAAACATGAAATTGTTGGTTTTCATATTTTGTTTTTTGGTTTTTATCACACAACTTTTCTGTAATGAAACCGATGTAAGTAAATCTATTTATGTTTTTTCGTACAAGTGTGTTCGGAGTAATCTATTTTAATTGAATCATATTAAAGCAAATATATTTTTGACATTTTATACCCTCCATCACACACACGCACCCTTTTGTTTCTCTCTTTATTCTATGAGGTCAAATTTGTTAAAAACTAGCAAATTTTTTTAATGACTAACATCAAATACTAGGAGCTCATCTCTAAAAGGTTTATGCCGTGGGCTACCTTAGAAAATCAAAATAACTGGTGTTATTCAAATCCAATATGAAACCAGACTATTTTGTGGTATATTTTGTTGATAACGAAACCAGCCATATAGATAAAAGAAAAACATGTGTTTGGGAAATCTTGAAAATAAATGCATTTTTATTTACGATAAAGGTACTTATCTCAAACTTCAAAGACACATAAACCACATATAAATTGATTATTTATTAATCGAACATAAATCCACCGTCAGATTTTAGATCGTCTATTTAGGAAAAAAAAAAGGAGATAAAGAGGATGTACCTGCGGTAATAATGGATCTATGATAAGAATGGTAGCTTAAAATATTCAAGACTCAACGTGTTGAATGTGTAACAATAATCGTCCACATATGTTGAATTTGTAATACGTATCTAGTGTCTATTTGGCCAAAAATCATTAACAAACAAAAAATAATTGAAAAACAAAACAAGTTGATTTCATTGTACCAACAAACAGTTTAATTTGATTATAAATTACTTAAATCATGGTCACAAAACCGAGTACGAAGTATAGCTTTTACATTTTGGATTTAATGAATGGGGTAAAGACACAACTTGTAGCCCGTTTACCCGCCGCTCACTTGTAAAAACTTGTTGGTTTTAATAAAAATGATGGTTATGGAGCTTTTACGTTATTTTGCCTAAAAGCTCTAATCGATAATGAAGATCCAAAAGCCAGACGCACCTCAGATAAGAGGTAGAAGACGACTAGCTTGATAAGACCTTTGAGTAATCAACCTGCAAAACTAGACAAACCGTTAGGCTCGTCACAAGGGGGCAGGGAGGGCCTCTCTGTGACCACCCTCCGGCGTGAGGATAAGTATATGTTTGGAGAAGAAAAGAGAATAGAGAGAGAGAGAGAGAGAGAGAGAGAGAGAGAGAGAGGTGTTCGGAGTGTGTCAGAACGTGTCTTACTTGTACTTATGAGGGGGTATTTATACTAGTCAGAATTTGTTGTACTATCCTTCGTCCAGGTGTACTAACCTTCGTCCTGGTGACCTCCGGTCGTTAGTGGTGAGCACGTGTCTTTGTGAGTCGCGTCATATTGTCATCATGCCGCGTCCTGGGAGGTTGAGGTTCGGACGGGAGGTTTTATACCTCTTCATGTCCCCTCAAGTCCATAAGTTAATTTATAACTTAGTGGAATTGATCGTTCTCCAGGTAATGCTTTCCAGCTGTTTTGACGGACGCGGCACGTGGCAGTTCCCCAGGCCATGTATTGTGGCGGTTATTCCCAGGCGATCTCAGCCGTTGACGTTTGGTTGTTTTGGTGAGTGATTGCGACACGTGTCGCCGTTTTGAATTCCCCTTTTCTCGGTTATTTAAACCAGCTTTTTCCATTTCTTATTTTTACTTTTTCCTCATAAATCGATCTCTTGCTTCCCTGCTACCCTTCCTTGCTTACTGAGATTTTCGACTCGCTTCTTCTTACTCAGGTTCGTCCCTTCATCTTGTTTCTTTCCAGAGTATTTCTTTTTCTCATTTGTGGGTTTATCATGGGGAAGGATAATATGAATGTTAGTTTCTCAACCCTCACCAAAAAGAAATTAGACAAATTTCTAATTGATTATAAGATTCCTTTAGACCTTCATCCTGAACTCCCTGCCTCTGATCGAGCCATTTACCCCCACCTTTCTGGCAAGTTCGCATTCTACACGCGAGTATGTGATTTTGCCAATTGTAGGGTTCCTTTAACAAAATTTTTGTTTAAGGTCCTTCTGTTCCATGGGGTTCACTTTTCCCAGGTGAATCCTTTTGGTTTGGGACGAATCTGTCACTTTGAATTGAAGTGTCGGGCTTTGAAGTCGAGGGCCGACCTAGAAGTATTTAGGGCTTTTTATAAGCTGAGCCAGGCCGGTGATTGGTTTACCTTTGAGAAGAGGAGGAAGAAACCTGAATGTCACTTAAAGGATACCTCCAGCCTGAAGAACTGGAAGACGCAGTTCTTCTGGTTGGACGATCGGTGTCTTCCTAAGGAGATGTTGAGTATATGGAGGAAGGACTATGTGTCATCTGAGTGGGAGCTTCCGGGTAACTTTGAGTGCGACTCATCCTTGTATAATAAGCTTGTGACTCATAAGTCGAATATTAAGAAATACCCAGAGCATATCCTGGTGTTAGCTGGGGTTAGTAGGATTTGGGATGAACCTGACCGATGGCCTGTCATCCAGTATAGGAAGAAAGGTGAGCTTCGTTCTTTATCCTTGAATTTTTTGTCTTGTGAATTTTATTTTTAACTTTTATCTTTTTTGCAGAAATGTTGCTGCTTGCAGCCTTAAAGTTCGACGACTTTGATGATGACAATCTTTCCTTTTCTAGCGAGCCCCTTGGATCCAGCAAACCAATCTTGGAGCAGGTGACTAAGCTACAGGCACCTATTCGACCGGAGGGAGAGGAGACGGAGCATGCTGAGAAACCTTCGGGGGAAGGAGAAGTAGTGGGCGAAGGTAGTGGGAAGGACGGAGGTGATGATGGTGGTGAGAAGGGGCGAGTACTTGCTCCGGAGGGGGGTGGCGATGATGTGACTGTGGGTAAGATTTTTCCTAACCCTGCTCCTTTACAATCTGTGAGTTCTTCGAGTGTTCATATTTCGGAGGATGACTTTACCGAAGACGCTTCCTTGGACTTAAATGTGGAAGCCCGGAAGAGGAAGGCTGAGCCGTCTAAGGTTAAGAAGAGTCCTAAAAAGGTGAAGTTCGTTCCACCGGTTCTTACTGTTTCCGAATCAACTCAAGGTAACATATTAGATGTATTTGATTTGCACATTTCTGGTTGGAAATCTCCTCGAGATGGTGATCTGATTTATATGCATGTTCCGAGGGATAAACTAGGTGGTGAAGGTGAGAAGGAGGGTGATGATGTGTTTAGGGATATTGCCAATAGTCCGCCCCGGACTTCGGTGGCCCAAGCTTCTGGTGGTTTTTCCATAGCTTCCCCGGGTAAGTCAACTGGTCGTGTATCTAACTTTCGTGCTAGTGAGGAGAATGAGTTTGGTGCGTCCTATTCTCATTATTGGTTCGAGACTGAGACATTGATCCTGTTTAATCTTGTAGACCCTCTGGATGATGCGATGGAAGTTGATCCGGCTACAGCCGAAGATGTATTCATCCCTGATTGGGATTTGAAGAATGGTTCTCGTGTGGTCGATGCCTTGTCATCGAAGATGATGCTTTTCAATTTGCATACTCCGGCTGACCATGCTCACTACCGGAAGTTGAAGGATACCGACTTAGGTGATGCTTTGATGATCAACCAGGCTCAGTCGAACTTTTTGGTGTCGGAGGTATATAGACGGTGGGTTGATTCGGAGTTTCAACGTGGCAAGTTGGAGAAGAGGGGCGTATGTAACCATGGGAATGTGTTAAAATCTTTAAAGACGAGCCAAGAACAAGTCCGCTCCGTACAAGCTTCCCTTGCCGCGGCTGGAGAAGAAAGGGATGCTCTTCAGGGTGAGATGGAGGTTTTGAAGAAAAAGTTGCAAGCTTCTGAGCAGGCTCATGAGACCTCCAAAAAGAAGTATATCCATTCTATTGAGGAGCTTGAGCAGGTAATGGAGAAGACCAAAACTGCCGCGGATCAGCTTGTAAAAGGTTCGTTCTTCTTCCCCTTTTTATTTATTTCATGCCTCTTTTGTACTTGGTGAAATTTTATTTATTTCTTTCTTCAGATAAGGATGAAGCCTCGGCTCGAGAGAAAGAGGCTCTGAAGCTTGTGTCGGGTCTGAAGATGGAGTTGGAAAAGAAGGAATCGGAGAAGCTAGACTTGCTGAAGGAGATTGAGGGTTTGTTTGGTTTTAAGCAGTTTGTGCTATGAGAGGGGGTGGAGCTGGTGTCGAAGTACGTTCGGGGCTGTTCATCCATGAAAGCTGTTGTAGCTGGAGTTAACAACGCGATGCATGGGATAGGATATAACACTGAGTTCGGGCTGGGCATGGAGCAACCCTTAAAGGAGTGGCCGTAAATGCTGTACCCAAGCTCGTGCCTAATGCGAAGCAGCAGCTGATGGATGCCGTCAAAGTTTACGACGAAGTCTCCTTCCCTTCTTTCTCCAAGATGCAAGATCTCTCTTCCGAGCCTGTGGACGTGGTTATCAAGGCGTTTCAAGATTTATCAACCCTTGAAGACGCGTCCCAAGGTCTGCCGAAGTAACCTTTTGTTGAATGTTTTAGTACCACCCGTTCCTCCACATAGGTTCGGGGTTTTTAGTTTACTTTTGTGAAGCTTTCTTAACACTTGTACCATCCGTGCCTTAGCATAGGTTCGGCGTTTTAGTTGGTAGGAAACCCTTTTTGGGATGCAGCCATGTTTGGCTTGTAACAGTTTCTTGTTAAGTCTGTCCTAGGGATGGACATGAATAGTTGTGTTTTGGCAATATATATAAATGGGAATGCCTTTACTTTCATGTTTTGGATACTCTTTTTCTTACTTACTTTTAAGTAGAAGTTAGTTGTATGTTTTACTGAAGTTTTAATAGCTTCAGCTTGTATGTATGGAGACTGTATCATGCGTCCATGATTTTTGAGCCTCGGCCATAAATTATGTTTTAAGTGTTTCAGAATTTTTTATCCTTAACAACCTATAACATTCGAAGTAGAACGTTCATTTTTCGCGAATTAGTTTTTTAAGAAACAAAGATGCTACGTAGTCTTTATGGGGTGTCTTTTAGGTTCGGTATTTTTGGTTCCTCGAGCCTGTTTGATCAAGAAGTCCGGACGAAAGGGCTTTCGATACCCCCATGCCCTAATTCTTATCCCCTTTATAGACCGAGGTACTTTTACCCCGGCTATCGAAGCTTGTATATTCATATGAATAAGTATTTAATCATGGAATGATTTTGCAAAGATCATTTTTTGTGAAATGAGGCATGTCGCGTCTCATTTTTAACATATGCATATATATATATATGTGCGGAGAATTTCTCATTCCGCGGTACATTGTTGAAAATTGAAAATTTGTGGGGCATTCACATCCCACTTTTACATAGAAAAGGAAAAAAGAACAAAACACTTTATTATTCCGATGCTTTCTTCAAATGTAGCATTTCTTGAGATGTACTCCGTTCCATGTTCGGGGGATTTCCTCCCCACTGAGAGTGGCGAGCCTATAGGCTCCTTTCTCCCCTACCGAAGTAATGACATATGGTCCTTCCCATTTAGGACTCATTTTGCCCGGTTTTTCCGAACCACTTGCTTCATTACTCCGCATCACATATTCTCCTACTCTGAATTTTTGTTCTCGGACCCTTGAATTGTAATATCTTTCCAAGGTCCGTTTGTATTTTGCCTCCTGGATGGCTGCGGCCTCTCGTCGTTCGTCCAGGAGATCGAGGTTGCACCGGAGCTCTTTCTCATTTTCTTGTGGGTTAGCCACCCTATGGGTCGGCATGCCTATTTCGACCGGAATCATTGCTTCGGTCCCATATGTCAAGCTAAAAGGTGTTTCACCAGTGCTTGTCTTGTTCATCGTTCGGTATGCCCAAAGGACGTTCGGCAGTTCATATACCCACCCGCTTCTTTTCTTCCCCAGACGTTTCTTAATGCCTTCTACTAGGCTGCGGTTTACTCGTTCAACTTGCCCGTTTGCTTGGGGATGGGCAACGGAAGAAAAGGCTTGTTCTATACCGAGACTGGTGCACCATCTTTTGAAGGGGTTGTGGGCGAATTGCTTGCCATTATCGCTGATGATAACCATGGGCAGGCCGAACCTACATACAATGTTTTCCCAGACAAACTTTTTTACTTCAGCCCCTGAAATTTTTGCAAGGGGCTTGGCCTCCACCCATTTGGTGAAATAATCTACTGCGACTAGTAGGAATTTTGCTTGTCCGGAGGACACTGGGAAGGGACCTACTATGTCAATGCCCCACTTTTGGAAGGGCCAAGCTGCGGTTACCGGGACCAGTTTGTTCTTTGCTCGGAGACTGATTGGTGCGTGCCGCTGACAGTTATCACACTTCTGCAATTCGTGTACTGCATCTTGATGCATGCCCGGCCAGAAATACCCTGCGTTCATGGCCTTCGTAACTACCATTCGTGGCCCAGCATGAATACCGCAGATCCCCCAATGAATTTCTTCCATGACGTACTTTGCTTGTTCTGCTTCTAAGCATCGGAGTAGGGGGCCTAAGAAGGTCTTTCGGTATAATATGCCATCAATCACTTGGTATTGCAAAGATTTGACTTTAATCTTCCGGGCTTGCGCCTTATCTGATGGTAATGCATCATTCATGATGTAGTCCATGATGGGAGACATCCATGACTCTGTGTTTGTGCTTACTGCACACACTTCTACCTCGGCTATAGATGGGGCATTCAATATCTCGAGCTTCACTTCTTGTGACATATGGTCCGGTGTGTTGGCTGCGAGTTTGCTCAAAGCATCGGCCTGTTTGTTTTTTGATCCTGGCACGTGCTTCACCTCACATTTTTCAAATTCTGTGATCAAGCTTTTTGCCTGTATCAAATGAAAAATATAGTTAGAAGCTATGCCTTTTTTGTGGGAGATGAAGTATTTTTGAGAGGTAAGGTCCATACCTTTTGTAGGTATTGAACCATGTTAGCCTCTTTTGCTTCGTACTCCCCACTGATCTGGCGTGCTACCAACATTGAATCTACATGTGCTACTACCTGTTTGAAAACATGGTATTTTGAGCATTGGATTATTGCATTCTTTTCGAATATTTTATGAAAGGAGCATTTTTGTTTTATCAAGGTGTATACCTTTCGTGCTCCGATCTTTTTTGCCAATCGGAGCCCGGCCAAGAAAGCTTCGTACTCGGCTTCATTATTGGAGCTCTTGAAGTTTAGGCGGATCGAGTATACAAGTTCTTGTCCCTTGGGATCTTTTAAGACTACACCGGCTCCTGATCCTTCGGAGCTGGAAGCTCCGTCGGTGAAAATATTCCATTAACTTGGTTCCGATGGTAGAATTGCTTCATCTGAGCTCATCGCTAGTTCGGTGAGGAAGTCTGCGACTACTTGTCCCTTAACCGGGCCTCTTCTTTTGTAGGTTATGTCAAATGCTCCAAGCTCTATTGCCCATTTGGCGAGTCTTCCGGAGACTTCTGGTTTTCTTAGCACGCCCAGTATTGGCTGATCAGTCTGTACCTCAATTTCAAAGGCTTGGAAGTATCGGCGTAATCTTTGTGAAGCATGTACCAGGGAGAGCGCGAGCTTTTCCATTGCAGGGTATCGCGTCTCGTAGTCTCGGAGGGCGCGACTTACGTAGAAGATGGGCACTTGTGCTTTTCCCCTGGTAACCATTAGTACTGAACTAATGGATGCCTCCGAAGCTGACAAGTATATGGTGAGGGTTTCCCCTAGTTCTGGTGCGGTTAATGTTGGTAACTCTGCTAAACACTTTTTGAGATTATTGAAAGCTGCGTCTGCCTCATCTGTCCATCGAAATTCTTTGGTGCTTAAATACTGATGACGTGGGTACCCAAACCCCCACGTCTAAACATATTTAAGAAGCTATCAAGGTCGGGCCAGGAAGCCAAAAAGCCAGAAGCTAGTGTAGAGAAGCTACCTGCATCGGCTCCTCAGCTCCCTAGCACAGGACCTGCCTTACAGGAGGTCAATAATAAAGGTGGGTCCAACACTTATGGGCCAGCCCAACCCATTACTACAAAGCCCATTAGGGTTTGGGGTTTCACCCTCTATAAATAGAGGGGTTACACCTTCACTCAAGGCCATCCCATTTGTCTTGGTCTCCACTCAAGACATCTCACTCACTTTCTCTCTCCCTCTCTAGAAACATTCTCTCACTAACTAATTTGCCTAGCTCCCATAGAGGAGCCTACGAGCTGCTAAAGTATCACATCAGCAGCTCATGAACTCTTCATAATTACACACAATAAAGCTGTTAAGCTCCCCTGCTGAACTCACGAGCTCCCCTGTCGGAGCCCTGGAGCTGCCATATCTGCAGTCTACATATCCATGGTTCTAATAACCAACTTTCAGCCATCGAGTTAAGCAGCCCGAAATCGCCTCGGCTGCTAGCTAACCGCCGGGTTTCAACCACCACCTCCTCTCATACTTCGTATCCCTCATTTACTCCTTTATCTTTACTTTTATGTACATTTCTTGGGATAAATCACTAATGTTGAGCGTCGGAGGGTGGTCCAGAGACCCCGGTCTCTGGACCCCTTCTAACGAGTTGTTCGTGGTGCAGGTACATGCTCGGAAGGTGTTAGGTCCAACCCGAAGAGACGTCCATACCATCTCCATGCCTTATCCTTGTTGTAGCAACAAGTGGCGCCCACCGTGGGGCTATCGCGCTTAGAACATGAAACTCTTCGTGGTTTAGCCCCAAATGTTCCTAAGTTCTTTATTTTTAAGGATGGAGAGGATGTTCTTACCGGAAAAATCACTCCTACACCTCCTACACATGTTTGCGTTTTTTGCTCCACGTTCAAAACGCCGGTGACCGGGTTCCATACACTTGTAACTCGGTTGCTACATGTAACTTCTTTGATAAAAACGTCAAACCTGAAAATCTACTCATATTCTTGATGAAAAATTACAACCTTTTGAACACATGTTTACACTTAGTTCAAATATAGTCAAAAAAAAAAAAAAAAAAAAGATGTGTACACTTGTCCCAAGGTTTGACTATCTCATTTTTGTCTTTTAGCACACATAAAAGTGTGTGACAATAAAGCACAAAAGAGGATAGAGGCAGAAAAAAACTTTATCCAACATCAAAGTCTTTAAGTACAACACGTATTGCATCTTGTACAACTCATGCTGCAGGCTGCCATACCGCAGCTCCATTGTAAGTGATATTATCAACACTATAATTCACGACGTGGATGCAAGAATCCCACAACTGATCCACGAGTAAAAAAAAAAAAAAGATCACATAAATCGGAGCTGGGTAGCCTATCTAAACTATAAATAGGGCAGCCAGGAAGCTCCAGGCTGCCATATAGCAGCCCTGCTACAGTGGTGAACAGTAAAAAAGTAAGAAAAGTCAAAAGTCAAACTTTCTTACACACTAATCCACAAAGGTGCTTAGTCAAAAGCAAATCAGACCTCAAAAGCACAAAAAGTGGTATCTTTCACCAAAATGGCAAAAACACCTGCTGACATATAGAAAGGGGGGTCAGCACTCGCTCCCATAAGGAAGCACCATAATCGGGAAGCCTTCCCTTATGGCAGCATCTGTTACATCTTAATGTGCTAAACGTGCACAAAAAGAGGGTCAACGCTTAGCAGGTATGGAAGGCAAGCTCCCCCATGGAAGCTCCCTGAACTAGAAGTCCTCCCTTGCGTGAGCTCATGTTACATCTTAATATACTAAACGGGGTCATGCTCCCCTAGGGAAGCTCTCTGGGCTAGAAATCTTCCTCTATGTAAGCTCACTTTACATCTTTGTGTACTCAACATTCATTTATAGCTCTTCACTTCACTTCATGTGCACGTGCGATATAAGCACATGGTCGCTCTCTCGACACTAACATTAGGCACAAGCTCCAAAAAACTCCTACTAGCTTAAGCAAGGTAAAGTGTAAAAATATTTTACTTCTCATATCGCTGAAACGAGCTTCTCAAGAAATAATCAATTGTTCTAAATGTTGTTAAACAAAGTCTTGAATAATACTAACATTACATCTCATTTCAACTTTTAGCCTAACCTATACTTGACCCAAAATTCTTAGTAAAAGTGAACGGACTTATGAGTGTAACCATGGCGTGTAAAAAACCCATGCACTTGTAAGCTAACCATTAACTTCACTTATAAAATAATAATAAATAAATAAAAACAATAAAAACACACTTTATCAGCTAGTCAGGTCCGGTAAAGCAGGCTGGCTCCCGTAGGGCAGCTACAGACCATCATTCAGCTTTATCAGCCTAAACAACTATTCACGTCAGAGAATACATCAGCTGCTACAGGACAGCTGTGGATAACTATTCATGTCAGTAGGTCAGCTGCTACAGGACAGCTGTAGACAACTACGCATGTCAGTGCGTCAGCTGCTATATGACAGCTACAGACCACCATTCAGCTTTATCAGCCTAAACAACTATTCGCGTCAGAGAGTACATCAGCTGCTACAGGACAGCTGTGGATAACTATTCATGTCAGTAGGTCAGCTGCTACAGGACAACTGTAGACAACTACACATGTCAGTGCGTCAGCTGCTATATGACAGCTATAGACACCTATTCAGCCTTATAGCTATCAGAAAAAGTACACTACTCATACCAGCTGCCATACTCTATAAGTAAACTCATGAGCTACAGCCCGGGAGCTACAAGCTTATAAGCTGCAACTCGCATGCTACAAACCTAAGCTTGGATCCCATAGATCGAAGCCTAAAGCTCGAAGTTAGAAATTTGAAGCTTGAAGCCCAAGGCTAGAAGCTACAACCTCATGGCCACAAGCTAGAAGCTCGCAACTACAAACTCGCACCTATGTCATATAATATACTTTAGCTTTTACATCGAAAAGACAAAAGTCAGATCTACACAAGCTATAAGTAGGTAGCCTAAAGCAAACAACATAATACATACACCCAAGTAACCCTTGGGAAGAGAACACATATAAATAGGGTGCCTTGAGTACCTCTAATATATTTGCTTCCTAAGGCCACGCTTGTCTTTAAACAGTTATATATGATATATTGGAAGACACAAAAAACAAACATGTCAAAAGCCACGAAAATTAGCTCATATGTCATACGCTACATAGCCTCCAGCTGAGGTAAAGAAGCCAACAGCTTGGCAGCTCAGCTATACTTCACCATATGAATCAATCCGAGGTTTTATAAGTATTGACGAACGCTAGGTCGAATCATCCATAGAAAATTAACATCTTTTCCATACACCAAAGTCGTTTAAGGGAACGAGCACATCGCTTAGGGCAGGCTCAACACCTTCCTTAAAAAGACTAACAACTTGGAAAAGAAGAAAGGTGCCTCCTCATATCAAAGAGGTTGCTAAATATTATGAAGGCTTGGCCCACTCACTATGGAGAGCATAAAACATAACCTCGTATACTTACTCCGCTTAACACCAATTCAATGCTTTGCAAAGATGAGCTGCTCTCCTAGATAGAAAGGGAAGCCACCCTATGGGAACAAAATGAGCTTTGCATGACCTCACCTATGGTGACTAGAGAAGCTCACAAATGCATCATTAAAAAGTTTTTGTGACCGCCATAACACACCAATCAGAAAATGTGGCAACTCGCAAAGCCAAGCAGCACGGTTCCTACGTCTTCACAAAATCCAAACTTATCTAGCCTTATCAAGTACCGTGCCCATGATAACATGTGGCATAAGTAAGGCAACCGTACAAAGATTATATCTCACAAGGAGGACCATCGGCCCAAAGTCATCACGATCTAAACGAGCTATCTCAATTACACGAGCTTGGCCCTTTGTTCTATCTCTCTCATAGGATAAAAAACTTTAGCTTGCACATAAAAAACAAAGATGTTCGCAAATGACATGGCACATAAGGAAGTTAACCGCCAAAACATGTTCGTGAAAACATCCAATGTTGAACAATAAACAAATGTTACTTGTTGCCACATGTTCAAAGAAACATTTATTCGGTTCCAAAGCAATAGCTTACATGAAATAAGAATAAACTTCCTCAAACACCTAGTTTAAAGCTTCATATATACGGATCTTTGAATCCCAAAAGCTTGACATGTCTAGAGGCATAGGAAGCTCATAAGTGAGAAGTTCAAAATCGAATGGTTAGATGCCAAATCATAAGCACCCATGACTACGTCATGACTACTCATGACTGGGGGCTGATGGTGCGGGTACCTAATTTTGAACAAATTAAGAAGTTTAGAAACCGAAAAGGCGAGGAACTAAAAAGTAAGAGATGCCGATTAGCTACACATGTCAAGGCTCCTGCCCTAAAAGCTAAAATGGTCACAAGCACATTGCTACACATGTGACATCATCGGTAGGAATAAAGAAGCATCGAACAAAATCATGGTCTGAATAAGGCACATGCTTCTCTGTTAGAGGAACGTTGTTTATTGCAGCTAAGCAACAAAGAACCTATCAAGCAAGCTAAAGAACAACACATCGTCCTTTCAATTGCTCCTGTCCAGGTGACTCCGCTTATGTAAAAGATATAACAATACTTACCTTGCACATGATTATCTACAAAGAACCAGGCATAAACAAAATCGGCAAGATCAAGGTTAACTAAAGCAGCTTGCTCAATCATCGAAGCAACGTGCTAAAACCTCCATACATCTTGCCGACACTGCAAGAGAATAACACTTAGCCGATATATGGAAAAGTTTAAACACCTCGTTAAGGGAATCTCATAAAAAGAAGATTCTATAAAAGACGAGCCTATATGCCTAAACTAATCCTATCAAGTGTGCAATCTCCGATAGATGGTTAATACTCACAAAGCCTACGAGGCTTAGAAACATAATAGCCCACAAGAAATATTAAAGCTACTTGTGGAACAACAAATGGCTTACTAAAACAAGCAAAGAAGCTTCAAGCAATGGTTAGGGCAACACAACAAATGATCAAACAAGGGAGCATTGCTACTCGTGCCTACCTAAGAAGCACGCAAGCAAATTTCCAATGCAACGATGCAACTTGGTGACACCAAGGATCGTGGCAAACAACTTCTAGTAATCATGAACACGACAAATTACCACAACGTTAGAACTCCACAAAATAATAGAGTTGGGTGAATCCTTATTCGTACCTGCCCTATGGCAGCAACCAGCTATTAGGAGCATAGAAGCTGCTCATAAGAATATAGAAGTTTCCAATAGGAAGCATGACGGTAGCCTTCCAGAAATTGTTCACTATAGCAAGGAAGCAACATGAAAGAGGTAGCCCGCCATAGCATCAAAAAGCGTTGGTTAGGTGATATTTTTGCCATATGGTAGCACCTTGCTAAAGAATTGTTCAAGGAGTCCCAAAAACTCAACACTCGAAGCCATGAGACTTCACCACCTATGAGGTAAGTGAACATCTACCCTTGAACTTTTACTTGCCAACACTCCTTCAATCAAACACCACGCTGATGCACCATGCCATTAAACAAGCTCAACCTCTACCTCATGTGCTTTAAAGTGTCCAATGACTAAGAGAGTTTTACTAAATTATGGAAAGGCTTATTTTTACTACCTTCTCTATTGAATCAACTTATACGAAAGGTCAATCAAAGATCACCATATACTCTATTCTAAACAATGTGGCTGAAGGTGAAAGAGTATCTCGAATGTCACCAAACTTACACATAAACATCGTCCAAAATGTTATGAGACATCTTTGTCTCCTTCGAAAGTTGATCACGAGTTCAAGTGTAAAGTTCCCTGACCTTGCATGAAGCTCTTCAAGCATCATCTAAAACCAAGAAAACTAACCATCATATCCTAGAAGGCAATTGTCTTAGTACATACGAAGCTTATTATCGTCAACAAAGAAGACTACCTTCTTACATGACAAGCTAATATCCTTACATAAAAAGCTTCCCTAAGGAAGCTAACCCTCTCATACAAGGAGCTGTCCATTCTTACATAGGAAGTTAACATCCTTACATAAGAAGCTGCCATTCTTACATAAGAAGCTGCCCTTCTTACACAAGAAGCCGCCATTCTTACGTAAAGAAGCTGCCCTTCTTACTCAAGAAGATAACCTTCTTACTCAAGAGGCTATTATTCTTACATAAAAAGACTTATGGAACTACAAAAGAATCTCCCTAACATTTCCTCATGACATTTCGTCTCTTTGACATATGGTGAACACAAAGAGAGGAACTTTAGAGGGAAGCTTATCATATAAAAAATCCACATTATTTTAAGTGCATAGTATTAATATGCATGTATTATTGCATTACCCCAACTCATGGAAAACACTAACAAGGATATGCTCTTCAAAGACGTACTCCACAAGACATTGATCCATGAAAGTTGGTCAAATACTACAACATGCATACGAAATCCATGATATAGCCTACCCTAAGGCAACCTCGGTTACTATAACATCTTGATATTCTATCAATAAATCCAAAAGCGTTGTCTAGACAATGTAGTTTCTAACCTGCAAGCTAACGGAACAAAGGAAACTCTTTCGTGCAACCACAACCACTTGTCACTTATCTTATCAAAGGGTGAGCCCCTCCTAACAAGGCTCCATGGGGTCCGACGCTATACCTACCCATGAAACGGGGATGAGCTCCTAGGCCACAACTGCTCAACAGGTAACAAGGATAATGACCTTCCTGTATACAGGGTGAGTTCCTAATACAATCCACAACTCCATGGGACAAGTCCTTTAGATGGAATACCTAAACCCATGAAAGAGGGTGAGCTCCTCACACCAAGACAGCTCATACATGTTCATAACAGGTTACAAGCAAGCTGATATGATAAGCATTGCGTCGGTTCTCTAGCCTAGTAGCCTGGGATCAAAACGAACATTTCATATAGGTAACCATTGAGAAAGGTTACCAACAAGCTGATAGGATAAGCATTGCATCGGTTCTCTAGCTTAGTAGCCTGGGATGGGTGACTGCAGCATCCACCTCATGGCAAAAGGTTAAAGACATTGCAAACACTATAAACGACAAGTAAAAGATCCAAGACAACCAAACATTAAACTTAAATAAAGCATCATCCCTAGAGGGGGAGCATTCCCATTGAGGAAGGGAAGGGAAGTTCCTTGGTCACATAGTCGGAAAGCAAAGCATCAAACCATAACAAGATTATAAAGGCATTTGCATAGCAAGACTCATGCATAGCTTACATAAGCTTACATGACAAGGTCTTTAGAAATCATAACGCATTAGCTCACTAGAAGAGCAACAAATTCGTTATCAAAGTTAGCCCGCTATATTGGCTTGGGAGTGCTCTCAACCATTATAGTAGGGGAAGCATCCTTGCCAACAAAGACGTCATTAAGGCATAGGCAAGTTCAACGAGCAATACCTTGCTCAAACAAGGTTTAACCTTCTTATGATACGCAACTAAAACTGGGAATAAGCTTCTAAGACAACAAGATTGTCTACACATTTAGAAGTACCATACGGTTGAAAAAGAAATATAAAAACAGGCTTAGTCTCACATTTTGATAAAGAGAAGCCTCTTACGTGGATATAGGAAGAAAATAGCTTTCGCAAGAAGCTCATCTTTGTGTAAAGGAAGTTCACTAAATTGCGCTACAAGCTCACATCCATGCAAAGGAAGCTCAATAGCGTACACCTATAAACTCGCCTTTATACGAAAGAAGCTCACATGTTAGCGTGAGAAACTCACCAACATATGCATTCACGTTCATACCAAAGAAGTTTAGTGTCATATACCAAAAATCCCGTAATAGGATAACCTCCAAGTATGAGAAGCTCACTTCCACATCAAATAAGCCCACTTTGTTACGGAAAAAGTTTATCAATCTACAACATTGGTACACAAAAGGCTCATTCTTTTGCCATGTTTGCTCATATCTGCCTTGCTCCATCACATCTATTATAAAACGAGCTTACCACAACACTTAGAGAAGCCCAAAGTCTCAAGCTGGTAAGCTGCTACACCTAATGGATGGAAGCGATGAGCTCATGGAATGAAGCTATTAGCTACCATCAGGCACCAAAGAATATCCAGGAGAGCACATATGACGCTCGCGTTGGTATAACTTACCGCAAACCCCGGCAAGGTAATTATAAGCCTAGTATACATGTATAAGAAAAAGAGACATGTAGTGACACGATAAATACCAAGATCAAAGCCACTACTTGTCTATTGCAAGATCACCAACACGGTGTGCCATACACACACACACACGATAAGCTCATTCTTTTACATCGTTGCCTTCTACTTGCTTGAATTCATCAATCCTATCGTAGAAAAAGTTTATCAAATGCTTCAAAAACCCAAAGACTTTGGGAAAGTAAGCTACGCCATTTGACAAACAAATATCTATGAGCTCTTACCCATTTGGGACACGTGACTAAGATGTTTACGGTGATATAGCTTACCATGAACCTCAAGGCTAAGAACTCTACAAGGAAAAAAGGCGTGTACTAGCATGCTACCACATATGTTCACAACCACTGCTTGTCTATGATAAGTCCATCAACAAGATGATTCCATTCATTCATGGACTTTTGGACCCTCTCCGATAAGGAAGGTAGAGTCTCCCAACCACTTTGATGAACATCTCCTAGTTCTTCACACCTACAAGCTTATCACCAAGAAATTTTGCAACATGTCGATGTTACATGAACGATCCCCATGAGAAAGAAACTTCTTCTATAAATGAGCAAGAAATGCTTGTCGTCTCCTCTAAGGGTGAGATTGTAACCACCTAACAAGCTGTCCCTGGTATCTTAGAGCTCCCTTGCTCGGTCGTCCAATCACGACAAGTCAAATTCAAGCAAGCCACCTAAAAGAAAGCTAAGCGAAAATCGGAAGCTTGGAAGCTTCAAAAACAATAAAGATGTTTCAAAGCTCATAAGCTACAAAATAATCTTCAATACTAGAAGATCTAAGGACTTCCAAGACGTCCAACAAAACTTTGCATCTTTTAAGCTTCTCAAGAAACACCGGAAACGTAGAAGCTACAAGTAAAGGCAGAAATTATGGAGTCCGAAATAAGAAATTCATAAACAAATAAGGCGCAAACACCTTACACCAAAGTTTATGAATTTCTAGAGGTAGGAAAAAAGGAGACAAGATTACTAAGTCACAAGCACCCATGACTACGTCATGACTACTTATGACTGGGGGGCTGATGACGTGGGTACCCAAACCCCCACGTCTAAACATATTTAAGAAGCTATCAAGGTCGGGCCAGGAAGCCAAAAAGCCAGAAGCTAGTGTAGAGAAGCTACCTGCATCGGCTCCTCAGCTCCCTAGCACAGGACCTGCCTTACAGGAGGTCAATAATAAAGGTGGGTCCAACACTTATGGGCCAGCCCAACCCATTACTACAAAGCCCATTAGGGTTTGGGGTTTCACCCTCTATAAATAGAGGGGTTACACCTTCACTCAAGGCCATCCCATTTGTCTTGGTCTCCACTCAAGACATCTCACTCACTTTCTCTCTCCCTCTCTAGAAACATTCTCTCACTAACTAATCTGCCTAGCTCCCATAGAGGAGCCTACGAGCTGCTAAAGTATCACATCAGCAGCTCATGAACTCTTCATAATTACACACAATAAAGCTGTTAAGCTCCCCTGCTGAACTCACGAGCTCCCCTGTCGGAGCCCTGGAGCTGCCATATCTGCAGTCTACATATCCATGGTTCTAATAACCAACTTTCAGCCATCGAGTTAAGCAGCCCGAAATCGCCTCGGCTGCTAGCTAACCGCCGGGTTTCAACCACCACCTCCTCTCATACTTCGTATCCCTCATTTACTCCTTTATCTTTACTTTTATGTACATTTCTTGGGATACATCACTAATGTTGAGCGTCGGAGGGTGGTCCAGAGACCCCGGTCTCTGGACCCCTTCTAACGAGTTGTTCGTGGTGCAGGTACATGCTCGGAAGGTGTTAGGTCCAACCCGAAGAGACGTCCATACCATCTCCATGCCTTATCCTTGTTGTAGCAACAAATACTTTTTTAGAACTGCCATAAAAGGCAACGTTCTTTCAGCGGCTTTGGACAAGAACCTGTGTAGGGCGACCAACCGCCCGTTGAGTGTTTGCACTTCTTTTAGATTGGACGGAGGCTTCATGTTGATAACAGCTTCTACCTTTTCAGGATTTGGTCGGATGCCTTCTTTGGACATTAAAAAGCCCAGGAATTTTCCTTCTTCTAATCCGAATGAGCATTTCTTTGGATTGAGCTTCATGTTTATCTCCCGGAGCTTGTCAAATGTTTCTTTAATGTCCTTCAACAAAACTTCTTCATCGGAGCTTTTAATTACGACATCATACACATATACCTCCAAGTTTCGACCTATCTGCCCTTTAAAGGCTTGGTCCATAACTCGCTGATATGTGGCTCCGGCATTCTTCAATCCGAATGGCATTTTCTTGTAACAGTACAATCCTTGAGAGGTAACGAAGGTTGTTTTGTCTTCATCGACTTCGGCCATTTGAATCTGGTGATATCCTTTGTAGGCATCTAGAAAACACTTCAACTTGAAATTTGCCACGGCATCGACTTTTAAGTCTATTTCTGGCAAGGGGTAACAATCTTTAGGACATGCGTCGTTTAGGTCCTTAAAATCAATGCACATCCTCCATGACCCGTCGTGTTTCCGAACCATTACTGGATTGGAGACCCAGGTGTGGTATTTTACTTCTCTGATAATGTCCGCCTCTAGCAGGACACTCACGTCATGTGTGATTGCTTTGATTCTATCCGGGGCCATGCTTCGCTTTTTCTGAGCCACCGGTTTTTTATCCGGACGAATGTTAAGCCTGTGTTCGGCTAAGACCCTGGGTACTCCAGTCATGTCTGATTGTTGCCAGGCAAATACGTCGAGGGACGTTGACAATAGTCTCCACAAGGACTTCTTAATGGCCTCCGGTAGTTGGGTACCGATGGTGATTTTCTGCTCTGGGAATACTGGATTAATGGACCATTCTTCTGTGTTGCTGCTTTCGGAACCTTTTTCTTCCGGGGGAGATGAGCCTGAAGCCTGTCGTACTTCAGCTACGTGTATTTCTGATTCGGTGTTCATTGTTGCCACTCCAGTTTCGGTGGGAAATTTGATAGCTCCGTGAATTGTGGAAGTTACCATGCTGAAAGCTTTCATACCTGGTCTGCCCAGTATGATATTATGAACTGAGGGTGCCCCAACCACTAAAAAGGTAAGGACGACTGTTCGTTGATATTCTTCAGTCCCAAGGGTGATTGGAAGAGTTAACTGTCCCAAGGGGTGAATGACTTATCCAGAGAAACTGATCAACGGCATTTGGACTGCGACTAACTTGTCCTTGGTGGCCGGAGCTAACTGTTGATAACATTGGTAGTACATGATTTCGGATGCACTACCATTGTCTATGTAAATCCGTCGGACCTTGTGTCCTGCTACGACCCCGGAGACGATGATTGGAGCTTCTTTTGCTTCCCTCGGGTCAATCGGTGGGAAGAACAACAATTTTTCCATCCATGGCGCTATATGTTCGATACTTCGCTTGGTCCCATGTTCATAGATGGACCGCACCATGTGGATTCCTGCTTGATTGTTCGGATTGGAGATTTGTGGCGTTGCTGGTTTTCCTTCTTTTAGTTCTCGAATCAGGTGGGATAATTTCCCAGCTTTGCATGCTTTGTCTATTTCTTGCTTTAGTGACCAACAATCATCGGTGTTGTGGCCTTTTGCTTGGTGATATTCACAGTACTTTTTGGTATTTCGATCGGAGGTGGGTTTCTGTTTCGGTGGGGTTGGGAAACGTATTTGTTCAGTGCTTAAGATCTCGCTTGGGGTTTTATTAAGGTCTCGGTAACTGGTACTTCGTGCAGAGTGTCCGGAACTGGACCTCTCGTTTCTGTCGCTTCTCCAGTACGGTTGTGATCTGTGCTTCGACCATGAGCTGTTTCTTTCTACTGGAGCCGAGGCTCCTTTTTTCCAGGAGTTGCCTCTGGAGCTACCTTTGTGGTCGCTTTCTGCTGATTGACCACAAGCACTTTTTCCTCTTGCAAAAGCTCGTGCTCGTTCCATTAATATCTCCATGGTTTTTGGTAAGTCTTCATGTAGTTTTTCAACTAGTTGATTGTTTCGAACCCCATGACAGAAACCAGATATTCGCAGCTGATCAACAGCTCCGGGTATCTGCATGCTTTCTTTGTTAAACCTGTCGATGAACCTTTCAAGTGATTCTCCGTCTTTTCTACGGATGTTGTGTATTTCGGTGATATCTTTTGAACATCGCTGTTGTTGGGAGAAGTTTTGTAGAAAAGCACGGCGAAGTTCGGTCCAATTTGCTCTCTCCCCTGCTGGTAGACCGTCAAACCATACTCTAGCTGCACCTGTGAGGGTCTGGGCGAACATGTGGCACCAGGCGGGCATGGGCCACATCTCAATTTCTGCGGCCCCCCGAAGTCATGAAGGTGATCATCCGGATCCGAAGTACCCTCATATCTTTTTATTGTTGTTGGCATTTTTAGTTTTGCTGGCAAAGGAGCACTAGCAATTCGAGGTGCAAACTTGGAGTATTGAGTCATGTATGCTGGTCTGTACGGAGCTGTAAGTTCTTCATCAACCGTACCGGAGCTGGTTTGTTGCTTGGCTGACTGCACTGACGCGGTAGCCATTGGCCCCGTAGATGTGAGTCCAGTTGGCAACGGTCCGGTATATCCATAGGGCATTAAGAAGTCGTATGGTGTTTGCAATGGGACGGACGTAACCACATTGGAGTACGTTTGGAGACTAGCAGGGGTGGACATTACTGCAGATGTTGTTCCTTCGGAAGGGAACAGATTAACCTGCACACTACGAAGTTTTTCATCTTTATCCTGTTGCTCTTTTAATTTTAACAAGAAATCACGATTTCGTTGTAAGAAAGTTTCGTCAAACTCTGCTGATACAGTTTGCATCCCGCTGGGTGTAGTGACTGTTTCAGTGGCAGCAGCCAATACAAGATCAAACAATACCCTGGAATAACCAGTGGTGTGTTGTTCAGAAACAGTGATGTCGTCACTTTCTTTGTTGGTAATGTCAACGATGTTTAAATTTTCCATAGCCATTCCAGATCTGAGTGGAGAGAGTAGATCTGCAATAGGATGGCGCCAATGAAGATCCAAAAGCCAGACGAACCTCAGATAAGAGGTAGAAGACGACTAGCTTGATAAGACCTTTGAGTAATCAACCTGCAAAACTAGACAAACCGTTAGGCTCGTCACAAGGGGGCAGGGAGGGCCTCTCTGTGACCACCCTCCGGCGTGAGGATAAGTATTTGTTTGGAGAAGAAAAGAGAATAGAGATAGAGAGAGAGAGAGGTTCGGAGTGTGTCAGAACGTGTCTTACTTGTACTTATGAGGGGGTATTTATACTAGTCAGAATTTGTTGTACTATCCTTCGTCCAGGTGTACTAACCTTCGTCCTAGTGACCTCCGGTCGTTAGTGGTGAGCACGTGTCTTTGTGAGTCGCGTCATATTGTCATCATGCCGCGTCCTGGGAGGTTGAGGTTCGGACGGGAGGTTTTATACCTCTTCAGATAATTAAAAAAAAATACCAGGATATATTGTCCAATACGTGAATACTTGTCCTATTACCCATCCCGATTGTTTTTGCACTATGGAATAAGGTCCGTTTGTCATCCTGATATTGAAAGTAATTAAAGACTATAGTTCTTTTTTTTTCAGGCATATTTAAAAAAATATCTAGGGTAATTTTTTTAGGAGTAATGGAAATAAATAATCACAACTATTGCTTTTTGGCTGATAATGGTTCCAACTACGAAAATAACCACTAGCGGTCCCAATTTTTGACATATTGGCCACCAACGGACCCAAACTAACTAAGGCTAACTCCGCTAGTGTGATGCTGACGTGGCATGCCACGTAGGATCATTTTGCCACCTAGGATGCCACGTAGGATCATTTTGTCACCTAAGCATGTCACGTCAGCATCACATTAATGGAGTTAGCCTCAGTTAGTTTGGGTCCGTTGGTGGCCAATACGTCGAAAGTTGGGACCGCTAGTGGTTATTTTCGTAGTTGGGACCATTATCGTCTAAAGAGCAATAGTTTGGATTATTTATTTCCATTACTCCATTTTTTAACAACTTTCGGGTGAGTTATTCAATAACTTTTGATTTATGCCGTTAACGTGTGAACAATGAATGATTTAGCCAATGCTTTATCAAGGGGATGGGGCACTTAGGGGTACCTCTTTTAGGTTACTTTGCTGTGTGACAACACCGTTGTTACCCCTTAGGCAATATTACAGATTTTATTTGCACGACAACATGTTGTCAATAAGAGAAAATGAGGTGGTTAGTGTTTTTTTTTCTTTCTTTTTTTTTTTTTACCAAAAACCACTTCTCCTCAATTAAACAATTTAGATCAATTTGAAACCTTTATGCAAAATATCCTAAAGTGCCATAAGTATTTTGGTGGTTCTAGAGTACTATGGGTCTCTTTTGACATGGCGAAACGGGAGTCGGTGCTAAGGTTACCTTTGAGTGTCCTTCCCCTCTCAGGGTTCAAAGTAATTTATTATCCGATATCCTTATAATTTAACTATGCTTCACTTGTTATTTATCATATACTACTTCTACGTGTGAAATGCAAATGTTGACGACAAAGTAGCAATGTACATGTCACAAAACCGTCTTTAAACATGAAATTCAACGAAGCTAATAACTATAGACCATTGAACTTCTAATGACTTAGGGTCACCCTCACCGCAACTATTCTTTTGTTGTCCACAAACAACTCCAACATAACAATCATAATCTATGTTACCTTATTAAGGAGGACGCTGATGACTGGCTGTGGAACAATAATCGGCTGCAGGATTTAACAGTTCAAGACGCTAAAGGATGGGTCAGAAGTGGCATTCTGCAGGAGCAACTAAGTTCGTTTAGATGGAGCAAATGGACCCCGCCGAAGTGCAGTCTCTTTATGTGGCGGGCGTGGTTAGATCGAATTCCGACAAAGCAGGCTTTGCGGAGAAGAAATATTCAAATTAGAGATCCTATGTGTGTGTTGTGTGATAGTTTTGAGGAAACACTTGACCATCTGATGACCGAATGCAGTTTTGTACATGCTGTTTGGAATGCGATTGCAGCCTGGTGTCATCTCCCACCTATTTTCTTGTTTTCGTTCAAAGATGTTCAGCTTGCAGCAGATCAGGAGGGCTGTTCGAGGAGAAAGAAGGATGCGGTTTTGGGCATAATCTCTATAACATGTTGGCGTACTTGGAAGGCGAGAAACGAGAAGGTTTTCAAGTCGACAAATGTTAATCCCACTCAAGTTGTAGCGGACATTAAAGCATTAAGTTATCTTTGGTATACATGTAGGGGCAAAAACGATAGTGTGGATTGGGCGGGTTGGCAAGCCTTTTATTTTGATGTAATGTAACTGTCTGCGCGGCTATCTCCGCCTTGGAGATAGGCCGTTTTGCTTGTTTGGTTTTAATGAAAGTTGCCCTTCAAAAAAACCTTATTAAGGAGGAGACATGTCTAGAAAAGTAATTTTACACCCATTTTAAGATGGGATATCAAGAGACTCATGCTTTAACATAGATATGTCATGTAAAAGTTCCCTATAATACCCCTTATTGCATTATGTACTTGTACTATAATCAATTTAGAGACTTATTAATGTATTTGAATTATCACATTAATTACTATCATGTGAATTGTTTTGAAGCTTCTCACCCTTATATGATTTCAATTAAAAAAACAAAGTGACCGTCTAGATCAATTGCAAAATGACTATAATATAAATATAAATTCTAAAATCATTATATTATACTAAGAAAGTTAAGCTTGAATGATTGTATGAACAAAATAAACATAAAAACATATGTGGGTTGTAAAAAAACAAGAATTGTAATTTTGATTGTTAAATCTTAAATTTACTTTCAAAAGCCGTCTCTTATGAGAATGAGAGCGAGGGCGAGAAAGAGATATGCTTTACGAAATTTAGCCAAATTAGCTCATAAGATGATGAAGAAATGATCAAATTAGGGTACACGAGGCGTAACCCATCGAAACACCACAACCCAAGTGCCACATCTGTAATGTTACAATTACCCGTCGGAACTTGCTCCAATCGGCGCCAGTGTTCCTACCTACCCGTAGCTCTCCCTGTCTATCTCCTCTCCACATACAAACACCCCCCCTCCTAACGATGACTACCACCCGATTTCCCTACTGCAAATGGTACACATGCAACTGGCGGCAGGTTACTCGAGCCTTGTATGGTACCTAGAAAGGGGTTGCTAAGGGTGCCCCGTCCATTGTTAGCCCTGTATGTAATGCATATAAAGCCCTCTAACGATCGTATGCTAACCACTTCAAACTATAGACCAAAGTTGAAACGAAATAATAATAAAAAAAATAAAAACAATAAAAAAAATCAAATAAAAAGTTTAGAGGACGCATCCACAATTTTAAAAACACCAAGGGACTATCCATACTATTTACCATTTTTCAGGAACCACATGGAAAACCAAAGGTAAAACTTGTTTCCCAATCCAACAAGAACAAGTGGACGCTACAAATCCGTTAAAAATAAAAATAAAAAAAAACAAACAAACGGAATATGCGGGTAGATTAGTTACAGGGATAATAATATTCTTCAAAAAGGCAATAAGCATAAACGAAAACGGAATATCCAAAGCACAAAGCATAATCTCATTTATCAATTATCACAGAGAGAAAAAGCGGGAAGTTCCTGAATTAAAAGGAGAGGAATATTCCGTAGGAAGATCCTTTCTGTCCGATCACGGTGTATTCCTCTCCGCAATGGTGATTATTATTATTACTATCCCTTCATCACCAATAATGTTTAAATACCTTCCCCAAACCCCCTTTCTTTTCCTTGTATCATAACATCTTCCTTTCCTTCACTTCACCTCCTTAATTTCCTTTATTTTAATTTCGTCATCTTATAGCTATAATAATAATAATAATGGCTACCAAGGCCGTTCATGTCTCCGACGTTCCACATCTTGATCATGTAACAGAATTCACCTCATCATTCGCCTCCTACGCTACACAGATATCTAACGGTATGCTTGTTATGCTTATGTATAGATATTAAAATATCAAATTATGACGGTATTTGGACGTTTTTTTACGTTGTTTTGTTCGTTTTTGTAATGTTACAGGGATTGATGTCAGTAAATATGGCGATAATTCGAATAAATTTGTGGTGATTGGTCACAGAGGTCATGGAATGAATATATTAAACTCGACAGATCGGAGAATGAAGGCCTTTAAAGAGAACTCTATTCTTTCTTTTAACAACGCTGCTAGACATTCCGTTGATTATATCGAATTCGACGTTCAGGTATGTTAATTAATCTGTTATTGATGTATTTCAGTTATGTAGATAACATAAATAATGTATTTAAATATTTTACAGGTCACAAAAGATGATGTACCAATTATTTTTCATGATAACTTCATCCTCCATCAAGAACAAGTAAGCGCTTAACCGCGGTTTAATTACAGCTAAACTAGTTAACAATATTACATTATATAACATGATTCATATATACTGATTGTTGAGTTGATTAATATTGTTTCAGGACGTTATAATTGAGACGAGAGTAACTGATTTAACGGTTAATGAATTCTTTACCTATGGACCACAAAGAGAAGCTGGAAAGAAGGGGAAGGCTTTGGTTAGGAATGTAAATGGTAAAGGTGTTGTTTGGGATGTTGAATCGGATGATTATTCGTGTACTTTACAAGAAGCGTTTGAGAATGTTAACACTAAACTTGGATTCAACATTGAGTTGAAGTTTGATGATGATGTGAAGTATGAACATGAGCATCTTGTTCATGTTCTTCAAGTTATCTTGAAGGTATATATATTATAGAATAATAGTAATTAATCAATTAATTAAGTAGTTAGAGCATAGTTTTTGTTATTATGGTTGTTTAATGAACATTTTTTTTTAATCTGTAGGTGGTTTATGAACATGCTAAAGATAGACCTATAATATTTTCAAGTTTTCAACCCGATGCAGCGTTGATTATAAAGAAACTTCAACAAAAATATCCCGTGAGTATTTATTATTATTATTTTTTTTAGTTTTTCCTAATGGACTTGTTTTTTTACGTGACTAACTTGAAGAAAAAAACACAGGTTTACTTTTTGACGAATGGTGGAAACGAGTTATATGATGATGTACGACGAAATTCGTTGGAGGAAGCTAAAAAGGTGGCGGTTGGGGGTGGGTTAGATGGAATAGTTTCGGAAGTCAAGGGTATTTTTAGAAATCCATCGGCCGTAAGGGAGATCAAAGAGTCAAATCTCTCGCTTCTCACGTATGGCAAGTTGAAGTAAGTCGAGAACTGTATAAACACATGTACTTAAATATTTGTCTTTAATTGTCATACATTTAACGGTACTAATATATATATATATTTTTTTTTATGAAACAGTAATTTTCCAGAGACGGTGCATGTTCAACACCTTATGGGCGTAGATGGAGTGATCGTTGATTTGGTAGAGGAAATCACAAGAGCCGTTGATGAAATGAATATGAGAAAGGGTGTTGGTGAAGTAAAGGGTGAAAGTGGTTGTGGCATTGAGTTGTCGTTTCTACTAAACTTGATTTCTCAAGTGATACAACATTAATAACTAATACTAATAGAAATGGTTTATGTCGTATGGACTTTGGACTGGACCCATGAATACCGGTTTTGTAAATAGGGTCACCTCCGTTTTGTAATGCTATGGCAACTATGCTTATCATTATCAACATGATTAATAACATTACAAAATAGGTATTACCACTAATTATTTGGCATGTTGGCTTCAAATTTTTTGTTCATATAGTTATATAACTAGCAAATATAACCGGTATGTAAATTAGGCCTCCCACGTAAAAGAGTTTGGGCTCATTATTTCATTTTTTGTATTAAGTAATGTTAAGAGATGTCCTTCACGGGTAGCTTAGCTGGTGAATATACCAGGAATCCCTCTTGGGTGTCCCGTGTTCGATTCCCACGAGGGACATAATGAGAAATGATGGATGACTCATGTCCTATGGTCATAGGTTCGAGTCCTGATCTCGCCTAAAATTTACCAATCCTTCACTGTCGTGCCTACAGGCGGGTGAGGGGTGGCGTAGCTTTTAAGGTGTGAGGAGGGGCGGCCGACCCCCCTGATTTTTCGTTCAGAAGTTCCTATTATATATTATTCGTATAGATATTTTTTGGTATATACGGTTTTGCCCCCCCTGAAATTGGTTTTCGACCCCCCGAAACTAGTGATTTCCAACCCACCGGTGACTCCTGACCCCCCGAAAGTTTCGGGTCAACCTTCGCCACTGCGGCCCTGACTACGCCAGCCGCCCAAGGTACGTCTAGGCCCTCCATTGGGTTGGTTGTGGGGGTCTGTCCACTGGGTAGTCGGGCAGAAATGTTTGTTAGCCGTTAAAAAAAAAACGTTAAGAGTGCTCTAAGATATGTTAATTACATAACGTGTGTGTGGCGTTAACAACCACGTAACGTGTGTGTTGCATTTGGTACTGGGTGAAGCCATTTGATGTGTTCCTGATCATTGATATCCAAACTTCAACACATAGGTGGCACCAATGTTTTAAAAACCGGTTTTTAAATCATACCGGATTCAGCCTAAAAATGGTTTAACCGGTTGAACCGGGTTGTGTCGGGTGATTCAACCGGATTGACTTGTTAACTCTACGAATTCATAAATTACAACATGAACTCAAATTATAATCTAAAAGTGAATGATTACATATTATAAAAGATAATCCAAAAGTTATTCCACATAAAAAAATAATCTAAATGTAGTCAATTGTTTTAACAAAGTTCTTTTAAATGAAAATGTACGATATATTTAAGCCATTGAAATATTGAATACATCAAGTTTACAATTGCTTAAAACATGAAATTAACTACCATCACATTTCTCAAAATCTAGAGCATAACCATTTTCATCTTACATTATTACCTAAGAAGTTTTAGTATAAATAACAAACATAATATACTTAAATTACGAAAAATAAGTAACATATATAACAAGTAATAGTGTGTTTGAGAAACCGATTAGTGCTCTTCCTAACCAAACATGTTATCTATATATCATTATTATGAAGTTCTCCTTCTTGCTTTTCGTGAACCACAAAAAATCAATAGTTCAAAACACAAAAATTTACCTTGTGCCGGTACCGGTTGTACCGGTATAAAGGTTCAAACCGGTATACCGTATTTTACCGGCGGTACGAACTTGATACCGTTTCGGGTTTATACCGGGGTGTTTCGTACCGGGCTCACCTCTGAAAAACGGTATTACCGGTATAACCGGCCGGTACGTACCGGTTTTTAAAACATTGGGTGGCACCCTCTCTCACATCTCTCTCACACAATACCAACTTAATATTCTTTAAATTGTGTTTGAAGGTGAATTTAATATTTTAGAGAAAATGAGTATGTTTTAAGGGAAGTCGATCTATAAATTTTATGTGATGTGAATCCTTTCTTTTATCCTCAATGTTTTTTTTTTTAACGGCCAACAAACTTTATTAAATACCTAAGCTAGCAGAAAACTAGCAAAATCGCCCGACATACAACCATGTGACAAGCACAGAACGCCACCCATATACAAAACACTTCAAACACAAAAGACTTTACAAGACATGTGATAGATTAAAATCGCGCCAATTCTCCCAATCAAGCGCATTCCATTTCGCCCTAGCCTTCACCCATAAGAAACTTCACGTCTTGATTTCGCCAACGGTATGCTGCAGAGACGGCTGCATTTGTTTGAAGACGAGTTCATTTCTGCAGCCCCATATAGCCCATATAGTTATCAAACAAATGGCGTAAAACGTCTTCTTGAACTTCTTCGAACCGGGTGTGTATTTATGTAGAGATAATATGTTCTGAACATCAAAAGCGTAGATCCCACCCACCTTACACCATATAGAGACATGGTGCCAAACCGATTTCGCGAAAGCGCATGAGCTAAACAAATGTGCACCAGTTTCAGTTTCGTTCCCACATATTGGGCATAGATCCGAATCCACATTGATGCTTCTTCTTCTCAATGCCTCTTTTGTTGGAAGGCGATTAAGCCCGGCTCTCCATGCCATAATTTCGACCTTCCTTGGAACCCAATTATTGCGTTTAAACACCCAATCAGCTGCGTTAACAGTCGAACCTTGCAGCAACACTTTTACCTCCTTTACTGAAAACAGTCCTGACCCGTTAACCCATGCCCACCTGTCAACATTATTACCCAGCCCCAGACACTGCAGAGCAGCCCCAACCAGGTCCAATTCGGCCAGGGCAGTCGCATTTAAACCATTAGACCTCCAGTCCTAAAGCCACCCAAGTCCCTTAGTTGAAACCCGGTCTCGAACGACTGCGTGTTTATTTGCAGCAGCCCCAAACAGAGCAGGAAAAACGTCCGCCAACGGACCAAAACCAGTCCAGTTATCTAGCCAGAATCTAATGGAAGTGCCATCACCCACTACCCCTTTCATAAGTGTCCCCATATCAACCCCAAGTGACTTCAGTCTATTGATGCTTCTAGCGATTGCTTTCCACGGACCAGGAATCGTGAGACGACACGGAATAGGATTCCATGCCCTTGACGAGTGATGAATAGACCAAATCACTTTACGCCACAGCCCACCTACGTACGTCCGAAACCTCCACCACCACTTTGCAAGCATGGACAAGTTAGCATCCTTAAGCGAACCAAACCCAAGTCCACCCCTATCACACGGTGCAATAACCCCATCCCAAGCGACCCAATTCATCTTTGCTTCCTCGTCCGATCCACCCCAAAAGAAAACTCTACGCATTCGATCCAACTTATCTAATACACCCGTAGGGGCTTTGTAAAGCGAGAAAAAATATGTCGGTAAGGAATTCAACATCGACTTTATGAGAACCACACGACCGCCAAACGATAGGGTCCTCACTTTCCAAATCGATAGCCTACTCTGGAACGTCTTAATAATCGGCTCCCAATGTTTAATTAAGTTCATATTGGCACCAACTACTAGCCCCAAATATGTAAAAGGAAAGGATCCGCTTATGCGGTTAAGACAATTGGCCATACTTTGAACCTCATTTCCATCTACCCCAACACCATATACACTACATTTACCAAGGTTAACCCTCAACCCGGATGCAAGGCAAAAACACCTAAGTATGCATATATAGATATTTTTAAAGTCATAGTTATGACTTACCCAGTCGAGACCTTTTTTGCTTCGAATCCTTACCCGAGTGGCTTCCCGATGGCTCAAGTCTTGTACCTAAGATTGGGTATTTCACACTCATGTTTAGATACTTATACATAGGCGCGGTTTTACATATTCATACATGTTTCATCAAAATGAATTATTAACCCAATTGAAATCGAGTTTCATTGAGGCGTTTCATCAAACACTTGGTAGGCGGGTAGGCGGCTAGGCGCCTTTTAAACAAAGTCATTTGTATGGCCTAAAGATCTTATTACTCCATGTTTATCTCAATTTCAATACGTATAGCATATACTTAAACATTCAATGCAAGGATTTCATTCACAATGATAACATAGATGATCTTTCCTAGTTCTTAAGGCATTTCCTTCCATTTTATCAAAACCTAAGACTTTCAACCCTAAGGATGCTTATGAATCCTTCATCATACAAGTATTTCATTAAACACGCACAATTTAGCTTATATTAAGTCATTCTTATACTAGAGCAACCTCCACTAACTTTCAATTTCACATTTTTGGGATAACCCATGACTATCACATAATCATGTACGAAATAAATCAACAATTAAGCCAAATGGATGTTACTTAGATGTTTATTAGGCCTAGATGACCCGTTTTAGGGCAAGTGCAAGCATAACCCTCTCAATTTGGCCTTGAATCTGCTTGTTCTTGAGATTGAGGGTTAAGTGTGTGTTTTATGTGTGTGTGTGTGTTTTGGTTGGGGATCGATTTCCCTGGACAAAAGATAATCATCCCACCAATTTTTCTTTGGGTTGGGTTATTCTACAAAGGCTATAAAAAATGAGAAGGGTGAGAAGCCACTAGAAAATGACATGTGTCCAAAGGATTAACAAGTGGGAGGGGTAATTTTGTTAAAAACACATGCACATGCAAGTCACATGCCATTTCCACCTTCATTTTTAAATGCCTGTAACTTTTTTATACGTCATCCGTTTAAAAAAAAATATATATACCATAAAATTGAGCGTCTTTTTATCTTTAATATGAGCACCATATTGCTATACTTTTGAAAAAAAATTCAAAACCGACTTGCGTAAGACACAATGGAATGTAAAACACAATGAACACCAATTAAATATAGGGTATAAAACACAATCAAGAGTCTAGTAAAACACAATGGACAACATACTAAAGACACAATGAATATTTTTGAAAAAAAAAAGTTGAAAACCCAGTTGCGTAAGACATGATGGATGACATACAAAAGACACACGAAAGACACGATGAACAGAAGACTAAAATACAATGAATACTTTTGAAAAAAAAAAGTTAAAAACCCAATTGTGTAAAACACAATGGACGACATATAAAAGACACAATGAACAGAAGACTAAAACACAATGAATAATAGACTCTACACAATGAACAACATAATAAAACACAATGTACACCTAAATACAAAACTCATTTGCGTAAAACACAATTAAAAGCATACTAAAAACACAATGGACAAAGTTAAATCATGTGTAGACTAAAAAAACATAAATAACATATTTATAAAGCACACATGCATGGTATAACACAATGAACGAGCAGAAAGACACAACGGAGAAGAAAACCCATTTAGCACGATTTTTTTTCCAATTTTAATGTAGCAATGTGGTACTCATATTAAAGATAAAAAAACGCTCGTTAATATGGTGAAATTTTTTTGAAAAAAAAAATGTCGTATGAAAAAGTTATAGACGTTTTAAAATGATGGGGGAATTGACCTGTGCATTGCATGTGGAGAGAGAAAGTCAACAAATGTGGTTTTCCTTTTATGCCATTCCTCTAATTTATTATTTATTCTTTCCAAACAAACTAATCTCAACCCTTCAAATATATGATCAATGGATCACAATCCTTCTCACCCTTCCTAAAAAAAATGTCTTGTGTATTTGATCCTAACCCATTTTTCTTTTTAATGAATAATGAATAATATTATTCACTTTTGGGGACTTGTCAAGATTAACCCCTCTAGTTTAATAACTATGTTTCTATTATTGTGACACTAATCAAATTAGTATTAGGTGATTATTTAGGCCAAGATGAAAATTGCTAATATTCTTTAGCCATGTGCTTGGTTAGTAAATTTCCTATTGTTTACTTAAACAAGGTTAATGATAAACAAGAGATTTTGAAGCGTTACATACATAGAAATGACGGGAATAAACGGGTATTCAATAAATTCAAACTTCAAAGTCTAAATTTTATAACATTAAATATGAAGGAAGGGGAGGCAGAAAATACTACCTCTCACGTTGACTCAGCACCAAAAACCTTACATCTTAAAGTCATCGCTTTTAAAATGAAATATCTAATATTTTTCTGTGATTGGAACCCCTAACTGCAAACTGTTTATTATAAATTATAATATATAACAATCATAACATAAATATAGTATAATCTTTTATAACTGTAGTATAATCTTTTATACTAGTCAATACCATTGAAGTGTAATGATAGAGATATTGGTGGGTAATGAAAGAAGACCCGGGGATCTTGGGTTTGATTTTTGAGTTAGACGAGTTTTACAGGTGATTTCATTGTCGTGCCTACGGGCGAGTGAGTTACCTGGTTTTCCCCAGAATTGGTGTTTGACAACTCTGGTACTCTCGGAGTACTTGAATTTTATGAAAGGGTGCCCCAAGAGTGTTCGAGTTTGATTTGTTGGCCGTTCAAAAAAAGTATAATCTAACATTTCATATAAGACTATCCGTTGTGAGCCGCTAGCGAGCAGGCGAGAGCCACCACACTTGACTCCCAAACAACCCGGTCACTTGACCACGTTGTAGCTGGAGGTGAGCAATACCGCAACCAAAAGTCACTTTCTCCGTTAATGCACATGACTACCATCGCCTATGCTTACGTCGGAGCTCGCTCACGACCCACAGCGGTCTAAATTCTAAAAGTCATATTAGGTATTAATAAAGATTTATAAATTATAAAATATATAGTGAAAGGAAGCGAAATAAAAAAGAAATCCGAAACCAAATTCCATTTTATCATGTATGGAAGAAGTTAGAAAAGGGTCAACGTTCAACGCCGGAATTTCCGAGTCCTATGCAACTTCCATTCCATATATTCATAGTTGAATTATTATATTATTATTATTATTATTATTATTATTATTATTATTATTTATTTGCGGAAATTTCCATCACCTTCCCTTGTTATTCCTACCCTTGGAATTTCTTCCCCCTTCCATTTTTTATACATTTCCCCCCTTTCTTTCCATCATTTTTCCCTCCCCTATCATCATCATCATCATCATCTCAATTTTCTATACATTCTTTCTCTCTGTAAATATTATTATAGAACACAATCACACCACTGTTTTTGTATAAAATGAAGTCCTCGCTGGAGAAATTTGGTCGTAAATTGACCATGTACAAGACCGATGGCAAGGATAAAAGGAATCATCAGCCTTCCATTCATTTAGATGAGCTTGCTCAGGCTTCTAAGGTACCTATTATTATTATTATTATTATTATTATTATTATTATTATTATTATTTTCTATTTTGTTGGCTTCTAAGGTACCTATTATTATTATTATTATTATTATTATTATTATTATTATTATTTTCTATTTTGTTGGCTTCTATGTGCTGCATTTGGATCTCCTGCAATCAAGTTGCACTCTGTTAGGGTTTCTAATACTTTCCTATTCCCCATGACCGTATAACTAACCTTGTAAAACAAGGTTTATGCTGTTGACTACTGAGTACTGGCCGTGTAATCGCTACAAGGTACGGTGCCCAGGCAATTTTCTTCAACTATGACTAATTACTCGGAGCGGATCAAAGGTGGTCCACCTCCGCTAGAATCGGATTTAGTCGGTCAACTCGGGTCTAGTTTGGGTTAAATAAAATAAAGCATAACTTTTGTGTCATATTAGTAGATAAATATCAAATTGATATTCACTTATTTTGTTATAAATATTTGTAAAATAATATTTGACTTATATAATTTCCAAAAGTTAATATAATTTACCGTGTTTGAGTACCCTCCGACTCCGCCTAGCCAAGTACTTGCAACTCCCCAGTCGACTGACCTGGGAGCCCTACCGACTTCTGCAACCATGTGTGAAAGTATATATCTCATATCTGTTACTTGTAGAGCTTGTTACAATTCATACACTAGGGTATGCTTTGAGAACGATAGAGAGTAATTGTGTGAAATCTGATTTGGAGAGGAGCAGTATTCAGTTAAGGTCAGTTTTGTTGAAAGTATGCTCAATTCACTTGTTGTTGTAGGATATGGAAGATATTAGAAGCTGCTATGATGGATTATTATCTGCTGCTGCAGCAATGACAAATAGTATATTTGGTAGGTGTTTTTGTTGCATACAAGTAGGGTTGTGAACGAACCAAACAAAAATGAACAAAAACTTGACGAACACGAACAAGGCTTTGTTTGTGTTTGTCTGTAAAGGTTTCTTGGACAATCGAATCGTTCATGAATACACTAACGAAAGAGATTCTATGTTTGTGTTTGTTTGTTAAGGAAATTTAGTTGTTTGTGAACAGTTCGTGAACACGGGTTTTGAACATAAAAAAAAAAGAAATTTAATATGCAACTTACTAAAAAACATTGTTAACATTTACATTAGACAAAGGACATCAACTAAACGATAAATCAAATTATACTAACTTAAACATAACAATGGTCAATACTTAAATAATTAATGTTTAGGGGGGGGGGGGGGGGTGGGAATAAAGTTAGGACTTAGGAGAGAAAAGTTTAGGAGGGAAAATGATTAATGTTTAGGGGGGAAATTTAGGAAGGAAACTGAAAAACTAATGACGTTTTTAACTAATGAAGATAAACAAACGAACACGAACAGATATAAACAAACGAACGAACATAAACAAACACATTAACGAATGTTCACGAGCACAATTGAACGAACAAGAGCTTTGTTCGTGTTTGTTCATTTAGTCAATCGAACGGAATATCTTGTTCCTGTTCATTCGTTTATTAAACGAACGAACATAAACGAACTTCCCGCCGGACTGTTTCGAACCGTTCGCCGAACGTTTGGTTTGTTTACAACCCTACATACAAGTATTGTATTCTCACAAGAAATTGCTGTATGAAAATGATGAAGTCTGTTGTATTTTTTATTATCTCAGAGTTTTCAGAGTCACTAAATGAAGTAGGGAACTGTTTGCTTGACAAAACCGTAACCGATTCTGATGGTGAAAGTGGTAATATAACCTATTTGGTTGTTTGTTACACTAAGTTATTTATAAGAAGATGTATAATTTTCTTATACACTTTTGCTTAATGTGTTTGCTTATTGCTATTTGTTCAGGAAGAGTGTTATCAACTCTAGGAAATATACAATCCGAACTCCGAAAAGTTGCTGATATTTATGTAAGTTGCAAAGTACCAATATGCTGCCTGTGTGGCTGTGTAATTATTGTTGTTTTTTCATAGCTGTGACATATTCCCCTTTATATGTTAGCGTTCATACGTGATCGTGACAATTACACATCCATCAGAATCTCTGCTATCCGAGCTTCAAAAAGTGGAGGTTTGTCTTTCTGGATCGTTATATGATTAACTATTGCAATCGTTTAAGTTTTTGTTAATTCTGTTATCATTTATGTAGTTATTATCCAAACTCTTTTTGAGTACGATTAGGGATGTCTCCATTTCTTTTTATTCATGTGCAATATGTCAGTAGTTATAGTTTACTAGTCAATATTATTAATAGATCAGCAAAATGAGGCACTTATCTTATTTTTGTATTACTTATGCAGGTGATGAAACTTCAGTGTGATGAAAAAAGGTAAATTGTGTTTTTATTAAAATTTAAGTCATTGCAGTGAAGCTTTGTTGACTTGACTGCAACACTATTACTAGAGAGGCGTATCAAAACATGATGTCACAACAGAAAGAAAAGGGAAAGCTGAGAAATGGAAAGGCCGAAACTTCAGCTGCACAAAGACTACAAGAAGCTCAAGATGAGTATAATGAAGTGGCTAGACTATGTGTATTTCGGGTCAAGTCACTCAAGGAGGGACAATTGCGTATTCTTTTGACACAGGCTACTCGCCATCATGCTGCACAGGTATCATTTGTATTAATAATTTTGTGGTGGCAATTATGACCTATTTACTTATGAATGGGCCGAGTTGGTATATGTTATAATGGGTCAGGAGGATAAAATAAATGAAATTTAATATAAAAGGAAACGGTCAAATGGACTGCAGCCAAAGGAGTATTTTTATTGCATACAACTAGAATTGGCAATCGCCGGCATGACACAAAGCTGACACGAAAATAAATGGGTCTACTCGTTTAAAATTGGAGCTAAACAAACTAAAAACAATATAAATTTTGAGTTCAACCTGCCAACTCGTTTACCTGACCAACTTCAACCCACTTAACTCGCCAACCTGTTTAGATGTGTGGTGTTCGCCGTTCAGGTTACTTGGGTTAAGCATGGGAAGGTTGGGGCCTGGTTTTTTGACACAATTAACTAAACTGTTCATGTTCGAGTTGGGTGATGCAATTTACAAACTGCTAAGCCGAACCCGACACAAATTGCGACCCTACATAATGCCTTTTAAATCATTTTATACAAATAATTTAATTTTTATGGAGGTAATATCGTATTTGTGATTATATTTTACAGGCCATTAATTATGAGTAACTTTATTTTGACTTTCTCATCCTTTCTTGAGCAGTTGGATTTCTTTCGCAAGGGTTATAAGGCTCTTGAAGCAGTTGACCCTGTCATAAAAATTGTTGCCGAGAAGCACCGGATTGATTACCAACTCAGTGAACTTGATAATGGGACTTCTGGGGCTGGTGAAGACATGAGCAGCTATGAGTCTGTTGATGACGGGGAGCTGAGTTTTGATTATAGACATAAAAGCCAAGGCCTTGATAATGTTGCCACATCATCGTATCAAGTAGAGGTAATCTGCTTGCACAGCACAAATCAGACGTGTTTATTATCACTTCTAAATCTTACGATGATCAAAAGCCATATCAGATGATGGAAATTTTTATGACTTGTGCACTCTGTCGTATCAATATTTATTTTATTAAGTTGCATATTGCAGGAAGGCAAGGCAGATATACCACATCTTCAAGTTCCAACATTAGGAGACCCAGAGGTGAACATTGATTTTCTTATCTCATGGCGCAGTGTAATTGGTCCTTATTATCAATTTACAATCAAATCAGCCATCTTTTTGCTAGATTTTGAGGGCCCTTTTGTTGACTCCCCTTTAACCAACTTCTCATGAATGTGTTGGTAATTTTATCATGGTTTTTTCAAATAATGCTTGTGTTCTGCAGATGAATTATTATAAGCATCAAGGAGATACCCGTTTCGGTATGCAAGCCCGGGTTAGCAGTTATTCCGCTCCATTATATCCTGAGAAGACAAGTTCATCCGAAAAACCAAAGGAATCACAAACCCCGAGAACATCTCACTCTTATGTACTACCTTCACCTGTTGACTCCAAAAGCCCAAATTCAAAATCACCTACACCAGTTCCTTACACCAATCCATTCAGCAAATTACAAAAACCATCAACTGTTGACCATGAGAAACACGAAAGAGGTGTTGGTAACAATAACACGTCGACATCTGTTTCTCCCTCTACACAGTTACCTACTCCTTCACATAGTGGATTTGATAGTAACTTAGCTAAAAGACAAGCTTATTCTGGTCCATTAGTACAATCTAAGCCGTTTTCAGGTAAGATTGCATCAGCTAGCGGGCCTATTTCGTCTACAGAACTTCCTCATAGTGTTTCACCTTCGCCTTTATCTTCACCTAAAATAAGCGAGCTTCATGAGCTTCCTAGGCCTCCAGGTGGTTTACAATTCTCCAAACCAACGGTTTCTTCTGGTGGTGCGACCGGAGCATATTCAGGCCCCATAGCAACTCGTCTTCCACCACCACCGCTAGTTGTTCCGAGAAGTTTTTCTGTTCACTCTACCAACCGCAGTCCACAAATAACAGGTCACAGGCTTCAAGAAGTGTTTTCTCCTCCACTCACTCCCATTTCGCTTTCAAATATGAAGTCTTAAACCTCACCTAAGGTATTTTCGATGCTGCTCTGCTGGTTATATATCTAGGGGTGGTGTTGGTCTGGTTGAAATCAGGCTAGAACAGAAAAGTGAAAATAACACAACTGGAAACAGTCCCCGTTCTAAACGGTTGGTACCGGTCATTCGGGCTTGGAAGCGGTTCAGTCCCGAATCAGACTGTGATCCAAACACGGGCCGGTTTTGGTTCCTAGCCAAATTTAACCGAAAACTGGTTTTTGTGAAACAACTATAAAATTTAACTAATTGAAAAAGATAAACCATTATACATATGGACCTATTAATGTTTTGATTGAATGGGTTCTTTCAGGAGATGCTGATTTGTGTTGAATTATTGTTGGGGGACACGTCTGTTACGGTTTGTAAATATGATGAAATTCTTGTGGCTGTCTTGGTTAACACACATCATAGAGATTCTTGAGTTTTCAAATCAACTTTTTTTTTTTGTAAATTAATTATTATTTATGTAGCTTAGTATTGCATGTGGTTATTAAACAAAGTACTTGTGGATCATAACTAGTTTTAGTGACACCCAAAATAATGAAATTGAATTATATTACCGAGGTTTGAGAACAACACAACATAAAACTAATTGGATTCTAATAACCTAAACTATTTGAAATTGGTCAATGGCACCCACAACTAAAAAATTGGCAACATATAACCTGAACTATTAATTTATTGGAATCTAACACCCAATTAACTGACGTCGTTAGTGAGTTGCTGACGTGGCACCAGATGCTGACGTGGCTTGCTGACCTAGCACCATTTGCTGACGTGGCATGATGGTGTGTCAATCCACGTGGCACTAGTTGCTGACATGGCATCAACATGCCATGTCAGCAACCCACTAACGGCGTCAGTCAATTGGGTGTTAGATTTCAATAAGTTAATAGTTCAAGTTATATGTGACCAATTTTCTAGTTAGGGGTGCCAATGGCCAATTTCAATAAGTTAATAGTTCAAGTTATATTTTCAATAGTGACATGTAAAATGTTTAATACATTTGCCGTGTTTGAATTAATTAATTTAATAGGCCATGTACAAGTTGACATATTTAATCAAACAAGTTGATCCTTCAACTCGTTTATCTTATTTATTACAACCAATCATACAATTTGACATTTACAATTTGATTCTAACATGTGTAGGCGTGTAGCCTATTTAATACAACCTATCAAACCATGTAACAAGTTTTTAACTTGATTAAAACTTGTTTGTAACACATCAACCCTTTTGATTTGTTTAGTTAAACGAATCATGTTCATGTCACACCTTTATTTATGCGTCCTTGTTATGATTGATGCATTTAAGAAAAAACTCTTACTCAATAAAAAGCTTTGTTTGGTTGAAGAGCTAGAAGCTTTTAGGTTAGGAGAAAAAGCTATACAGTGAAAAGCTACTACTACTAGCTTTTAAGAAAAAACTCTACTAGCTACAAGCTTTTAATTAGTAAATGACACAAATACCCATTCTATTTTAAAAACAAAATAAAAACTTTCCTTACAAACTTTTAAATATGCCCATTTTGGTCATTTTATACATTTTATTAAAAGCTCCACCTACTCTAGGGGTGAGCACATTTGGGCCGAACTGAAAAAAAAACGAGAACCGACCCGAAAAATCAGGAAAACCAAACCGGGATTAGTATTTAGGTTCTGATTTCGGTCCATCAATATGCCTCCGGCCAGTTCTCGGGTCGGGTCGGTTCCTGAGAAGGTTAAAACCGAAGAAAACCCGAAACCGATTATGAATTATAAAATTAACTACCTGACACAAAATCTGGCGCCAAATTATGGGCCTGATCTGTTTCACAGCTACACATAATCAAATAAAATCCCACCTTTGACCTAATATACTAATCATAATCTTCCAGGAAGTTGTCGATCTGCAAGAACAAGAAGGCTGCCATCTTCCAACCTGCAATCATTCATTCAGAAAGCTGTGATTCAGAATAGTACCTGGTAATATGCTATTATTAAACATATTGCATACATGTTCCAACTATTTATTCATCTATTTGTTGTAATTGGTCATTGATAAGTTATGTAATCTGTATCACTTTCACCATTGATATAATGAAATCATTGTGTTAGTCTTATGTACAATCATAACAGTGTTTCTGTATTGAAAAAAGAACCTGCAATCATTCATGTTGTCTAATTTTAAAAACTTATAACAGAAAGAAGATCATATATCAATTTTTTTTACTATATATGCATCAGCTTAATAGTATACTGGATCAATTAAGGATGCATATTAAGAATTAAACCCATTTATACATATGCATTAGCATAATAGTATAAAGACAACATATCCTGCACACTATAATCAGTGGTTAACATTAAAATAGTTTAGGCGTTTAAAAAAAACGCCTAAACTATATTAGTTTAGGCGATCCAAAAGAATCGCCAAAACTATATTAGTTTAGGCGTTTAAAAAAAACGCCTAAACTATATTAGTTTAGGCGATCCAAAAGAATCGCCAAAACTCATTTGTTTAGTGAAATCAGGAATGTTATATATTTATTACTAACAATCGTTTTTTTTGTATTGGATATACATAGATGGATTCAACTAATATCTTTTGGTTTTCTAATTTATTTCTTACAAATGTGTTAGTTTTTTCACTTAGGAATTTTATTCTAGGAATTTTATTGAGCACTTGGTGTGCGAACATATTGTACATACCAATCGAACACAATCAAACAAAGTAATCATCAACTAATCTGATCCTAGCTAAATTGTAATAAACACAATGATTTGCCGAGAAATTAACGTAACACAAACATCAATAACCTGATTTTATAGATAAACTAATTGTATAATCAATAAACATTCACATAACACAACCATCAAGGTTTAATTTCAGAAATCTAACCTGAAACACGAATTCTGAACCAAATAAGCATTCTTTAAAACACGAATTCTATCACAAAAATAGAAGGTTTTTGTACGGTTCGGGTAGGGTCGGGTTTTAGGATGAAGGACCGAAGACCCGATTTATGATGGACCGAGGACCGAGGACCGAACCTTTGATTAGGGTCTGAGATCGGTTCTGATTTTATGTAGGTCTCGGGTTCGGGTCGGGTTTGGGTCGGGTCGGGTACGGACCAATGCTCACCCCTAAGCTACTCTGCCAAACACCAAAATATATTTAAAAAGCTTCCAGCTTCCAGCCACCAACTAACAGCTACCAGCTTCCAGCTACCAGCCTACAGCTAGTTTTGCCAAACATACCCTAACTCAGAAACTTACGATTTTCAGTTCCCAAAAGTAACTGTTGGCATGGTGGAGGGCTAAGTCGTAGCCATCCCAATCGTAAGTCTTACGTGTCAATTGCTCATTGGCTTAATAGTTTTGAAAAGTGGATAATTCGTGTATTTTGGAAATTAATCGGTAAACATAGGTGTTGTTTGTTTTTTGCTCAGAAGCACTTCTGACCTCTTTGTCTGCACCACGCAGACGTGCGCGGACATTTGGGGTCTGCAGATTGTTTGATTTTTGGAAGACCTTTCACTCAAAAAGGTCTTCCTGACCTCTTCTTGGTGCAGACTTGTTCCAAAGTCTTCTAAGGTCTTCAAAGGTCTTCTCCACTTCTCTTCTCCTCACCCATCACCACCGCCACCACGATCCACCACCACCACCAACCACGGTCCACCACAACCGTCCACCACCACCACCCACCACCACCACGGTCCACCACCACCATGGTCCACCACCACCACCGTCCACCATCATCCACCACCGCCGTCCACCACCACCACCACCACCGTCCACCACCACCACCGTCCACCACCACCACTACCACCCACCACCACCACCATCGTCTACCACCACCACGGTCCACCACCACCCACCGTCCACCACCACCACCACCATCGTCTACCACCACCACGGTCCACCACCACCCACCGTCCACCACCACCACTGTCCACCACTGTCCACCACCACCGTCCACCACTATCCACCACCACCGTCCACCACCACCACGGTCCACCACCACCTCCCACCACCACCACCACCACGGTCCACCACCATCGTCCACCACCACCACCGTCTACCACCAGACTGCTGTAAAAAAATTAGTTTATTTAAATTTCAGTTTATTTCAGCAGCATGCAGACATTAATAAACAAACAGTCTTCTTCTTGCAGACTGCAGACCTTTGGTCCACCTCTTCTCCTACAGATGTCTGCAGATGTAGTCCGCAGACTGCAGACCTTTTCATGCAGAAAAAACAAACAGCACCATAGTCTACTTTCGTAATTTCCCTAAAAATAAACATGTGTTTTATATTGGATTGAATATTAAAAAAGAAAGGATAGAACGAAAGGCAAAGCTGAAGCTAGTAGGATCATCAAATTATCAAATCCTTGGATTGAATTGGATTGGAGGTGGCAACAATGGCGATAATCCAAGCACCAGCCGCTTCCTGCGACCTTCTTCTCAAAAAACCCTTCAATTCTTACTCTATACACACTTGCAATGGAACTTCATCTCTCTCTCTAACCTCCATTAACAGTTACAGTACCCCTCTTTCTCTCCATAACCATCGCAAACTCCTCACACCCTCCTGCTCCCTTCTAGACGATGGTGTCCCAGGTGACCCCACACTCCTTTAAGCATAGTCAATTGGGTTTGTTTTTTTTGTTCTGCTATTGTTATCTTTGCACACCAAGTGTTCGACTTAATTCCCTTCATGTGAATTTTACTCCCATCTTCTGCACTTGGGTTTTATAAAGGTTAAAACAGTTTTTGTTATTAACTGTGGCTTTTGTTTAACGTTATTAACTTGTTATCTGATGTTTCCTTGTCTTTTTAGAGCTCTTTTACTGACAAAAATAGCTGATATGTTTTAATTGTTATATAGCTATTACGTATACACACTCGTGTTGTTATATTCGAAAGTGTTATGTGTATTTTGCCCAAGATTGAATTCGTCGTATGGTCAGTGGCGAAGCTTGAAAAAAATACTGGTGGAGGCCGAAAATCACGATACTCAAATTTTTTCCTATCGGGGGTGGCCTGAAGATCAAATCGGTGGGGGCTGGACTCAATTCATATAAAAATTACATACGAAAATCACAAACTTTCACTGTTGAGCCAAAAAACGGTGGGGGCCGGGCCACCCCCTGGTCCCCATTATCCTTCGCCAATGCGTATGGTCTAAAAGTGCGACCTTTGATGGCTGCAGAGTTGTTTTTTATGTTTGATTTGAGTTTGTATGATATGAACATTTATAATCCTGTTTAATCTTTACTCCTAACATCTTCTTGCACTAAAGGTTCTGCAGTTCAGGCTCTTGAGATTGATCCCGTGTTGGCTGTCAAGGTGATTTCGAGTCTCTGTGACCTGAAATTTAATATTCTCTTCAAGATGAATTCACATTTTTGAATGTTTTCATGGAAAAATGATAAATAATTGCATAAAAAAGCAGCACCATTAGTGTTTTGTTGGTTATATGATATTATTGTAACCGTTCAGTTTCTCTATTCAGAAGAAGGCAATGGAGGTATCACCTGGATTGAAAGGAACATCCATATATCTTGTTGGTAAGTTCTGTTTTATCCTACCATTTTGTGGAAATATTTTGTGTGCTTAAAGAGGATCCTTTTATTGTTGAGAAATTACCAGGTATAAACAGCGCTATGAAAACAAGTTTAGGGAAGCTTTTGGCAGATTCACTTCGGTATTACTTTTTTGACAGGTAACGATGCTATATTTCGGTTATTATTTATACTTGAAAAAAAGGTGAATTTTCTGAAGACATGGTAGCTTGAATGCAGTGATAATTTAGTTGTGGAAGCTGCTGGTGGTGAAGCTGCAGCAACACAATTTCTTAATATGGATAAAGCTGGATTTCGCGCATCAGAGGTGATGTTTCATTATCTTGCTGTCTTGCAGTTATGACTCTACCAAGCAGTCCAGTTAACTGTGGAAAATTGATGGGTAAGGCGGGTTGCTTTGGGCTGGGTTTGGGTCAAATCAGGTATCTATATAGGTTGGTACATTTGGGCTGGATGTTTCTTTTAGCAGAATCTAAAATTTTGAGCAGAATGATATAAGATGATTTAGCACTAAAAATACACTTTGGGAGTGACTTTCTATCCAGTTGACCCATTCCCTTTTAGCTAACCTTTTTTTGTCCGTTTAAGGGATAAAACATAACATGAATCGACACAGTCCATTAATTAATGGGTCGAAATTGACACCTTTACTTCTGGAGTTCTGGTGTTCCAAATGTTGGACACGTTTCTTTGAAACTATATAACTCCCTCGTTCCCAAAAAATCTACCGTTTTCTCTATTTTAGTCTGCCACAAAAAAAAGAATTACTACTTCTAGAAACACTACTTCTACACTTATCAAAAAACTGTATTATGTGTACATTCGACAATGATTTGTGTATTTTCAAAAGGTTAAAATTTACATCTTGCAATTAGATAATACATTCCTAGAACTGTGTTTTTTTTCTTGTGCTGTGGTCTCTTGTTTTGGGAGGGAGGGACTAGGGAGTACTATTTGTTCCTTGCAAATGATATCTTGTGTAACTGATGAAGAAATTTACAGACCGAGGTGTTGAGGCAATTATCATCAATGGGGCGTTTGGTTGTTTCTGCTGGAGATGGCGCTGTTCAAAGCTCAACTAACTTGTATGTGTTTTGAGCTTTTAATTCTTTCAATGCTAAAACAAAAGGTTCCCAAAATTGTACTTGTTCTCTTTCATAATTTATTTTACTGAATGATATAGGTCACTTCTAAGACATGGTATCTCAATCTGGGTAGATGTTCCTTTAGATATTGTAGCCAAGGAAATAGTAGAAAATGGGTCTCAAATATTTGGAGCAGAGATTTCACCTTCTGCATCTCATCCTGAGGTATGCCTAAATTCCAATGGATACAAATTACAAATATATACAAAAATGCCTATGAAGTTTGTAAATGGTTTAAAAAATAACCAATAACTTCCAATTCCGTGTCATTTATACTTAAGTTCTAAAATAATTATCATACCATTCATTTTAGTTTTAAATTTAATAAAAATCCTTAATGAAATTTAATTTACAATTTAGTGGTGTTTTTGCAAAATTCCAGAAATTAATTAAAGTTTTATTTATTACTAGTGCTACAAAATCACCGGCAGCCTTCCACTTATGTTTATTTTTTTAATTTTGACTAGTTGAATTCTCTATATGTTGACCACAGGACAATTTTAAGTTAGGTGCTTTTCATCTTTTTAGCTACTTTAATGTGAATGAATGACTCAGTGACACATATTCAAAAGTTAGTTGACCTTTAATGTTGTAAGTGGTCCGTTTGAAACATTTTGCAAACTTTGTTGACTTCCTGTTTATAATCTATTCATTAAAGTAACAAAGTCTCTAGTTCTCTACCTCCAACAGGATTTGAGCTAATGGTTTATATTTGTATAAAATTAATCAGGTGTTAAGTCAACTAACTATGATATATGAAGAATTTCAAGGAGGGTATGCCACTGCAGATGCAACCATTTCACTCCAGAGTATGTTCCATCTAAACTAGTTTTTTAGGATTTATTAAACCAAAATGTAACTTACATAATACATTCACCTTCTTGTCATTATATGTAGTAAGTAACGTAGAGGTGGGCAAAAAAAATCAAATAACTAGACGATTGCTGAAAAAGCCAAACTGAAATAACCGAACCAATGAGAAACCGATGGTTCGGTTAATACTGCATTTTATAGTTCGATTATGGTTACAAGTGTATATATAACTGAACTGACTGAACCGGACAGACATTAAAACTGACCCCTAGTTTTTTATATATAAATATGTTATATGTTTTAAAAGTTTTGATACAAACAACAACAACAACCTTACCCAGTAAATCCCACAATTAGCAAAGCTAAGAGTAGGGTCTGGGGAGGGTGAGATGTAGGCAAACCTTACCCCTATCCTTGCGGATAGAGAGGCTGCTTCCAGAGAGATTTTAAAAGTTTTGATATACATATCATATTAGTTTCTGCCTATTCTCAATTACAAATTAAAAGGATTGTAATATTTTATTTAACCAGTGGTATAATTGGATTTATCAATTGAAATAACAGAACCATATTTTGCAATAAAAGTTAACCGCAATGTTATAACTGAGCTAGATCATTATTATTATTAAAAAAAAAAAAAAAAAACCACATGGTTATAAAAATCCAACAGTCGAATCAGTTAAGAGGTTTGGTTTTATCTCATAACCAAACTGAACAATGCTCACACCTAATTATATATGTAAAAAAATGTTTCTTTCCTACTTTAGATGTAACGTATGTTCTTTCTATAGCTAGTAAACTAATGGCATGGCATGGCATGTCACAGTCTTGCGCACTATAGAAGGTTACATACATATATCATGAAGATGTTATTTGTCGGTCTACCGGATCATAACATGTTCATTTTTTGTGTGTTGTACGGGATCATAACATGTTCATTTTTTGTGTGTTGTGTGTGTGTTAACAGAAGTTGCTGGTTTGCTGGGTTATGATGATTTAGAAACTGTTAGTACAGAAAACATGGGCTTGGAGGTAAATTTGCTGAAAATAATGATAACAATAATAATTCAAATTTAAATCATATTATATAATGATTCTATTAATTTCATAATTTATTGGTGTATGTTGTAGTTGCTGACTGAGATTGAAAAACTTATAAGAGTAAAGAAGATGATGGAAGAAGCTGCCAGGCCATTTTAGTCATGCTACTTGTGAGTGGTGATGAATACAATGTAATTTAGCATGTATCAATGTCTTATTATCGTATCTTATGAAAAACTTAAATTATAAGAGTTTACATCGGTCAGCTCGGTACACTCAAAACCGACCGGTTTATCTGTATTTGTTCCATTAGTTAGGTGTCGAAACGACATCGGTTTAACTGATTGGATCCGGTTTGGTTTGAAACATAGGGATGAAAGAAGTTTTACAAAAAAATAAAATTATTTTGTCAAAGACGTGCCATTGTCATAGATAGCTTTCAAACAAATCATGAACGGTGGGTCTGAATCCTTAGCTGTCCCCCTCGTGTCACTTCCTCAAAATCTTGCACCAAACTTATGGTCATTTAAAAAGAAAAAAGTTTTTTTTTTTTTTTTTTCTATCCGTTCAATTAGTTTTATAATATTCCTATTATCTATATCAAACATTTTAAATTTTCTTATATTATATCTAGTAAGTAGTAATTTACTTCTAAGACCATACAGAGTGAAGGGGGAAAGAGAGGCGTGATGCGTCATGTGGTTATAATTTATTTTGTGAGTTGGGTTAATTAAAAAAAAAAAGAACCAATCAGATCAAAGGAGAAGTGCTCCACGCCGGTGAGAAACTCCCCGTCTAGGGGGCTCACGCCATTTTCCACGCCATGGCGGGGTGGTATTTTGGGCTTGAAAATCTTGATTTTTTTAATTGTTGCATGTGTAAAGATTTTAAAGGGAATTGACCTCACCTGACCACCCTTTAACAATGCCGGTTCTTTCAACTACAACCATATGCATAAAACGCATTGATGCTAGCTAAGGTGGAGCATTATCTATAAACCAACATCTTTATTCACTACGTTGATGTGTGACCGAGAACAGAGAGTTGTATTATATAATGATACTAGATTATAAATCCATTTGTTATACCAGTTGAATAAAAAAAATATTAAATAGTATGAAGATTTAATAATAATTGGCAGAAAGAGATGTGCTGAATGCGAGAGAACATAACACGTTGTTAGTTGAATAAAAAAAATATTAAATAGTATGAAGATTTAATAATAATTGGCAGAAAGAGATGTGCTGAATGCGAGAGAACATAACACGTTGTTGGATGAGGACAGCTCTACAACTCTCTTTAACCCACATAAAAAAACGTTTTTAACAAAAAAAAAAAAAGCCCACTAACCAAACTCAAACTTAGGCAGGAAACCAAACACAACAATAATCACATCAACTATACCAGAACATTTTCGTTTAACAGGTTCAAACATATACTCTCTCCGTCCCTATTTAAATGTCATGGGCCCAAAAACACACATTTTAAGAAATCTTTTGTTTGTATGTGGTAAAATGACAATAATATCCTCAAAAGTGATGATTGTGTTTTGTCTTTTATGAGCAAAACTGAAAATTGCATTTCTCCTTTTGGAAATTGACATTTAATTGGGACAACCAAAAATAGAAATATGGACATTTAAATAGGGACGGAGGGAGTAAGTATTTAAAGGTTTTTCAAATACTAAAGAGGCACACACTATTCTTAAAACAATATTGTACCTTAAAACAAAATACGAAAGTTACATCATGATAACAGGTAGACGGGCAACAAGCTGCGCCGCCACCCCTTTTTGAACTGCAAACCCTAGTCTACTAAAGACAAAACCTTGCCCCCTGGGGATGAAACATTGTTGTGGACAACCCGTTGGACCCTGGTCAAGAAACGAATAGCTTCTGGCGCCAGGGAGCCAAAGGTGTCGAAAGCCAGAGGGATAAAGACATATTGGTTATCTGCACAAGCTTTAGCATGTTTATCTACTTTCTTTGATTCCGCCTTTCTTGATGCTTGCCCAGCTACGAACCCTGTTTCCCGTAACCCAACCAGCGGAGATACCCCGGTGAGGTCCACACAGGCATGTTTCCCTCTCTCCCAACCAAAGACAAGCAGGTCTGCTGGTCGCAGGGTGGATCTCCCTTCCGTGGGGTCTGTGAGGAAGTTGCACCGTAATTTTCTTAATGCAACATTTTTTTAACAATAAATCGAATCTCATAATATCTTTTTTTTTTAATTAAAAAAAGTACATATCACACATCTAGATTAAAAAAAAAGAAAAAAAAAAGGTATAAAAAACACCGCTAGTAGCTAGCTACCCTTTGAAGTTTCAACAAAATTACATCTACATCCCTCATGTCAGGACGTAAATACCTCCAGTCACCCATCCTAATCTCCATCCCATTTCTCTTTGGTAGTAGTTTCTTCCTTCCTTTCCGTCATCGTTGTGCTGCTCCTCCCACCTCCCCTTATTAGGAGCAGCCCAATATTATTATATTCATATATCTATCTATCTATGCCCATGGATTCCAATGAAGAAACATCAACTGTATAAATATAATAATCAATAATAAAATTATAATACCAAACCTACTGTTCACTCATCTTTCTTTTACTTTCCTTCTGTATTCTTTTGATTTTTACTTTTCCTTGCTGTATCTATAACTATACATCATTGCATTGTACCTGTCTGTTGATTGCCGATTCATAACGCTACCACATCCTTATTTATTATTATTATTATTATTATTATTATTATTATTATTAATATATATTATTATTCCTGACGTTGTTGTTTTAACCGCCGGTCACATATTATTGTTACGTGTTCTTCATCGGTGCTAGCTTACACCAGAATCTTATTATTTTTATGAATTTAACCTTTTCCGATCATCGATTTGACTAACCTTTGCTTCGAACTGGACTCCGATCTAAATTTGTATTGTCTTCGTTTGTAATCTGTTGATATTTATGGATGATGTTCGTGTAATCGGTTCCGATTGCTGGTACATGTGTTTATACACTATTTTTGTACTTAACGTTTCTAATTTCGTCTGCATTGTCACTCTCATACGATCCTTACATGATCTGCATACTTTGATTTGATTGAATTTGGTAATCTGGAAAAACTTATACATGTTTTGTTTATTTCAGGCATAAACATTGATTGTGCTTTATGGTTTGAGTGTGGATGCATATCAGTTCCGTAGGTCATTGTCGTTCGACTGAAAATAGATTTGGATTAAGTGATAAAGCATTATTAAGTGGTTGGATAGTTTGTTAATAGCAATGTGTTGATTAGTTTGATTGAAGAATAACGTTTGGGCGTTTGAAGTAATAATCTGTGTGTAATGGGATTGCCACAAGAATCGTACATCGTTGCTTCTGAAATTGCAGGGGCATCAAGCACATTGGAGCACAGTTTGCCTCTAATTGATGAGGGCGCTTGTGATTCGATTGATGTGAAAGCAGATATTGTCGGTGGAAGCCCTGGGCGTTCGTTTGATTTGTTATTTGGTAATTGTGGTGATAAATCATCAAAAAATAAGTTTGATTCATCAACGTCGAAGTCTATACAAAGTTTCAAGACTCCGTTTTCTAGAATTGTGGGATTTGAATCTGACAAAAAGGATACGGCTAACATAAACATGAATGAAAAGAAAATGAGTGTGTCAATGGCCAGGAAGAGAATGTTGTCACCATTGAAAACTATGCTTTCCCAACCGTTTGACGGTGATCATATAGATATTGGCTGTGTACATGCCAATACTGATGATCAAAAGATGAAGAATTATAAGAAAGCAAATGTAGGAATCGGTAACCATTCCTCTAGTGACATATTACGTAATTACAATTGTACACCTGCTAGTTTTTCAACAGACGGGCCCGTTCTTGAGGAAAATGAAGTACTATCTTCATTCTTTCCATCTGGTTTAAGAGATTTTGATAATTCAAGTAACCGAAGATTGCAGACCAGCCTGATACCAATACCAGCAGACAAGGTGGCCCTGACCCGTTCTTCATCCCCGCTAGATCCAAGATTAAGAAATGTGGAGCGTGAAAGGGTTACGGATACCATACTTGAATCCGGTGAAGAGGAATATAGGATGTCAAGCAAGTCATTTGATGAAGTTGGTTGTTTATTTGATGAAATTGGGTCATTATCGCCTAAAAGCTACATGGGAAAGAGTTGGCCTTTTCACAAAGAGTTGGAAACTAGCACCAATATTCGGAAATTAAGGTGCAAAAAAAGGGGACTGCCTGTTAGGAGGTCGTTAGTCGGTTCATTTGAAGAATCATTGTTATCTGGTCGGCTTTCAACATGTGACATGAGCAAGGTTAGCACTAGGTTTTCTTGGAAACTTGCACATGTGTGGTGTGTTGCATACAGTTGGGGTTTATATCTAATACACTCTGCACATTATGTATAGAAAATTGATGGTTTTCTGGCGGTACTAAGCGTAAACGGAGGAAGCTTCTCACCAAAAGCCCGGAAACTTCCTTTTGCAGTTACAAGTGTTGATGGAGACAATTACTTATTGTACTATGCTTCAATAGATCTGGCAGGGAATTCCTCATCAAGCAATTTACGAAGCAAAAATAGGGAAAATTGCCTTCAAAATGATGATTTTCAAAGTAGCAAGAGTCGTTTGCGAATTCCTATGAAAGGGCGGATACAACTGGTACATGAGATGCCTTTTTATTTTAATTTTCAAGATAACTACAAATATGTGCTATTAGATTTTAAGTAGTTACCTATAACTGAGCATGTGGTTGATATAAATGGTCATATATGATTATATCGTATCGTAATTGATATATTTGATTATTAGGTTAGCGAAAATGTTGATTGTTAGTTTGATGGTGTCATAGATTATCATGTAGTTTTAAGTTTGATCTTTATTTTATTCTCTCACAGGTTTTAAGTAATCCAGAGAAGACACCTCTTCATACTTTTTTCTGTAATTATGATTTGAGCGACATGCCGGCTGGCACAAAGGTAAGTGTATATCGTCAAGATCACCTAATTTTTAAGCTTCTTAACATGCCCAAATGACCATTATCTTTCCTAACTGTCAAATCCTTCTTGCAAACCAAGCAAGCATGAAATGGTTTTATATGTATTTATATTCTATGTTACAAGCATCATGGTTTTCTTCAATTACATTACTATCACTGATTGGTTATGATGTAGACTTTTCTACGGCATAAGGTTACTTTAAGTTCAGAAAGCGGTTGCTCTGGTCAAACCATCACAAGAAATGAACCTGCCGGGTGCAACAGTAATACCTGCCAGGTGGATGGTGACCTGGCTTCTAGCTGGCAGGATACTTCCGGTAAATATAGAAGTGTATGCTCAAAAATCAATGGAAATAGTGCCATTGTTGGCGCTCTACGTTATGCTCTTCACCTTCGTTTTCTGTGTCCTCATAGAAAATGCTCAAGACTGGTTCATAAGTTTGAATCTGATCCTTTTACTCAATCTGAAAATAATAGTTTACACAAAAACGAGGAACGGAAGTTTTTTCTATGTAGTGATTTGAAGGTGGTGTTCCCTCAGCGTCACTCTGATGCCGATGAAGGGAAGGTATGCTCATATTATGTGTGTGTATATGCCTAAACATAAAGACGTTCAATACAGAAGAAAACCGTATGGACTGCATATACGCTTGTACCTTTTGCTTTAACTGGAATACGTAAACATAATGTAATCGCCCACCTTCTCTCTTCCAATTAGATCAGCAAAGCACTTGGTACAAGTGTATTACGCAGTCTCCTTAAAAATTGGTTATGTATTAAGCATATGCTATAAATTTATTATAAATGATTACTGACACAAATTTAACAGTTACACGTCGAATACCATTTCCCTGAAGATCCAAAGTACTTCGATATCGGCTTGTGACATGTATCTATATGAGGTTGAAGAACATAACATAGTACATGGATATGAAGCATATATTGTTAAAAATCAAAGGGGTTTGATCAGTTTTGGTTTATTATGCTGTGATTAGTTGAGTTTGTGTGGAAGCAACCAAATGCAGTTATAGGAATTTGGAAATAAATATGAAGACCTTGCATGCTATTGAAAGCCAGATGATCTAGTCTATGAATATATGATTTACATTTGCCTTTTAGGTTATGATTTTTGTAATATTAGCATGTGGTTTTCTCATGTTTTGCCGTTATGTTGTGGTATCTTGTACAACGGTTGTTCATATGGATTTTTACATGTTTCATGTGTATATTGTGCATGATTACTAACCAATTTCAACCTCATCACTCTAAATTAGTATTAAAATTTATTTATTTAAATTATTTTAAATTAAAATGACAACTTTATTAAGAAATAAAATAGTTAGTGTAAATAGCAAAAAACTAAATTTTTATGATTCTGTATTTCTTTTAAGAAATAAAATAAGATGTCAAAATCCCAAAATACATAAAAGTAAAACTTTCCAGTCACATGTCAATTTAATATTATCCGAAGAATACAACTCCTCTAGGTGGCACCATACGAAAAGCATATACTGCTTCTTTGTACTATGACATTTGTAGACTCCCACAACAAAAATTAAGAGTAGTTGGATCCATTATCTTTAAAACATTTTATATGTTAGGGTTCCGTGTCTTGGCTTGATAACTTAAACTGTTAACAACGACCCATGATTATGGTCCAATAATCTGACAAGGCCCAGCCTCATATATGTATTGATTTGACAGACAAAGAATGTATAGTGTATATCCCTAGTAAACTAAACTAGAGCTTATTTTATAAATGAAAAATACAAAATAGTATAATACAAAATAATTACACACATAAATATAAATAAATAACACAGAAGGTGACCACGGTCCGGTTTGACTAAAATTCTGGATTGAACCGCTAAGAACGATTTTGGACAAACAAAACTGGTCCATTGATTGCGGTTTAGCGAATTAATGGTTCGTATTGATGGTTTGAAGATTGAACCATCTTTCTTTTTTCCTCAAAATTACATGACATTTTAAGGTAGATAGCAAGAGCTAAACAACCTGTTTGGTTTACACAACCGGTTTCAACAACCAAACTGGACCAAATAATTAAACCAACAAACCGTCAAAACCGAACCGTGAAACTGTTGAGAGTCACCAGCCCATCAAAGCAACCAACTTGGCTTCAACTGAAACAATTCTATCGATCTTAAACACCTTACATAATAAGGCACAAACTGTTATCTAGTTATAGCAGATGGCATATTTTCAAGTTTCATAAAAACAATCCAAGACAAATCATGTTTCTAAAGATAAAATCATCAATGGCAGGTATCATATCAAACTAAAACCCATAGACAATGATAAAACATATCCCCTCACCAACAATAGCATCACTGTTTTCAAAACCCTAATGTTGGCAAATAGTCAAAAACAAAAAAAATAAAAATAAAAATTAACAAGTTAAATTGCAAAAGCAGCAGCAACCAAGCTAACCTCCTTGAACATCAAGCCTCATTATCCTTATCATTGGTAACTCCATCACCAGAAATCTGCACTCCACGAGAACCACCCGTACGACGTCGTGTCCTCGAAGGCAAAATGTTATCCAAATCAACCTCCGCCAATGGATCATCTGAAAAATCATCATCATCACCGTCCGATCCACTACCTGCACCATCTTCATCAGAAGAATCATCATCATCGTCTTCAGACTCTTCAATCATCTTTCCTTTACCTTTATCATCCTTCATTATCCCTTTCCCCTTTCGATCAACTTCAGCTTCTCCATTGGAATGCTCGTCTTCTTCTTCATCATCGTCTGAATCGATTTCGTCTTCTCCTTCGTAGTCTTCCTCTTCTTCTTCTTCCTCGTCTTCGATTGCGTGTTTGCCGTCATTAGGTTTGTCTTCGACGGCGGCTGGAGGTTCGTTGTCTGGACGGAGTTTTTTTGTGGAGTTATCTTCTTCGTCTAGGGTTTGTTTACGCTTGGGAGGGAGAACATGTGGTTCTTCTTCATTGCTGTTGAGCTCTGCCATGGTTTGTTTCTTCCTTCCAGGTACAAACCCCTGTTCTCTCTATTTTAGGGCTTTTCAGTAACAACGACTTCTATTTGTATACCCTTTGTTGTTATGGTACAGGTTTCCACAGATCCATTGTCTATTGGGCCTGGCCTAGCCCAACATCTATTTTCTTTTCATAGTAGAATAGGCTAGGGATTGGTATGGAATCAATATCAATATCAATAACTATAATAAACCAAAGGGTTTTTTGTGACATGGCACTCAAGGAGGCAATCTCCCCCTTGAGTTTGCCATGTGTCATCCTAGGTGGAAGGGGTATATAAGTTATAAAAAAATTAAAAAACAACAATCCACATATCGTCATTCTCCATTATTCTCCAAACCCTACATAACTCCTTTAATACATTTGAAGATCCGTTAACAACAATCCACATATCGTCATTCTCCATTATTCTCTCCTTTAATACATTTGAAGATCCGTTCGTTTTGTGAAAAGGTTTTTGATTTCATCAGTAAGTAAAACGGTATGAAACTGTTATTTGTTCTGAGTAATTGTTAATTGATATTAATAATTTAGGGCTTTTTTATGTTTAAAGGTTCAACGACCGTTTCATCACTAAGTAAAACGGTATGAAACTGTTAAACCATATACTTATTTGTTCTGAGTAATTGTTAATTGATATTAATAATTTAGGGTTTTTTATGTTTAAATGTTCAACGACGGTCTGATTATGTGTTATCTGATGTTATTAATTTCTGATATTATTGATTTAGGGTTTACTTTTAATTTACATTCGTCTACGATATGTTATTAACAGTTAAGGGTAACATACGATTTTTTTTTAAAACGATTGGTGATTTGTAGTCCGCCAATAATTACATATATCTGTTTAGGGGGTGTAGATCTGATAAATATTTGTTTAGGGGGTTTAGATCTGATAATATTTTGGTGTTTCAGATATGAATTACTATTTGTTAAAGAGTATTGAAAGGGTTGTATGTAAATGAATCATTTAGGTGTTCATATTCAGATTACATATATCTGTTTAGGGGGTTTAGATCTAATAGTATTTAGGTGTTTCAGATATGATTTAGGTGCTCATATTCAGATTAGTAATATTTAGGAATTTAAGATCTGTTCATTATTTAGGGTTCATTTGTTAAAGAGTATTGAAAGATTTGTACGTAAATGAATCATTTAGGTGTTCATATTCAGATTATTAATATTTACGAGATTATTTAGGTGGTCATATTCAGATTATAAATATTTAGGAGATTAAGATGTGTTCATGATTTAGGGTTGATTTGTTAAAGAATATTGAAAAGTTTGTTAGATGTGTTGTTGGTTCTTGATTGAATTAAAAAGGATTAGTAATCTGTATGAAATGTTTTTGCAATTTCCCAGGATTTTAAAGAATGGTTCGTTCTTTCTTCAAGCCAATTGTCTTTAATCATAAAACGTTTCAGGTACGTTATGTTTTATAATAGAGTATTAACACTTTCGTAATAAAAAATGTAAAATGATTGTAATATGTTAATAATTTGTCATATATTTGTCTAGCATCTTCCTGGTTGCTATCATAAATTACATATAGAAGAAAACTTTCCTATTGGTGTTGTGATGTTAAGAAATGATGAAGGATGTGTTTGGCATGCTGAGATAATTGAGAATGTTGATGAGTGTAAGTCGTACATCATTACGAAAGGATGGGAAAAAGTTATTGAAGATCTAAAAGTTGAAGAAAACGATTTCATCATATTTGAGCTACTTGAAGATCGTGTTTTCAAAGTGATTCACCTGCACTCTAAACAAATAACCAGCAAATTCTACTTTTGGTTTCTGTATCCAGCTATGAAAAAACTGGTAATGATCATTATGTTGTATGTTATTTACGTAGTTTGATTTTTACAATATGCTTCTGTATGTTATGTATTTATATATGTAAATTAATTTGCAGAAATTGTCAAGTGATTACATTAGTCAGAACTTTGGTAAAAATGTGAATAGTATTCCAGTTATGATAAGGTTTGGAAAACAACATGAGTGGCAAGTGTTGCTTCAGAAGAAGGGGAAACGTTATTATTTCACTGATGGTTGGTATGAAGTATTTGTAGGCCTTAATGTACGTATTGGGGATTTTATAACATTTGAAAAGAAAAGTGAAAACTCATTTGAGGTACAGAAGTTCCTTCATGATGGTTTAGAAGTGCTATCTATAAAAGATGAGGTTAGTATTTTCATGAATTTCATTTAAAAGTATGTATGGACAAATTTCATAAAGTAATATTGTATTATTGTTATATGTTGTTTATTTAAAAGTACAATTTTCCATATTAGAAGAATGATAGTTATGAAAACTGAAATGAGGTTACACATGTTGCAAGAATGAATTTATAACCTGTTGTTAACATAATGCTAACTCATTTGCAGACAATGGTTAATGATAGTGGAAGTAATTCAATTGGGAATCAAATTGAAGGAAAATTGTCAAAGCCATTTCAGGTAATGTAGTTTTTTAAATATGTAATGAGGTACTATGATGTTGATGTTCACAAAGATCATATGTAGTTTTTAAGTTGAAATGTAGTAGTGCTGTGTTAAATGGTTTCATAGATTTAAATTGTATTATAACATAACATTGTTTTATTTTCGCATACATATGCAGGATTGTTACCAGCTGATGCATATAAAAGGGAGAGAAATTATTAGCATTTCAAGTGATGATGAAGTGGAAAAAGAAAGGACTCTTGATGAAGTAAAGGGTAAGTCTAAAAGAAAAGCAAAAGATGCAGTATAATTGAAGACAATTGAAGTTTTGGATGCAATAAAAAAGAAGTGGAAACTCAAATAATAAAAAAGGGAAGTATGTAAAAGTTAAAAGAAGGTATGTTTATTTTCAAAATTTTTAGTGTAAAACTTAAAGCGATAAATGGATTTAAAAAAAATATAATGGTTTCATACTTGCTATGGTGAATGATTTTTTGTGATTGAAAGTTGAAAATTGTGTATAATGTTGGTAGCCATTACAAGTTTACAGGTAATGTAGATTAGAAGGTTCTATTTAATATTGTAAAGCTATATATTTTACTAGTTTTTATCCCGGGAGCGTCCCGGGTTGAAATATCTAATATAACATAATAAAATATATTATTATTATTATTATTATTATTATTATTTTAAACAAATCTCTGCCATAAGTTATCATATTCAAATATAAAAAAAAACGAATCTCTGCGCCGGGGTATAAATCTAGTGCCATTACAAATGAATTCGGAAGTTTGTAATCGATCATTCTAAAAAGAACTAACATGAAATAAGAAAAAAAAGTTAATTATTGAAATATCGAACGCATTAGTCCAAGGGTTATATGATGCGTTAAAAATTTCATGGGTATATGATCGGGTATATAGTTCGGGTATTTGGGTATGTTGTTTCGGGTAATCGGGTCGGGCATCACCAGACCCGACCCGACCCAAACCCACAATTTTTTTTAAACTAATCCCAAACCCGACACAATACCTGTCGGTTACAAAAAATTAGTAATTTTTTTCTCCGATTTTTATATAGCACTATGGTACTCGTTGGAAAGATAATAAAACGCTCGTTAATTTGGTGTAATTTTTTTTTTTTAAAATCTCGTATATAAAAGATATTAACGTTTAAAAGTTATGGGAGGAAACACGAGAGATAAAATAATAAAGGTTTAATATTTAGATTTAGTAGATTATGTATTTAATAGATTAGGTTAAAGATTATAATAGATTAGTTTAATGATATTTATTTCTTTTTTTAATTGGTTTATAGTTGTCACATCACATCCTATGTGGCATCTCTTAAAGGAGAGATTGCATAAGAGTATGACATGTAGGATTAATACCTTTGCAATATATATATATATATATATATATATATATATATATAGATTAAATTAAAAATCTATATCTATATCTGTAATAAACCAAAGCATTTTTAATGACATGTCATAATATTATGCAATCTCTCTTTTGAGATATGCCATATAAGATGTGATGTGGCAACTCTATACCAATTAAAAAAAGGAATAAATATGGTTTAAATATGATTTAACATAATCTATTAAATACCTAATCTACTAAATGTAAATATTAAAACTTTATTATTTTCTCTTTCATGTTTCCTCTCATAACTTTTAAATGTTAATATCTTTTATATACGGGATTTTTTAAAGAAAAAAATTACACCAAATTAACGAGCGTTTTATTATCTTTCTAACGAGTACCATAGTGCTATATAAAAAACGAAGAAAAAAAATGACTATTTTTTGTAACCCGACAAGTATTGTGTCAGGTTTGGAATTAGTTTAAAAAAAATTGTGGGTTTGGGTTGGGCCTGGGATTAGGTGATACCCGACCCAATTACCCTTTTTTTATATTAGAATATGATAACTTATGACAAAGATTTGTTTAAAATAATAATAATAATAATATTCATTAATCATATATTGGCAGATGCCATTTTTATAGTTTAGATACTTCTAATTTTATTCACTTTACTTAGATTTCTCAACCCGGGACGCTCCCGGGGTATAAACTAGTAATATATAATAGATAATGAAATTGAAATTCTTGATTTTGTAAATATAGCATGTGTTTAAAATCGGATGATATCTAAATTTTAAAACCAATATAAGATTTGTACAACATTAATGAAGATTTTCATTATAATTTTGAATAAATAATATGTTATCTAATACTTGCAATGATGAACGATTTTTTGTGATTGGAAATTGTAAATTGTGTATAATGTTCGTAGAGAGTACAAGTTTATTGGTCAAATTTCCGTTTTCTACAATTTTAAAACGGCTTTGGTTCACATGTTGGTAACAATATAAATTGAATAAAAAAAGTGATTATTGAAAATATACATTGCAAAATTATGAATTTAATTGTAAACATATATATTTAATTACAAATTACAAATAATATCTAATAGATAATAAAATTTAAATTTTAGATTGTGTAAATATTGAATATTTTTAAAATCGGACGACATCTAAATTTTAAAAACAAAATCAGATTTGTACAACATTAATGAAGATTTTGAACCGAATTTTGAATTAAAAAGATGTTATCTAATATTAGGCCTCCTACAACTATAAATAGAGGTCATTATAACATTCATAAATCACAAAAGTTTAATCATTCTTTCGTAAAACTTTTCTGCATCTACAACAGGTATGTCCATTACTTCTTTATAAACATGATTTTTATATTAATTTAGTGATTTATGAATATCAAATTAAATTATAAAGTATTCAAGTTGTCAAAGTATTGATGTTACCAATGATAACTTTATTGGAAAACATCAAATAATTATATTATAAAGTATTGAGGTTGTAAAAGTGTTTATATTACCAATGTCATCTTTATTGGAAATCAGTAAATAATGGAATAAAGAAATTGCAATTTCACACAACATATATATATATATATATATATATATATATATTGTTGTTTAAACATTGTAGGTCTTAAAATAATATACGTACGGGTAATATCGTTATATTGGGCTCAAACAAATACTTAACCAAAAACTAAAACAAATTCACAGACCGATTGATATTTTAAATTAAAAATTTAATTTGTTTTAAATAACTATATTAGTATTTCTTTAACAGATTAATAAAAAGTTTGAATTAACAATTGTTAATACAACTTTGAAAATAATTTCAGGACAATGGCAAGCAACAATATCACATTGCTTAAAGATATTAGGGGTTACAGGAGGAATGCAGCTGTTAAGGTTAAGATTGCAAGCTTATGGAAGTTAAGAATGAATGGTACTGAAGACCAAACATTCAGGGTGGATATGATCTTAATGGATGAACAGGTGATATAAAAAAAAGTATTAAAATTTTATTAACACTTCTATTGGAAATAAATTAATATTTAATTTATATTATGTTTTTTCAGGGGAATTTCATTTATTGCACATGTTTTCATAAACTGTTAAAAGATTTTGAAAAATTCCTCAAGGTTGATAATACAATTTTGATTACCAATCCTGGTGTTTCTAAAGATGACAATCCAAGATATGTTACACATGAGCACAAACTTTCTTTGAGTGGCAAAACAGCTGTTTCAACATGCAAAGACTAGGAAGGCCTAAAGTTTTCTTTTAACTTTGCTAATTTCAAAGATGTTTTGGCAGACAAGTACAAAGATAAGGCATTTATAGGTAATTGTATTTAATAAATAAGTGCATTATATTTTGCATTATAGGAAAACAATACATATTTATGATGTTGACTTTATTTACAGATTTCATTGGATATGTCCAAGTTTGTAATGAGTTGGGTATGGTAACAAAAAGAAACGGAGTCGACTCGCCGAAAATTAACTTCAAACTTCGGGATCTTGAGTTAGTGTTTACTTTAATTATAAATAAACAATTTTCTCTGTTAAACATTTAATTTCTTAATGATGTTTTGTTTAAACAGTGGGATTGAAATTCATGCAAGCCTTTGGGAACACAATGCTGTCTTATTGTCAAACTTCATGAATGACAATAACAGAGATCCACATGTTTTTATTATTGTCCAGTTCGAGGTAGTAAATAAATACCAAGGTATAAGCTTAAGTTTTTACATATCTTTATGAATTATAGATCACTCTCATTAATATAATTGTTTATGAAATTGCAAATAGGTAACATCGGCGTAACTAATAGGTATGACGCAGCAAGGATTTTCATAAACACTGATGTTGAAGAGATGGAATCTTTCAAAAAGAAGTACAAACAATAAATTTTTATACAATTTTACCGTAAAATTCTTATGATTTTGTATCTAACTAAAGTATTTACTAAAATTTTTATAGGTATGTTGAAATTTTTTTCAGCAATGAGTCTTCAGGTTCATCAATCACAAACTCAGGGTCAGTGGTCATATCAAGTGTGGAAGAAGAGTTTCTTCATAAGTGTGGTTTTATCCTTACACGATATATTTCTTCAATGAGAAAAGTAAGTTTTAATTCTTATTGTAAAATATTGCTGTTTCATCAAATTTCATAACGTAAATTATGATACAAATTCCTTTGACAATAATAGGCAAAGAAAGTTATCATTGTGGGTACTATTACTGAAATATCAAATGAGATGCAATGGTACTATAGAGGATGTAACTTTTGTAAAAGTAAGGTGGAAAAAAAATACCAATCTTATGAAAGAGAATATGGTGTGGAAGCTATAAGAGAAGTTTGGGAATGCACAGGAAAATCATGTCCTGGATTGGAAGTTCATGAGGTTATAAGGTAATTCTATATAATATTAGTTGTAACACCAACAATTGATTATAAAATTGCACTTACATTCTATGAAATTCGTCAGGTTCAGGATTTTGCTTAAAGTTAAGGATTGTTCTTCAACAACAACTTTAACTCTTTTTGACTCTGATGCGAAAAAGATATTTGGAAAGACTGCCCAACAATTAGTTGAAGAAGAACAAGAGGTGATGTTACAAAGAATTTTATTTTAAAATTGACAATTTTAAATATTAACAGTAAACTAAAAAAATGTTATACAAACTATGTTTATTTTTCAGCTTTTGAACAATGGTGAAATCCCACCAGAATATCCAAAGGAGTTTGAAATTATAATTGGTCAAAAATATGCTTTTGTTATCAAAGTGAGTGAGTACAACATTGCACATCAAGTAGAACAGTATTCAATTTCAATATTGACACAAGATAAGGAAATAATAGCTGCTCTAGAAACAAAATTTGGCATACAAAAGGTATTAATATGTTATTTTTAGTATTTTAATGTATTTAACATATACAATCCTCATATTTAAGTAAAATATTTCAGCTTGAAGAGAGATACTCTGATGAAGGGAATTGCTTTTCTGACTTAGAATCAACTAATGAAGAAATCACAAAGGTTAGACTTAAATTTTTGAACATTTATATATAATACATATTGAAAATTATAATTATAAATATTTTAATCATTATGTTTCAGGATGATGCAATTGATCGTGTTGAAGAGAATGCTGATGATGAAGATGTTTATGAGATAGATGGCCCTATTTCAAGCCGAGAAAGCAAACGCCAAAAGTTGAATGCCACTCATGTTGAAGTTGCCACTGATAAAATCAAGCTTCTTACTCCAAAAATTGAGAAGGATTGATTCGTTTTTAATATTTTATCGTACTTTCTTTTATGTTTTCCAAAATGGTTGTTTGAATTCTCTACGTACTTTTTATTTTTAAAACTATTGTTGCTTTGAATTTGGAATTTTTAGTTTATTTCTTATGTTCAGGTTTTTGATTTTAATTGCGTGCTTATGTTTACAAATTTATGGGCTAAGTTATTTCTTTTAAATTGCAGCTATTGGGTTAGTTTAGTTTTTTAAATGTGGGCCTTGAATATATTGGCCTTATGAATAACGATTGTGACATTAAATGTAAATGGCCCATTTAAATTTCCCAATTACAATTACTTCTTATAAACAAAGCAAAATAGCCTTGAAAACATCACCATCACTTTACCAATTTCAAAGCCTCTTCATTTCTTCTCCCTTGAAGGTATCAACATTGTCAGTAAGTTCTTTAATCTATTGTTTTTACATTGTCCATTAAACAAATAATATTGAACACATCAAAACAACAATTAAACAAATGGTTATCGTGTATATTTACGAAAACTTACAACCTCATGATCTGGATAATGATCTGGATAATTACAAGTATGTTTAAACAAAAATCGTTTGGTTTTCAAGACACGTGTTTTAAAACCTTTGTAATATCAGTTAATGTTAATTTATATTATTACAAAATAAGGAAAAAAATATTATATTTCTTAGTATGAAAGAAACCCTAATATTGAAAGTTATGAACATGATGCTAATATGAGTTTGATTGGAAAATAAAAAACATTAGTTTTTCATCTCCTAAATTGATAATAAAAGTATAATGTTAAAATATGAAATTATCTTAAGCATATACCTGTTTTGTCTAATTTCTTTTGTCAAGCCTCCATAATACATATATTGATAGTTTCGTATATGTTAAAAGTTATAGATTATTTCTTTATACTATTTTTTTTAAAGATATCATCCTTATTTTTTAAATGCGTGGCTTTTGTCACAGAACAAAATATTGTAACCGTGCTTATAATGTATAATAACATTTTCGAAAGGACAAAGTTTTCGATATTGCAAAGTATACGTCCAAGTTTTATATTTAGTTATCACATTATTAACCCTAATTATCATATTGTTATATGTTAATGTAAAGATGACTTCTCTATTGTTGCAGGGGGTTTTATAACCGATCTACTTGCAACGAAAATGGTAATACTAATTTCAAATAATAAGTCATTGTTAACATTTAATTTTTACAAATTTTAATAATCATTTTTTAATTGTTTAGGTGAACCCACAAGTTCCTGTTCCTGTTATTGACATTTCAAGTGATTCATCTGAAGATTTTAATTATGACTTTGCTGATGGATTCCCAACTGATTCTGATAGTGAGATGTACAGTTGTGATGAAGTTGACTTGGATTCTGTTCCTGAAAGTCATTCTATTGTGGCGAAAGTGACATACCATTTCGTAAGCTTTTATGATTTCATAATACCAATTAACTTTGACTTTGAATGTTTATTAAAATTGCAAGTATTTCTCTGTTTTCACAGCGATTTCCAATCCCATTTGGAAGACACTGTCACTTTCAAGATGTTATGAATGTGTGTGTGCAACATGAAAATGGGAAGTTCATGATTAAGAAAATATTAGCCCAAGGAAAAGGTAACAAAACAAGGTATTCTATAAGCAAATGGAAGTCCACAATGAAAAAGCTTGGTATAATGAATGGACGTCGATATTGACCAATATGAAATTCTAATTCTAAGAAATTACTTTCATGTAAAAACTATTCTTAAATCATCAACATCTCATCAGAAGAATCAGCTATTCATCCAACAATTGAAGAAGATGATACGGTTAATAATAATGTTGTCGAAAATCCAAATCTTAATCAAGCTGCAAATGATTCACCCATCCATTCTCCAGAAGATGAAGTTCCAGTATTAGAAAAACCCATCACAAAACATTTTGTAATACTCCCTTTTTTAGTTTATATAAATTCATAATATTCTTCATTTTATCATTTATCCTGTAACGCGTACAAATTATTACTTATACTTCTCCATGATTGCAGAAATTTAACAAAGGATTTGCTCAAAAGGCGGAGTTCACTAATGATCAAGAAATCCTCTTGCAACTTGAAGATGGTGATGTCTACAAGGCAAAACTTAGAGCTGAAGCCTCAAGAAATGATGTGAGATTTGCAATTTGTTCTTGGCAAACATGGATGAACCAACTTGGGATAACAAATGGAAGGAGGTACTGCCTAAGATATTACAAAGATGATTCCCTTTTGGTCTTTTATAATGCCTAGAAACTTTTCAACAACAATTATCACTACATAATCTCAGCTTTCCATGTATGCTGTTAATCTTTAACTACTTGCCTAAAATTGTGTATCACCATTACGCCTCTCAACGGGAGGGAAAAACATAATCCTTTTAACATTTTCTATGATAACTACTGCTAAGATTTTCTTCCCTATAATTACTTTCATTGCTTTTTCTATGTCGCATACATTTAGTATTTGCAATGCATTATCATTGTCTAATTCATAAAATTAATGCAACATTTCTAACCACAAATGCACTTTATGTTGGTTATGCTAACCCAAAAGTGTATACTTTTCAACCTTATGTTCATATGCAGACTATATGCCCCTTAACCTACCTCATTACAATCTAATTCAAGTGCAACATAATATAAAATACATCAATCATTGACGTTTACTATTCCGACAACTTTTTTATCCGACCCTGTATCAACCTTTTTATCCGCGTTTTCCAACTTTTCTACTATCTTCAACCCCATTCTTCGCCTCATACTACGGCCAACTGCAACAAACAACGTTAAACAACTCAAGGTGGCATTTCACAACATTTAACCCCTTTTCAATGAACGCTTTAATCCTTATGTTCTTGAGTAAAAAAATTTTCCTCAATTTCACATATCAATGTTCACAAAAAATATTTCTTTGAAAATTTTCAATACTAAGTAATACTTATGGATTAAGTTGTTCTAATGACAAATTTACTCAATTCTCTATGTCTAATTCATGCAAATATCAATGTTGACAAAAAATATTTCTTTGAAAATTTTCAATACTAAGTAATACTTATGGATTAAGTTGTTCTAATGACAAATTTACTCAATTCTCTATGTCTAATTCATCCAAAAAAATTTTATATGTCTACTTAATGCATTATTAAAATTTCCAGCCCGGGAAGCTCCCGGGTATAAACTAGTTTATGAATATCCTATTTAGGCCTGGCCTAATAAGCTTGGAATTTCAAAGAAGCTACATTTTTTATGTTAAGCCTTGATATGTATGCATCATATATATTTTTTTTTTTTTAGACTTAGTGATAATGTTTTGAATTGTTTTGATTAGAAATACATCAAACATAACAATTAAAAACATAAAATAATGTATTGTAATAATAATTTCTTTATTTAATAGTCAAAAACAAGTTACATTTAGATGGTAGGCTTAAAACTTAAATCATAGCCAAGAAAGTTAAGCAGTATGTGTTAGTTGTGTTTTTTTTTTTTTAATTTCCATAGCTATAATACATTGTAATGTGTTTTATATTGTTGTGTTTGTTGCTTTTTTAGCCAAACCAACTCAAAACTTCATACCTAAATCCAAACATGATGCTAATGTGTCAATTCTTAATTCTTCTCACACTTTTACGAAATAAGGCCTTTGGTCTTAAAGTGGATTATAAAAAAGTTTAACCATTTGATTAGTGTTTGTTAGTTTTTATCGTTTGATATACAATAATCTAGTTGGTGAAATTCGGTTCATATTCCTTTTAGCGTACGGAGTGTGCAAACAAATAAAGTAATTATGTTAAAGTTTTTCTAAAGTAATAATAACGCTACTTGTAAACTGTAGCATAGCTATTATCACCCACAGCTCAATTTTGATGTAGCGTAATTACACTATTTATGAAAACACCAATTTCATAATGCACTTTGTTTCATTTGCTCTTATAGTTTTAGCACTATAAAACCGATTTGTATTCGATTCCAAAACGGGAAAATCATCACAATAAACATTGACCAAGTTTAATCACCAAAATAAACATTTTTGAAGACAAATATGTAGGGGCTTCACTACTTAAATGGCTATGATTTAAAGAAAAAGGCTAATACTAGGAGGAAACGGCTAAGGGAATGAGAAAAAGGCTAAGGGGAAGGAGGAAACCCCTACACATTAGCCTTCACAACTATGTCTATGTTGGTGAGGAAACGGCTAAGGAGAATAAGGAAGCCTCTACAAATTAGCCATCACAAATGTTTGTTTTGACTATTTAACTTAGTCAATGTTTATTTTGGTGATTTCCCTTTCAAAACTATAATTAGTGTTGTTTTTTTTTTTATCATTTTTTCTTGCATACGTAGCATTGTTTTGAAAACAGGACCGGACCGGCCGGTCGGACCGGTCGGACCGGGCTCCGGGACCTGGACCGGTCCGGTTCGGGTAGTCGGACCGTTTTTGCAGCGAACCGGGGTTGAACCGGTGAACCGGCCGGTCGGACCGGAAACCGGACCGGTCGGACCGGATTTTTTAATTTTTTTTAATTTTTTTTAATTTTTTTTAATTTTTTTTTGTTTTTTGGGCCGGTTCGTCGAACCGGTCGGACCGGTCGAACCGGTGAACCGGCCGGGGGTCCGGTTCGACGTCCGGTCCGGTTCTGAAAACCTTACGTAGGCATAAATTGTTAATGACGAAGACACTGCCTTTTATTAGAAAAAAAAAAAAAAAAAAAAAGACAGTGCCAAGTAAGTAATGTAACGGAAAGAAGGTGACGTGGCAGAAGCATGGTATCGGTGGTGGGCCCCTTCTGACCTCCGATCGTTACGTGGAATATGGCGCGCACCCAATACGTAAACCAAAACCCCAACCACCGCCTAATCTCCTCCTTCCTCCGCCGTGCCGTCTGCTAATCAATCACTTAACTTAATAATTAGCTCAAATCCAAACCTCCCAACCACCTCTTCTCCACTCCTTTCTTTCTTCCGTCACATTCCTCTAATCTAAGTAAAGCAGCTACACCATGAATGCATTGTGTACAATCCTCATCACCGATTCCTTTCTAATTTTAGCCATTGATTCTTTAATTCTCTCCACAACCACCTCACACCGCTACTTACACTTCCTTAATAATAATATACACAATCATCGACGTGTTGCATTCTGCTTCTGTTTCCACAATGCGATTCCCTATCGGTTACTCTCGACCTCCAGCGATGAGGACAGCTGGTAGCAGCGAGGCGAGGCGCATGCGAATGCCGATGATTATTAGGGATGGAGGATTTCCGAGGAGGAGACGGACTTCTTTGAACCGTGATCGTTCTGGATTTGTTCCTCCTCCTCTTCCTCCTAACGTATGCTTATTATTATTATTATTATTATTATTATTATTATTACTATTATTATTGTATGTGTTTGTTGTTTTCATTTTATTTGCAGGAAGTTTGATTATTATTTCATTAACTGACTGACTGACTGACTGCTTTTGTTTTGATTTTTTTTTTTTCCTCATGTTGGAGGGATGATTAACGCAGGGCCGTCTCCGAAAATGTCAAAAAAAAATTGGGCCTTAGGCGAAAAAGAATTTGGGCCCAAAATTTTGTAAAGATGAATGAATTATAAAAAAAAAATTAAGTATAGTGCTAGAGCAAAAGATTGAACTTGAGACCTCTACATTAAATTAACATGGTTTTTCCAACTCCACTAACAAGACTTTAATGTATAAAACACAAATATATATCCTAAATATAGAATTTAATATATATACGCATATTTTAAAAAAACGTTCGGGCCCATTTAAGGGTCGGGCCCGGATCCGGTGACCACCCGGCTCACCCTCATAGCCGGCTCTGGATTAACGGCCTATGGTCGTATGCAGCTTTATCTGTTATTAACACTTGATTAATTTTAATCTAAGAACAGATAAAAAAGGTGGTGGACTGTTTTGGTTTTAAGGAAACACAGTCAAGTTGATATTGACACTGAAATAAAGAGATTTTTTTAACGATTTATCGAAAGGATTAACTGATTACTTTGTAATTTAATAAATAAGTTGACATGATTTTTATACCGAAAGGATGTGGTTTTACCACAGGTTCGTGTAGACCAGAAGAGCCGGTGGTTTGATCTTGTTGGTTAAGTTTTAATGACAAATAATATTATTATGGTAAGGTGCGATACGGAAAATGTTTATTCAAAGGTTTGAGTCCTAGATCTTTTTTATTCATATTTTCCCAAATATGAAAAGATAAAGTAAATCTACAAAAACAGTTAATGAATATACGAAAAAAGAAAAACAAGTTACCAATTTAGAATCAATAAACCATGTAAAGGTCCTTTCAGAAATATTGGTATAACTAGATCACTTTTTTGGATCAACTACCATTAGTATCATAAACCATCTTAAATTTATAAAACAGAATCATTGATGAACAGGGGGAACGGTTGGGACGTTCTTATACCACTTTAATATATATTTTTCTGGTAATTAACCTTCTTTACCTTATTAGCATTGCATTAGATATGTATATATGTTCATGGTTTTGCATTCGAATGATCTAATCTTATTAATGCAAAAAAATTGGCAGTTATTGTTTATTGGCTGCATACTTTTAACCAGAAAATAAAGTTGATACGCCTTCCATTTATGACTTTTTATATTTATCCCCAATCGCGGGTGAGTAGGGCTCGAGTCGGTGTTGTTTTGTCGCATGTCGTCACTCGTTGACGTTCAATGAGTAGCTTGTCGTCACTTTGTGTTCTTACTATAAAGTGATGAAGATTACATAACAATATGTCATTTACACACCATTTATGCTACACTGGTTTGGAATATGTGTAAATTTTTGTCTAGTTGCTCACACTTAGAGGTGTTTGGAATTGCTTATTAAAATTGTTTATCTGCTTATTGCGTTTTGATACAACAATAAGTTGTTATGACTTATGAGGACGTTAGGAACACCTCACCCAAACTGATTATTTGATTATTCAAACAAGCAGTTTGAGTTATTTACTCCATACAACTTATTTTTAAAAAGCAAGCAGAGTTTTATAAGCAAGCCCAAACACCCTTGATACATGTGTACATTACAATTACATTTATAAGTGCAGAGATACATTGAAGTCGAAAGAATTTTTCTGATTGCAATTATAGAAAATGGTTTTTCCGAACATAGCCCTTAGGACTATAGAAAACTTTTTGTTTATTTTAAATGAATGTTTATCAATCGACTTGGTTATTGTCCACTATATATTTACGTATATAACAAAACTTAACCGTATAATGTTTTCAGCCTTGACCCTCAGGGCTATGTTTAGCATTTTCCTATTGAAAAAAATGTTCACAATTATAATTCTTTCTCTCCTTCAATCTAGCTAAACATTGATTTTCTTTCTCTCAATATTAGATCATTGCTCAGGGGAGATTGCTGTTCCTATTCTGCAAAAAGCTGCAAAAAAGTGACGTCAACAATGTCGGCAGAATCGTATTGCCAAAGGTTGATCTTATTTTATTTTTACTGTTCAAAAGTATCATTATATGGTAATTAGTGAGTTTAATAGGCCAATAATGTTGTTTCGTTAATTGGATATATAAATTTATCGGTTTTAATTATTCTTTTTCATTTCAGCGTGCAGCGGAGACTCATCTACCTAGGCTCTTAGACCATGAAAGTTACATTTTACCTGTGCTTGACATGGATGGTGGGGTTGCATGGTCATTCAAATACAGGTTTGCCTAACTTACGGGCGGGTTGGTTAATGGGTAATTTATAGCACTGGCTGAAACAGGCCGAATGGGCTGGGTTGAACAGTGAAGGATTTTTATTCATTTTAGAAATACCTTAAACTAGTTATTGTGTGAATCATGACTATAAAAACAATATAATTCTGATGTTAGTCTAAATCTTGAATTAAACAATTTATGAGGTTACACTAGGGGCGATTTACAGCTCGTTTGACCCTTTCCCATTTGATCTACGTATCTTTTAATTTGACTCGTTAGCCTAAATTGACCCGTTTCCTAAACAAAGGGGTTGAAATCTACAACTCTATAGAAATGGTATGTTATGAAGAACATTTAAAGTTTACGCTATATTTGCTCCATTTTTGGAATTTTATAGGTACTGGCCAAATAACATGAGCCGAATGTATGTGTTTGAGGGTACAGGTGTGTCATTCATACACCCTTTTCATTCTCTTTGATCATTCAACGTGCCTTTTTCCTAAATCATTAATCTTTTTTTAGGGCCATTTATCCGGAAGTATGGAGTGCAAACGGGTGACTATATGCTGATATACAAGGATATGGTGACTTGGAACTATGTATGCATGTTATATACTGAATTTAAAAATGTTAGAATACAATTTTCCATTGAATAATTGAATAACAATCGTGTTTTTTGCTTCATAAAAAAGATGATTCGAGCTGTTAAAGCTAGTGAAGCTGAAGGATCTGCAAACAGAGAAACGGCTGCTACCGAAGGAGACAACACAGATAATGTGGTTTTAAATGATGCTGCTGATGGGAACGATGCTGCTGCTGCAGCTGCTAAAGTTGGGACATTTGATCTCCCGAACGTCTCTGACAACTTTCTTAAAACAGAAAGTATTGTGGGTACGAGTTCCATGAACGATGATGACTATTATTTCAGTGAGATTTTGAACTCGTTGTGTTCGTGGGATGAAATCAAGGACTATTACTATCAGCCAACTGAACCAAATGTGTCCTCTGATAATGTCCAGTGAGGATCTCCCTCAGGTGTAAGTGAGAAAGCAAGGCTCTTAGTGATGTAACTTTTGTCTATATCGTCTGCACTTTTATGTTGTCTGTATGATGTTATAAACAGCTTACGGCTGTCTGTCTGTGTGTTGTGTTGGACATGTGTGATGCTCTTTATTTAAAAGAAGGGTTTCTGTTTGAAGTTGTTTATCCGAAACACATGCAGTTCCAAGCACCCCCTAAGCATCGTTTGTCCCTTGGCTACAGGCGAGGCTTATACGCCTTAAGCAGGCTCGCGAATTTGAATACCCAATTTTTTATGACATACAATATCACCTTATATTTTTCTGGAGCAATCTGCTTTCATTTTATCATTCACCCATTGATTTATAACTTTTTATTTGTTGTATAAAGTCGCTGGTTTTAAAAAATATATATATTTTTACCTTTGGACTACTTTAAAATACAGATTATAACACTTTTTTATAGTCGATAATTTGTTATTCAAAACATTAAACATAAGATAATTAAGAAAAATATATAGCAAAAAAATTTGTGCATTCAAAAACCATATCATAAGACTATCTCTACGGATACCATATTTCCTTCTCTTTCCTTCCTTCCTCTCTGCTCCCTACGGATACCATTTCTGTAGAAAGACATTTCAACCACGAGCACTTCACTTCATTGTAGTCTTTGTGAGAGTAAAACTCATAGGATGTGACACTCTTAAAATTGTTATGTATATATAGGCGTCCCGTTTTAATTTATATACTGTGTTACTTTATGTTAATGTTATACATATACATAAAACGATATATTTTATGTTTATGTTTATTTGTTATATTACATGCCTTTTATTTTTCATTCTCTCATTGGCACAGCCAAATAGAGAAGGTTAACGGATTGGATGGTGGGCCCACTTTACTTGTCCAACAAACTTGTCCAACGATTTAAAAAGAAATCATAGGGGCGCTATTGGGCTTTAAACCATTTCCAGGATGTTAAAGAGGGGCGCTAGTGAAACGTGGCGCTGATGTGACCCAATGGAGCTCCTAGGGGCTCCAGTTCATACCACCCAATTTTATTGCTAACTGATTTAGATATAACATTTTTATTGAATAATTTGTAGACCAAATCACATGCATCACTTTTGAAGACAAATATGAAACTTTTTTTTTTTTGAACGGCCAACAAAATATCTTTATTCACCAAAACGCTAGCACGGCGCTAGCCAACACCAAGTTTACAATACACCAAAACACAACAGAAAAACAAAAAGTTGCAACTTTCAAGAGTTAGTATAACAAATATTGCCAAACATTCATCCATAGAGGCTAATTTGGTCATTATTTCAAAACTTGTTATTGGAACACCGGATATGATTGAAGCACGGCTAGCAAGAACTTAGACAGTAAAAAAAATACATAAATAATAGAGGGTTTTTCATCCTCTCTATCAATTGGTTATGGGTACCCACTATCAACATGGTAACACCGCCGCCACCCATGCTGGTAGTGGTCCAGTGAATCATTTTGCTGGTTCTTTTTACCGTACGGTAAGCACTGAATTCAATGCAAAGGTCCAATCTTTCTTTCTATCTCTATATGTTGACCATCCTTTGACCACCATTTTGCTGGTTTTTTCATACGATGGTGTGGGGAAGAAGACCCGGTGACCGGTTGGTCACAATCATCGAATGAAAAAAAACAACTTACGTCGCCGGAGATGAACTGTGATGGTGGTGGTATGACTGTGATGGTGGTATGAAGTGTGATGGTGGTTAATATTTAGAGAGAGAGAGAAAGAACAGAGTAAACTGTGATGGTGATAATACAACCATCTTATACTATATAGGGTTGAAGAAAAGGAAAGGAGGTAAAAACAAAGGAAAGACGTAAGGTGCATGTGGTGGCAATACAAAGTATTATCGATGTGATCCAATGAACAACTGCCACCAATATATTATTATTATTATTATTATTATTATTATTATTATTATTATTATTATTATTATTATTATTATTATTATTATTATATGTGTGGAAATAATTGATTGATGGGTAAAGAATCAGTGGAGTGCTGCTTCTAAAAAACGGTTTCGGTAAAGAATCGTCGTCACCGCCACTGACAACCACTACCACCACCGTTGTCGGCGCTTCCGCCACCGCCGACCACCACTACCTCTACCACCACCAACCACCGTCGCTGGCACCCGCTGCCAACAGCCATCACCACCACTCACCACCGCTGATTTTATTCCTTTGTCATACCAAACAATACAAAGTAATGATTCATTTCATTCTTACGTGTAACCAAACAAGACCGTGGAATGGTAATCATCCATTTCATTCTCTTGTCCATTCCATTACCTTCTCCATTCCATTCCCTTATCCATTCCATTACCCCATACCAAACAGACCCTTACTATTTCTAGTTGAATAGAAGTCCAAAGGTGGACTTTTTATGAAAATACTGAAAAAATAAGACATTAACAGTTAACATATACCCTAACCATGCCAAAAAATATGTAACCATCCTTATAATCATGCCAAAAAATATGTAACCATCCTTGCCCAAAAAAAAAGTAAAACCTATTAAAGTCGACCAATGTTGGCATAAGTCTACTGCTGTCCCATTCCTCCAACTACTCCATGCCTAAACAGATATTAGCAATTCTATTTTCAGGATTCACACACTACAATATTTTGCCAGCAACAAGGTTCAGAGCCCCAAAATACTTAATGAACTTGTTTATAGTTTACTTCTCTGCTGGTGGAGCCAGATGCAGTTCCCTTGACCACTGAATCTTTCTTTTTGGTTCCTCGTCCTGCTATTGCTGCATAATATAATCATTGTTGGTTTTTTTATTAATAAAATAAAAAGTAATAAAATTGACAATCATCACATCATCAACTTTACACAACAAAAATACACACGTAAGTTAAAGCGGCTGTTTGGCAACCTCTATGTCAATAAGCGTCGAGTCATTGAGAGGTTTGATTGGATAAGAAGATTGACTTAGCTTGCCTAACTAGTTGGTAGTGGAGGATGTGTCGGTGGGTTGAGGAGGTGGTACGCAAGTGGCCAGCTAAAGGTTATAAACACAAATGAATGGATAAAAGGGTCATATTTTCAACCACAGTCATCAATATTGTTGATGTCGTCATCAACACCTCCACTACCAGTCTACCACCCTACCCGTGACCACTGCTGCCCCACATTCAAACTTACTTAACAAATTTACAAGCCAAACATGACTAGTTTGTCAATCAAATGCATATAAAAAAGGAGTAATGAATTTAAATAATCACAACTATTGACTATTGTCCAATAACAGTCTTAATTACGAAAATAACCACTAGCGGTCCCAACTTTCAGACATTTTGTTCTCAATGGACCCCCCGTTAACTCACACTAACGCCATTAGCTGAAACTCACAATTTTAGGCAATTATTCACGGGATTTGAAAGAGGGAATCGAGACGATGATATTGGTATGTTCAATTGCAAAAATAAGCATGGTTTGTCGGTTGTCGGTTGATGTTCTCCTCGGATGGGATGACTGTAACCGACGATTAAACCATCGAACCATGCTCATTTTTGCAATTGAACATACCAATATCATCGTCTCAATTCCCTCTTTCAAACCCAGCTGAAAGTTGGAACCGCTAGTTGTTATTTTCATAGTTGGGACTGTTATTGGCCAATAATCAATAATTGGGATTATTTAAATCCATTACTCCTATAAAAAAATATACAATTCCTTTGACAGATTTCAATGCCTTGGAATTTCAATTAATTTGGCATATTCCACTTCTAAAATTCTTATATATTCTATTTAGTAATGGCTTGAGAATGAAGAGGCTTTACCAACCTTTTCTTCTATCTCGACAGTATGGGCTTGCACACTGACATTCAAATGCTTTTATTGGGTGGTCAACGTCGTCAAAGTCAATCCCATAATCCTGAAATTGTTTACACGCCATTTAAATAAGTGGTTGAAATAAGTATCACCTTTCCCTTAAGTAAATCAACAATTAAAAAATAAAATCACAGGATCAAACTTCAATAAAAAGAGAGTTGCAGTTACCCATGTTAGTTCTTCATATGGATCAATGTCCCTTTTAGTAAAAAAAGCAATCTGCATTAAAAAAAAAAAAAAAAAAAAAAAACAAGGGAATTGTATGAATATAGTTCTCTATTCTCTGTTAACATGATTTAATGTTTCCAAGTTTATAAGCATCCTGCTCGGTGAGACGTTTACGTCCATTACTTATGGGTCATGTAACTCTGAACGGAATAAAAGTTATGTAAGCTGAGGCCTTTTCTAGCCAACTTGCATAGGCCTAAATATGAGTCTACCAACTCTTGAACCAATTTTTTTTAGAACGTAAACTACACACCCTCTAAATCTACACCTTTTGTCCACCACACCTTTTGCAACACATTGGTACCACTAGGCCATATACACTGGCAGTGTTGCAGAAGGCGGTGCCTAGGCGCTAGGCGGAAGAAGTAATCGGAATTTCACCCTAGGCGATGAATTAGGCGAAATGGGGATTAGGCGGAGTCTGGGCGGGCCTAGGCGGTGGTATTTTTTATTTTTTTTATTAAATTTCTAAGTATTTCTTAGCATTATGTGTATATATCTAAGTATTTCTAAGTATTATGTGTATATATCTTAACATATTTTCAAAAAACACCTAAATTTGTTTGTGTATATATATATAAAATACGTATAAGATACCAAAACGCCTAATTCCGCCTAGTCCCTAGGCTGGACCTCACCGCCCGCCTAGCACCTAGCGCCTTCTGCAACCTTGTACACTGGATCAGCTATGTATCACATTTATATACACGTAATATAGAAAGTGAATACGTACATGATAGTAGTGATGATGAGGCGTTTCAATTTCAACAGGGATCTCGATCAAATTTGAATCATGGCATCTAAATTCATAAAAAGAACAGGTTATAAAACGTTATTTCTGTATGGCTTATGAAAATACGTAAACATCAAGCTTTTATATGTTTACAACTGTAAATAAACTGATAAAAGTTAACTTATTTACTGAAGCCGTGTAGAAAAAAGTGTGTAAATCACATACTTCGTTGCAGTGTATATGTACAATACCTGTGATTTATAAATCTTGCAACATTCCCATAATGAGTTGCATCCAAACACAAAGCTTCCTCATCTTCAAGTACTCGTTCAGACCCCCAATCAGCGTCTAGTAATACTGGATATGTATGCCTCTCATTTTTTCGACCATGCGTGTTTCTTTCATATAACTCTGTATTTGTTAATATTTCTCCAATATACTCGCATATAAAGGACCCTTTTGGCAAACGTTCCACTGACCTGACAGCCCAACCTTTACCCTCTGTAGAAAACACCTGAATTTTGATTGCGCAGAATGAATTTTCACTAGACAATGTAGATTTTTATCATGCGACGTAAGCTTAAAAGGAAATCTATGACACACAGCTTGTATATAACAAGCAATTAAGAACGGAGTCAATACTAACATAGTAACTTACCTGCAACTTGCAAGTAGGGCCTCGTTGTACCACACGGTTCCCACAGTCCATTGTGCATCCGCATTTTCTCCAACATTCTTTTATGAACTTTCTCAACACGTGACCCTTGCATGGTTCCGGATTATGCTCATTCTTGAGCTTCTCCACAGAGCAATCTTCTTGGCAATGGAAAAGATGATGGTCTTGTGGGTCGCGTTTCATGGAAATACAAGTATTTAAAAACTCATCTTTTAACAGGCCTTGTGATGTGTAGGCAAACTCGCCCCCTGTTTCACGAGAACAAGCACACGGGACCCGCCTAGAAAGACAATCGCCAGTACATTTTAAACAGCAATCACCATCAGAAATCCGAGCTATCGAAAAAGGTACATATGCATCCTGATACGATATATTTTGTGGTATGTAGAGAAACTTTGGTGGTTCTAAGCCAATTTCGTCTATTAATGGAATCTTAATTTTCTCTGTACCTCTGCTTATGTCATTAACGTTGTGAAGTTTTTTTGGCTTCCTCTGTACTGACGAACTAGAATTATCAGATTGTACGCCTGGGCGTGTCATTTTAACTATAGGCTCCGTTTCATCTTCCGCCTGGATAAGTTTACGCCTCCTTTTGTGTATAACAGTGTTCTTGTTAGAGGACGTAGAGCCTTCCGCAATGCTTGTCTGCATAAAGAAAAAAAATAAGCAGATAAGCACTTAAATAAGAAACCTAAAAGCATTCTACAATAGGCAACTGGAATCAGTTATACCATTATGAAAATGAATATCAAATGCATTTGTTACAAAATATCATGGTTTTAAAAAACGGTCGAGGCGCACGCCTTAAGGCGCGCCTCAAGGCGATTTGGGGCAAAAACGAGTCTGGGGCGTCGCCTCAGGGGTTTTTTTTTTAGGTGCGCCTCACAGGCCTGAGGCGGTAAGAAAAGGTGCGCTTCAGGCGCGCCTCAGAGGTTTTGAGGTATGCTTTTGATGTTTTAGACTTTTTGTGACATTTCATGTCTTCTTTTATGTGTGTTTTTGATGAATTTGATGATGAAATCAGTTGGTGTTTTATTTTTTATAAGATATATATCTTTTTAATTTATTTTTTAATTCTGCCTCAGGCTTACGCCTCGTGAGGCGAAGGGAAAACGCCTCGAGACTCGTTTCCGTACTTTTAAGTAGGGGTGTACAAAATGCTCGCGGCTCGCAACTCGCTCGAAAAAAGCTCGACTCGAAAAAGCTCGTTTTGTTATCGAGCCGAGCCGAGCTGGCTCGATTACAAATCAAGCCGAGCTCAAGCTAGGGGTCTTGGCTCGTGGCTCGGTGGCTCGGTTCGTGGCTCGATAAACATCTTTTATATACTTAATAATACTTTGAATTAATCAATAAAATATGAAAAATAATAGAACAAAAACACAAATTATACAAATAAAACTTTTAGTATGTCTTTCATTCATTAAAATATTATAAAAACAAAAAAATATACATGTATATGTGTAATTTTTTTTGTTTTTTATTTTATAAATATTTTTAAAAAATAACGAGCTGGCTCGAGCTCAGCTCGAACATTTACGAGCCGAGCTCGAGCTTGGCTTTTCAGCTCGACCAAAAAAACGAGCCGAGCCGAGCTGGCTCGTTTAAGTTCGAGCTTAGCCTGGCTCGGCTCGGCTCGATTACACCGCTACTTTTAAACCTTGCAAAATATTGATTCATATGATGAATACAAAAACAAAAGTACATTGGAATAGGGAATTAATAATGACTCTGAGCTTTAATGAAAAATATACCTTGCTATCTAGTGGTTCAAAAATAGCATCTACAAGTGTTCGGTAGTTATCTTCCTCAATTAGTTCCCAGTTAAATTCGTATAATTCCAGAAGATTCTTGAGGACAGGTTTGACAACTTCACGAGAAATGCCTAATTCCTTCATGGCACTATATGCCTTTCTTATTTTTTCTTCATCTGAACTTGAAGCTATCGGATCGGACTTTTTTGAATCTTTTTTATGATTTGTCATTTACCAGACCGAATTTACAAGTAATGTTCTCTCAACCTGTAAGATGACACATCAAACTAACAAATGAGAATAATGTTCAGAGTATACAAATCCACATTCTAAATAGTAAAACAATAGAATAAGTAGATAATCAATCACATGAGGCTTTTTTTTCTTAACGGTTAACTCACACACCCTCTAAACCAACTCCTAAATCTATGCCAATATCCATCATGGGACTAGAACCCTCAACTATTTGGGAATGTACACCTATCCTGCACACCTCGGTACACCACTATGCTACAACATATTTAGTAACTTTAAATTATTAGTTTGCATTTCAGCGTTTTAATTGTAACATTTGGCTCCTCATACCAATCAACATTGTTTAGTTTTCCCACAAGGAGGTATGAGCTCACTTTCGAGCCACCTGAGCGGAGACTTCCAACCCATCCCAATCACGCTTATGCACATCCAATACACCAAAAACGCGTTCATGGTATTTGAGGTGTGACATTCGTTATGAACCCAACATTTTTCCTATCCACGGCCAATGTGGATTTGCCTATAATGTTACTGTCACTTAGAAGCGCGTTCTGTTTTTTTAACTACATTAAGTTGGTCACTTTCCAAATAGAAGCTTTCACGTTTATAGCAGGTTGGTTCTACAAGTATTAGCCTATATATTAGCACATCCATGATCAATGAAACCAGTAGAAAGTATTCAAAATCTCCCCTTCTGTTTGAGTTTTCCTAACAGAGCAATCAGTTCCAGAATAAAACAGAGTGAAACACACGAGACCGAGTGAAATAAAGAAGCAAAAATCATGGTACTTCTGTTCTCTAAGTATAGCAGCAGTAGCAGTCAACAAAAAGGCCTTTTCTAGCCCCTTATCTTCTAGTACAACATCAACAAAAGATATACAACAATAGCTTCAGACAACAAGTTTAGTTAGATGTAAAGTCGGCCAGTGGCGAAGCTTGGTTTCGGAATCGGTGGGGGCCGGACTAAATTATTTTCGATCGGTAGTGGCAAATCGATGGGGGCCGAACTCAACCCGGACTCAATTTACCTATGAAAATCGCAAATTTATACCACTGCGCCAGAAAACAGGGGGGTCAGGGTCACCCCTGGCCCTTCTTATCCTTCGTCCCTGAAGTCGGCTTTCCGTCATGGAAACTAGGAATATGAGGCCTTTATTGATCAACATAATGATCACATTTAAACTGGCCAAGAGCATAAATATAAAAATTAAAGAAAGCACTATAATGTCTAAAGCAAGCTCCTAAAGCTTGGTATAGTCATATAGATTCTATTCTATGTTATTCTAATGTTATATACAGCAAAGAGATATGATAAATCCTAGCACATTTAGGGCTTCAGACCAAGGAGCCTGTAGTCTAACAACGGCTAGACGAAGGTGTGTAGAAAATTCTACGCCCTAATGGACATATTGTGTGTGAGTTAGTCGTTCTAAAAAAAGACATTAGCGTTTAAGGTTTAGGGTTTTAAAAATACATAAAACTTCAAAATCATTATGGCACAAAGGCAATCAAATCCACGCAAAGGTGAAATATAAATAAACGAGAGACGTAGATGGAAATACCCTAAATATAGGGAAAAACGGAATGGTAGCAGCGATTGATGAATAAAGGTGTAGCCTTTAGAACTTGTATTGCTTGCTATTGCGATGACAATCTAGCAACGAGATCTAACAACAAAGTGTAGGGTTTTTGTTGGATGGTTTAGAAATGTGCATTGGTATTGGGAATCGATCAGGCAATGATTATAGAGCAGACCACGGTTCGTTCGTTTCATATGGCTGGCTAGTTTAGTTATGCATGTTGGCTTAGTATTATTATATGCAATGCAAATAGGGGCCGGAAGGAAGGTAGCCAATCCATAATTATTTAATCTGGCCCTAAACTTTGGGTCATTTAACTTTGGAGCCCCTATTTTTTATGTTTTATTTTATTTGATAAATCAGGTACGGTGTCTAATCATACATCTAAATCTACACATTTAATAGTATTGATATTGCTAGGCTGCAAATATACACATTTGTCCACACAACATTTTAACTCTCGATCACACGAAATAATAAGATAGCCATGAATTATTTATAAATTAGTTTCTAAATTAATTATGTGAGTACAAATGTACTATTTTATTTTTACAAAAAAACTTTGAAGCATGATGTATAAGTATAACTCTTCTTTCTTTCACTTTTTTTTAATTTTCCCTTTGCTATTTTACAAACTTTAATACATGATGTACAACTTTTCCTTTTATCACCATTTTCTTATTTTGTTTTAGTCTTTACTATTTTACAAACTTTAAAGCATGATATACAACTCTTCATTCTTACATCATTTTTTTTTCCTCTTTAATATTTTACAGTTTTAAAACATGATGTATAACTCTTTCTCTTTTCACCCTTTTCTTTATTTTATTTTCTATTTATTTTTACCTCTTTATGACATTCTAGATGTTTAAACAATTTAAATTTAAATTTAAATTACTAACACACCTTGTTTTCCTTTTAATATAACTTCTTAATAAATCTTTTAAACAACTTATGAGGAGTTGTTTCACACCAAGTGGGGATTAAACCCCTTGCCTCAAATTTGTTAGGGGTTGGGGCGCCCCCTGATTTGGTCATGGGTACTCCACTACCCATATTGCAATACCGCCGTTAATGGCAGGGGTAGCAAGTTACGGGTATAGTTCACGGGTAGTTGCTAACGTATGATTTGTTTCTTTTGGGGGATGTGTATGAAGTATTTTTATTAAATTTTTTGAGTAGTGGTTTAAGGTTGTGTTGCCTCTAAATTGGTGTTTTATGGTAGTGAATTAGTTGAGTGAGATGACAATACAAGATTGAAGGAAATAAGAGTAGTTCGGGATGACGCCTCTCCCCCTATAATGTTAGTCACAATGGAGAGGAAAAGGTCCATAGACAAACCTAAGCAAACATGTGAAATAATATTGGGTTATTCACATAGAGGTATGGAAAAAATGGCCCGCTAAAATGCAGGGAGGAGAGAATCGTCCTCCTGCTCGTCAAACGAAAAAATAGATAGATTTGGGATAGTTCATAGATGAAAGTTATTGTGGAGGTGGGAGATGGAGGGGAACACCACACCCATAGTATGGGAGAGAGGGGAAGAAGGGATAGTGGGTATAACACATGGCCTAACTAAATGATATATGATTACTAACTAAATCTATCAATAATATGTTGTTGGAAATGAAAATAGTTTGTACAGGAACGGAAATAAGATGAGTGACGCAGGGGCCTGTATCATGATTTAAAGGAGATGAAAATATATTGTGATAAGCAAAGAGAAAAGCAAATAAACATTTGTTATCAACAAACTAAAGATGCTTTTAAGGAACACCAACTAAAAGTATATAATTATTAATTATTATCATCTCTCATTATTATGTGTATGAAATCATCTAACATGGCCATATGACAAAAGAGACCCAATAAATTGCTGCTTCCATCAATTTATTAAACAAAACTGGTAAACTAGGCATAAATAATGGTATCTTATACACCTTGGCAAAACAAACCAAACAGCAAAGTTTGGTTATTGCAGGTAAATATCAAAACCGAACCCATTTTTACTTGTTACCATACCCAAGCGTTATGTCAGACTGGGTTGTTTGGTTGATTAAGTGATGAATCATTAAGAGGTCTGAATGGTTAATAGGCTCTGAATGATTAAGTACTAAATGGTTAAGCTATGCACAAAGTCTGAATGGTTTAGCTCTTAACAATTCCACTCAGAGTCTTTTTTAGGTTGAAACAAACAGTGAACATTCAGAGCTAAATGGTTCAGAGCCTCATTAGTATATGACCTACATATTGTCAGTGAACACCATATTTCTATTTATGTTAAACGTTCGAATACAAATAATGATAAATCTAACTGTTTAGTTGTTCATCGATATTGCATTTTACCAGTAATCTCCACAAGAACACGAACCATCACTAAAATGATGAAACCTCTTTGAATCTCTAACCACAATATCCCGATTCACGATCTTGGCTATCAATTTAATCGTTTCATGACAATCACCACAAATCCTCAGATTCTTAATCACTTGAATCGTTGAACCAGGAACCGAGTTCATAACTGCATACGCAACAGCCAGCTTCTCGCTATGAATCTTTAATGTCATTTCCTTCTCTTCATAATCAATATCATGTAAAACTGATGTCATATTCGGTACATATCCAGCTTCTTGCACCTTCATACATAATTCTTCCAAATATAAATATATTTTCTCATGATCCGGATGCTCTTTATCCCCAACCAAAAATATATGCACCCGACCTTTTAATTCAACCAAACTAAACCCTGGCGTTTTGCTTAATCCGTTACTTTTCATATAAATTCTCATCTTTTCAACATCTTGCCATCTTCCAGCATCAGCGTATATATTCGAAAGCAAAACATAATATCCACAATTTTGCGGGTCTAGCTCAAAAAGTTTTCTTGCAGCGATTTCTCCAAGTTCCACATTCTTGTGCATTCTACAAGCAGCAAGAAGAGAGCCCCAGACAACAAAATCGGGCCTTACCTTCATTTTCGTGATCAAATCATAAGCCCGGTTAAGAAAACCAGCGCGGCCGAAAAGATCAACCATGCAACTATAGTGTTCCACTCCTGGCTCAATAGAATATTTATGGGTCATGGTTTGGAACCAGTGCCATCCTTCATCAACTAGACCAGCATGGCTACAGGCTGATAGAACCGATACAAATGTTATGTGATTTGGCACCATGTTAACCCGAATCATCTCATAGAAAACATCTAGAGCTTCTCGAGCATAACCATGCATCCCATAACCAGCAACCATCGCGGTCCATGACCTCACATTCTTGTTTTTTATACAGTCGAAGGCAGTTCTTGCGGTCCCTACTCTTCCACATTTGCAATACATGTCTACAACTGATGTACCCACAACTACATCATCCTCTAGACCCATCTTTATAACCTATGCAATGAAAAAGCACATGAAATTATTTAACATGCGTGTGTTTAGTTAAATACGAGTCAAGCTTTCATAATTTAACAATTTCATTTCAAATTACCTGATCATGTATACATTTTCCAATTTGTAGAGCACCCGAATGAGCACAAGCCAGCAGAACTGCAGACAATGTGACAGCGTTGTACTTAACATCAGCATCCCGCACCATGGCATAAAACAGATCTAACGCTTCCGTAGACATTCCATGTTGAGCACAAACTGCAATCATTGAATTCCAAGTCGTTACATCTTTGTTGATAATTTCATTAAAGGCCTTCCTAGAGAAAACTAGCTGACCACATTTGGCGTAAGCATCCACCAGAGTATTCCCGACTCTAGTATTTTCTGCAAACCCCTTTTTAACAACCAACCCATGAACCCCCTCTGTGACATTCTTGTTTGAAATACTAGAACAAGCTGCAAGAACAGAAACCATAGCAACTGCATCGATACAAACTTCATTCTCATCGTCACCCTCACCAACGCTCTCTTCAGTCAAAAAATCTTTAAGAAGCGATAAAGCCTCATAGGGACGTCCGTTTTGGACATAACCAGTGATCATTGAAGTCCAAGAAACCATATTTCGAACAGGCGTTTCATCAAACAGGTTCTGTGCATCATCCAAATGACCGCATTTGGAATACATGTTAATGAGAGCAGACGAGACAAAAACATCATTGTGAAACCCGAAAACAAAAGCTTGCAAGTGGATCTGCCTGCCCGAGTGAATATCAAAGAGCGCAGAGCACGACTTGATAGCGCAAGGGAAAGTGGAGCGGTTTGGTGTAAGAGAGAGCTTTCTCATGGCGGAGAATGCAAGAAGGGATTCGACCGAATCCCCACAACGAGCAAGGTCGGCAATGACCGAATTCCACGACCAGACATTGGTGGTGTCCACGTATTTGTTGAAGAAACTAACGAGGTTAGAATTATTGCGCGATAAGTTATTGCCGGCGAGCTGCAAAGAAGAATTAGCAGCGACCAAAGCTACTTTGGTGATCTTCATTCATTTCCTCTTTTTTACTTCAATCCCGTGTTTGTTGTATAACTATGATAAATATCAATATTGGTCCCAGTGTCTTGAAAAACACAGCTGCAATATATCTTTAAGCTGTCATCACATAATACCTGTTAGAACCCAAAAAAAAAAAGTATAATCTATGAAGCAATTATAAGGTAACCTAGGATGCAAATTTGTTGATATATATGTTTGAGAATTCTTATAAATCTAGTAATAACTAATTAAAACGTGATAACATAAATTCATCATCTAAAAAATGCAATTAATAACTGAACATATATTGAAAACAAATTGTTAAAGAGTCACAATTTCTTTTTTCTCATTGAAGCATTTCATCAAACACTTGGTAAGCATGAATGGAGAAAACTATTAACATTCAACCACATATCATGCCCTGTTGCAGACATGAAGATTTGATAACAATTTTATGAGAAATAGAACTTTGATTAGTATAACAACCAGTGGCGGATCCAGGAATTTTTTTTGGTGGGTTCATTGTTTTTAGATGCTCCAATTCATAGGACCGGGCGTAAAACATTCAGGGTCGGTTCAACAATTCGGGTCAGACAACTTATTTCTCAAACGCATGATCTTGTTCTTTTACCCTAACCCCAAGCAATCTCAACCTAAAAACGTGACATTTTCAAACAAAAGTTACTAGTCCTCTTGTGATTTACAAATTTATGTTTAAAACAATGGAATTCTCAGCTTTTACATTTAGCATATAATATGCAGGATTATCTTTCTATTAATCAAAAGACGACATAGCTATCTTTGTGTCTTAACAGTGCATTAACAATTAGTTTTTGTAAGGAATTAAATGTCTACTTAGACTGGGAAAGTGATGAATTAAATAGCCATGCTGAGTGATGATACTACCTGTAATCTCTACATTTGGGTAGACATAACTTGATTTTTGATGTGAAACCCTATTAGTGTCCTAAAGACCACACATTAGAATAAGCAGAGTAAAAATAAATTTTGCCCTTTTTAATTATGAAGTTTAACAATATTAGTAAACTTGTTAATTTGTTTAAACCCCTAACAAGTGTCTATAGGTGACTTGGTTAAGTAAAACTAATTAAACAAGCTCTCTATCCTTCTATAAATCTATAGATCTTAAACAATTCAGGAAACAACTCAAATTTTCATAGTTCATTTCCATTTGCTTATTAGTGCAATTATACTTCTATCACCAGCTTTGGTAACTCACTAGCATACACAGGCAAATGATGAATATCAATCTTTCCAAATAAGTTATAGTACACACCAGCTTATGCCTTTTCTATTATAATAAAAATACGATACAATTCGGGTCTATTTCACATTTACATTTCCAATCAATCATTCAATTTCAGCACATATTACTCATAGAACAAAAATAAAGAAAGAAACTTGTAAGAAATTGAAAGTTTACCTTTCAAGACAACTTAGAAATTGACAAATTGGAGTGGAGACTAGATACCAGAGTAACAAAGGTCAACGGTGGAGTGAAGTACAGCGGCGGTCCGGCGGAGTCGGCTCTCGAAGATGGCCAACGGAGACCCTAGGTTGGAAGGTAGGGCGTTGTTTATAGACTATAGTTAAACCCTAGGCTGGGTTTCAGACTAAAAAATAAAGAACAGAAAAAAGAAAGTAAAACAATTTCAAAAAATAAGGCACCAAAGAAGAATCGAGCTCGTGACTTAAGATTTGGAAGGATACACTCTTAACCATTGCGCCGCGTTGTCAACATTGTTATGGGTTCATCCTAAAAATTATTATGGGTTCATGGGATCATTTTTAATAGCATTTGTACTAAAAATTTAAAACCGAGTGGGTTCGTGTGAACCCGTAGGCATTAACCTAGATCCGCCCCTGATAACAACATACACATAAACATATACATGCTAAGTACACACATACTATTCAGTTCCTTTAAAATATAAATTAGATTGTCTAGTGACAAGAATGGTGTACCCAGGTATAGTGTTTCACAAGTAAACAACGACTGGGGATTTAGAGAATCGTAATTTTTTAAAGGAAATAATAGCGGCGTGAGAGTAGATACGTTTTTAGTGTAACGACCCAGCAGTCGGTGCCGGGTCATCGGGTCGGGTTATCGGAGTTACGCAGCGGATTCAGGATATTGACAGTCTTGACTCTTCCAGGATCCACGTCATCATATCTGTTGGGTTACCTGAACACATGCCAAAAATAGTTTCTGTCAACATAAAGTTGGTGAGGTCGTGTATTTTATAAAGCGAATGGCCAGTTCGTTTATTTATAATTCATTTCTATAAAACATGCTTTACTATTCTAATTCTGGAGGGGGAATTATATTCTATTATACCAATTCGATTAAATTGTACCGATTATATGTCAATCTATTATATTCTATTAGTTGCCATTCCTATCGATGGTACCACTCTGTTTGTGGTAAATCTTACTTATTCCTACCCTCTACTCGGGTAAGATTGGTTATTATCCTCTAGTTGGACAATAAAGGAAATGGCGAGATACCGGTCAGTACTGTCCTTGTCGTTTCTATTATCCCCTTTCTATAACTTCTATTAGTAATCATTCTATTATGTAAAGCATTTCTATGTTTTCTAATAAATGACATGTATTTCCCCTAAAACGTTTAATAAAACAATAAAAGAGGGGAGTTCACGATACTCACTGGTTTTGCGTATAATCTTCTATAGTCTCTTTTATTACAATTATATGTCAAATATATATATTGATACGTTTTACGCGTGGGACTCGTTAGATGGTATTATTTAGGATATATATATCACATATACAATTTATGTATATATAGAGTTCGGTATATATTAGATAGTCCTAAACTCGGGGTTTATTATTGACACGACACGGACATCCTAGAATCTAGCTGGCTATTACAGCTTAGCACTCGTAGCTAATAAAGCTGGCCATTACAGCTTGGCACACGAACCTATAGGACTCTAGACACGTACTTACCCGGATGCTGGTTCGGCTGATCATATTATCATTAACCCGAGTCTAGTATATCGTTCTATATATCGAATCTTATATATATAAACGTATATATTCTATATATGATTATTATTCTCTTATTATTATTATCAAGTCCGTACGTTATTCGTATTATATATATATAATCGTATAATTCTAATAATCCTCGTCTAGTCAATGGACCGGGTTCTATTCCGGGTGTTGACCGAGTCACCGAGTCGACTCGGTATCGGTTTAACTCTCCGATTGGATTAATGGTACCTCGCAATAATCACAGAAACAGTATTATAATCGGGTATCAACGATTAATACCAACATATTTATAACAACTGTTAAAGATTATACCTTTCGGGTATGTAATCTGAATCGTATCAGATTAAGATGGATCTCTCGGATAATCGTTGGTATGTGACCGGAGGTCAATCGGACCTTACCGGAGACTGACCGGAAGCTAACCGAAGGCTCAACAGAGAATATAACACAAACCAGAATATAACGGGAATCAACCGAAGGCCTCAAACTGCCTGATTATAACCCACGAACACACCTTCCTCAATATCTATGGTTCGGGTCTAATTATAAGGGTCCGATAACAGCAACAGTGAGCAGAACAGATGGGTTTATAAGATGGATTAACGGGTTTATATCAGATCAGAGGTTAGTCGGGTTGGGTTTGGTTAAACAGAGTGTTACCGGTTCAGATCAGAAAGTGACCGGGTATGAATAGACCCGATGACTATGTTTCAAGGATAATTATTGGTGACAGTCACCATCACCGGTGACTGTCTGGCTTCCATAACAGAACAGAGGGACAACCGGTTGGTTTATGATATAGTTTACGGGTTGGGTTCAGAACAGAACAGAGGGAGACGAACAGGTGGTTTTATCGGGTTATTATCGGAATAAAGGAAAGATTAGGGTGGTTACAGATGACAGTCACCAAGACCGGTGACTGTCCGGCTTGTTTACTGGACAAAGAGATGAACATGGCGGGGTATTTGGTGGTAACAGTGACGAGGTGGGCGTTTAATATAGGGTTTCATAACTAATCAGAGAAGAGGAAGAGGGCTCGGGAAGGTGGGGATTCATCAGGGAGGAGGAAGAAGACGAGCGGCGGTTGCGGCGGTGGTTTCCGGTGGCCGGAAATGAAGGAGGTCCGGCTGGGTTCTTCATTGAGACTCATATGTGTGTGGTTGATAGTATACAGACAAGAGAGAGATATGCGAAAGAGATAAAAGAGGGGTGGTTTATGTAGTCAATTTAAATAGAGGGTGTTTGGCTACAGGGATAATAACTGAGACGCGGGTGTTTGGTAACAGGTATATCAATAAAATAAGAAACGTTTGGCAACGTTTAAATAGCGGATAAGGAGCGTTTAATCGAGATAATAAAAATCCAATAATTATTATTTATAAAATCAATTAAAACGGTTAGTCGCGAGATTCGAACCGGAATATTTAAATAAATAATCAGGTGGTCGGGTACGATCCGACCCGTTTAAGAGACCCGTAACACTTCAGGTCGTTACATTCGCCCCCCCTTAGGAAATTTCGTCCCCGAAATTTGAGTGATCTTGTATTTTACACCCTTGATCGATAAGGATGTTATAATGCAAACTTGAACACTCGTCACGAGTCCTAATCAGTACTCGTGGTTTGCGAGGAAATCGATTCTTATATCAATTCACATCTACGTTTTAACCTTTCTTGCTATAGTCATGTTAATACAGATACATGGACTGTCTGTATTTCTTGGTATGACTATTAAAGGTTTTCCGTATAGATTGATATCTTTCTTTATATTACAAATATTCTTTTTATCTTATTTCTCATTAGAATGAGAAACAGACTGAATATTAATTTTATATAAAGACAATTCGAACATACTTTGGGATTCTAATCGTTTATGTTCAAAGAGATTTACAAATCTCCAGCAAACATCGCTAGAATCTCAGATCAATACGATTTATTCATCGTCGAATTCATTTACAATGATGGATTCTAGTTGGTTCTTAAGAGATAGATACGGAAGTCCCTTCATTATCATGACTTGAATGGGATCCGAGCTACTATTTCTTATATTCGAACTTTAGAATCTGTCATCATTGTAAATTCGATTCTTAAAGAGTAGAAATGATTTCTTTAAATCATTAGATGTATCTTATCCGGAGTCTAAAGGTGCCGGAAAAGACTAATTGAACTTGTTGAATTACACTGTTTCAACAGTTCCCTTTTATCATCTTGATTTACTGAAATCGTTTATTGAGATTTCTCTTAAATCATCTATAATAGTCTTACTGACTATTTCATTGATGATTAACTGCATTGTATCTCATTACATATCATTTGACTTTTCTCGGTGTATTATTGTGAATGAGGTCTTTCACAATTCTACAGTCAATTATATGTAAGTTTCTCTTTATAGTCTCGGAATTTACTGGTAACAGTCACCGTTACGATTCCTTGACTTAGGATTCTGAGAATAATGCATCAATTATTCTTTCTCAAAATCATGATTATCATTCAGGTTGACTGCATGAATACTTATTGCGTTAAGTATTCCTGCAGTTATTCCTTCTTGATATCACTTCGAGATTCGTTGACACTCTCGATTAGATATTCTATAATTTCTTTTTATAAAGTATTCTTTTATAAAATTTTTAGTCGTTTCCTTACGACTATTATTCTTATCTAATTATTATATTTCTTGGCATATCGGATGCCTTTTATATAATATTTGGCATTTCAAATGCCTTCTCTTGATACCTGGCATTTCCTATGCCTTTCTTTTATTCAGACATATCGGATGTCTGTTCTAGATTATAATTCTTTTTATTCTTCGATTTATATTCTATTATTTATCTCTTTATATTCCTTTATATCCAAGCAAATACTGATAATATTTATAGCACACACTATAAATTCCATCACTTCTATATAATATATATATTTGCTTGGAATAATTCTTTTATGTATTCGATTAAAGTTTATACCTTCAGTGTCTGAAAACACTTTCCGATAAACTTATATATAGGCAATCTATCATAGATTCTTAATCCAACTTATTATAAGCAAAGCTTATTTCATTTGGATCTTCGTATAGATAGTTCTTGCCAGAACAGTGATTTCTCATAATAACTCTCACAAACCTTTATTCGGATTAAAAACCCATCCTTCTTTGGCCAGAGAGTTTCACTGGAAAAATGAGCATAATTCTATTCATTTTTCATTTTCATTTCGATTATACCTTGCGAATCTCTACGCGATTCCACCTGGTATCAATTATATTACTTTATAAATTATTTTCTTTGATACTTCGTTGGATTCTACCATTTCTGGTTTCTGAATCCATATAGATTTATGTCTATTATATTTTAAGGATTTAACAATTCCTCCATCACTTCTTGACTTTCAACTTGGTAACACTTTACCGTTTTACCAATTTGATTGTACTACAACTCGCACGAGTTTTCATACGAAGTGACTACAAAGATTTGTTCATAGCATCATATATCCTTATAAAGAATTCTGTGACTCGGTGACAAATGTCCGGATATACCTTCTGTAAGGGTCCAGATATCATTTGCTCCGGAGATTGCACAGAGGACATACAACTATCTTTGGTTGACAATCAGAAATCAATATACTGATTTCTATAATTCGTAGAAATTAACCAATCGATGGTTTTATTCTGCGAACATATACTTAGTCGTATTTCACGAAGAAATTCCAACTAGATTGCCAGTTCTGTGGTCGTATTCTCCACATATAATACGCTGATGGTTCGACTATATATTTCTTCTTATTATTTCTTTTAATATGTTTATGATACAAACATACAGTGATCTCGATAAACTCCTACTCGAATGTTACTGTGCCTGTGGTATTCATAATTATGTCGCGATCATAATTACTATTCCACCTCACCTAACATTCCAGTACTTATTTATTTTAATCATAATAGGTATGTATCCTTCACATATTATTCTGATATTTTCTTCTTTATTTTCTCTTTAAATTCAAAATTTATATTATTCTGGAAGGAAACAGGTTGACCTGAGTCTAACGAAATAGACTGTCAATCGTTCAAGAATTTGATCACGCCAAAAGATGTCCAATATAATTATCCCATCTTTTAATCTTTGACTAGCTCAAGTCACGGGATTAAGAGAGTACTTATATTGTCACATAATCTAACGAGTATAATTCGGTTTCTTTAGAGAGATTCCAAATTATTTTTGTCACGAGAATTTCGAAATAATAATATTTCTATTCAAAATATTATCTTAATTCTCGGGAGAAAAGATCGAAGATATCATCTGGTTGAAGTTTCTCTATATAGATCCAAAGAGATATTTATGGAACGTGGTAAATACTCCTTGTTTATATCGAGATAAAATATCAAGGGAGTTATTAGAGCGAATATGAATATAGAATCATGCCAAAAATAATCTTGACATATATACGGATACAAATTCGATTAAAAATCTTTATGAAAGATGTTACCGAATATGGAGTGAAATATATTCGGACAAAATGGTATGGTCGTGATTCTTTCATAATTTAAATTAAAAACTTTTAGGGAGGATTAATTATAATAATACTGGTTAATGAATAGAATCGCCAATATAGATTGATTTATTGAACTGAAATATCTAGGAATAAATTCAGTAAATTACTGAAATATTCTAAAGGAATTTATAAAAACAATCGATATTACTGTGGGAATATTTCTAATTTTCGATTAAAAAGATTGGAGGGAATTCTTTAGAAACACAATATTAATATGTCTCTAGCATATCTGATAAAATTTCGGAATTTTCGGAATAAAAATAATATTTCTGGAGACTCGATCATAGGAATGTTCAAGTCGGAGCGTAATATTTATATTCTATTTATAATATTTGGAATAACCGTGAGGTTAACGATCAGAAATCGGATATAAGTAGCCACTGGGACCGGAATAATTCCATTAATTCATACGGAATTTCTGGAATATACAACGAATGATTATTAATCAACAAGTTTTTCTAGAGAGTGAAATATGATTTCTAAACTCTCGTACAAGTCGATTAAATTATCGAAGAATGATTTTTGTGATTTATTTTCTATTTATATATACTTCTATAATTTTTATTATTTCTTTTATATCTGGATTTATTTTCTGATTTCTTTTAATATTTATCTGGTTTCTGTTCTGTATTTCTATCTTATTTCTTTTAATGTCATGATTTCTATTTTATATTCTTTCGTATTTCATACGGCCTTAATATCCTGTAAGATTTCCCAGAAATTAAATGTGTATGTAAATTCACAATTGTGTACATAATTGTCAATTTACCCCACATAATCATTCTAGTAATATCCTGTAGTGGATTTGTTCTGATTTCTAATATACTGTTCTGGTGCTCACCAACTTTATAATGGTTTGGCATTTAGGTACCCAAAATTTTACCTTCTAATATTCCTTTACCCTATCCATATTTCTAATCACAGTTTCTTTTAAAAGATATTTCTGGTAGATCCTGGATTAATAAATATTTCAAGACTGTCCATAAGCGCAGCTCTGATACCAACCTGTAACGACCCAGCAGTCGGTGCCGGGTCATCGGGTCGGGTTATCGGAGTTACGCAGCGGATTCAGGATATTGACAGTCTTGACTCTTCCAGGATCCACGTCATCATATCTGTTGGGTTACCTGAACACATGCCAAAAATAGTTTCTGTCAACATAAAGTTGGTGAGGTCGTGTATTTTATAAAGCGAATGGCCAGTTCGTTTATTTATAATTCATTTCTATAAAACATGCTTTACTATTCTAATTCTGGAGGGGGAATTATATTCTATTATACCAATTCGATTAAATTGTACCGATTATATGTCAATCTATTATATTCTATTAGTTGCCATTCCTATCGATGGTACCACTCTGTTTGTGGTAAATCTTACTTATTCCTACCCTCTACTCGGGTAAGATTGGTTATTATCCTCTAGTTGGACAATAAAGGAAATGGCGAGATACCGGTCAGTACTGTCCTTGTCGTTTCTATTATCCCCTTTCTATAACTTCTATTAGTAATCATTCTATTATGTAAAGCATTTCTATGTTTTCTAATAAATGACATGTATTTCCCCTAAAACGTTTAATAAAACAATAAAAGAGGGGAGTTCACGATACTCACTGGTTTTGCGTATAATCTTCTATAGTCTCTTTTATTACAATTATATGTCAAATATATATATTGATACGTTTTACGCGTGGGACTCGTTAGATGGTATTATTTAGGATATATATATCACATATACAATTTATGTATATATAGAGTTCGGTATATATTAGATAGTCCTAAACTCGGGGTTTATTATTGACACGACACGGACATCCTAGAATCTAGCTGGCTATTACAGCTTAGCACTCGTAGCTAATAAAGCTGGCCATTACAGCTTGGCACACGAACCTATAGGACTCTAGACACGTACTTACCCGGATGCTGGTTCGGCTGATCATATTATCATTAACCCGAGTCTAGTATATCGTTCTATATATCGAATCTTATATATATAAACGTATATATTCTATATATGATTATTATTCTCTTATTATTATTATCAAGTCCGTACGTTATTCGTATTATATATATATAATCGTATAATTCTAATAATCCTCGTCTAGTCAATGGACCGGGTTCTATTCCGGGTGTTGACCGAGTCACCGAGTCGACTCGGTATCGGTTTAACTCTCCGATTGGATTAATGGTACCTCGCAATAATCACAGAAACAGTATTATAATCGGGTATCAACGATTAATACCAACATATTTATAACAACTGTTAAAGATTATACCTTTCGGGTATGTAATCTGAATCGTATCAGATTAAGATGGATCTCTCGGATAATCGTTGGTATGTGACCGGAGGTCAATCGGACCTTACCGGAGACTGACCGGAAGCTAACCGAAGGCTCAACAGAGAATATAACACAAACCAGAATATAACGGGAATCAACCGAAGGCCTCAAACTGCCTGATTATAACCCACGAACACACCTTCCTCAATATCTATGGTTCGGGTCTAATTATAAGGGTCCGATAACAGCAACAGTGAGCAGAACAGATGGGTTTATAAGATGGATTAACGGGTTTATATCAGATCAGAGGTTAGTCGGGTTGGGTTTGGTTAAACAGAGTGTTACCGGTTCAGATCAGAAAGTGACCGGGTATGAATAGACCCGATGACTATGTTTCAAGGATAATTATTGGTGACAGTCACCATCACCGGTGACTGTCTGGCTTCCATAACAGAACAGAGGGACAACCGGTTGGTTTATGATATAGTTTACGGGTTGGGTTCAGAACAGAACAGAGGGAGACGAACAGGTGGTTTTATCGGGTTATTATCGGAATAAAGGAAAGATTAGGGTGGTTACAGATGACAGTCACCAAGACCGGTGACTGTCCGGCTTGTTTACTGGACAAAGAGATGAACATGGCGGGGTATTTGGTGGTAACAGTGACGAGGTGGGCGTTTAATATAGGGTTTCATAACTAATCAGAGAAGAGGAAGAGGGCTCGGGAAGGTGGGGATTCATCAGGGAGGAGGAAGAAGACGAGCGGCGGTTGCGGCGGTGGTTTCCGGTGGCCGGAAATGAAGGAGGTCCGGCTGGGTTCTTCATTGAGACTCATATGTGTGTGGTTGATAGTATACAGACAAGAGAGAGATATGCGAAAGAGATAAAAGAGGGGTGGTTTATGTAGTCAATTTAAATAGAGGGTGTTTGGCTACAGGGATAATAACTGAGACGCGGGTGTTTGGTAACAGGTATATCAATAAAATAAGAAACGTTTGGCAACGTTTAAATAGCGGATAAGGAGCGTTTAATCGAGATAATAAAAATCCAATAATTATTATTTATAAAATCAATTAAAACGGTTAGTCGCGAGATTCGAACCGGAATATTTAAATAAATAATCAGGTGGTCGGGTACGATCCGACCCGTTTAAGAGACCCGTAACACTTCAGGTCGTTACATTTAGGCCCTTCGAAGTTTTACTTCAAATTTTACTTGCTGGGGCTGAACCTACCCAGGTTGTAGTCATATGAACTCGAGGCAAGTGAAAATAGTCTTTTGCGGAAATGTAGGGTAAGGATGTGTATAATGTATATCATGTTTAAACCTCATATACCAGTCGTTGATGCTTAAATTTTTACTCGGCTTGTTTGAGCCTGAACGGGTGTTCAAACCTCAGGCCTAGCTCAAACTCATTAAATAAGTAAGTAACTTTTAAACAAGCCTTGAACTTGACTTGTTTAAACTCAAGTCGTTTCAAACCTTTATTAGACAAATGATGAATAGTTCACGAGCAATTTGACTCGTTTACATCTTTAGAGGATTGATTTCTAAAAGGTTTTCCTAGTTGAAAACTCAGCGACAAAAAAGTCCACTAGAATTTAATTAGAATGAAAAATATCTTTTACCCAGTGGCGCAGCTTAGTTGGGGCAGGGGGTGCGCCCCCTCCCCCCCGAATTTTCGCGCAGAAGTTCCGACTATATAGTATTCGTATAGAAAATTTTGGAAATATAGGGTTTCGACCCTCAGATTCTGGTTTTCGACCCCCCGAAACTAGTGACTTTCGACCTCCCCAACCTTCGGGTCAAGTTTCACCACTGCTTTTACCGGATAAATAAAGTTAATAGATAACTTATATATAGTATGATTTGTATATTTGAATTGTATTTAAATAGTTTCCTTATCACCTTTGTAAATCATCCCAAAAATAGGGATGGTAGTTATTATATAATCAATGGAATGGAAGAGGTGGATCATTGAGGATCCTATTGTTTCATGGTATCAAGAGATAACCAGGAACCCTAGCACCTCATCACCATGGCCGGCGGCCCTTGACCACCATACGCCACCTCTCCTTCTTTACCTTCCTTCCTTTCCTACCCTTCTGTTCTACTTTCTGTCCTACCTTCTCTGCCCTACCTTCCCATCCGAACAGCCTTACTTTCCATCCATCATACTCCCTGCCTTCTATAACCTGCCTACCACCACACCCTTTCTGCCGCACCTTACTGCCTTCACCCCACCCGCAAGCCATGGCTAGCATCCACCCTGCCACCACAGTGAACAACATCTCTAACTTCATACCCATCAAACTCGAGATTGATACCGCCCACTGGCCTTCTTGGTCCGAACTTTTTCGGATTCATTGTAAGGCCTACAAAGTCCATGACCACCTTCTCCCTCGCCCACCACCCGCCACCCCACCCGCCACCGCCACTGACAAAACACCAGCCCAATCCTCCACCACCGACGAGTCTTGGGAACGACTCGATTCCATCGTCCTTCAATGGATGTATGGAACGATCTCCCAGGATCTCGTACACACCGTCATCCAACCCGGTCAAAATAAAACCGCCCATGAAGTCTGGACTGCTCTTGAAGATCTTTTTCAAGACAACAAGAGTACCCGTGCACTTCATCTCCGACACAAATTCACCACCACCCGCCTTGAAAATTTTGAATCCATGACCGCCTACTGTCAACAACTCAAAACCCTCTCTGACCAACTCGCCAGTGTCGGTCACCCCGTCAGTAACGATGATCTCGTCTTACAACTCATTGCCGGTCTCACCGAGCAATACGAGAGTATCGGGACCATCTTACAAGGGCAAGAACCACTGCCTCCGTTTTACAAAGCTCGCTCCAAGCTTTGCATGGTCGAGTCTCAAAAAGCGGAGCAGGCCCTTCATGCCTCCCAAAAAGCCGGAACCGCCCTCTACACAAACTCTTCTAACCGCAACACATCCAGCCCACCACCCACTGAACCGGTCTACGACCGTGGACGTGGCCGCGGCCGCTCCCGTGGACGCGGTCGTGGCCGAGGTTCTGGAGGCAGAAGCCGTGGACCAGCCTAACCTTACTGGCCACCAGCGTACCCCTACTGGCCACCACCTCCATCACCCTACGCCCACTGGCCCATCCCGCCTAACTCCCAAGCCCAACAGCCTAACACCCAATACTCCTCTTGGGCCGCCCCTCCATGCCCCTATCCAACTACTTCTCGGCCCACAGGTAACAGCAATGGAAGTGCAGGCATTCTGGGTTCCAAACCCTCTCAGGCCCACAACGCAGCCTACGTCCCCACAGATATCGATCAGGCGCTCAACGCGATGTCGTTGAACAATACACAGGAGCCCACCGGGTATATGGACACGGGTGCGACAGGTAACATGTCCAACACCTCTGTTAATTTTCATTCCTTTTCTAATAATAGTATGGGTCATAAAATAGTAGTTGGTGATGGTTCAACCATCCCGGTACTCGGACAAGGCCAACAAACACTACCCCCTCCCTACCCGCCCCTTATCCTAAAAGATGTCCTTTATGCCCCAAAATTAATTAAAAATTTAATTTCGGTACGTCGGTTCACTACCGACAATTCCGTATCTGTCGAATTTGACCCCTTTGGTTTTCTTGTGAAGGATTACAAGAGCCGGCTTCCTATCCTCCGGTGCAACAGCAGCGGTGATCTATACCCACTCCTTCTCGGGCCTGGCACAACCACCTTTCCTACTGCTTTAGCTGCTGTCACCTCATCACTATGGCATCAACGTCTAGGCCACCCTGGACGTGCACCTTTGCAATCCTTAAAGTCAAATAATTTTGTTAATTTTTCGAATTATCATAATAATGTTTGTCAGTCTTGTGTACTTGGCAAAAGTATTAGACTACCGTTTGCTAGATCTAATACTCGTGTTTTTAATATGTTTGACTTGATTCATAGTGATTTATGGACATCTCCAATTTTAAGCACTAATGGCCATCGTTATTATATATTATTTTTGGATGATGTTTCCAATTTTTTGTGGACTTACCCTATTTCAAATAAATCACAAGTTTATTCCATTTTTTGTGACTTCCATAAACAGATTCAAACCCAATTTGAAAAACCCATAAAAACTTTCCAATGTGATAATGGCACCGAATACATAAATAACTCCTTTACCAAATTTTTCTCATCTCATGGGATCCTTTTTAGACGCTCGTGCCCACACACGTCGTCTCAAAACGGGAAAGCGGAACGCATGATTCGCACAATTAATAATATGATCCGCACCCTCCTCACCCACGCATCCCTACCAAACACCTTTTGGCATCACGCCCTCGAAACCGTCACATACCTTCTAAATATAATCCCCGTCAAAAACCTTCAAAACAAAACCCCCACTGAAATCCTTTACCACCGCACCCCATCATATGACCATTTACGTGTATTCGGTTGCCTTTGCTATCCCCTAACCCCTTCAACCACAATCCACAAGCTCGAAAACCGCTCCATCCCATGTGTTTTCTTGGGCTACCCCACCTCCCACCGCGGGTACAAATGCTTCAACCTCCACACCAAACAGATCCTAATTTCTCGAAATGTGGCCTTCGATGAAACCACATTCCCCTTCACCAACACCATAATACCCCCACCTAACTATGACTTTCTCACAGATTTTCCACCCCACCTATGGCCACACATAGACCCCTTAACCGGCCCACAACACCCCAACTCGGAACCCATTCTTAACCCGGCCCAACACTCCCCCTCAGCCCACACTCCTCTCGCCTCACCCAACTCTCAGACCCAACACACCCCTCCAACTCAACCTCCTACATCACCCACTTCGGCCCAAATACTTCCCACTTCGGCCCACACCTCTACACCCATTGTCCAGCCTTCACCACCCCCTGGACCACACTCGCCACATCAGCCCATCTCCCCACAGCCCATGCCAGGCCCGTCCCACACTACCCAGACTCCACCCCACAATCCAGCCCCTCAGCAAACAGGCCGCACCATGCGTACGCGCGCAATGGACGGTATCACCAAACCTATCACCCGTCTTAACCTTAATGCCTCCACTATTGTACCCGTTCCCAAAACCCCATCCGAGGCCTTGTCCATACCGGAATGGCATAAAGCCATGACCGACAAATACCATGCTCTTATTAAAAATGGAACTTGGGAATTAACACCACGGTTACCTAATATGAATATCATACGGAGCATGTGGCTATTCAAACACAAATTTAAATCTGATGGGTCACTAGAACGCTATAAGGCGCGACTTGTTTGTGATGGTCGCCTTCAGCAGGTTGGTATAGATTGTGGGGAAACTTTCAGTCCGGTTGTCAAACCGGCCACCATACGCACCGTATTGTCCATTGCCCTCTCAAAGTCTTGGAAAATACATCAATTGGACGTCACTAACGCGTTTCTTCATGGTCATCTTCATGAGACAGTTTATATGTATCAACCAATGGGGTTTCGCAATAAGGACTTCCCCGATCATGTTTGCAGGCTTAAGAAGTCCTTATACGGGTTGAAACAAGCGCCTCGGGCCTGGTACCAACGTTTCACAGATTTTGTTCTAACATTGGGGTTTGTGCAGAGTAAATGTGACGCTTCTCTGTTTACTTTTCATCATGGTGCCCATGTTGCCTACCTATTACTTTATGTGGACGACATTGTTCTAGTTACATCATCTGACAGCTTACGCTCCTCACTTCTCTCTCACCTGTCTGCCGAGTTTGCTATGAAAGATCTCGGACCTCTCAGCTTCTTCCTTGGTATTTCTGTCCAGAGACTACAAAACACGCTCTTCCTCTCCCAGCGAGCATATGCACAGGAGATTATTGAAAGAGCAGGAATGTCATCCTGCAAACCAGTTCACACACCCGTTGACACCAACGGGAAACTTGGCTCCACAGCAGGTGAAGATTTTCATGACCCCACTTTATACCGCAGCCTGGCCGGGGCCCTTCAGTATCTCACCTTCACTCGGCCCGACATCAGTTACGCAGTTCAACAAATATGCACCCACATGCATGCTCCCAAGACCGATCACTGGAATGCTCTCAAGCGCATAATCAGATACATTCAGGGGACTCTCACACTCGGCCTTACGCTTGGCCCATCTCAGGATGCCCGTCTCGTTGCATACACAGATGCGGACTGGGCCGGCTGTCCCGACACACGTCGCTCTACCAGTGGTTTCTGCATCTATTATGGGGACACCCTTATCTCCTGGTCTTCCAAACGCCAAGCTACAGTCTCTCGTTCAAGTGCCGAAGCCGAATACCGCGGTGTAGCCAATGTCGTTGCAGAAGTCTGCTGGCTTCGTAATCTCCTTTTAGAGCTTCAGGTACCTCTCTCCAGTGCTACCCTTGTTTACTGTGACAATGTCAGTGCCATATATCTCTCAGGCAACCCGGTTCAGCATCAACGGACCAAACATATAGAACTCGACATACATTTTGTTCGTGAAAAGGTTCAAAAAGGTGAAGTTCGAGTCCTACACATGCCATCCCGTTTTCAGATTGCTGACATCTTCACGAAGGGTCTCCCGCGCATTCTATTTGAAGACTTCCGCTCCAGCCTCAGCCTTCGTTCACCTCCGGCTTCGACTGCGGGGGTGTAATAGATAACTTATATATAGTATGATTTGTATATTTGAATTGTATTTAAATAGTTTCCTTATCACCTTTGTAAATCATCCCAAAAATAGGGATGGTAGTTATTATATAATCAATGGAATGGAAGAGGTGGATCATTGAGGATCTTATTGTTTCAAAAGTGTTAGGAGATAATGGTTTATAAACTCAACATGGAAATAACTACCCTTAAAACAAATAATCTATGATGTATTACAAAAATTACCATTATTTAAGCATGACATAACGATCTATGATGTGGGCTTGACCCACATAGTTTATTTGTGTGTTAACAATAATGCCAAACCATCAGTTACATTTGCAAACACACAAGTTTTTGGAGCTAAGTTTTTAACTTCATCTTTCGATATGTCTTTTGTCTTGTGACATCTTGTTAAGTCCACAATGCTTTGTGCTTTGTCTTAGGAGAAAATCAGGTCATAAAGGACTGTAAAACATCTAATACAATGAATATGCTCAAACACTCAATTCTAACCAAAAGTTAACATTACAAGTTATGTTTCTAGAAGATTCTTGACAACAGTGGAAAAAGCATTTCTAGGTTGTTCAAGGATGATTTGGGAGCTTTTAAATGGATGGAAGAATCATGATAAATTTTGGGTTTTAAGACATCAAAATATTAAGTGCTTATCTAGAATAATCCCTAAAAATATCCCAGATATTAAGCCCTTGATCGCTAGAAAGTTCCTTCTAAATATCCTTGAGATTTTGTACTTCAAATTCTCTATATTAGGAATGATCTAGATACTTAGCAACTAGTATAAATAGATAATCATTGCTCATTTGCAAATCACCTCCACAAATTCTCGAGCTCGCGTTGTAATGCCTAAGTGCTCTCTTGTAAACTCCCTTTGTTATCTTTTCTTGTAATCAATAAAGGTTTGATTGATTACCGATTTTGCTATTCTGCACATGTTCACATACAAATCACATCATTATTGGGACACAGATTGATCTTAGAAGGACTCTAAGAGCCGCAAGTGAGCTGAATTGTTCATTCTTAACAATTGGTTATAGATAAGATGAAAACTTCACTAAGGTAAGCATGACAAAGCAAAAGAATTTAAAAATAGGTACCAAAAACAAAGTTGTAAGCTTTTCCTGACCAAAACAAACAATATAGTGTCTGAGTCGTATGACAATTTACCAAAGAAAATGGCATCGTCCGCATTGTGCAAAATCAAGACTTGGATTGATATTAAAAGGAACAACAAAAAAATTACTTAACAAAAAAAAAATACTAGCCAGTTTCAATGGTATTTTTGTCATTTTACTTACCTACGTATTACATAAGATTTAGAGTTGAAAAAAACATTTGGTAAAATTTTGCGAGTTTAAAGAAACATTTGGTAAAAATTAGCTAGTATTAGCGTAAAGAAAAAGGCAATTTGAAAATTAAGTGGCTTGCAATAATATGTTGCATATGCATAGTATACATTATTGATTGTCCCTCCCTTTTACTATTTAACAACAATAGCACATTACAAGAAAATGGATATCCTCCGAATCAATATCACGATTTACGAATGTACAAAACAGCTTATAAAGTTTAATTAATGGTACAAAAACAACTTATAAAAACAAAATAATTATAATTGGTAATATCCTTCAAATCAAAATGTTCCAAGTATACAATCAACACAAACAAACTATCATCATAAATAAACGCTTCATATCATGCTACACAGTTGAAAGAATCACCTACTACATAAGCCTAAGATGGGAAGTATCATTTAACCGTTTAATCTGCCAGCCCGTTTTCCAAGAATGTTGGAGCACTGTCACAGAAGAATCTTCTATGCACATCTTGTTCACCGTCACCGGGCTACAACCAAGAATCCCAGTTACTAGGCACTTGATAGGTATCGGATGACTAAACACGCCTACACACGAAGATGGCACAAAGCAATGGTTGTTGCCCATCCTGCCATTAATCATGTGATTAGGAGGGTCCCGTGGAGACATCTCATCATCAGCTTCATGGTCTCCTGTTGTAGTCACCATTTGTAATCGGCTTTTGCCTGATTTTCTTCTAGAGAATGTTTGTTTGGGCCTTTGAAGTAAATCCCATGATGGATGTGGATCAATTGTCGGTGAAAAGCCAGATTGGAGCTTGTGTGGCAGACATACAAGTGTGTTATTTAGGAACTGGAGCATTCGGAATTCCACCTGGCGGAGTGATTCGCCTGAAGGTGGACAGAAATCAGGTTGAAGTTTTTCTGTTAAGGTTAATATTTCAGGGGTGTACACATCGGACCTCAGGCACCCTTCCCATAGTCCATGACTCATTTCTTGTAGTGCATCTGATGATTGTATCAGTTGTTCTGAGAAATTCATCTCCTACAAGAAACCAAAACATATAAATAATTAAGATGGATTGAAAAAGGAAAAACTGAGCAAACTTTTAATTGGCGTGGGAAAATCAAGACAAACTTTCTTATCGTCTATAAGTGGCAATTTCAACACATATAACATTGATGTGGGTTATGTTTTTATCTCTAACGGAGTAACGGGTTAAATGGGTCAAGATGTTGAAAGCAAGACAAAGTGTATTCAAACATTTTACTATTTTTTACACAAGAAAAGAGGAACCAAAAGGGGAAACTTTAGGTGAATTTAACCTCATAACTTTTATCCCTAATGTCAAAAGATGTGGAGAAAAAAGAAATCAAAGGCTTTATGATATTTTTTAATGGCCAAACTACCTCAAACATAAACTAACAAGTTTATACATGAAGGTTACACGTAAAGTTGTTAACACTCTTTTCTTTCCTCCCCAACTTTAAAACATGAAAAAGTATAATCCTTTCTTTTATGTCCAAAATCAACAACACAATGCTAAAAGTGGAAACTAATTGCTGGAATTTATAATTTTAAAGCTAAACCATGTAATGTATGGAAAATCAAGCGTTTAGTTATAAAATGCATTATTTGAGACTACTAATTGTCCTTTGGTAGTGTCAAAAATTGATAGATTAGACTGTGCAAACCACTAAACCATCTACAAAGTTTTTTTTTTCTTTATCAAAGTCCCACAAAATAAACAAACAATGCAAATCACAAATCTATTATCCCAACAATCTAGCAACCTAAATACCACATCTACTGCTACAAAATTCAAAAATCGCACACATAATTCATAGATTTAAATTCCTTCAAATTAATCAATGATCGAGTACCTGACAAATGGGAAGTGCAGTGGATCGAGCGCGATCCAAAGGCGAAGTATACACAGCATTAAACCGAATCCCCTGAGACTTCAAAAACACAGCCAAAGCCCTAGCTTGTCTCTTCCCATTAACCGTCAGTTCAGATTCAGGACACCGACCACCAACCAAATCTGGCCTTAAATGCACATGGCATTCAGCTTGACATATCAAATACACCTCCGTCGTAGCTCTGTCGTCATCCGCCACGTCAGAGAAGCTCCGTGTAAACTGTGGCGGCGGAGACAGCACGTTGCACGGGTCCCACACCTTAATCGACGGCGGCAGACGTGGCGTACCAAACGACGACGGTTGAGGCGATAACGGTGACGCTGATGCGTGACACGGTAACAGCTCTGGCTCTTGTTCAACAACTTTCTTCATTAAACTGTCGTCTTCTACAAGTAATCGTCTTCTTGTATCATCGTGATTGGTTCGTTCTACTTGTGCTATTTCTTCTTCGTCGTCTTCTTCGGCTACTTGTATAGATTCAGATGCCCCCATTGAACCTGGAACTGGAGCTGGAAAGTGTTCTTACAATTGGGATCTAATAATAATATGATGAAATTGAGGATACATAATAATAATAATGAAAGAAGAAAGAAAAATAATAATAATAATAATAATTAATATGGGAGAAAGTGTAGGAAAAGAAGGGGGAATAGGAGTAGATCTGAAGAAGGTGTGATGTGGTGGTGGTTCTGGTAGCGTATGAGATTAGGGCCAAAAAGAGACATAATAACAAGTGGGATGGGATTGTGAATTGTGATTGTCTTCTTTCCTTTTTCTTCACATGGCTTTGGTTTCCACTTTACCCATGGCAGTAATTATCTTTCTTCTTTGTCTTTCATTGTCGACCTTTTTCTTTTTAACTGTGTTGAGAGTAAAAGTGCCCAACAACTATTCCGGCTACTCGAGGAAGTAGGAAACCCTCCGTGTTTTAGTGGGCTTTTTGAAGGAATAACTTATCTCTACAACACTACATTAAAAATACCTAACTTTTTTTTTTTTTTTACACTAAAAAATAACAAATCTAACTTGAATTGTTTAGGTTTCGAATAAACTATTCATTAGAAAAGGTTGTAGTGTGTATAGGTGATTAATAATCAGGCTTGTTTGGAGAGAGAGAGAAACTTAAAGATGAAAGCGTGTTAGATATATAAAAAAAAAAATTATAATACTATGTTGATGAGAGTTATAAGAGGATGGATACAATACAAGGCACATTCTTTGCCTTCTTTCTAGTGATTTGTTGGTAGACTATCTTTATGTATCAAGTCATGGATACGACATGAGGTAATCTATCTTGAATTCTAACCTACTTTTTTTTTTATAAATTTTGTTCTATTGATGATTTGATGTGTATCGTTACTTAAAACTAAAGATAAACAAGTGCAAACACCGTTACTTGTAAGTATATGTAATGTACAAACTTGTACAATACTATGTTAAATTACAGCACATCCAAATTTTTGGCTCAAGGGAGTGACCCCAGCCAGTGACTAGGGTTCCAAAGGGGGCATTGCTCTTTCGTAGAAAATGTACGTCATCATGAATTCTTAAACAAGTAATTAAAATTGATGTTTAAACAGACTGCACAAAATATCAAGCCACAATGTTTAATCTTCCGGTGACTAAGAGATTAATGTCCAAAGCGCAACACCTTGCTTATTATTCTAAACCTGATTACCTGCAAATATTTTAGCAAATGCACGTCAGTATAAAATGTTGATGAGTATCATTTCAAAGACACACAATAAAGCACAAGTATTATAGTCTGATAAACTAGTTATGTAGTAGATTGTCCATTCCACCATAACCGGACATAATTAAGATACAAGCATGATAGCCCATTGACTTTCGTCTACTTGCAACATAATTGATGCGTCTGTACCAAAGTACTGTCATCATTTTTAATTAGTGTTTCTCTGTATAATTACAGAAGACACAATCCAAACACTCCCCATCCACAAAAGTACATAATCACAGTTATCCTCAACCATGTATCACCCATGATTTATTGGATCCAAATATTGTAAACATAAAACTGATCACACTACAAAAGCATAGTGAATATAGACTACCATATATTATCCTAAGCAAGTAACACATGCTTATGCCCAACCCCTTGTAGTGTGGTGGTACAGGTGTTGGGGTTTTAAATGAGAGGTTAAGAGTTCAAGCCTCATAAGAGGCAAAAAAATGGTGTATTTAAAAGGGGATGAAGAAAAAGGTATAAAAAATGAGAGAGGAAATTAGCCGTTACTTAAAAAAAATAACACATGCCTATGTTTAATTTTATGAAACAATTAGTGGCTTAGAACTTCTACAATTCAAAAATCACCGAACAACACCTAAAACGAGAGAGAGATGGATCTTGAGGGTAGTGAAATGAACCCAAAGGCTTATAGTTGAGCTTCCATGTAATTCGAGGTGATAAGTATTACGTACTTTAAAAATATACGTATTAAGTAATATCAAATATGTAATACGAGAAGATAACTATTACGTGGTTTAAGACGATAAGTATTATGTAATACGAGAAGATAATGTTGGAAAAATAGGTGAAAATGATATTTTCACAATTTTGGGAAAATGATTTTCCCTAAGTTTTGGACAAAAATATATATTTGAAACTGATGTTTATTTATATATTTCTTTGTGGGTTTATGTTCTATGTTGTGAGAACTCCGCAACGAACCAAACCACGTCCAAAACGGAGCAAAGATGAATGAGATATCGATGCTCAAAAGTAGAGGAGTGAAACAACTAGTTGGGAATGTGAAATGGAAAGTGGCAAGGAGAACTTGTCCCACATTGGAAGGGAGATGAGTCTTGGACTTATTTATAAGGAAGGACTCCCCATCCTAAGTGTTCCATGGAATCACACACTATGGAAGTCGCGAAGGGTGCGAAGCACCCTCAACTTGCACTCGCACACGCGCGCGTGGCGTGGGCGATGAGGCGCTTTGATGGCGCCCTTTTTGATGGTGCGCAGGTGGTTCAGCAAGGTAGGCGGGCGCGGAGAACGAAGACTTCCGCTGACGTAAATGCGGAGCACGGGATGGTCCGCAGACGCAGCACTGCGCGTGGCACTGGAAGTCAGAGACAGGTGGCGTCCTGTCCTGCATGGCGCGCGGGTGGCGGACTCGTGACGTAGAACGGGATTACGTGGTGCGCGACTTCGTGGCGCGCGCGCGCGTAACTCCTGCCTGCGTGGCGGGTCAGACACCAGTGTGCATCTGACGCACACGCGAACTCCCAACGGTTCAGAGCTGCAGTGTAACTGACGAGTCAACAGTTTTGACTGAGAATTAAAAGCAGCATTAAATGCCGTTAAAGACGTTTAATGACATTTAATTTTTGGCATTTAATTTCTTTGACTTCCTTTGACTTGTACCAACCCTTGGCTCCTATAAAAGCCAAGGTATTGGCATTGCAGCAGACACACCAACAACACACTACTCCTCTCTAAAATCTCTCTAGCAATTTTCTTCTCTGTTCTTATCAAGATCAAGGTACAAGTCAGGTTTAGTGCTCACTCCGGCAGTATACACTGCTTCGGCTGTTGTACCCTGGGAAACAAAACGAGTCTCCGGTAGGCTCGGAATTTGTTTTAAGGGCCCCGTGTCTAACACGATCCTCAGCCACATTTATTCTATTTTCTCATCACCTTTCTTGTATTTTTCTTTTCTTTTCAGTTGTAATCGTATTATGTTTCCTTTGCTTACTGTATTGAAAAAATAATAAGAATTATTTATTTATTTTGCACGAACGGTTCATACAATCTTAAAACAAATTTTTTAAAACACCGTTCGTGTATCACGAAAAACCATTCTCTAGTGATTCGAACAAGTTTTGATTCACTTAGAATTGTGTTTTAAAAACAGTTCTTATTTTTTTTCTCTCTATTTTTCAAGGTTCTTGATAAAATAGAGAAAAATCCCTTTGTTCTTTTATTTTCTACAAAAATCAATTGGTGACTCCTCAAAGTTGGACTTAGAGGATAAATCTTTTGGTTTTCCTAGAAAAAAAAAAAAAAACTACTGAACCATTTGGTGATTCCTCAAAGTTGGACTTAGAGGATAAATCTCTTGGCTTCTTTAGGAAAAGGAAACAAAGAAATCTTGCGATTTAATTTTTTCTTTTCTTTCTATCTTCTTGATTGTAGCATAGGACCCTACCTTAGGGTGGTCTCTATTTATTCACTTTGGTGTATTTAAATAGTTTGCTAAATCAAATTAGAAGATTTTGTTGACTATAACTAAGTTAATTTTTTCTTAAAACAGCGTTTTTATCTTAAATATTAACTTAGTTGGTTTCTAAATTTCAGAATGTCAACTACGGAAAACACCACCGTTGTCGGAACACCCCTGCCTAACGTCACAGTGGGAGCGTCTACTGTGGCGAACCATGCTGAAAGACCCGAAAAGTTTTCGGGTAACCACTTCAAAAGGTGGCAACAGAAGATGTTCTTCTACTTGACCACCTTGAGCCTTGCGAGGTTCTTAACAGAATCCGCTCCCCAACAAAAAGACGGGGAGAGCGATGCTCAATTTCAGAGCACGCTAGATGCTTGGAAGCATTCGGATTACCTATGTCGTAACTATGTTCTAAACGGACTCGTGGATTCGTTGTATAATTTGTACTATCCTCTAAAGACTGCCAAAGAATTATGGGACTCTTTAGACAAGAAGTACAAAACGGAGGATGCTGGAACGAAGAAATTCATTGTAGCCCGTTTCTTGGACTTTAAAATGGTAGATTCCAAATGTGTGATGAACCAAGTCCAAGAGTTGCAAATTATACTACACGAAGTCCATTCCGAGGGCATGGTTATTGATGAGAAATTTCAAGTGGCAGCAATGATTGAAAAGTTACCTCCTAGTTGGCTTGATTATAAGAATTATCTCAAGCACAAACGAAAGGAGATGACTCTTGAGGAGCTTATTGTTCGTCTTCGTATTGAAGAGGATAATAGAATTGCTCAAAAATCCACCACAATGCGCGCCGAGGCTAAGGCAAACATGGTGGAACATGGGCAATCCTCAAAGGCTAAAAAGGCTAATGGTGGGAAGAAGAACAAGGGAAAAGCAAAGGTTGACCTTGGACCAAAGAAGGAGGTTGGGAAAAAGAAACCTCAATCTTTCCAAGGGAAATGTTACAACTGTAACGAGATCGGGCACCGGTCTAACCAATGCAAGAACCCAAAGCGCGAGCGTGCGCATATGGTGGATGATGATGGAATGCCTTTAGTGGCGATGATAACCGAGCACGGAGTTATGGTTGAAGAGGTCAACGTGGTGGGAGATAATAACCCATCAGGATGGTTCGTTGACACGGGTGCAACCCGCCATGTTTGTGGAGATAAGGCACTTTTCTCGACATTCAAGGAACTGACGGGTGAAGATAAGCTTTATATGGGAAATAAGGCTACCGCCGACATCAAGGGTGAAGGCGATGTGATCTTGAAAATGACTTCCGGTAAGGAACTCAAGTTGAGCAAAGTTCTCTATGTACCAGAGATACGCAAGAACCTCGTGTCGGGTTGGATGCTCAACAAGTTTGGTTTTCGTCTTGTGTTTGAATCGGATAATTTTGTTCTCTCTAGGCGTGGAATGTTTGTAGGCAAGGGCTATGCCCTTAATGGTATGTTTAAAATGAACGTTTTGGTTGTTAAAAATGAAATGAATGAAAACGCTACTACTTCTACTTATATGATCGAGTCTTCTAATGTTTGGCATGGTAGACTAGGACATACAAATTTTCGTTCAATACAACGTTTAATGAAATTAAAAAGCATACCTACATTCCACATTGAATCCGAATCTAAATGCGAACCTTGTGTTGAATCCAAACTTACAAGATCATCGTTTAAACCGGTTGAACGAATAACCGAACCACTTGATTTAATTCACACCGATGTATGTGATTTAAAGGCGGTTCCCACATTGGGTGGAAACAAGTACTTCATCACGTTTATTGATGATTGTACTAAATATTGCTATGTATATTTGCTTAAGAGCAAAGACGAAGCAATAGACAAGTTTATCTTGTACAAAAATAAAGTTGAGAATCAACTTAAAAAGAAAATTAAAGCTGTTAGAAGCGACCGAGGGGGCGAATATGTTGCACCTTTTGCGAGTTTGTGCGCAAAAAGTGGAATTGTACACGAGTGTACCGCTCCCTATTCTCCACAATCAAATGGCACCGCGGAACGAAAGAACCGCACATTAAAAGAAATGATGAATGCCATGTTGATTGGTTCGGGCGTGAACCGCGAAATGTGGGGGGACGCCATTCTTTCAGCTAATTATATTTTGAACAAGATACCACTCAAAAATAGGGACGAGACTCCTTATGAATTATGGCTCAAAAGAAAACCATCGTACAAATACCTCAAAGTGTGGGGGTGCCTAGCAAAGGTGATTGTACCACCTCCTAAGGCTCTTAGGATAGGACCCAAAACCGTTGATTGTATTTTCATTGGTTACGCACACGAAAGTAGTGCACATCGGTTTTTGGTATATAAGTCCAAAAATCCTGATGTCCACGAAAACACTTTCATAGAGGCAAGTCCTAATGTTGTTTCATACTTTGAGAATGTGTTTCCTATGTTAGGACAAACACATGGAACATCATCTATACCGTTTGAAGATATACCTTCAAGTTCATCAACACCGGTTGACGATGATGTTCATGATCAAAGACATAAACGACCTGAGATAGAAGAAGGTGAGCGTAGACGAAGCAAACGGGCAAGGGTTGAAAAAACCTTTGGTCCAGACTTCTTGAGCTACATGGTTGAGGGTGAGCCCAATACCTACCGCGAAGCGGTCACCTCTTCGGAAGGGCCTCAATGGAAAGAAGCAATTAAGAATGAAATAGATTCTATATTGCAAAATCATACTTGGGAGCTAGTAGATCTTCCGCCTGGTTGTAAACCACTTGGATATCGTTGGATATTCAAGAAGAAGATGAAAGCTAATGGAAGTATTGATAAGTACAAGGCTAGGTTGGTAATCAAAGGATTTAGACAAAAGGAAGGTCTAGATTATTTTGATACTTACTCGCCTGTCACACGAATAACCTCGATTCGATTGGTTCTTGCTATAGCGGCTTTACAAAATTTGGAAGTTCACCAAATGGACGTAAAAACCGCATTTCTAAATGGTGATTTAGATGAAGAGATTTACATGGAGCAACCTGAAGGTTTCTCCGCCCCAGGACAAGAGGGCAAAGTATGTAAACTCGTCAAGTCTTTGTATGGCTTGAAGCAAGCTCCAAAACAATGGCACCAAAAGTTTGATCATGTCATGCTTGACAATGGTTTCAAAATAAATGAGTGCGACAAATGTGTCTATACGAAAGACACACCAGGAGGTTATGTTATTTTATGTCTCTATGTAGACGATATCCTTATCATTGGGAGTAATGACAAAATGATAAAATCTACTAAAGACATGTTAAAAGCGAGATTTGATATGAAAGACATGGGTATAGCAGACGTGATTCTTGGAGTCAAAATCGTTAGAACCCAAAATGGTCTTGTGCTAAATCAATCTCATTATGTGGATAAGATTCTTGACAAATTCAATTCAGGAGACACGAGTATAGCTCGAGGTCCGATTGATACGACCCACCATCTAAGTAAAAATAGAGGCGAGGGTGTTGCTCAATTAGAGTACTCAAGAATCATTGGCAGTCTAATGTATCTAATGACATGTACCAGACCTGACTTGGCTTACGCGGTAAGTAGGCTAAGTAGATATACTAGTAATCCAAGTGAGGAACATTGGAAAAGTATAAAGAGGGTGCTTAAATACATCAGATACACACGAGATTATGGACTGCATTATAACCGTCATCCAGCAGTGATCGAAGGATACACTGATGCAAACTGGATATCGGATATAAAAGATTCCAAATCTACAAGTGGTTACGTGTTTACACTTGGTGGTGCGGCTATATCCTGGAAGTCATCTAAGCAAACGGTTATAGCTAGATCCACGATGGAATCTGAATTTATCGCTTTAGATAAATCGGGAGAAGAAGCGGAGTGGCTACGTCAATTCGTGGAAGATATTCCAAGATGGCCAAAGCCATTGCCTGCTATTTGCATATATTGTGACAGCCAATCAGCAATTGGTAGAGCTAAAAGCTCAATGTACAATGGCAAATCAAGGCATATTCGACGTAGACATAACACGGTACGACAACTGCTCAATACGGGTGTTATCACAATTGATTATATTAAATCAATAGATAACATTGCGGACCCGTTAACGAAAGGCTTAAGCAATGAGCAAGTTTATAAGTCGTCAAGAGGAATGGGACTAAAGCCCTTGGAAAAAGGAAGTATGAGGGAAACCTAACCTAGTTGACTGGAGATCCCAAGATCTAGGTTCAATAGGACAACTTAATCATATGACCAAAAGGGAGTCACTGTGGGGGAGTACCCCAACTCTAAATAAAGGGAGTTATATACTTCCTAGTCCATTCCAATCAGTGACATTGAGGAGAAGGCTAAGCATATTTTCAGGTTAATGATTGAGCGTAATCAAGTAACCATGATGCTTTTAATGATTCGTTTGAATCACCTATGTTAGAGAGAAGTGCGGTCGCTTCGAATGGATATGTGGGGAGGCGCATATCCTAGAGCTCTCGCAGAACCAGGACAGTGTTCCATGACCATTAAAGGACACGACAATGAGGAGTTGGCATAACTAGGGAGAGTGTTGTGTGAAGTGTATTGTCGTTTACACAAACGGGGGTATGTTCAAAGACATCAAGTTCTACATACCGCTAGTAGGCTAAGTATGCTTCACAAAGGAAGGTTCAAAGGTTACGCCTACCTATCCTGCAATGCTCAACTGTCGACTTGTAATTTTGATACTTGAGAAGAACGGGGCGATCTCCATTCATGTGGGGGATTGTTGGAAAAATAGGTGAAAATGATATTTTCACAATTTTGGGAAAATGATTTTCCCTAAGTTTTGGACAAAAATATATATTTGAAACTGATGTTTATTTATATATTTCTTTGTGGGTTTATGTTCTATGTTGTGAGAACTCCGCAACGAACCAAACCACGTCCAAAACGGAGCAAAGATGAATGAGATATCGATGCTCAAAAGTAGAGGAGTGAAACAACTAGTTGGGAATGTGAAATGGAAAGTGGCAAGGAGAACTTGTCCCACATTGGAAGGGAGATGAGTCTTGGACTTATTTATAAGGAAGGACTCCCCATCCTAAGTGTTCCATGGAATCACACACTATGGAAGTCGCGAAGGGTGCGAAGCACCCTTAACTCGCACTCGCACTCGCACACGCGCGCGCGCGCGTGGCGTGGGCGATGAGGCGCAATGTGGCGCTTTGATGGCGCACTTTGCACTTCGCACACTCGCGTCGCCGCTTGAGAGCCGCCTTAGTATTTTTGATGGTGCGCAGGTGGTTCAGCAAGGTAGGCGGGCGCGGAGAACGAAGACTTCCTCTGACGTAAATGCGGAGCACGGGATGGTCCGCAGACGCAGCACTGCGCGTGGCACTGGAAGTCAGAGACAGGTGGCGTCCTGTCCTGCATGGCGCGCGGGTGGCGGACTCGTGACGTAGAACGGGATTACGTGGTGCGCGACTTCGTGGCGCGCGCGCGCGTAACTCCTGCCTGCGTGGCGGGTCAGACACCAGTGTGCATCTGACGCACACGCGAACTCCCAACGGTTCAGAGCTGCAGTGTAACTGACGAGTCAACAGTTTTGACTGAGAATTAAAAGCAGCATTAAATGACGTTTAATGACATTTAATTTTTGGCATTTAATTTCTTTGACTTCCTTTGACTTGTACCAACCCTTGGCTCCTATAAAAGCCAAGGTATTGGCATTGCAGCAGACACACCAACAACACACTACTCCTCTCTAAAATCTCTCTAGCAATTTTCTTCTCTGTTCTTATCAAGATCAAGGTACAAGTCAGGTTTAGTGCTCACTCCGGCAGTATACACTGCTTCGGCTGTTGTACCCTGGGAAACAAAACGAGTCTCCGGTAGGCTCGGAATTTGTTTTAAGGGCCCCGTGTCTAACACGATCCTCAGCCACATTTATTCTATTTTCTCATCACCTTTCTTGTATTTTTCTTTTCTTTTCAGTTGTAATCGTATTATGTTTCCTTTGCTTACTGTATTGAAAAAATAATAAGAATTATTTATTTATTTTGCACGAACGGTTCCTACAGATAACTGTTACATGGTTTAAGAATACAAGTGTTACGTAAAAAACGTTTAGAAATTAACTTAACAGACTTTATAACCATCACATCAAAGTTTATGTTTTTAAAAACATATATTAACAACTAGTTATGTTAACAAATTATATTACATTTTACTCAGCGTATCTAGTATACATGTGTATTTAACTTGTACGATTCACTAATGGGCTGTTTAGTTGATTAAGTGCGGAATCATTAAGAAGTTTAAATGGTTAAGAGGATCTGAATGGTTAAGTGCTGAATTATTATGTTTTGTTTTGCTGGACCTTTAAATGGTTATTCTTCTTGTCCCACATTGGTAAGAAAAGTAAAAATGGATTCATTGAATGCTTAATGGGTCAGCAACATCCCAAGTCTTAATGGTTCAGCCTTAACCATTCCATTCAGATGCTGAAACCAATGCGCTGAATGAGCTGGATGCTGAATCATTCAGAACTAAATGATTCAGATGCTCATTAAGACTTAATAGCTTACCAAACAGCCTCTAATTATGTTTAAAAGAAATGAAAAAAAAAAAAAAAAAAAAAAAAACTCATATAACAACTTTAGGATTCTACAAGGGTAAACTTTGGACATGTATACAAATATTTGAAACCCTACTCTAAAACCCCCCACTGCAGCACTCCGTTTCTTACACCACCGCCACCGTGTCCGTCAGTCTCCGGCCACTTCTCTTTCAGCCCTAAGATCCGCTTCTTCCGACTGCCTCGGTCCTATTCCGTGTAGTTGTAAGTTGTTTTCTTCTAAATTCTCACTATTTGCAGTTTATTGTTTCTTTATGACTTTATGTATGGCTGTGCGTGCATATAGGTTACTGGTTTTCATTAGAATTGAATTTATATCATGTTAAATTGTTCTATCTCTAATTTTGATATTTGGTTAAACGGTTTTGAATTTGTTGGTAGATTGATTGTATCTAATCTTTTATACATCATTTTATACACAGTCCATAAATTGATGCTTGTTGCTTTTGTAGTTGCTATTTTGTGAGCTTTGTGTCAGTTTGGTTGATTATTGCACAGTCCTAGTTCTGTTTTAGTTTGAAGGAAAGAATGGGAATAAAAAGATTCAATCTTTTAGGATAGTCACAAAGTTTCAACAAAGCTTTTGGTTTTAGCCATAGTAGTCAAAGGTGTAGGCGCAGCGTAGCTTAGCGTCAGAGGGGGGCGCTTGGTTTAAAAAATAGCGCCTTAAGCGCGCTTTAAGCTCTTGAGGCGCGAGGCTCCAAAAAAAATCGCTTTTTTTTTTGTCGAAAAGCCCTTGGATACATAAAGCTCTTGGGGCGGCGCTTTAAGCCTGGCGCTTGAGGCGGCGCTTCAGTAGCGCCTCAGCCCAAAAACCATTTTTTGCCTATTCTATTTAGGCCAACAAGTGAAGTTTTATGTTGATTCATATTATGGATTGCTCTATGTTGATTATCGATTGTTATACCAAATTTTCCAACCCCAAATTACTTGCCAATTTATCGACTGCTGATTCGTATCAGCTCGACCCCAGCTAGGGGCTGCCGCCCTTTGGACCCTGCTCTTGGGGGGTTGCCACCAACCCCCGCCAAGGTGGCAACCCCCAAGTTGTTTTCGGCTGTTCTATGTTGCTTTTCAAGTATTGATTGTTATATCACAAGCATTAAATAATTGGTATGAATCATATTCTGATGATTTTCAATGATATATTAAGCTGTAGGGACTAGGGAATTAGTTCAAACTCGTTCCTATATTCTGATGTTTTTTTTTATTCTTCTTTAATGGTAAGTTACTTAATGTTGTCTTCATCTTTAAGGGTGTTTTGACTTTAGATGACTATGTGCTTGGTCATTTTTATGTTTTGAATGTTTTTTTAAGTGTTTTAAGGGTGTTTTATAATCATGTTTTTGTGTTTATGTTTGATTAGAAGGTAGAATATGTCATATTGACATATAAATATTTTTTATATTTTTTTTAATATTAAGTGCCTCGAATACGTGAAGCTCTCGCCTCGCACTTTAAGCCCCGTGCTTCGGATTTTGTAACCAAAACGCCTCGGAACGCCTCGAGCTTTTTTAAACCAAGGGGGGGCGTTCGATTGCAAATTTTCCTTAACCCTAAATTTGCGTGTCAGGGTTTTACATTTTCATTGATTCGTATTTATAGGTTTAACCTTAAAACTGACACATAGAAGCTCGATCATAGTTCACATCCTTCCTTGATGTCTTAGGGCACTGATGCTGTGCTGCCTAACTGCAATGGACTTCCTATCTTTCCTATCAAGTTCTGTATTCTTTATCTCCAGTAACCTTTTGAAACCATTATTACAGTTTTTCAGCTACAAGCCTACAACTTGTTCATGGTATAGTCTAGTATACCATGTTATGGATTAGAGTTATCATTAAACAGGATATTAAGGACATTCTAGATCGTGCATCATGTTTTTTCAGTATGTATACATGCTATTCTTTCACTATTAAGATGCTTGTTGTTCTACATGCAGAAGCAGAATTGTAATGGCTGATGCTAACCAGGCTCCGCCAAAGTCTGCGCCAGAATTTCAAGAGGATTCAAGAGCTTCTATAATTGATCTGGATTCGACAGATTCTACGGAGCTGTGGCTCATACAATGGCCTAAAGATCAAGTAAGATGTATTCCTCTTTGCTCAGAATTTTGATGTCATTCTTTATTTGTTATTTAGCTTTTAGAAGCATTCAGTAGGTCACTATATAAGCTGTATATATTTTGAGTAAAGATTTTGTTGATTGGGACTGCAGGTTCCTGATTTTGATGGGCAACAACTCTCATTGGATCTAAATCATGATGATGGGCAGTTGGGCACTTTTGAAGCTTCATCTGGTGAGCATAACATGAAGTTGATGCTTTCTTTTACCATACTCTTCTTGCATTGTAAAACTATGAAAGGGAACATTTTTTTAATTGAATTGACCAAGGGCAAGATCCCCAATCTATCTCTCTTGATATATTTTCCTTTTATCAATATTTTATTAAACACTTTGTAGTTTGAGATCCCCGATTGACCTCACTTGATTTTATATGCTCTTTATCAGTATGTTAGAGAACGGTAGAACACATACTCACATTGAACTTACAAGCAACCCACAGCATCATCCTAAATCATGTAACCATATAAATGCTATTCGAATTATAATTTCAGCAGAGCCCCTTATATTTCATATATTTATCTTGACAGGAAAATCATACGATGTTGTTAGCTTTGCAGCACAGGAACCAAAAGCCACAGTGTTTCTATCTTCTGCAGAAGATTCAAAAATCCGTATGCGTTCATATATTACAGTTAAATTTAGATTTAGCGTTCATAAGTCACAATTGAAATGTTGCCATTGCTATTAATTTAGCATAAAATTCTGATTTAGATTTGATATAAGTATATAACAAATTAATAATTATATCTCTCTAATGAGATGTAAGTAGATGATGTTTTCCTCTACATGAATGTCAACAAAAGATGTCACGTATTAGTACTAACTCTCTAACCAAATATATATGAATATCTGAATTTAAGCAATCCCTATAGACAAAGTTTTTAGGCACGTAAGCAGTCCATGATAGCAATTTCATTTGGAAAAAGGCTATGCACATTTACAAGGCTAAAAGATGTAATTTACACTGTTTTTTTCCCATCTTCTTTAAATTAAATTGAAGGGTTTTTTTTTTTTTTTTTTTTTTTTTTTTTTTTTTTTTTTACAAATGGTGACGTGGATAATTCTAAGTAACCTTCATGTGCCATTAAAATGTCAAATATAATCTTTTATATTGGAAGTCTGGTCAAATGTCAATTTACACACAGCACAGTTAGAGTATGGAAACTGAGGTTTTGTTTTCTTATATTAGAGTGAAAATGTTATATTGGTACTAAAGCATGCACCTATTTTTTGTTATTATGGGACGACAGTTGGTAAGATTACAAGGCGAGTTTCCTTTGTTCATTATTTGGAGCCTGGTGATGTTCCAAAAGATGACACCAAGAGGCTAAAACAGCTCTATGAAAGGTCTTCTGCGACATCATTGACTAATTCTACTTATAATTTTGCAACCCCCACAAAGAGTATTAGACCCATCCCATCAATTGGCCGGGCCTCTACTCATAGCAGTGGGCATAAAAGCTCTTTATCTGAAGAAAAGGTGCGACACAAGCCTAGCAGGTCTGGTCAGAGCTCGGATTATTCTGAAGAAAAGAAAGCAAAGAAGAAAAAGAAAGAGGTGGCGTGAAGTTAATGTTATTTATTCTATGTTTATTTATTTGGACTTGTATGACCATTTTTGTGAGGGTAATACCAGATTTTTGACTTATATGGAGATCCTTTAGTTCCTCTTCATATATGTATGCAGTTTACGTGTATTTATGCAGAGATCACCCTAAGATGGGGTGAGCATTTTCCGGTTGGGATTCTCACATGCAGGGTGGGTTATGGAGCGTTTGGTGAATCTTTCACCCTTTAACATGGTACTGGTGGTTTCTTTGAACTCCATTTTACACAGGAAGATTCATGTTACGTGCATACCTAACTACGTATAAATTGTTTAAGAACTCTCAGATGATTTTTGCTCTGTATTTGTTTCTTATGATATATGTAATTGGCTAGAATTGATTGAATTTTTTTCATATGAAATATTAATTTAGCATGTAATCTAGTATTGAACCCCCCCTTGGAAACTTTCTATAATCAGAAAGTGGCGACACAAAATGCTTAGACTACATGGTCATGAGCATATGAGGTTAAGGGTAAGGGCCACTTAAGCGTCACATCACAAAAGATGAGGGTGGGCAAGGGCCAAGGGGCATGATGACAAGTGGGTCAAGGCTTTAGAAGAGGGCAACGTCCGTGGATATCTTTATGGAGAAAGGGGCAAAGCCTAAGCTGAAGAGGAGGCGAGGTGGCGTGGGGGGCGTGCAGGGGCTTGCCGCTTGCCCTCATCTCTCCACGGCCATGGGCGAAGGTTATGTTGGGCCAGGGGTGGCCCTGGCCCCCCCTGTTTTTTGACGCAGTGGTATAAATTTGTGATTTTCGTAGGTAAATTAAGTCCGGGTTGAGTTCGGCCCCCGCCGATTTGCCACTACCGATAAAAAAAAATTGAGTTCGGCCCCTCCCAATTCAAAAACCAAGCTTCGCCACTGTCCACGGCCCACTCCCTAGTCTTATGCGGTGGAGTTATACTGACCCTTTTAGTTATAGTTGATCTCTTAGAAATGATGAACTTAAATTTTATGTGGATATGATGCCTACACTCTAGAGCAACACATTTGTTTTTCTTATTTCTCAAGTTCCTTCATTTAAATTTACCAATAGGCAAAACAAGTCCCCTAAGTTCATCATTCTAGACGTAACACTGAAATACTTAATAATTAGCATATCGCGTTATAATTAAGATTTATCATTATTTTAACAAAATAGGCAAATGATATGTGCAACTAAATGTGTTTATCTTGCATGTAGTAAAGAAAAAATAAATAAAAATGATCATCGTTAAACTATGAGCCAAAAGTCATCATTAGCATTTTCATTAATTAAAAAAAACATCTCTATAAAACTGGATGAAACGGGAATGTGGGATTCCCCTCCAGAGAAAAAAGTTACAGCTTCCGTAGTTCCGTGTGGTTGGGGCAGTGTTGTCGCAGCCTCAACTTCCCACTTCACTTCTCACACACTTTCTTCACCATCCATAAGTAATTCCCAACCTTTTTCACCTCGATCCCAACATTTGTCCGACGTGGACCTTCTTCTCTAACTGCTGAGTGGGATGTACCATCACCTTAACAAGGTAATTAAAAACTCTTGATTCGGTGGCACCATGTGTTTATTCCTACTAAAGTGATGCGAGCTAAAGTCCCATAAAATAGACAATCGGCAGATTTTAGACTTTTAGCGTCGTATGTTGCGGTTAAAAAAACAAAAAAAGTTATTTTGTTTTACTTCTACAATATATCAAATAATTCAAGGACTATTTATGTCACTAGAGTGGATAACTCATCCGTATAAAAACCCTCCTTCTTCCTGTTATATTTCTACTAGGGTTTTACAAAGGGGCGGCCACATACCTTCTCTATCATCCATCATCTTATCAATGGCGTGCACCATTGATTTCAGACGCCTAGACGAAGGCTTCGGCGGCAAAACCTACAAACGTAAGAGAGCCGAACAACAACAGGAACTCGATGCCTCCATGGATCTAGACACCGAAACCAACGAAGAAACCCAATCCTCAAAGCGTGTAGCTCTTCCTTCATCAGAAAACCCTAACAAACCGATCTTCGGTAAACCGACATACGACGGGATAATAGCGGGAAAAGTGTCAGGAAGGAAGTGGAAACAACCGAAGACACAGAGATCGTCGGCGGTTAGGGTTAGCTTGAAGAAATCAACGTTTGAAGAGAGAGCTGTTCAGAAGGAGATAAAGAGAGCGTATAAGGAGAGGATGACGGAGTTGAAGGAGGAGATTAGGAATAATAAGATAGAGAAGAGGAAGAAGAAGGAGGAACGAGAGAAGAAGAAGCAGGAGAATATATTGAAGACTGGATCGAAGCTTCAGAAGATTACCAACCCTAAGACGTTGAAGAAGATTGCTCAGTCGAAGAAGAAGAAGCTCCTTAAAGTTGTTCCTGATAGCCTTGTTAAGAAATAGGTTTTGCTTTTTGTTGTGGTGAAGATCGATCTCTCTGCTACTTGTTTTCAATTCAGCTTCTTTTTTTGTTTAAGAATTTATGTTGAGAAATTGCGATTACAGATTATTATTTTGTTGGTGATTGTTCTTAAGTTGCTTATCAAGTTTTGTTATGAGTCATAATTTTTGGCAATTTGTCGAGCGAAAACCGATCAAACAGGCTTCGCGACGGAACTCTTTTACTAGCTAGGCTTAAATTCATATCAAGTTTTTGTAGTTTTAGTCTGTGACAACATTGAGTACTTGCTTTCTTAACCGAATGGTGTTTGTTTAAGCTCGGCTTGATTTGAGTTTTTAGTGAGCCGATCATAAGGCTATTAGGTAAGCAGACGTGAACATGCCCCCGTCTCCCAACCCAACACCGCCCCGCCTGCCCCGTCCGGAACACCCCCGTCCCTCCCGTCCTCCTTGAGACATCAAGGACGGACCAATCACAATTTTTCTCTCTTTTTTTTTTTTTTAAATCCAACGGCTCTTTTATATTAAATGCTTGAGACATGGGTTTTTCATGTCTGCACACCCCACCCATGTCTCAAGAATATTGAGACACCACTTTAGTGATGTGGCAGCCTACGTGGCACTGAGACATGACATTTTTGGTGTCTGCTCACCTAGTAGCCTAAGTAACAGTTTGGCTCGTGTACATTGCCCCACATGCTAGTTGTTGGCATCGTGGATGACCAATGCAGCCGTCACCCATCATGCCATCTTCATAGTAACCCGAGTGATATTATGTTGAGCACTTGTTTGGCCTGAACCAAATTGAACTTTGTGTAACAGTCCATTTTCACCTGAACCTATCTTGCTTAGAACATGTTTTATGTCACCTGACTTCCCGTAGTACAAAACCATAACAAGCATATGCACGCAGAGCCATCAAGTGTGCTGAGATTAGTGTTTATGCTGTTATATAATCGTCTATATCACATTTAAGAATAGGTACATGTGAACCAGTTTTTTACTTTCAAATTTATTTTGCATTCAACGTCTCTCTGGTCTTTTTTATTTTTCTTTAAACGTACAACTAAGTAGAAGCCGGGTACTCCGTACGCGGCTCCCAATGGCCAAAGGAGCCCTAACCGGCCCTTACCCAGACGGATAGAGCCCCTGACCCACTGCCACCGGTTTCGGGGAAAACCCGACCATCCATCTGCCCGAAGACACGACAATGGAATAATCGGTAAAACACGGCGTTCTCAAGATTGAATCCATGACCTTTCAGCCATAAGTCTTCTATCATTGAGCCTCAATACCACTCTACCATAAGTTGTTTAGATGATATTCAAATTAGTCAACTTCATAGTTATCAATAGCGGCAATAGCGACCGCGATCGTCTGGATAGCGAGTAAATAGCGACATCCGGCGACGTCGCTGTAGTTTTTGCCGGAGACAAGGAAGAAGATGAAGAGGAAACAAGGAGAAAAGGAGTAGCGGCCGATAAATTTGTAGCGGCGCAACTTGTGACCCGTTTACCCGCATATCACTTGTAATTCGATGCTTTAATTATTTAAGACTTTAACTATTTTCACATTTAACCCTTTATCTTTCATTTGTTTACATATAGTATTAGTTTGTGTATATACACATTTGGTCCTTATATTTGTAAATTTGTACATAAAAATATTTTAAATTTTTTTAATACCGTATCGCTATTTACGAAACAGTGGGCGCTATTTCATCGCTATCGCTATGTAGCATATCGGTAGCTCATCGCTATTTACCACTATTCGCTTTCGATCACTATGGTCAACTTAGCCTCATTTCACATTTTTTTTACAAGCTGTTCAACCTTAAATCTTCCTTGCTAAGGCGGAGTAAAAAGCGAGGCAGTATCAAGCCATAGAGCCAGGCTTATTTGCAGCCTGGTTTCAAGTTCATTTTGAGGGTCAAGTATTACAAAGCATCCCTAACCATTATTCCACTGTTATGAATTGAGTGACCTAACCTTTATAAATAAATATGATGATTCAAACAATAGATATCAAAAGTGAGGTAACAACAGTACATGTATATAACAACAATTGCAAGTTTCTTGTAAGCCTTCATCTTTCATTGCTCATTTTCCACACTTGCTTTAACATAACGAACAGTCGAACACAATGGTATTCCACCATCACCCTCTGTTTCTCTTCATCTTAAAATTCACACTAGTCGTAGACTACAGCTAAGTAGACCCAAATCCATGAAAGTATGCAGGTCAGCACTCTTCAATGTACCACTTTAAACCTACGATTCAGAATCTAATGAATGTCTCACACACACAAGATCATCTAATTTGTTGCCATCCATTTTATACAATGAGACGCCTTCCATCTGCTTATAGTGAACTTGTGCTTCTTGTCTTAGGCTCTTAAAAGGCATAACTTCCCATTTACTGTAATTTGAATTCCTCCTGCTGCTACTCATATTTCTGGACCCGGATACGGGTCCGCTACCGTAAGGGCCCGCATTGCCCCACACCTTACAGTTGCCAAATTGTTCTGCTTTATCATATTCACCCTCTTCACTTCTTTTTAGTCGTGTGGCAGCTGCATGAGCTCTGCCTATCTTCTCACGACTTGGGACATCAGACCAGTCTTGGGCCCGTTTTGCTCTCATAGGAGAGTGTATCCTAATCACCTGAAATAATATTATCACATGTTACAGCCTACAGGTGACAAATGGACATGTCATATAGGTTGGGTAAGAGGTCAAACGGGTTGGGCCAGGTTACAATTGTATTCATCTTTTTGTATTTTGAAAATAATCAATGTGCTAAACAAAATTCAAATTACTATATTATTAATAATTAGGGAAGAAATTGACGTAAAACCATATGAATTGTCTATGAAGTAATACATAATCCCTGGACTAAAATAAACTGATGAAAAGTTTAGGTGACTTAAATCATATAAAAAAGGAACCTTTTGGTTATTATTTAAAAGTTGAAGAATTAAATCGCAAAACCACAGACTTTCTGAACGAACAAAATAAAAATACGTAGAACTTGTCAAGTTTAAAAGATTAAGGGGTCTATAATGTGATGAAATATTCCTCTTTATAAAGTTAGGAACTCAATCATACAGAAAGGACTTTCTCTTGAATAAGAATACCAGAGAAAAAAATGAGAAAATGTTTACTTACCCCAAGGCATTCTAGAAGTTGGTAGTAAGCCCTTCCTTGAAGTGGATTGTGACCTTTTCTTGGTTCAGAGAAGTATCTGGTCCTACAGGCAAAAGGGGTAATGCTAGTGAGTTGAAACTGGTCAGGTCCACAAAATTGTTCCTTTATTAATTAGTTAATTAATGTGTGAAATATGACTATTAAACCTATATATTACCACAATATACTAATCTATATGTATATATATATAGTTTGTTGAAGAAATTTATGATATCTATGCATTGAACATACACTCTGGACGACTTCTACTTGGTCTCCTTTTACTTTTAGAAATATTACGCCTTGCTTGTGGTGTGCGCATATGATGTATATATGCGTGGGTCATTGGGGGGCAAAAGTAAAAGTGCACTAATTTCGTGAAAATAACGTAAAAAACAACAGATGGTTAATCATGCATCATGTGGTGCCGTTGATAGCCAAAAGACACAGAGTACATGCACCAATCGGGCTTGTCCCGATTGCCAAGTGTTATGTGCCTTATGTCCAAGGCTTGATGCAAAACCACTATCAAGCCAGGGGTTTCACTGGAAGCAACCTCTCTATTCCCACAGGGTAGAGATAAGGTTGTCTACATCTTACCCTCCTCAGAGCGTACCTTAGCTTTGCTATTGGCGGGATTAACCAAGTATGATGATGACCCTTTTAGAAATACAACATAAACCAAATTGGCCCATTCACTTAGGGGGTGTTTGGTTGATACGTGTACAGGCGAAGGTATGCGATATATTGACAATCATTACGTTTGTCTGGTAGATAGGTTAGGTATAAAAAATCAGAAAGCAAACCCGAAGACTCAAACCCACCAAGGAGGGGGTGTTTATAATTAATTCACAAGTATGCCTCTCCCCTCTTCTCTCAAATACCCCATGCTTCTTTTCCTCCAAATCAAGAACTTTTGCTTTCTCTAACTAAAAACTTATTTAATTCTTCAATACATAGAAATACCATTTAAACCCAATTTTACAAACCAGACTAATGTACATACGGTCAAACAATCCACTTTGACCCGACCCGTGTATTCCGCCCCATAACCCGGAAGATCCACCTTGCACTAACTGCCCACGTATTCCATTTCTATTTCTATGCATTTTAATATCTTTTACTTTATGCTATTTTATTTTTCCTCAGCTTTGTGTTTAATTTATTTAGTAGGGGTCTAGGTAGTTTTAGTAGAAGTTACTTTTTGAATTCGTATATGTATGGGTCAAATGAAATGAGAATGGGAGTGTGAGTTTATGAATGATTTTTCTTGGGTTAATTTTCTCAAATGGATTTTTGAGTTGATTAATTTGATTCCATGCTAATTCAACAGTGGCATCTTGGATGGTATTCTTGGAGCCTAAATTAGAGTCAGGTGGTGTATCTGTATCTTGATTCTTGTTTAGTTTGTCCTAATCGTGTTCTTGTGTGGTGTTTCTGTATCACAATAATCTGTTAGATCTATCTGTTTCGTTTGATTTCAAATCTTTTATCCGTTGCATATTCTATTTCCTATCACAAACAACACTTTTTTCTATCAATCATACGTTTACATACCACCCACTATCAAACGTATACCTATAGCGATTTCAAGACTACAAACTAAACGACGCCTTGATTGCCACAATTACGTTGATTTGTATGGTGGGAATCATTTAACGTCGGGTGTGATACCATGTTCTCTCATATAACTATTATATTTACATTTCCTCAAGTGCGTATTTTTGTGTCGTGCGTGTGTGTGTGTGTGTGTGAGAGAGAGAGAGAGAGAACTGACCATTCAGTGTAGCCAGGATCAACAGTGAAACCATAAATATCAACAATATCACACATAGAAAGTGCAAGCTCAACTGATTTCATCCCAGTTCCTTTGGCACCTCTGCGTAATACAATACCTTGGAAAAGATAGACCGGATTCGGAATCATCTGAATATTTTTTAATAAAATAATATGTTAGGGTTGCTTTAAAGAGATGAGAAACTGTAGTTATATCATCCCCAAACCAAAAATACTTTCTAATTATATTTTCTTTTCCGAATAGAATGCACACCTATGTTTGATGACTCACTGAACGGGTTCATAATGGTCTTGCACAACTTGATTTGACGACATCGAATTGAAACAATTCACAAGCAAAAAGCCTGACCTAATACTTTTACATTGAATTGAAATATTGTATATGTCATTCTACATTGTCTTCACAAAATTTTGGAACATACAGCTTGTGTAGTCTACTAGTTTCTACCTATAAGGTTATAATTACACATGTATAATAAGGATGATGCCACAAAATAAAAACACTATTATAAACTTTTGGTACATACAACTTTGTAGTCTACTAGTTTTGGTACATACAGCTACTAGTTTCTACCTATAAGGTTATAACTACGCATATATAATAAGGATGATGTCGCAAAATCTAAGCAGTTAATGCGGTAAAATATCGGATATTGGTCAAGGACCGATATTTGAGATATCGGTTATCGCGGTGAGATATCAGTAATTTTTATATCATGCAAAATCATATACATAGAAATTTAACACTAATAATTCAATATACTCTACTAACATTGACAAAGTAACCTTTTGCAACTTGCAAAACACTAACAATTGTAGCAAGTAGGAACTTGTTACTTGTTAGGACTTAAAACACTAAAATTTAACACTAACACTTAAGAATTAAGACATAAAACACTACTAGTGGCAATAAGAAGAAAGACAAATGGAAGAACTAAGAAGAAAGGTACTGATATCGGGAATATCGGTCAAATATCAGTCAATATCGCCAATAATATCGATACCGATATTTTGTACCAATATATTCGCCGAGTTAACTACATAGCGCAAAATAAAAACATTACTTTAAACTTATTTCTACATATAATAGCAGTGTACTTAAAAATTATGAGTAACAGCAATGTACTTTCAAATTTCTTAACAAGAATAGCAACACGATTTACCTCATGATAGTTATAGCCTTATAGGAAAATGGAAGTATGTTGCGTTGCTAAATTATGGATTAACATGCGAAACTATGTTGCTTTACGTGCAATTTTTTCTATATACAAAAACCTAGTTCATGCCGGGAAACATGCATCTTTCAACCCAAAAAGGAAGAGGGGGCCTTAAAAGTAGCCCATTATCTTTCCAAATTTGTGTCAGAAAAGAACATTGATTTTTGTCCTCAAGGCCTTTGCAGTTTACTATCCCGGCTTGTCAAGTAAGGTACAAATACAAAGAGATGACTTTAATATGGTCAACTGCAAGTCTTTATGTTTTTCACAATTGAATGTAGACAACACTTTACAAATATGACCAGGAAGACAGTACCTAACTTTGCTATATTCCCTAGAAGTCCGCAATTATACTATGGGTTCAACAAATAGCATATTTGTTGTAATGAATACATGCACAAAGGGAATATGTAAAAAAGGCTGAGATTTTAATATATCTGCTTAATAATACTTACATCAATCATCTGGTTGAAGTCTCTGTGAGTCACACTTTTGATAACAAGCACCTCATCATCTGCGAGAGAAACAGAAAACAGTAACAGTGTGACACCTGTAAATAACTTTATAAAAAAGGAATGTTTGTAAACTATTGTGTTCATCTAAGGTCTCTTATGGAGCTGTGGTTTCTGGCGATAACAAAAACACGAGACAATTTTTTATTCAAAGAGGAGTGGAAAGACATGTACGTATGTAACATAACACCGTTAAATGCAGCAAACATTACATGTAACTAGGTCACCTAAAAGGCTTATTAAAAATAATCTATGGGTAGCCAGACAACACAACACTAGCTAGATCCTACTAAGGGCTTTAAGCACTGCACATCAAGTGAAATAAGTAACTGCCTATATCTTTCAAAACAATAGATGACTGCATCATTAAGATTGGTAGTCTGTAAAAGCGGTATAAACTTTCTTGAACATTGTTGATGAATATTAGGGATTATATATATATAATGAGATAAATAAAGAAAATTCTATCACCCACTACCCAATATTTACCAAATACAAAATATACAAATAATATATTTTCCTAACTAAGAGCCTGCTAGGGTTTAGACTTCAGAGTTTACCTGATCCATTAAGGATGGGGATCATGTTACGAGCGGTTCCCCTAACTCCCAAACGAAAATTTCTCTTTAGACCAACATGTTTTGCATATTTCTGCAAGAAAACGTATAAACAGAGGAGCCACTTAAACAATATAAGGACTTTAGGGAAACTGGAAACATCAGCTAAATATCAGTCTTTGGGGTTGCCTAATTCACCTCGTTAACTGGTGCCTCATTGTCTCTTATAACTGCATCATGACTGTCAATTTCTTCACCAAATTCAGTCTTCAATAAATCACCTGAGTTTCCAACAACAGCACATTTATGAAACTGGCGAGGGTGAAATGGAGGTTTGGCTGGCAAAATTGGATTAAGGTGTTCTTCACAAAGTGTCCTATTGCTGCAATCCTTTGCGCCTCTAGAATTATGGAAGAAATCAATGTGAGCAAAGAAATAATGTTATTTGGCAAGTTTGAACCACTCAGCCAAATAAATGATGAAAAAAATGACAAAAATTAAATAACCAAATATATCCATTATTAATCATTAGAAGAAAAAAAGCATACAGTTGTGCTATTCTTTTGGCTGCATAGTCCATCCAGCCATCAGGCCGTGCATCTAAATATTCTCTTGTCAAAACTGTAGTCATGTTACGGTACTGCATTTTAAACAAAGAAAAGGCATTAGAGTATGCATTGAGAGGAACAAAAAAAACGTGAATATCTAACAACAAATGGTGAACCTGTTCCCACAGGAGAACTGCCTCACAAACGTCATATTTGTACTCCAATGCCTCATAAGTCTTAAATTGTGGATTCAACTGCAAGTGAACACCAAATTTAGTGGTCAATTTATGCAGAGAGATCCATACATAAATAGACAGACAAACAAGCAGATAAAGAAAGAGACATACCCAAGTGCTATTTGTCCCCTCGGGAAACTTAAGAATCAACTTGCAATGGTCAATGATATGTGCCGTGAGTCCAAATCCTCTGTTTGCCTACACATGACTCGGATCGATCAACAATACCACTAAGAATTTGCCTCATTATACTTAAACAAATAAACAAGAGCGAATCCTAAATAAAAGAACAACCATATACATAACACATTCACAAAGTAAGCATTAAAAAACTGGCATTCTTAGTATATCCCTCAACTAACATATAACAAACAACTAACAACCTCCAAAGCCACACCTACACTAACAACAAGTATGCAAAATCGACCGCTAACCACGCGTTGCTGAACGTCCAATTGAAAATCTCAATATATTAATCTATAAATCTTACTGTATAAATAAAACAAAGAAAGAGCAGGAAGCTAACCACGCATTGCTGAACGTCCGATTGAAAATCGGATAAGATCTGGACGTCTTCTGCGTTAATAATGTTGGTTCGAGTACCTACAAAAAACGCATAAACATATTAACATTGCAGTCGATGAGATTAATATAAAAACTGTTGGAAAAAGGAAAGTAGAGATAGATAACCAGTGAAGAAAACCGATTGAAGAGCAAAAACAAGGAGAGAGAAAATAGTGGCGGCACATATGAGATGAATAAATGTAGGTCTTCTTGGTGAGGACTTGAGAGGTCTGGTCATGGTGATTTAGGTCAGTGGATCTGTGGTGGTGAAGTGTGGTAGTGTAATTGATATAGGTTAGTTGTTTGTTTCTGGTCTGGGTGTAATTGTTTGGTAGCTAAATGGCTGTGGATTGGGTTCAAGTGCAGAGACAATGAAATGCAATCGATGTTCGTCGTCTTCTTCTTCTTCTCTAGATTCACACCAATCGAGAATCCACCAGAAAGTTATGACCACAATTGCACAAACCATTCGATGAAGGGGGTTGGGTGTAATATGTTTTTTTTTTTTTCATATTTTGTATTTATGATTTTACGTTACTAAAATAATAATTTTTAAAGGTTTTAATTTATTTCCACGAGGGAAGGGACTCACATGCCGAGTGCCGACAGTAGCGAGGGGATGTTTTGAAAAAACTAGTATAGTCAATAGTGGCGGATTTAGATCAAAATTTTAGTGGTAACGTAATACAAAAAACGTCAAAAATACGCAAATTTTCCACTACGCCGGAAAAATTGAGGGGTAGCGGGCGCAACCCCTCCTCCTATGCTAAGTCCGCCACTAATAGTCAAGAAAGTGTAGACATATACATAAAACCAGCTCGGTTACTAGATTAATACGGCAAAAAACGACCTCATATGTTTGTGATCACATGTAGCATTAGGTAGCTCAAGTCTACCATCAATAGTTTCAAGAAAAACTCTCCTCATGAACGCTCGCGGTAAAGATCAGATTCAAACTTGAGACCTCGGCCTTCAACCTAAATCTTCACTTCCCCTCCAATGTTGGTTGAGCTATACTAGATTTTTAAATAACTCGTTTGATGTAATAAAATGATTCTAAACGTAAACAAAACAATATCATACTTGCTCTAGTAATTTACATGATTATCCGCACATTAAACTGTATTTGTACTGGATCCCACTTTAACAATGAAACTTCTACTTGCAACAAAGGGATTAAAGTAACAAATACTTGAACACTCCGGAGCTTTAAATTAGTTGGAAGCTGTTACGTGATTTAAATTGAGTAATTTAAACAAAGGGACTCAGCTGAAGACGTAGTATTACAATACACATGTTCAAATTAATAGAGTTTATAATGCTATAGTCTAGAGAATCACATGTTCAAGTCCAGGGGTCATTACTCGAAAATAATGACCAATCCAACAAAGCATATAAGTTAGAGCCAAACATAAGGATAATACAATAAATGATAACTTGATTACATAAGCATATGGTATTTTTAATAATTAAAGATAATATAAATATTATTTGCATTGTGGGTTTAAAATCATAGTTATATGACAAAGTATGAATGTAGTTCCTTTTTACATGTGTTAACACATGATGAGATATTCGTTGATTATGCAAAACTATGTTAAAAACGTGTTAGCTAATTACTTTAGAAGTATGCCTTTCTTTGATTGGTTTACAATTATTTAAAATTAAAATTCTTTTCTTGGAAAAAATAAAATTTTAGCAAGTGGTAAAAAAAACTAATCTAAAAAAACATATAAATTTTAACCCCATCTGACTAATTTATTTTCGTCTCCATTGTAGGGATGAGCATGGTATCGGTCTGGTACCGAAATTTCCTAAAAGTGGGTACCGGTACCGAAAACAACCGGCACGGTACGGTACCGGTATCGGTACGGTACCGGTATTTGAACATAAAAATCGGTAAATACCGATACCATACCGAACAAAAAATATAGGTACCGGTAGTGATACCGAAATTGATTCGGCATCGAAAATTCGAAACCGGTACCGATACAGTACCGGTTCGATACCGATACCCGATACCATTTGCTCATCCATACTCCATTGCCCTTTAGGAATTAAAATAAACAGGCAAACAGGTTGTCTGTCGTCATATCTCAACTGCTGCACTTAAAACCCACCCTTTCCCTGTAGCAGCAATATAGATAAAACGAAGATTTCATGATTAAACGAACCACAACTTGATCTTCCCTTCAACTTATTATCTTCGTGTTCAATCGTCTTAGGGTTATCCGTCCAAAACACCGATAATGGGGAGCAACACTAAGAAGGAAGTGATTCGATTGGAGCGTGAAGCCGTCATTCCTATTTTAAAGCCCAGACTCGTCATGTCTCTCGCTAATCTTATCGGTAATTTTACCAAACTTATTTATTTTTGCTGTTGTAACACTTATTGATTGCGTTGTAACGATGTTCGCCACGTCAATTTTGTGTTTAACTCGTTGTTTTGGTTTCTAGAGTGTTCAATTTTGGCTTAATATTAATATGAGCCTTGGTTGTTAATATCTAGGGCTGGTATGTTTAAAGTGGTGGGAGATCTCTTTTGTGTTAGGGCTTACTAGATTAGTGAGCATTAATTAGTTAATTATTGAGAGTGAAACATTAATGTGGATTTGTGTTGGATAGGTCAATGGCATAGACTACTTTTGGTTATGTTCTTGGTTTTACAAAACGCACAAAAGCGACGAGGTCTAATACCGAGGCTCAAAGCGCAAAAGCGGTGGGCTTTTCATATGCGAGACGCAAGACGATTATATAATTTTTTTATATATCCTATAGGTTTTTAGCATCCTTTATCCAAAATATAGATATAAATAAGGTTTATATATGATTTAACTTAAATGTACAACCTTTTTAGGCTTTTAGTTACATGTATAATACTTTGTAGCACAAAAACACCCTGTGTACAAAAAGCGCTTGCCTTAGGGCTGGTATATATGAGACAGTTTGTTGCAGATTGATGTTAACCGTTATCGAGGCTGCATATATTTTTTTCTACCCCAACTAGTAAGGGATACGAGGGTTTTTATTATAGTTTGTTGTTCTACTTTCAGTTGTGCAGATCTATGTGTAGTTTTACTACAGTGATATCTGATTTGTATTTAAAAAATATGTTATCTTTCTTTATTTCTAATATCATATGACAAATCGTGTTAGATGCATTTTACTTGAATTACTTTTCCACAGCTGAATAGCTGATCATCTTTTATGCTAACTGCTGCTACTCTCAAATCTCACCAAACTTGGTTCAGCATTGTTGTATATCATGATCTCTTTGTTTCTCATGTTGTGTTATGCATTCTTTTTGTTCAGTTGTTATCTGACAGTGTATTAAAATCCCTGTGTAATGTGACCTATGTCGCTTAGAAATTCAGCAATAGCAAAAAATTATAATATAATATAACATACACATATGGCCAGATGTATCTATTTTCTGGAATGAAGTTTATTACCTTTTTAATTTTAAATAAGGTTCATACTGCAGAACACAGCTCTGACCGAGCAGAATTCTTGAAGCTTTGCAAGAGAGTCGAGTACACAATTCGAGCATGGTACCTTCTTCAGTTTGAAGATCTCATGGTATTTAACAATTAACATTCTATTTATTTAATTCACTTATGCTATATAACAATGCCCATTTGTAAAAAAAAAAAAGCGATTTATAGATCTGTTGTTAATTTATGCGGTTCTCATACTTGCAGCAACTGTATTCACTCTTTGATCCTGTCCACGGGGCTCAGAAATTGGAGCAGCAAAACCTATCAGAACAAGAAATTGATGTTCTTGAACAAAATTTCCTTTCATATATGTTTAGGGTACCATGCTTTGAAATCCTCAAATTATTTCACATCAATGTTTTTATCTTTTAAACTGCAATTTTGATGGCTGTAGGTGATGGATAAAAGTAATTTCAAGATATGTTCCAATGAGGAGATTGATGTTGCACACTCAGGGCAGTATCTTTTAAATCTTCCTATCACAGTCGACGAATCAAAGGTTTTCTGCTGCAGTGATACATACCTTTGTGCTGTAATCACTGTCTTCATGTCTGGTTGGCTACTAACATCTCTTTTTTATTTGGTTTTGCCTTTTTCTAAATGTAGATTGATAAGAATCTTTTGAAGCGATACTTTGAAGAGCACCATCATGATAACCTTCCTGACTTCGCTGATAAGGTATTGCCATAAATCTGGTTTAGAGGTGGGAAGTTAACACACCTTTTAACAAATTGGTCGATTTGATTGGTGGTATAATCTTAATTCTTAAAGGTCAAATGGTCCAAAAGTGTTGAACGTGGCCCAAAGTCTATTTTTAGCGTGTATAACCTTCTAAATCATTTTTATTCAAAGATTTAGATCGCTGTTGCAAAGATCTTGTTTTTACATGCATAATTAACGCATTAGTTAGTTATGATTTTTTAACAGAAAAAGGAAGTGTTTGCAGGTCAACCGACCCTGTCTGTTTTGAAGTTCAACCCAGATCTGTTATGACCAATCTTCCATCTGGGTCATCTTGTTTTGTTTTGATGCTTAATGCTTTGCACATCACTGTGATACGTAAAATATTTCCCTCTTGTTGTTTACTGTTTGTTTTGGTAGTATGTAATCTTCCGTCGAGGCATTGGAATTGACAAAACTACTGACTATTTTATTATGGAGAAGGTGGACATGATAATTTCACGTCTATGGGCATGGATTATGAGACTAACAAGGTAATTTATTTACAAATTTTACTAATGAAGTCAGTAATATTTACATAGAGAGCTTGTTGATGCTTAGTTTTTCATTATGCTTGCAGGCTAGGAAAGATTTTTTCTAGAAAATCCAGTGTGCGAATTAAGAATGACCCAAAGAAAGATGATGAAATTACAAATGAAGAATTTCCGGATGATTTATATGTTGAGCGGGTCCGAATTGAGAATTTGGAGATCAGGTATGAGCGAAATCTAGATTATTTTTATTTTAAGTATATATTTGTTTTTGAAATTTCTTTGTGTTTAATATTTACTACATGCTTATTTCCATTCCACTAGTTTACGGAATTTGGCGAGTAAGATTACAATCCAAGAACCTACATTTGATAGGATTATAGTTGTGTACAGGTATGCCTTTTATTATTGGATGTATTTGTCAAAATTCTGGATTCGGATCCAATTTATTTAAATATGTTGTAATGATTGATGTTTAGGCGGGCGAGCGCCAAAAAGGGAGAAAAGGATCGGGGAATTCATGTGAAGCATTTCAAAAACATTCCAATGGCAGATATGGAATTAGTCCTAGTGAGTTTTCTTTTATATGTGTTTGTAATTTGTATAATATCTAGGTGACATTTAAATCCTTTTACTTATGAATGAGCTGATATGGGTTATGTATTATCTGTATCGGGTCAAATGAACCAGATAAAAAAAAAAAGGGAAAATCACGATTTTAGCTTTTGACTAGCAAACAAAGCCAAACTGCTCACTGAATTCCACGTCACTCAGGCGACTCTTAAGACCCTTCAACTATTAGTGAGTCAAAACATGACACGTGGCTAAGTTTACTTGAGACGACCTAAAGAGACGAGAGGAGACGCCTCATCCGCAAGGAGACGACTCAAAGCCGTCTCCTCTCGTCTCTTTGAGTCGTCTCAAGTAAACTTTGCCACGTGTCGTGTTTTGATTCACTGATAGTTGAAGGGTCTTAGGAGTCGACTGAGCGGCGTGGATTTTAGTGACACGTCTCCACATAGAAACCTCGCGTGGCTTTTTTAGACGGTCAAAGGCTATATTCGTGATTTTCCCTAAAAAATTAGTTGAAAAGGGTCAAAAATCAATGAAAGTGGTAAAGTAGTAACCAAATTTTGTTCATTGTCAATAAAAGCAACATGATATAAGAGCACTCACATTGGAGTCTTCATCTTTAAATTTTAGAGATTTTTATTTTCTCCATCTCCAAAATATAAAGAGTTTGCCATAGTGAATCTCTATCAAACAGTTTTGGGTTGTACTATGATCTTTTTGGTTTCTACATCTAGCATGGAAGGACCAGAAAGAAATGATAAAAAAAAACAAATATAAAGATGAAGAATGGGTTATGGAAGGTTAAGATAAAGATTCCAATGGAAATGATCTAAGGCCATTATAATTATGAGATTCAATAACCTAACAAACACACTGAATAAAATCCCACTCGTAGCAGAAGCTTCTAGTAGGGTCTATAGAGGGTGGGATGAGGACAGACCTTATTTCTAGTCAAGAGGACAAAGATGTTGCTCTCAATGGGAACGCTCTAAGGCCATTATAATGGCGAGATTCAATAAGCAAGCGAACATACACACAAAATAAAATCCCACTTGTAGCTGGTAGCAGAAGTTACTAGTAGGAGCTATAGAGGGTGGGACGAGGACAAACCTTATCTCTAGCCGAGGGGACAAATATGTTGCTCCCAACTAAGTATTTCGGTTCTAAAAATCTCCTTTTTGCATGTATAATATAGTCATTGCAGTCAATATAGCATAAATTTTGGCAAGGTAATCAAAACAACAAGACAGGAACAATAACATACAACAGTGAGATAAGTATAGTACTAACAGGTACAGAAGCAAAAGCAAAAGCAACTGAAAATAAACACGTAACCTCTTAAAAGTACCTCTATGTTCCCCTAAAAATCTATACAACAAGACAAAGCTAAGGAAAATGTATGACTATAGCAGACGGAATTGAAAGAAGAACTAGTTGTACGAAAAGCTAAAGTCCCAAGATGCTAAGACATAGATCTATACACTCCCCTAAAAGTCCATAACCTATATTTCTCCGTCTTTGTGAACTCCTATTCTCGATTGTGTTCTCGGAGAGGTGCACATCTAGCAATTTCCGCCTAATCGACCCATCCCGTGTCGGTTTGGGTTTATCCCTCATCCCCTTCACCGTGAGGATTTCCACAATTCTTATTGGAGCCTTCATCAGTCTCCTCTTCACATGAGCAAACCATCTCAACCCCCCTTCCGGCCTTCCCATATCTCTTATCTAATTTGAGATGCATGCTACTCCCAACTTTTGCCGAACCATTTCATTTCTTATTTAGTCCGAACTTGTGTGCCCACAATCCTACCTCACCATCCTCGTATCTGTTGGCATTTCGTACAACATAGCTGGTTGAACCGTAACCCTATAAAATTTTCCCTTTAGTCTTATAGAGAAGCTCATGTCATGCAATACTCCGGTGGCTGCACTCCACTTGCACCAACCTGCCTACCAATTATGTGTTGACACATGGAAAAAGATTAAATAAAAACCACCACCTCACAATTTTCTTGGTTCCTAATTAATAAGTTGCTAGTAATAAAAGATGTTACCATTTCTGTGAATTATCAAGCTAGTTGCTAGAATAAAGAATGATCACTTGGTATGTTGCTAATCTATTGAAATCAACCATTCAGCCCTACCTGTAATGCATACCACCTCCTTAATCCTGTTATGCAAAAAAAGGTTAGATTAATATTGTAACCCTGTAGTTATTGTTATCTTTGTTTAACAAGTAAAAAAGCCCTATATTTACTTGTAATATTATGTTTAATAAGTAAAAGTTCCGCAAAAAGGGTTTCGAGGTCAACCCAACCCTTTTTTAATAATACAAATATTTACAAATCCCGTTATCCGCCCATATAATCTTCTCTTTAATTTTTATTTTGCTAGCTGGTTGTTTTTTAAGTTTGTGTTTCTTATTGACAGCCAGAGAAGAAAAATCCAAGTTTAACCCCAATGGACTGGGTGAAATTCCTTGTTTCTGCTATAGTTGGGCTGGTGAGTTTTTTTCATAGTTCATGTGGTTTGATACTTGTTAAAGGAAGGTCATTGGTACACCTAAAATAAGTACTTTACACGTGTAAAGTACAGTATCCACACAGCGATGGTAAAAGTCACCATAACATGCATTTCATGTATATGAAGTAATTTTTATGTATATAAATAACTTTCCCTGTTAAGATGCAGTAATTAAACCCTCTCTTCTCCAGGTGGCTGTCATAGGTTCGATTGAGACTCCTCAAGCTGACTTTTGGGTCATGTTTGCTGTTCTCTCCGCAGTTATTGGTTACTGTGCTAAAATATACTTCACGTGAGTTTTATTTTTCTTATTATGTGGTTAATGTTTTCCTGATGAACATAAATGGTGCGTAAACAAATCTACATTTATCGATATTCATATGATTGTTGTAGGTTTCAAGCAAATATGGATGCATATCAGAACCTGATTACACAATCCATGTATGACAAACAACTGGATAGTGGAAAAGGCACTCTTCTTCATTTGTGTGATGATGTTATTCAACAAGAAGCAAGTGTTCCTACACATTTTTTATTATTTTTTTCTTTTTTTGTCTTTTAGCATTTAGGCTATGGGGTATGGTTCCACTTTCCACTCCCATAAAAACTGCCGCATTAGTGCCACATCATTCCGACATGGTTTCTACATATGGGGGTGTGGTTCCACTTTCCACATCCATTAAAAAAATAAATAGAAAAAAAAATATCGCCTCCCGTCTTACATCCAATATCCATACCTCACCTCAACGCCAGTAGAGTTTGCCATGCCATACGCTCAATGCCGTGACAATGCCACTTCTGACGCGGTGTTCCACGCTGTTGCCCACGGCCACCTCATCCCACACCATAGAAAGTTCCCTCCACACCCGGTAGAGGGTGCTCCAAAATATGTTATAGTTTTTTCTAAAAACTGTGCATCTCCTAGAATATGTGAGATGGTAATTCATCTCTTGCTGATTTGCAGGTAAAAGAGGTGATAATATCTTTCTTTATATTGATGGAACAAGGCAAAGCAACTTTAGAGGTACACATGAATATCAATCTGCGTGTTGTTATATATTATATGCTTCTTTTCAGCTGTATATATACGTGTATTGAGTTGCATTTTTTTAAAATTATTTTAGGATCTGGATTTACAATGTGAGGAACTGATTAAAGAGGAGTTTGGTGCAAGCTGCAACTTTGACGTGGATGACGCGGTCCATAAGTTAGAAAAGATGGGCATTGTTGCTAGGGTGAGATTGCATCAGCCTTGTTTTTGCCTTAGATGCAAATAGTATAATATTTAAATTTAAAACTGTTCTTATTATACATGACAAGTAATGCTACTTATTAGAGGTGCAATCTTGACCCAGTTAGTAAAGTATGGTTGATTTTGGGTTTCTTTTCCAATAGGTGTAATAGGTTAAATCATGTATATAGCTTAAAATGAAACTGGTTGAATGGGTCGAACATGTTCAAAGTTGATTAAAGTGTATTTCTAATATACATATAAAAAAAACTTGACTTGGGAGGAGCGAATTAGGCAAGATTTGATAGAGTTGTATCATGTGAGGAGGCGGCGCTCTACGGCTCCGGTTAGGGCAACGGAAGCCATCACGGTAGAGGGGAGGAAGAGTAGAGGGAGGCCCACATTGACTTGGGAGGAGCGAATTAGGCAAGATTTGATAGAGTTGCATCTCGCTGAGGACATGGTTCATGATAGGAATTCATGGAGACGTAGGATTAAGGTTAGAGACTTTTAGAGGCTTAGGTTGTCCCATAATTTAGGTAGACTTCGCCTGTCACTTTATCATCTATATATGTGTCTATATGGTGTTATATGGCTTTTCTGCTCACTTTCGCATCTCTTCCTTAGTTGGTGGTTTTCTATATTGTGTGTTTGTCTATGGTGTGTTTTGGAGCTGAGGGTCTCTCTGGAAGCAGCCTCTCTATCCTGAGGGATAGGGGAAAGGGTGTCTACATATCACCCTCCCCAGACCCTACTAATAGCTTTACTATAGGTGAGATTTACTGGGCTTGGTTGTTGTATAAAAAAAACCTTCCAGTTTGTTTTATTATAAAAATATTATTGAAGTAATAAAATTTTTGTAATCATGTTTTACGGTCCATTATGTATAAAAAGATTAAAAATGTTTTTATTTATGCTTCATTTGTAGGATTCTATCGGAAGGTATTACTGTGTTGGTTTGAAGCGTGCAAACGAGATCATTGGCGTCACAACAGAGGAGCTTGTACTCAAGGCAAATCTGGAGCATAGTTCTTGATGTTAAATCAACAGAGAAATGTGGTGTGCAATTTGTTTTTGTCATTGTTTTTGTCAAAATCTTTTTAATTTGTAACAATTGTATGTAATATATTTGTTGCAGCATCCTGTTACTGTTTGATTGCTGGTCCATATTCAGGTTGTGATTGTGTTATCATCTCTATTAATATTTGTTGCTGTCATATGTAAAATAAACAATGAGGACCTTAATAAAGTTGTAAAATAAAAGAAAACTAGTCATTTATATTAATCTTGATCTCATGCAAATCATTTACTAATTTACTAAGCATAAGTGACAAAGCTCTAGAGCACTACGTCCCGACCTTACATCGCACGCCTATGTCAAGATCAACGGATCCCCATGGTGAGGACCATGACTAACATGTCTATCCGGATGTTGTAACGCAGCATCCGGGTATTGGTGGTTCTACTTTGTGGACATCTAGAAGAGTTTTTTCTTTTTCTCTTTTGTCTAATTGTAGATCATTAGTTCATGACCTTGGTGACAGAGACGTGACAAAGAAATCCACATAGGAGGTTAGAAAATATATAAACCATGACTGGGAAATATTAACAAATTATATACAGGGTGTTTGGGATTTAGTTTGGAAATGCAAAAGTGCTTTTAGTCAAAAGTGCTTTTGGTCAAAAGTGTTTATTGCCTTATGACTTTTTGAAAATGAGTTTTAAAAAAAGTGTTTGGATTAGCTTTTCGGATGAGAAACGTCAAAAAGCCAATAAATTGTTGTTTTTTAAGTGTTTCGCTTAACTTATTGTGAATATTGGTTGTATGGGTGATAAATTTGTAATTTTTTTTTTCCAAAAGTCAAAAGCCAAAAGCCAGGATTTATAACTTTTCAAAAACAACATTTTCACCTTTAAAAGCCAAAAGTCAAAACAGAAAGTGCTTTTGGGTTATACAAACAGCTTATTGACTTATTGACTTTTTGAAAAAGCCAATAAATCAATAAGTTGTTTTGAAACTCAATCCCAAACACCCTCATAATATTCTTTCTAAATTTTAATCCATCACTAAAGTTAAGAAATATTAATAAAATGCTACTCCCTACACGTCATGTACTTGTTTGATATGTGATGCTTGGATGTCGACATTCTTATGGTCAAGTTAATACAAATTATATTGTAATATATATAGCTATAATAAACGACAAGACCCAACAAGTTTGCCACTAATAAAGTAGTCTTTTGGTAATTTATAATAACTCAATCTAACTTTATATGGAATTTTAAATTTTTAGTAGTTTTAACGATAGTCTGTGTCATAATATTCTATTTTTCTAGTAAATTGTGGGTAGGTTGTACTACCGAAGGGAATATGTCGATTCGTAACAATAAAATGGATACATGAACAAGTAGAATTTCAAATGGCCTGCAAAAGTTTTTATACTTTTTTTTTTTTAAATTTATATTATGTTCTTCAGAAATCCTGCTAACAAAAAAAATCCAACAAAACAATCGGTTGTGTCCATCTGTTATTTATTTAGGTAGGTAAACAAATCGAAATCATTCAATAACAATTCAGCGGAAAGTTCATGTGTACTTGTTTTAACGGTTTAACGAATAGTCGATATAAACAAGATTTTAGTTCATTTAGTTAAACAAACAAACATTAACAATCTTTCTAATTAACTATTATTTACCTTCATGAACTTTCCCTACACTACCATACATATATATATTTTTTGAACGGCTAATAAACGATGTCTCGATTATTCGAGGTACCCACCAATTGGTTACAAAAGCACATCATACGCCCCTGGGTGAAGACATGTCTTAGTTGCTCGCCCACATGTAGCGTCAGGTAGTCAGAACCCACCAAGCCACTAGTTCCAGGGAAAACCTGACCCCCACCCGCCCGTAGGCACGACAGTGGAAAATTAGTAAAACCTGGTGCCTGGTGGTATCAAGAATTGAACCTGACACCTCAAAAAGGCTAGGCTCTACCCATCATTTCTCATGCCACTCCACAACAAGGGTGAGACTTAATACTTTTTATGTAATAGCATCCTTTTATTGAAAAGTGAACAATAAAAAAATATATATTGTGCATATTTAATTTTTTTTTTAATTTTTTGTATTTTTTTTCAATATACACATATGTATAAATGAAAAAAAAAATAAATATTTTTTTTTTCATAAAAATGTGCGATTAAAGCAAAGAAAATAATTTTTTTTTGCCTTTATATGAAATGTGTGGTCTAGAATGGTTCTTTTAGTTTTTAAATAGATGTTGGTTCTCTTAGGATCCATACCCTATATTTGGTTATTTATTAAATAAGAAAAACGAATAACAATTTTATTATTAACGAACAAAAAAGAAAATCCGTGAGCTTAAAACTTCTTGAAGGTGTATGGAATGGGTCGTTGAGTATGCATGGGGCATAATATTTACACGGGATGGAGACACGTGGTCTTGTCTTTTTAACATTTTATGCATTTTTTTTTCTTTGCGTGACAAAGGTTTTGTTTAATCACGTGCATTTTTTTAAAGCAAGTTTGAACATACATTGGGTCGATTGGCCTCAAAAGTAATATTGTCGTTATCTTTTAAGATATAGGATAATATAAGTAAGTAACTTATATATTATATATACTAGTGAAAATACCCGCACATTGCGGCGGGTGTCTCGACATAATAGAAGTTTTCATTCCGTAGAAAACTCGTACAACGTTGCGGCAACGAAAATTTATAACGTGGCACATGCAAATAATCATGTGTAGGAACACCGTTCATAAAAATAAAAGAAATACAAATATTATTAGGAATTTCGGATTACAATACATAAATAAAAAGTAAATACAATACAAAGACAGAAATTAAAATTACAAGAAATGGAAATACAGAAAGCGAAAGGAATCTCGTGGTGACTGAGGCACGTGTAGAACACGCTTCCCTTAAAACAGATTTCGGGCCACCCAGGTGAACCCGCCTGTTTCCCAGGGTACAACAGCCTAAGCAGATTGCACTGCCGGAGAAAACCTAGCACCTGAAATAGTACCTGAAACAAGAGTGCGGAGGGCAGCGAAGTCAGGAAAATTATCAGACAGTAGGTGGTGGTTCGTGAACATGTATTCAGAGGATTTTTTCTGTGTGTCTCAACAGAGCTCACAACTCTGTATTTATCAACATGAAGGGAAGCATGCCAAGAGTCCATATTCAATAGTATTGAATTACTAGACTTAATCACAATTTAAGTCTTTGTAATTAATCACAAGACTTAATGACTCTTGACAGGTGAAGAATCTGAAAGGACGGACTAGAACCTGAGCCATGGGCTCGAGCCACACCAATCCAAGCTTGGTTAAAAACATAAAGGCGGCTCTCAAGCGGCTCGCGGCGATGCGAGCGTGCGAAGTGCAAAGTGCGCCATCAAAACGCCACATTACGCCCATCGCCCTCGTCCCGGTCCCGAGCCCGAGCCCGAGCCCGTGCCCGTGCCCGGGCGCGGGCGCGTCGGGTGCTTCGCACCCTCCTGGCTTCCACTGGGTGTGTCCTGTTGTATAGGAATACATTCCTCTACAGAATTCTACATATAAACCAACACATGATTTATATCTCCACCAATGTGGGACAAGCACAAATTCCCACAACATTAAAGTTCCACCACACACACTTAAAGCTTAGAACTCTCATTCATCTAGCTTTTATAATTAAATATCATTATATTAAACATTAATATAATATTTAAATTATTAAATTTCCAACAATCCCCCACATGAATGGAGATCGCCCCACACACTCAAGTGTCACAATAAAATTTCAGCGGTTAAGCAATGCAGGATAGGTAGGTATTCCCTTTGAACCCTCCTTTGTGATGTGCACTTTGTCTCCTAGCGGTTAGTAGACGCGATGTCCTTGAACCAACCCCTTTTTACGTAGACGTTATTACACATCACACATTACTCTCCCTGGTCTGGTTAACTCCTCATTGTCGTGTCCGTTTATGGTCATGGAGCACTATCCTGGTTCTGCGAGAGCTCTAGGAATTGCGCCCCCCACAATTCCATTTGAAGCGACCCCACTTCTCTCTAACATAGGTGATTTTTCCAAAATCATTAAAAGCCATATGCTTATCCTCCTTTGACATCACTGATTTATATTAAGGACGGACTAGGAAGTATGCAACTCCCTTTGTGTTTTGGGGTACTCCCCCACAGTGATCTTAGTCCGTACAGTTAGGTGGTCCTATTGAGCCTAGATCATGGGATCTCCAATCTTCTAGGATAGGTTTTCCGTTGTACAAACTTATTCCAAGGGCTTTAGTCCCATTCCTATTGACGACTTATGTACTACCTCTCTGCTTAAGCCTTTTGTAAGCGGATCCGCAATGTTATCCTTTGACTTCACATAGTCAATAGTGATAACCCCTGTTGAGAGCAGTTGTCGTATCGTATTATGCCTACGTCGTATGTGCCTCGATTTGCCATTATACATTGCACTTTTAGCTCTACCAATTGCCGACTGGCAATCACAATGTATGCAAATAGCCGTAACAGGCTTAGGCCATCTTGGAATATATTCCAAAAACTGACGTATCCATTCTGCCTCTTCTCCAGCTTTATCTAAAGCAATAAATTCAGATTCCATCGTGGACCTAGCTATAAGAGTTTGCTTGGAAGATTTCCAAGCTATAGCTGCTCCTCCAAGGGTAAACACATAACCACTTGTGGATTTAGAATCTTTCATATCGGATATCCAGTTGGCATCACTGTATCCTTCCACAACAGCTGGATCTTGGCCATAATGCAGTCCATAATTCCTTGTGTATCTCAAATACCTCAACAGTCTTGTCATGCTTTTCCAATGTTCAGCACTAGGATTACTAGTATATCTGCTTAGCCTGCTCACAGCATATGCTAAGTCTGGCCTGGTACATGACATGAGATACATCAAACTGCCAATGATCCTTGAATATTCCAATTGAGCAACACCCTCACCTCTATTCTTTGCCAAATGTTGAGAGGTATCAATCGGGGTTTGAGCCACACTTGTGTCTTCCGAATTGAACTTCTCAAGGATCTTATCCACATAATGAGATTGACTTAACACAAGACCAGTTTGGGTTCTAATAATCTTCACTCCAAGAATTACATCAGCTAGACCCATGTCTTTCATGTCAAATCTCGCTTTCAACATGTCTTTAGTAGATCTGATCATCTTGTCATCACTCCCAACGATAAGCATATCATCCACATAAAGACATAAGATTACATAACCTTTAGAAGTGTCTTTCACATAGACACACTTGTCACATTCATTTATTTTGAAACCACTGTTAAGCATAACATGGTCAAACTTTTGATGCCATTGTTTTGGAGCTTGCTTTAAGCCATACAGTGACTTGACGAGTTTACATACTTTGCCTTCTTGGCCAGGAGCAGAGAAACCCTCAGGTTGCTCCATGTAAATCTCTTCCTCTAACTCCCCATTTAGAAATGCAGTTTTTACATCCATTTGATGTATTTCCAAATTTCTCAACGCTGCAATTGCAAGCACCAATCTTATAGAGGTTATTCTAGTCACAGGCGAGTACGTGTCAAAGTAGTCAAGACCTTCCTTTTGTCTATACCCTTTGATTACGAGCCTTGCCTTATATTTGTCAACAGAGCCATCAGCTTTCATCTTTTTCTTGAATATCCATCGATATCCAAGTGGCTTGCACCCTGGTGGAAGATCAACTAACTCCCATGTATGATTCTGCAAAATAGAATCAATCTCACTTTTGATGGCTTCTTTCCATTGAGGTCCATCTGAAGAGGTGACTGCTTCTCGATAGGTTTGAGGCTCACTTTCAACCATGTAGGTAAGAAAATCAGGCCCAAAGGATTTTTCAATCCTTTGCCTTTTGCTTCTTCTTGGCTCAACCTCTTCATCCTCTGATCGTTCATGGGTTTTATTTTGAACAACCTTATCAACCGCTGTTGATGAACTCGCATGAGTTTGTTCTAATAACATTGGGAACTCCTCTTCAAAATAAGTTGCATTTCCTGGCCTTGTTTCTATTATGGAGTTCTTATGAACATCAGGATTTTTGGACTCATGCACAAGAAAACGATGTGAAGTCCCATTTTGGGCATATCCAATAAATATGCAATCAACAGTTTTAGGCCCAATTCTAAGAGCCTTTGGAGGTGTAACAATTACCTTGGCCAGGCACCCCCACACTTTCAAGTATTTGTAGGATGATTTATGTCCCCACCATAACTCATATGGTGTTACATCCTTATTCTTGAAAGGAACTTTATTTAACAAAAAATTGGCCGACAAAATGGCCTCCCCCCACATGTCCTGGCTCATCCCAGAACTTATCAACATGGCATTCATCATTTCCTTTAGTGTACGATTCTTTCGTTCCGCAATGCCATTTGATTGGGGTGTATAGGGTGGGGTACACTCATGTATTATGCCACTTTTGGCACATTCATCCCCAAATGGCGAAACATATTCACCTCCCCTATCACTTCTCACACGCTTTATTTTCTTATTAAGTTGATTTTCAACTTCAGATTTATACAAGATAAACTTGTCAATTGCTTCATCTTTACTCTTAAGTAAATACACATAACAATACCGCGTACTGTCGTCAATAAAAGTAATAAAATACTTATTTCCACCTCTAGTGGGAATTGATTTTAAATCACACACATCAGTGTGAATCAAGTCAAGGGGCTCAGTTATTCGATTAACTGATTTAAACGATGATCTTGTTTGTTTGGCTTCAACACATGTTTTACATTTTGATTTCGAGTCTATGGCAAAATTTGGTATGTAATCTAATTTAATCAAACGACGCATCGAATTAAAATTAACATGACCAAGACGACCATGCCAAACATTAGGAGACTCAACCAAGTAAGCAGAAGTAGTAGCATTCTTATTCATATTCTTAGTAACAGCCATTACATTGAGTTTGAACATACCATTCTGGGCATAGCCCTTACCAACAAACATACCACGCTTACTTAAAACAAACTTGTCACTCTCAAAGAGTAGACGAAAACCAAACTTATTAAGCAACCAACCCGACACAAGACTCTTACGCAGGTCAGGAACATAAAGCACATTGCTTAAAGTGAGCTCTTTTCCAGAAGTCCACTTCAAGATCACATCACCTTCACCCTTGATATCTGCTGTAGCAGCATTCCCCATGTACAGCTTCTCATCTCCCACCACCTCTCTAAACGTACTAAAGAGGGCCCTGTCTGGGCAAACATGGCGAGTAGCCCCAGTGTCCACCCACCACCCTTTTGGACTATTAGACACCAAATTAACCTCCTCCATCATGGCAGTGAGGTCTGAAATCATGGCCACTAAAGGCACATCATCATCAACAACCATAAGCGCCTTCTCACGTTTAGGTGCTTTGCATTGATCAGCTTTGTGACCAGCTTCATTACAATTGTAACATTTCCCTTTGAAGGAACTAACCTTCTTTCTCACACCACCTTTCTTAGGCCCAAGATCACGACCCTTACCTTTTGATTTTTCACCAAATTTGTGGCCTTTGTTGCTCTTATTCCCCCTTGAAGACTGACCATGCTCAATAATGTTGGCTCTTGCAGTACCTTCAACTTGAGTTCCTTTTAGAGACACTCTGTTATCTTCCTCAATACGCAAACGAACCACAAGATCTTCAATGGTCATTTCCTTTCGCTTATGCTTAAGGTAATTCTTAAAATCTGTCCAACTTGGAGGAAGTTTTTCAACCATTGCAGCCACTTGGAATGTTTCACTAAGATTCATTCCTTCAGACAGAATATCACTGAGGATCACTTGCAATTCTTGGACTTGGCTAATAACGGTTTTGGAATCCACCATTTTATAGTCCAAAAATCGAGCCACAACATATTTCTTAGTACCAGCATCTTCAGTTTTGTACTTGCGCTCCAAAGATTCCCAAAGTTCTTTGGCAGTTGGTATTTTGCAGTACACGTTATACAATGGATCAGCCAGTCCATTCAACACATAGTTTCTGCATAGGTACTCAGAGTGTTTCCAAGCATCAAGTGCGCTCACAGATTGCGCATCAGAGTTCCCTTCAGCAAGTTGAGGGGGAACCTCAATCAAGAATCTCGCAAGATTCAGAGTTGTTAAGTAAAACAACATCTTTTGCTGCCATCTTTTGAAGTTCAAACCAGAAAACTTTTCTGGTTTCTCAGCATGGTTCGCAACCGCCTGGGCTGCCTGGGTACCAACTAATGGTCCCACAGTGGTGGATGTCGATCCAACAGTTGTTGATGAAGCATTAACACTCGTAGCCATTTCTGAAACAAGAGTACAAAATTAGTTTACAGAAATAATCGAAGAAAGGAATAATCCTTTTTTTAACAATAGAATTTGGTTTACAAAAAACCAAACTGTTTGGTTTACAAAAAACCAAATGGAACTCACAAAGAGTTTATCAAAACAGTTTGTTTTGCAATCCGAAAATTTTTAAAACAAAGTATGAACGGAGTTTTAAAAATCTGTTTTAAGCTTGTAGGAACACCGTTCATAAAAATAAAAGAAATACAAATATTATTAGGAATTTCGGATTACAATACATAAATAAAAAGTAAATACAATACAAAGACAGAAATTAAAATTACAAGAAATGGAAATACAGAAAGCGAAAGGAATCTCGTGGTGACTGAGGCACGTGTAGAACACGCTTCCCTTAAAACAGATTTCGGGCCACCCAGGTGAACCCGCCTGTTTCCCAGGGTACAACAGCCTAAGCAGATTGCACTGCCGGAGAAAACCTAGCACCTGAAATAGTACCTGAAACAAGAGTGCGGAGGGCAGCGAAGTCAGGAAAATAATCAGACAGTAGGTGGTGGTTCGTGAACATGTATTCAGAGGATTTTTTCTGTGTGTCTCAACAGAGCTCACAACTCTGTATTTATCAACATGAAGGGAGGCATGCCAAGAGTCCATATTCAATAGTATTGAATTACTAGACTTAATCACAATTTAAGTCTTTGTAATTAATCACAAGACTTAATGACTCTTGACAGGTGAAGAATCTGAAAGGACGGACTAGAACCTGAGCCATGGGCTCGAGCCACACCAATCCAAGCTTGGTTAAAAACATAAAGGCGGCTCGCGGCGATGCGAGCGTGCGAAGTGCAAAGTGCGCCATCAAAACGCCACATTACGCCCATCGCCCTCGTCCCGGTCCCGGTCCCGAGCCCGAGCCCGTGCCCGGGCCCGGGCCCGGGCGCGTCGGGTGCTTCGCACCCTCCTGGCTTCCACTGGGTGTGTCCTGTTGTATAGGAATACATTCCTCTACAGAATTCTACATATAAACCAACACATGATTTATATCTCCACCAATGTGGGACAAGCACAAATTCCCACAACATTAAAGTTCCACCACACACACTTAAAGCTTAGAACTCTCATTCATCTAGCTTTTATAATTAAATATCATTATATTAAACATTAATATAATATTTAAATTATTAAATTTCCAACATCATGCATGTTCTTATTTCTAATAACTATCATATTTTATAGCTAATGTCTTTTAACCGATGTCATACCGGGTGATCATATAAAAAACCAAACACATAGTCATTCAATATTCATACATAGATAGCTTGCAAACCTTGAGTAGACCAGCAACCCACTTGATCAATCAAACACCATTAGAAAACATATCATCATGGTATTTTTTTTACGAATTGTTGACATATATGATTTCCAATTTTTTTTACCAAACACTTTGGAAAGAATATATATGTTGAGTAAAGATCAAATACATATAGTTTTTTTGTAAGAACTGTGAGAATCAAAGGGGGTAAAAAAAATTTATTTTTTTTTTAGCATTTTTTTTCCCATGTGCTTAAACATTCTTTCTAGATGAATAATACAAAATAAAAATAAAAAAAAAAAATTTTTAGTGTAATTACGTCATTAAGGTAAATACATTAGTTTACACTAGAGTAATTATGTAATTACTCTACACGTAATTACTCTACACCAAATTTTTTTTTTTTTTTTTTTTTAGTTTTCAATACTATAATACATGTTTAACAATATGGGAAAAAAAAATTTGAAAAAAAAAATAAAAAAAAAAAATACTCTCCTTTGATTCTCACAGTTCTTACCAAAAAAGCTATTTGTACCGGATCTTTACTCTATATATGTTTAGCAAATTATATTTTTTAAAGTTTCCATTTTCATAGCAAATAAGAGTTATCAAAAGTTGCTTTACGTTTTGATTTTTAAGTCAAACATAGGATTTTTAAATCTAAATCATGAAAATTAACAATATTTTAACTTCAGAAACCAATGTTCACATTATGGTATTGATTGTATAACTCAACATGCATATCAATTATTCCTTGTCATAGATAAAAGAAATACCCGTTAGTTTAGATGTGGAAAACAATATATTTAACTTTATAATGTCAAACACAGTGCTATTCAAACTCAATGGGTGCATTTAACCATTTCATTTAATATCACAAAAAATGTACAAGTTGCTTTTGCAAATATGGGTAGTATTGAAAGAATTTTCATGACATCTTGGGTGTAAAGCAAGGAACTCTTCATATACTATCTTAAAAATTACAAGACATTACTATTGTAGCCACATTTGACTCTTTATAATATAGTATAGATATAGATTTGGTTATTTTGAAGGCTAGAAACTCTTGGCTTTTCGTAGAGGTTTGCTCCCCTAAGAAGACGTAAGATGATGTTATGTTTAATTGTTTATTTCATATAATTGGGTTTAAAACAAAGCATCGTGGTCGGATTGGTGTTGCTCTATGTTTTCTTTTGTTGTGTAATTGTTAATTGTTATTTTGTTGGTGGTCTAGCTTCTTGCTAGTTTTTTTTTTTTTTTTTTTTTAAGATATAGTTGATAATATACGTAATTTAGGACATTTTAATCTATCATATTGGTATACAATTTGGTTGATACAAAACTCATTGGAGAGTTCTATTTTTGTTAGTTATTTTCTAGTTTTATACATTCGAATCTTTTATAGCCCATAGGGTAATACACGAATGTAAATTGCCCTATGAGCTATGAATCAAATGTCATTTAGTTTGATAAAATTGATGGGCTTCATTCAGTCCACAAAAAAGACGCAACTACTAACCACTCACAAAGTGAGTCCTTCCATCCAAAATTAGAGTAACAACATTACAACACAATGGAAATTTCAAATTATAAAGAGTGATATGAGTATCTTACTATCTATTGTCTTAAGAGACCATGCATAGACAAGAAGGTGTGTGCTAGTATATATATGGTTAAAGACTTAAAAGCCCTTTCTGATGTGATTTTTTTTAACGGCAAAACTTCTATATATATAGAGCCCAGCAAGAAACTGGAGGAACAACAAACAAGAAAAGAAGACAAACACGACCCCAAAACAAGGCAGCCAAAAAACAACACCAAACAAACAATTACATAAGACTAGAAACTTCAAAGTTGACCATTCCTCCCAAGAAAGCACTGGAACTTTAGCTCTTTGTCGCAACCAAACAAAGGCCTCTTCTTTGATCGAGTCCATCGTCCTTTGAACCGGGATAAAGTCTCCATAAAAAACCAACGAATTCCTCGCTTGCCATATCTTCCAATTGGTAGCCATGACCACCATTTGGACATATCTTTCCGATGCGATACTTCATGAAGACAGATGCGTGTTCCCACAACCAATAGGATTAAGAGTCTTCATGTTTGTAGACCTAGTAAAAGTTATAGTTACACCTGAAAAATAAAAGAATGTTTCCCTTCAATTCATTTTACCTTTTTTTAATGGATCGGTCCATTTTACCTATATGCACACTTATTTTAACGACAAACTAAATATCACTAGACAAATGTCAGTCCGGGTTTATCAAGGCACCAATTCGGGGAAAAACCCGTCACTGAAGACCCACTGCCGTAAAATTCCTATGGATTGGATTCAAACTAGATATCAAATGACCTCAAGTTCTTGTCTTCATTTCCTCGCACCACATGAAGTAGGTTACCAATATGCACACTGTATACGACTTTTTACACATATTTTTTAGCATATTGTCAAACCTAATTGAATTTGCAAACTTGAATCACATTAAAAAAAGAAAAATAATAAGTACATGAAAATAAAATCTATATCTATATCTATATCTATATCTATATCTATATCTATATCTATATCTATATCTATATCTATATCTATATATATAATAAACCAAAGCATTTTTAATGACATGTCATAATATTATGCAATCTCTCTTTTGAGAGATGCCACATAGGATGTGATGTGGCAACTCTAGACCAATTAAAAAAATAAATAAATATGGTTTAAATATGATTTAACATAATCTATTAAATACCTAATCTACTAAATGTAAATATTAAAACTTTATTATTTTCTCTCTCATGTTTCCTATCATAACTTTTAAATGTTAATATCTTTTATATACGAGATTTTTTAAAGAAAAAAATTACACCAAATTAACGAGCGTTTTATTATCTTTCCAACGAGTACCATAGTGCTATATAAAAAACGGAGAAAAAAACGACTATATTTTGTAACCCGACAAGTATTGTGTCAGGTTTGGAATTAGTTTAAAAAAAATTGTGGGTTTGGGTCGGGCCTAGGATTAGGTGATACCCGACCCAATTACCTTTTTTTTATATTAGAATATGATAACTTATGACAGAGATTTGTTTAAAATAGTAATAATAATAATAATAATAATAATAATAATAATAATAATAATAATAATATTCATTAATCATATATTGGCAGATGCCATTTTTATAGTTTAGATACTTCTAATTTTATTCACTTTACTTAGATTTCTTAACCCGGGACGCTCTCGGGGTATAAACTAATATATACATATAAGTAATGAATTTACAGATAAAGTTCGCGTAAATAATTGCTTATAAATATGTATAAAAGTTATTATTTGTGTTAATTTTTATTTTTTTATTTTTTTACGTGTTATAATTGTATGTCTTTAAAGAATTTAACCAAAAATAATTGGGAATGACGATTTTTTTTTGTGTTTTGATCACCGCACCTTTCAAATTGGAGAGCCTCGTTGGCCCACTTTGGCCATACTCTGTTGTCTTAACCGGTTTATGCTGGCTTCAAAGTTTGGCTTGGGCATTCCTTTGAGAAACCTTACCGCCGGCTGCCACTTGACAGTTGTACATCCACAAGAGCAGGACACTCTGGCGTAACACACGGTGGAACGAAAACACTAGTGGGCTTATGATTCGAACTGACAACCTCATAAGGCCTAGCTCAAATTCTTAATCGTCACAATCCATCAAAAGTGACACAAATGAGGATCGAACTTGAGTCTTCAAAACGAACAAGTGTGTGTACGTTTTCTTTGTTTTCATACTGCTTTGCTCGCTTCCTTCCAAAATACGTTGATTCAAGTAAACGTTTTGTAGTTATTATGCAAGTTTGCAACAATCCTTTTCACTTAAAAGAATTGCGGTTAACAATTTAATATTTATAATCTTGATATGCGATTTTAAAAGAATATTAATCATGATATGTGATTTTTCACTTAAAAGATGATTTATGAATGAGGTTCAAACGTACTGATAAAGTCTTTATAAATTAATAATGTTAGAATTGAAATATTTTATTAATTTAGCAAATTATTATTATATCAAAAATTAATAATTTATTAATTTAAAGAGGTTTTACGTATGACCTGTAAATTCCAAATCCAGTAGTGCACATTCACAAATTAAATAAATGTCAAGTTCATTATTTTTTAATAAGTAAAAAAAGTAGATCATGGTACAGAAAAAATAAATTGCAAAACAAGTTCCAAGACACATTTCTTCTCCGTATACATTAAACATGGTTAGAAATTGATCAATATAGATTTGAAGTTAAACAAAAATACAAGTGACTTAGATTCATTTTTTGATAAACAAATTTAGAATTTGAATCTTTTAGTAATTATTACTTTATAGTTTCGTTGGGGTCAATAGCCCAATATACATACATTGTGATTTCAAAAACGTTATTATCTTATTATTTTATGGATTGTGGTCTAATTTTGTACTTGTCTCAGGAGGTTCAGGGGAGAACAAATTATTAATTTTATCAAAGTTATTAATTTATAAAGGTTTTACTGTATATGTGGTTTTTACCCACACATCCAAGAAAATTTCCTCTTTTTTTTTATTCTCGTAATTAAATATACGCAAATCAGGTTCGAGTATACGTCTTATGCAACCACATATCCTTAAAAATGCAACTTCGTCTAACCTTAATAAATGACACATCGCAAACCACATTCGAGTATTTATTTTTTTGTTAATTGCGTATCTCTATTAAGTGTTTTTCATATCCCTGTAATACACAATTATCTATCTTATTATGCATTCGTGTATCTTGCTAGGCTATACACACACCTCTACTATAATGTCTTTTGTATTCACGCCCCCTTTTCACGAATCTACAATTTTAAACCTATGCAATACAGAATGGATGATATTATTATTTGTAAAAACAACAAGGATAATGGTCAGTTTATGTTAAGGAGAAACAACCCAACTTAGTGCTTCCTGGATTTTGCTAAGAAGAAAAACACCGTTAGTCTCACTGTAGGAAGGGGTCTCCTGCGATCAACCTCCGGCGTGAGAATAAGTACGGTTTTCTCTAGAAAGTGACAAAGATATAAAGAGATAGTGCAAGTGTAAAGTGTCAGTGTGAGAGTTAGAATGAGAGATAGAGAATGAGCTTATTAGGGTTGCTATTTATAGGCAGAGTGTTCCCGCCTACGAGCTTCCCCGAGTAAGCTCCCTTTTAATACCTGGTAATTGTTTTTCTCTTTATCTTGCTTGTGTAAGTAGACCTTGCCATTTTTTTGTCAATATTGTTTTCTTACTATTTATGCCAAATAGTGACATTAAAAGGAACTTTATGGATCAGAGTGTTGATGTCAAATCGTGTTGACTTTTTGACCGGGACACTGTAACAATGCTGTAAAAGAAGCTACCTTAGTCCGAGAAGCTGTAATGTATAACTTCTCGGATGGAGCTGTCGGCTTCTTTGAGTAAGCTTTATCTTTCTTAATTACTGTTAAGTGAGGTTATTCAGGTACCCATGCCATCATTATTATTAGGGTAAAGATAAAATATAAATTGTCTTTAATACTTAAAAGGGGAATTGAAATTAAATAATCCCAATTTTGTTGGGTGTGAAAACAATAATTCTAATTTGAACATTGAAATCTAACAGACTAAACGTGTCTTGATTTTTATTTCACTGGATAAACGCAGCTAGTTTTTTGCCTACGTGAAAAAAAAAACTTATTCACTTCTCACGTTAAGGATTATTTATAAAGGATTATTTATAGGATAAGACTATCTGTTGTGGCCCGCGAGCAGCCTGCCGCGAGCCACAATGTTATCCACGTGGATTGCTCGGCCATAACAAGTCCAAGCAGCGAGTCAAAAGTAAATTTAATATATATATATATATATATATATATATATATATATATATATGGTGCTAGTTGATTAAAAAAAATAACATCTATCAATTTTTTATCTTCCACTTGATCAAAAATGGCAAACCAAAACCCAAACCCAAATCCAAATCCAATCCCGGCCCCACTAAACCGTGTGCGACCACCAATGTGGACTGTAGAGGAAGAACTCGCCTTGGTGAATTGTTATATTCACCAAAAAGAGCAAGGAGATTTTGTCGGAAGCCAAACTTTTTGGCGAGCGGTTGTCACCCGATTCAACCAACAAATGGGTGAAAAACATCGTCCAATTGGCGCGATATATGAAAAATATTGTTCTTTGAAGGCGAAGTGCACCATATTTGAGCATTTTTACATAAATGCGATGAACGAGAACCCGGGTTTAAACGATGATGAGTTGATTGAAGTGGCTTGTAACGAATACCGAGCCATACACAATGATAACTACCTAAGGGTTGAGATTTGGAGAATTATGAGAAAACGATTTCTAATATAGTTGTCTTTCTACTATTTACTTTATGTTTTTAAATAATTATTTGATGTTTATGAAACACGATGTTATTTATGTTTTTTAAAATAATTGTTTGATGTTTTATGAAACGTGATGTTATTTTATGATTTTTTATGTAATGTTTATTTTAATATTGATGCAATAGAATCTACATCTACATCTACATCTACATCTACAGTATATAATAAAAGAAAACACATGAGGGACACATGGCACTCCCCCATGAATTCTCTCATTTTATTATTTAATTTAATACAATAAATTCAAATTTAATTATAATAATTGATTTGCAAAAGCATATTATAAATTTATTAAAATGAATTTTATTAATTATATTAATAATCATAGTTGTAACTGAAATCATTAATAAAAGAAAACACATGATTCTTTTTACAATATTTGATCTTATATATCTACATCTACATCTACACTATATAATAAAAAAAACACATGAGGGACACATGACACTCTCTCATGAATTCTCTCATTTTATTATTTAATACAATAAATTCAAATTTAATTATAATAATTGATTTGCAAAAGCATATTAAAAATTTATTAAATTGAATTTTATTAATTATATTAATAATCATAGTTGTAACTGAAATCATTAATAAAAGAAAACACATGATTCTTTTTACAATATTTGATCTGTTATTCTACGTTTAAAATTAAGTTTGTTATAATATTTGACAAATGATTATTAAGTTTTTTTTTTTGTCATTGTTTTAGATGTTAAATTATGCTCAACAAATACATATTAATTTTAATACTTAAAATTCAAAAGTCAAATAAACAAATTAAGAATAACACAATGCAATTAGTCAAGTTTTTTTGTGAGACTTTCATGTTGTTCAAAATAAATAAATAAAATATATTCTATGTTTTTTGTAAATCAATTAATATAATTATATTATAATTCAAAATTAGAAATAAATTATTAGACATAATTTGAAAATGTTTATGAACTAACAAAAGTAATCTTTATTAAAATTTTTTTTAAGATAGCGTATTTATGTGTTATTAAATTTAAATCGTGTACCTTAAAAACGTGTTTTTAATATGTGGTCTTTCACTCTAAGTTTAAAACTATTTTTCTTACAATATTCTGAACAAACAAAATAAAACAAATCAATTCACATTAATTAAATATTTATATTTAATACAAAACTAAATATGTTTGGCTATTTGCGTATTATAATACCTTCATATATAAAATACATTTTATATATGAAAAATCATTATATGAAATCTTCATTGACTTTGTTTTTTCAAGTTACTTTAATAGAGAAATGCAATATCTAAATAGTCTTTTCATTACTAATCCGTTTCAATCTTTATTTCCATGCTATTAATTCACACATTTTTTTTATAATACAATAAAATTGAACCAATAAATGTCATTATGTTTAAGGACCTTGATGTTAGAAAAAAATGATTATACACTTAAGGTTAAAAATACTTTGGCTTTGGAATAAACTTGATGTCAAATTCCAAAATGAACAATACTCGATTGGGATGGTTTAACGGATGAGGAGATACTTTTAATTTAATTTCATTTTTTTATATCCTATCCTAAACAGATTTACCTTTATTACTTTTTGATTTTTTTTTGTTTTGTTGTACTTGCAGTCTTATAAGGTTAGCCACGGTATGAAAGATATATTTTGGAATGTTTGAAAAAAATTTTATGTGAATAAAAATGTTTTTTACAATAAATCATTTAGGGGCTGATAAATATTTAATATTTTTTCGGTTGTAAATGCAGTTTTTTTTTTATTTTAAATAAAATATGTAATCTAATTTTTTTAATTATATTTTAAATTTATATATATAATATATATATATAATTTAAATTGTTCAACCCATGTATCATACGGGTACATAACCTAGTGTTTAATAAAAAGATTACAAAAAAAAAAAAAACTGATAAAGTGATCGTTCACCTTAAGACGTGATATGATCAAATGAGCAGGATTGACACTTTAGCCAGTGCCATGTCAACGCTCAGTTGTCCTATTTTAATAGGATAAAGCTTCCGCTCACCTTAAGCGACAACGGATAGTCTAATACATATTTGTACAATAACCTCTTCATCTGTATCATATGTATATGCGCATACGCGTGTCATAGATGTAAGAGTACATGTATATAAGTATGTATTCAGAGGTATCGTATACAGTCTATCTATGTCGACTGTCATAAATTCTTAAAATGTAACGGTCCCCCGGGAATCCCTCTCTCTATATCATCCTTCCTTCTTTCCCGATTTGCACACCCACCCCACCCCCCTTCCTTCGTTCGTCATTCCATCTTAATTCGATTCCTCCATTTTCTTCTGATTGATTCTCAACGCACCGCCATGCTTCTTCACCTCATTTGACTTTCATTCCTTACGCTATCTCGGTACATATTCTATCTACTCTCTCCCTCCCTTTTTATTCGATCTCTCTTCCTTCAAATTACAACCCTTCACATATTTATATTTTATATACTTCCTTTTTTTTTTTAATAAGAATTCATCCGTTATGATCATGTCGTCGTCAATTGTTGCAAGAACCGGTCGTCATCTTCAACGTTACGACAACAATCTCCGCCTTGTTTCCGGGTATTAATTCATTTAACTTTCTCACATTTTATAAATCCAAACAGTTTTGTTTACCAAAAAAAGATTATGGATTTATGGTTATATGAGAGATTCAGGATAGAACACGTTGCAATTTTGTATTCATGTCCCACAACTGTTTATATGTTTAACTCTTTTGTCCTTTTAATTCATGTAATTCACCTTTTTTTGTCTTTAGATTTTATTTTTTCGAACTCGTGTTACTGTTATATTCTTATCTGGTAAAAATATAAGTGATGCTATTATATATGCTAACTCTAATAGTTTTGTTAAGGGGGTGTTTGTTTGGCATTGTGTTTTAAAAGTGTTATGTGATATAGAATAAACAGAATTGGATTAATCAGGTGCGGCGTAACGCGCTGAAGGAGATGGTGTTTGATAGATTTGGACTATTGAATGGTTTACATGTTGGATGACTCAGATAACGTGGATCAGTGTTGTTGCAGCTGCTACTAACCTGATTATCCAAAAGTATTAGTATATGATTAATTAGTTAATAAAATAATAATCAAATATAATAAGGTTGAAGACGTAATGCCAAACACGCCTTAATTTTCTACAAGTGGTCATGACTAGGATATCTACAAGGAAACCTTGGGCCCTGACCTACTTGCTTCCTTATCCTTCCCTACAAGGGCCTACACTGAATAAAAAAAAGTTGTTGACATACATACATATGTGGATAACTAGAGTTAAAAAATAAAAAGAGTTCTTGGTCTAGAATAGGACAAAGTCACAAAACATGGCAAATTTTTAATTCAGAAATTGTTAATCTAGACAAGCAAACAAGTAAGCTTAGGTATCTTTAATTTTTAAACACTGACCATTAATAGCAGGGAAATATTACATCTTATATGCCTTTCTTGCTGAATGAATCCTTGTAAATTTTATTTGGGAGTACTTTCTTTGAGATTTTGCTTTATTCTGTATAAAAGTTAATGTTGAATTTACAAAAATCAAATATGACCAGTTTTATAGATTGTGCAAATACTAGCAAAACTAAGAAAAGGCGGGGCACTACCAGCAAACCGTGTTGGTACCCCTCTACCAACACGGTAACACTATCAGCACGTGTGTTATATCACGGATGTGTTGAGAGTGGGGTTTTTTGTTTTTTATGGGTTGGGTGGTTCAGTATAGTGCTGCCTCCAAAACTGTGTTTTAGTTAAGTGAATTAGTGAAGTGATGTGGCAGTGCAGGATTGGTCTAAATCAGTTAAGTTGAAAATATTTCAGTGGAGCGCTCACCCACCCTAACATCTTTGCACTATAGATTTATTTTAATTAATAGTGGAGCGCCCTACCCACCCTAACATCATTGCAATATAGATTTTTTTTTTAATTAATATTTCTGCACCTTTTCCCTGGGTGGGGTACAAAAGAACTAGAGCAGAATAAGATTGAAATATGTATGTAGTCTATTAGGCTATGATTAGGAGAGAGACTAACTGGAGCAGAAGGTAATTCAATCAGTTTATGGGAAACTTTGGTCAATTTAGTTTGTATTTTTTGTAAAGAAAAAATAGTTACAAAGAACCCTTAAGCAGGCCAGATGGTTTTAAAGTCGCACAAAAAATACTTAAGCACTAATTTTCTGAAGGTGTTCACTAGAATCTCTAGAAAGAAAACATGGGTCATGACTGACTTGCTTCCTTGTCCTGGCATGGGCGTGTGCGCGCACACACGGACCTACTTATTGGGGCATGAAGAGTTAACTATAATAAATTGTTGAGGCAAGCAGAATTAACTATAATAAATTCTTGAGTTAGGTGGATAATATTAGCCAAAAAGAGTTTTTGGTCTAGAGTAGGACAAAGTGACACTCCATGCAAATTTTAACTTAGAAATTATTAGCTTATACAAGCAAACAAGAAAGTTTAGGCATCTTTCATTTTTTAAATGATGGGCAATAATAGCTTGGAAAATGATATCTTATCCTTGTTTGTTGAATTTTTTACAACTTTTTTTTTTTTTTTTTGGGGGGGGGGGGGGGGGGGGAGTACCTTTCTAGATGTTGCACTGTGCAAATATGTCATTATAGTTCATGAATTTACAAAATAAAACTAATGATTTTTTTTAGTATATAGATGGTGTTAATATAAGTAAAATTTACATTTAGTAAATTATACAGCGTATTTTTTTATTTTAAATGATTTTTTCTTGCAAGTAATTTAGATTAATATGTTCAATTTGAGTTGTATTTTGTTTTTAACGGGTCAAACTAGTAAAATAAAGAAAACGGGTCAAGCAAGTCGAATGGTTTTAAAGTCACCCATCACATTGTCAAGTCATCAAAGCCTCCTAAATTGGTTCATACAGTTTGTTTGGATCATTATTTGTAAGAATTCTCTTATAATCATTCTGGACAGTGCATATATTAATCATTTAGAAAATTACAGAAACTAAGTGCAAATAAGTGGTTTTTCCATAGTCATTTTCTATGACATACCATGAACTATATATTAATTAATGTATGCTTAATCAACATCTATACAACAGGTGTATTCCATACAGACTGACCAAAACTAAAGACCAGGAAAAAATCGAAGTATTAATGGTATCTTCACCAAATCGTGATGACTTGGTATTCCCAAAGGTACACACTTTTTTTTAAGTTGTCACTTTTGAATTTAAAAAAAAATGTATAATGATGATAATAAATTATTATGAATCTGATTCGCAGGGTGGATGGGAGAGTGATGAGACTGTTGAAGAAGCCGCATGTCGTGAAGCTTTAGAGGAAGCTGGAGTAAGAGGAGTTATTAAAGTAGGTTGATTATTCTGCATGTTAATTCTTGCCAACTCAATAATGCTAGTCACTAACGTCTGCAGTCAGGCGCGCTTGATTTACTTTAGACTTTGGTAAATACTAAAACATGCCTGATAAAAACGTTTTATTATGGAAAACAGACATGTAAGGGGGTGTTTGACTGTTTGCCTGTGTTTTGGAACTGATTATAATCAGTTTTAAATGTTTGGATAAACAGAATCTAAAGAAAAATAAAATTATCTGTATACCCTTCTTTTACTACAGATTTACCAACTTCTCTCTTTCGAAAAAATGTTGTATTTTGTAATTTTGTTATTTAAATCTTTAATTAGAAGGTAAAACAACTTAAAACACATCCAAACATGATTTTCAGTAGCTTGTTTTATTGCAGCTAGTTATCTGATTCTGATAATTCAGTATCACATAATCACATATTTTATACACGCAGTTATACGGTTGTTAAATGTGCAGGGAACTTCCCTTGGAGTGTGGGAATTTAGGAGTAAGAGTAAACAAGAAGCTTGTAGCGAGGAAGGAGGATGCAAGGGATACATGTTTGTATTGGAAGTGACTGAAGAGCTTGAAACCTGGCCAGAACAAAATAACCGCGATAGAAAATGGGTAAGTATGGTGCAACAACCTGGTCGCACACTTATACGAGATGAATGTTTAAACATTTTATGATAAACCCTTAGTTGTCGGTTGCTTTCGAATTTCACTCAATTTGCACATAGTTAATCATCTAAACAAGGACTTATTTTGCTAATGTTTATAACTTCATCAAGGTGACAATTTCACATATGTATCATGTTACCAGGTGACAATTGAAGAAGCATTTGTATTTTGTCGGTACGAGTGGATGCGCAGTGCACTAAAAGAATTTGTAAAAGTGATGGAAAAAGGAGACAGCAAAAGGGAACATGAAACGGTTGTTGATATCAAAGAAGACAAGCCAGTAAAACAAGGAGATGAAGACTGTCAGTTAATGTCAACAAATTGCCATGTTAGTGGACCTATGACTACTTCCTACGGCATTGTGCTTCCTGCTAGCATTTTCTTGTAGTTTGCGCGCACTCAGTGCTTGTAAAAAGCTCTGTATCTCTCTAGTTTATGATCGAGTAAGAAAAATCGCTACTCGAATCTGTTACTGTTTCCATTGCACATATTTTTAGAGATGTATATCCCATTAGAGACTGCAAGATTATCATGTTGTGTATGGCAGAAACTTCTTGTGTCAGTTCATAATCTAATCAATGTTTTAGAGTATGGAATGCAATATATGGTAATGGTATCATGCATCTATGCACCAACTGTTCATTGGTATCTTTGGCTTTTTGCCTAGTACATAGTCTTAAGAGGGTGTTTGGGGTTTAGCTTATTGCTTTTTTTTTTTCTTTGAAACAAGTAGTCTGTAAGAAGCTATTTTTATCAGCTTAATTGGATAAACTGTCCAAACACCCTCAAAACAACCTATTGTTGTAAGAAATGTAATATAATTTTTAATAAGCAATCACAAAACACCTTCTAGATTTTCTATTACTAAATTGATACTTTGGTTTTCATCAATATATAAAATTTTAAATTTTTATTCATATTAAATGTTTAAGTATTCTATTTGCCCAATGATACACTTGTTTTTTACTTCGGATTTGTTTCGTATTAAATAAGATGAAGATACCCCTTGATTAAAAAGGGTGAGTTACACACACCGGTATAAAATTGACGACAAGACACAAAGGCTTTCCCTGCCCCTTGGCGCCCCCATCTCCGAACTTGTAATGGTCAACACATCCATTAGCGCCCCCAGCTCGTTGCAACCATCATTCAACAACTAACCAGCTTCCCTTTCCCCTTGCTCCACGCCCACCTCCCCGCCTCATTCCCTGAATGATACCCACCCATTGCGGTGTACAAGTCCCTCTTACTATTGATTAGGCACCATTGATGCCCCTAATGAAGTGCCATAACACACAACCTAATATATCCATTTTACCCTCTAAACAATGACATCTAGCTTGTTAAAAGTGTCTAACTCATATAGATCATCCTAAAAGTTTTAAGTTATGTATTTATGCTTAAATCTAGTTGTATTATAGTTAATCTTTATATATGTTTCAAAATACAAATTTTATGAGTATTAAATAACATATTAGGTGATCAGTGTATCTTTTTTTGTTTTTTTTTTTCATAAATAACTTAGAAAAACAATGTGTGTAGTGATAATGATCACATCTTTTTTTTTTTTTAACGATCAACAAATTTTATTACGCTACGCTAGCGGGGAACTAGCATACACCTTACATATTCGTCACCTAATTACAATCATCGAAAATGAAAGAGAATCACCACCCTATTCTAGACAAATTAAAACCACGCCAAACGTCCCAATCAAGAGAGGGTTGTTTCGCCCTAGCCTTTATCCAAAACAAACTTAAGGCCTTAATGTCACCAATCGCCTTGTGAATGAGAACCTGTTTTTGGTTGAATACCGCTTCATTCCTATGCTTCCAAATGCACCAAATTGTTGTCAAGAACACTGCGTTAAAAACCTTTTTTCTTTGCCGAGAGCCGCCTAAAAAATCGTGCAGCAGCAGAACGTCTTTCATATGAAACAGAACAGCCGAGCCCACTAAGAAACACAAATGATTCATAGTTTTGATATGTTGAAATCAAGAACTTGTGTTATTGTGTTGTGTTAAGCAAATGTGCATATACCACATTCATGTCCCTACACACTTAATGTATACTTCAGTTATGATGATGATGGAGTTTTAGGATATTGAAAAACATTGAATTCAAGATATCAAGATCAACAACTTCAACATCCATTAAATACAAGATTCACCAAGTGCAACATATATAAATATTCGTAGGTATAAGATCAAGATATGTCAAATGTTGAAGTCTTGAAGATTGAAGATCAATAATGAAAGACCATCTAGAGAGAATTAAAACTACAGTAAATTGACTTAAAATTAGAGAAAATTAATTTAACCAGAGGTAAATTACAACAAATTAAATTTCTAAATAAAAGTTGTACTAGAAAAGTCTCAATTTGACTAAACAAGTTTAACATTAATGAAATTTGATAAATGCGATAAGTTAGTTGATTTCTCTTCGTTTAAGGAGTGTAATCATAGTAAAAGACAATATGTTACCTAAAATAGAAAAAAAACATATGTTTTACCAAATCCCAACCCTTGCTTGAAAAGTAAACATCTAAGATTGATGGGTTGGGTATGGGTGATTTGAAAAATCTTAAATCAGAGGCATTAGTGTGAAAAATGTGTTGACAACTGTTTATAGGCGTTGCACAACGTTCAAGAGTTAAAATCCAGTCAAAAGACAAACTTGATTGTCCATGGTCGATGGTATCGACTGTGGGATGGACCGTTAGGCTGCAATTGCCAACTCTTTGATTGTTGTGCTTTGCCTATAAATAGAAGCCAACCCCAACCTTTTTCACTCATCTCTTTTGCTCTAAACCTTCTAATTAACATTCTTAAATACATCTTATCCTTTTGCTCTCCCTCTTTTTTTTTAATCTTAAATACATCTTTCTAGTTCCCTTGATATTTCAACATCTAACTAAGAGGAGATTTAAAATAAAAAAGAGCAAAGGGATAAGTTGTTCCACAACTACGCATCCATTCATTCTTGTATATTATGAGCTTGTAAAGATATAGTTGTGGGAATTTTGTAAGGGACATCACTAAGTTTGTTTACTTCATAAATATAGTGGTAATAACCAGTGGCAGAGGTATGTTTATAGGGACGTAGTCCCGGGACAACAGTCTTTTTTAGTTGTATATATACATGTATACATAGTTTTTTCGAGTGACATCAATATTTTTTCGATAGTGACTACATTAGACCCAACCCAATTCCAGTTAAATGAGCTCAACTCTAATTTATAAGTAGATACAAATATAACCTTTTACAAGCCCACTCCACTATTGAGCCATTTACTAATTAAAAACCCAAAAAAAAAAAAGAAGTGATAATAACATACATGTGCGGCTATGGCGTTGTGCCTCCAACCGAACCGACTGACGCTTCAATTCTTTCAAACCCTATCATCATGAACGATTCTTGCATTTGTTACAGTGAAAAAGAGTTCTTCCAACAAGTTTCGGTCGAAGATGTAATGCAACGTTTTCAAAAGATGAAAACTCGTAGGGAACAACTCTAAGTATTATTTTTTTTAAATTCATAAGACCATTGAATTTATATTATGCGTTTTTTTTTTAATTTTTAATGTCGATGTTTTTTTATTATTGTATTATATTTTATTATGTGATCAACCTTACCTGACCCGAACCATCAAACCGACCCACCCGAAAATTTTTATGTCCGGTTCTACAAAATTAGAATGTCTAAAATAGTGACATGATTGGAAAAAAATTCTGGATTCGCCACTGATAATAACTGTCACTTGAGATTAATGAGAAGTAGAAGATGATCACTTTATTAATAATAGTGAATCACTTAAAGAAGATGATCACTTCCTTAGAAGAATGAGACGTTTGTAAAAGGTGACCACTTCCTCGGTTAACATCTTTGAGCCTCTATCAATCCTTTTGTCTTTCTTACCCTTAACTCTTTACATACTTACATGTATAATTGATAATTGTATGCTCGAAACAAATATATCGTAAAATGCTCGAAACATGTTTGATATGTTGGTTTTTATTCAATTTTACTCAAATAATAAACTGCGAAAAATATATTTAAAAAAATATGACGAATACTCGCAATTAGACCCGTGTACGTTGCGCCACATATACATTACAAACATCGAACGAATTAATCCAAACGACATATATGCGTTAAACATAAGAAAACACATGGTTTGAAATATTTGATTTTCGATTTAGGTTTTAAACATTTTTTTTAAATAATATTATCAAATTAAATGAAGACCCAAAACCCATAAAATATCCAAAATCAGATTACATAAAAAAAAAAAAAAAAAAAAATCTTGTGACTCATATATTTGTGATTTCCATTAATCCATTCATCTGTTTTTAAAAAAAGTATTTATTTATTAATGATAAGCTGAAAACACGATTCTCCTGTCTCCTCCACTCCATCCACTGTTCTCCGGCCATGGCGGCCACTCTTATCATCAAACCCTCACCTCCCTTCTCTTCCCTTCCTCTCCCTTCCTTTCCTTTCCGTCTATACACCCCATTCTTCACAGGAACCAGAACCATCTTCTCTTCACCATTTCATAACCTTAACCACACTTCTTCCACACCCGTCACCGCCTTCAGCACTATAGCCACCGGTCCAGACCGTATCACCCGGTTCGACACTCACGAACCCGAATCCGACCCAATCTCCACCTTCAACGACACTATTTTAAAACAAGAGTTCACCAAACGCAATTCCGGTAGATATAATAATCCACTCTCTGATTCTGTTTCCAGTTCCGTTGTAACCGATGAAGAGGTTGAGAAATATATACAGCTTGTGAAACAACAGCAGCAACGAGGCTTGCGTGAGTTAAAACGAGGTCGTTTACGTTCAGCTGGTGGTGGTGGTGGTTCTGATAATAATAATAATATTAATAACATTAATAATAATAATAATGTTGGGTTTAGTTATAAAGTGGACCCGTTTAGTTTAGAAGAAGGTGATTATGTTGTGCATAAGAAGGTTGGGATAGGTAGGTTTATGTCGATTAGACCTAGTATTCCAGAAGGTTCCACTACGCCGATTGATTATGTTTACATTCAGTATGCTGATGGAGTGGCTAAGCTTCCGGTTAAGCAAGCGTCGAAGTTTCTTTATCGATATAATCTGTATGTGTGTTTTGTTTAATAATTGAATTGGTTATGGACTATACTTTAGTTACTTTAGTGTATTGACAGTATTGTTAGTGTTTGATTTGAAATTGTGTAAGTTGGATATTGTTTGTAGTCCGAATGAGAGCGGAGCGCCTCGAGGGTTGGGGAGATTGAAGGATACTAGTGTTTGGGAGAAGAGGAAGATTAAAGGGAAGGTTGCGATTCAGCGAATGGTTGTTGATTTGATGGAGGTTTATTTGAATAGATTGAGGTTAAGAAGGCCTCCGTATCCTAAGAATCCCGCTATGGCGGAATTTGCTTCTCAGTTTCCTTATGAGCCTACTCCTGATCAGAAACAGGTTTTTCGGTTATCTTGTTTTCACTCATATATTTGTGATTTCCATTATTAATCAGTATTTTCAAATATTTATCATCGTTGCAGGCGTTTATAGATGTTGAGAAGGATTTAACAGAGAGAGAAACTCCGATGGATCGATTGATTTGTGGAGATGTTGGGTTTGGGAAGACGGAAGTTGCTCAACGGGCTCTTTTTTATGTGGTTTCGTCTGGGAAGCAAGCTATGGTATTAGCGCCGACTATTGTGTTAGCCAAGCAGCATTATGGTGTTATTTCAGAGAGATTTTCCAAATATCCTAACATCAGGGTTGGGCTTATGAGCAGATTTCAGGTGAAAATAACCTTCTGTATACATTTTTAAATTACAGCTTTGGTTATGGATTTAGAGTGGCTAGTTGGGGCCTTGTGATTTTTTTTTGTATTTTATTATTATTTTTTTAATTTTACTTTTTAATAGATAATGAATGTGTTGACTATGATTACTGAAATAATAATTATCACAATCTAACTCTTGGAATAAAAAATTAACTTTAACAACCTTCAACCCATGTGACCCTTACCCTTTTTTAGCTAAAATCCTTTAAGAAACAGATTTGACCATTTGTAATTAAGAGCTTAAGACACGACCCAAGTCGTCCGTCTTACAAGTAAATGGGTCAAAACAATCACATCTAGTCGCGATGCTGAACTACCAACCACATTGCTATGCACCTAACCTTGTACAGAATGCAGACCAGGTCAGAGAGAGAGGAGTATTATAATTTGATTCAAAATGGTGAGCTGGATATTATTATTGGAACCCATTCTCTTCTTGGTAGCCGAGTCACATACGACAAATTAGGTCTTCTCATAGTTGATGAAGAACAGGTTTGCCTCGTTTGCCATATACCAAATTTTGATAATCATCTTTACAGTTTGATCTTTGTTATTAACAATCTATGAATGCTATTTGGGATGATCAAATCAAATGCAAATAACATGTTTCTTTGCTTTATAGAGGTTTGGTGTCAAACAGAAGGAGATGATTGCATCATTGAAAACTTCAGTTGATGTTCTTACTCTTTCTGCAACTCCTATTCCAAGGACCCTCTATTTAGCATTAACTGGATTTCGTGATTGCAGGTAATACACTAATACATGTTGATATTTAAGCTTGAAAACATTGCAATTTCATCTGTTGAAATACACTCATACATGTTGATATTTGTTTAACAGTATTTGAATTTACAACAAATTAGTAAGTACAGTTAATCAAAGTATCAAACAACCAACTTAAAATGAGATCAGATGCAAAGTAGGTATTGTTTTATTTATAATTAAAACAAAAATTGACAAAAACAGAAGAAGCAAAAAGGTTGAAAAATGTGAGTGGTAGTGGTACTATTCATTACATGGTGACAACATTTGGTACATGCTGGTATTGATAATGTGTGAGTAGTAATTTGATTCTGGTGAGCATGATTTAGTTTGTGAAAAACTAAACAATAAATCTGTGTGAGGAATAATTAACCCTTTCATCACGCTATAATTCTGTCAGTTTGATCACAACACCACCTCCTCAAAGGGTTCCTATAAAAACTCACCTTTCAGAGTATAGTGAGGAAAAGGTTATATCAGCTATCAACTATGAGCTGGACCGTGGAGGTCAGGTTTTCTATGTTTTGCCACGTATTCAAGGTAACATTTATGGTACTTGTATATATTTTGCATTTTTGATCCATTTATATATATGACCCATAAAAAACATAAATAACTGAAAAGGAAAGGAGTCAAATGGGTTGAAAGTTGCACACAGCCTCTTAAATTGTTTTGTTCAAGAAATCAGTATATTTTTGTGATAATATAGCCCCTATAAATTATAGTCAAAACGCTAATTATTTTTTAAAATAATTAAACTTTTGTACAAGCAAGTGTTTTGGGTCAATCTAACCTATTTTAACTCCTAAAGAAACTGTTTCGAGCTGTTACCTGCCCTGTGCTCATTTTGTCACCTTTATTTGCTCTAGCCTTGACGTTGAATGGTTTGAATTAACTAGTGGAAATGGAGATGCTTCAATTTTCTATTTTGACTATTTCAAGTCAAAGCTATTTCTTTGAAGTACAGGCATTTGTTGATATTTGATCTGGTACTTAAGCCTAATTTATTACCTTCAACAGGTCTTGAAGAGGTGATGTCATTTCTTGAGAAAACTTTTCCAGATCTTGAAATTGCCCTTGCTCATGGACAAGTAAATATTTTTCTGTTATGTACAAGCTCCCATTATCTTAAACCTGCTTATGCTTAAACTATGTGATGTATCTTTTGTGCAGCTATATTCAAAACGGTTGGAGAAAACCATGTCAAGATTTGTTGATGGAGAAATTAAAATTTTAGTTTCCACAAATATAGTAGAGAGTGGGCTTGATATTCAAAATGCCAACACCATCATCATCCAAGACTTTCAGCAATTTGGGCTTGCACAGCTGTATCAGGTTTGCTCCTGCCATCTACTAGCTAAAAGTAAATCGGGTCAAATGTTTTTTTGATGCATATTACCTTCTAAGTTGCTTTTTTTTTTTTTTTGAAAAGTTATAGTATTAGTATTATAATAGAATTTTTGTGCTTTTATTTTTTTATGCATTAACTATTTGTAACAAATTTTTAAAATTGGCAAACAAGTTTTCAGGTCAACCCAACCCTGATACTACCTGATATCCATCCCATTATTATGCCACCTCTAGTCTGTGTGTGACACGATATATATTTCTCTAATAATTTTCTTGTTTGGTGTAGTTACGTGGAAGGGTGGGAAGATCGAATAAGGAAGCACATGCTCATTTATTCTACCCTAATAAGTTGTTGCTCTCTCCAGCCGCACAGGTATGTGTTCTTATGTTACACCCAAATTTCAATTATAGTTTCAAACAAAAGTAATCCAATAGTTTATAAGACCAAATCATGAATCTTTATACCTGACTCTATGTGTGAATAGTTAAGGATATCCACCTTGTTTAATGTTTAAAATCAGAGTAATTAAGCGATAGCTGTAATGCTTTATAACTGGTGTAAGTTCAAGAGTTGTAAAGTAAGATTATACTATCTATGAGTAAGTGTCCCCAACGGACATCCTGGTGTAAGGTGCATACTGCATACCCTCCATCCTAGAGATGGAGATTAGGATTAGGAGCCGTGCTAAAAAAAGAGCAAGTCCTCCAACAGGCCCAAACTATAAAGCATGTGGACACATATCTCACACACAAGGTCAGCCATACATTCTTTGTGAGGTGTCACAATTTTCAATAACTATGAATAACTTGGTAGTACCTTATTTGATTATAAACTTATAACATAGGCCCTTAGAGGTTGATAGTGAAATTGAAGTATATTCCTTTCCTTGCAAATTGCCTTGTCTGGCATTTTATGAACTCTTTTGTCATCATTTGTGTTGGTTTCTGCACAGCTCTGAGACTTTTGGTGATGGGTTTTTTTAAATTGACACAACGAAAAAAGGTAAAGCTACCAGCCTACTAAATACAATGGTTTGCTATAAATGCTACAGAAAAGGCTAGAAGCTCTTGAAGAATGTGGTGATCTTGGTCAAGGTTTGCAACTTGCAGAAAGAGACATGACCATAAGGGGTTTTGGTAATATTTTTGGTGTGCAACAAACAGGGGATATCGGCAATGTAGGCATTGATTTATTCTTTGAAATGCTTTTTGAGAGCTTATCCACGGTATAAATATTTTTTTTTTTGTTCTTTAAGTGGTTCTATGTGTTAATATGCAACTTTTTCCAGTGATATTTATTGCAAAATCTTGCTCTTGTAAAATACCAGGTTGATGTGCATCGAACCCGCCCTGTTCCTTACAAATCTGTCAAGGTATGTGTTATTTATAAGACTATAAGAGACTAATATATAACACATTCATGTTTTACAAAATACAAAAAAATGTTGCTGGTCTAGCCTTTCCTGTTTTGACCAACACCACAAAATCACAGTTTTCGACCGTTTACCCAAACAAAAACTATACAAAAAACCAGCTTTTATGCAAAGAAACCTTATTGAATTAGAAGTTTTAGTCAGTTTTTGTTGGTTTTTAACTGTATAATTTCTATTTCAGCTTGAGTTGGACATAAATCCTCGTCTCTCGTCCGAGTACATAAATAATCTGGACAATCCCATAGAAATAATTAATGGTGCAGAAAAAGCTGCAGAAAAAGACACTTCTAGTTTGGTTGGATATACAGTGGATTTAAGGAGACAGTATGGAAAAGAGCCTTATGCCATGGAAGTTCTATTGAAAAAACTTTATGTGAAAAGAATGGCAGCAGATATAGGGATTACCAGGATTTATGTTTCGGGAAAAACAGTGGTAATGATGACAAACATGAGTGAGCAAGTTTTCAAGATGATAAGAGATGCCATGCTGTCGGATATTCACCGTAGTATGCTTGTTTTTGAAGGAGATGAAATTAAGGTACAAGAAAAGTTATCTTTACTTTGTTCCATATTAGTTTATTTTGATTTGGTTGATTTTAGTCATTGAAGTTCTACAAAATTTTCAATATTGGTCATTTAAAAAAAAGTTTTAGAGCATGTTTGGCTCTCCTTATTTCCACCTCCTTATAACTTTTCCAAAAAGTTAATAAGTTAAGAAAAGTGTTTGGCAAAACGAAAAGGACTTTTTGTTTTAACTTTTTGTTGGCCTATGATAAGTTGTTTTGGAAAAGTAAGGGAGGAGTGACTTTTTGAAGCTCCTTATAACTTATTGATGGTTATTTACCTACATACCCTTCTTATATCCTTATGTCTTCTCTCCTTATACCCTTTTTAGTCATTTTACCTAAATAAGTTAAACCAAACACTTTTTTACAAAATAACTTATCAACTTATTGTTTTTCCTCACCACATAAGCTAAATCCAAACACTTTTCTAAAAACTCTTTTTTAAAAAGTCATAAGTTAATATGAGCATAATACCCTTAATAATTTTTCACCTAGTTCATCATAAGTATCTATCATTATAGGGGTACTTTGGTAACTATTTTTTAAAATGACCAAGTGGAACACTCTTTATAACATCAATGACTAAAACGAGAGCTGGACCAAACTACAATGACTAAAATAATAAAAGACTGAAAGTATGTTGCTATTTTCTGGCATTATCCCATAAACATATTTATAGTAAAAAATTTCAGCCCATTTGCATAGAATGTCGAGATCCGGGTTTGCTTTGTATGCGGTCAAATGGATAAACTAAAAAAGGGCTAAGTTTTTCAAGAAAATAAAATATAATGTTCAACTTTTACCTAGATACGCGATGCACTTTTTATCGTTTTAAGCAACATTTTATCCTATTTTGCCAAAAATTGCAATTTGCAACATTTAATGCAACTTGCTTTGCATTTTTTTACCATTTAATGCAACAAACTGCATACTTTGGTTATAATGGTTAATAAAACATGATTAAAAAAAATATGTTGCACATACTTTTAAGACAGTTTCATTTTCTTGTGATTTTCACAATGAAAAACTTAGCTTAGACAGAGACGGGTCAAAAGTTACCCAAATATTATTAACGCATAAAACCTCCTAACTCATTTTTGTTCAAAAAGTTAAATTGTTTGTAAAATAATAATTTTTTATGAAACTAAATATTTATAGAAGAAGATTTCAAATAGATTAAGATTAAAATATTGTCGGTGAACCTGAAATGTCCTGACACTTTTTAACTGATACAAAAGTTTACCTGTTTGACCCGTTGCCCAGCCCTCATCCTGCCCTTTTTGCTAGCTCTACGTTGTTTGCATTCTTAATCTGACTGAATGCATTTGTTACAGGCGGAATTACTTATTGATTTGCCAAAAGATCAGCTTCTTACTTGGATATTCCAGTTGTTAGCTGAACTTCATTCTGCACTACCCGCCCTTATAAGCTACTAATCATTATAGGACCCCATTGACCATATGCTCACCAAAAGCAATCAAGATTTATTTTATGTGGTGCATAAGCAAGCAGCTCGGTATGGAACCTAACCTAACTGAACCTAGCCTTATAGTCATGCGGTTTAAACCCAAACCCAAAAATGCAGCCGATGCTGCATATACTGGTAGGGTGCATGCACCATTTTGGAATTGGCCTGTGCCCTTTCTGTAAATCATCAATTTTTCCACGTGAGCCAAATTGGATGAACGCAACCGATACATGGTTCAATACGATACATGAATGTCTCTAGTAATTAGCTAAACTACTGGTTACTGTAATTATTAATTATAGATTTTATTTATTTATTATGGAATTTTGAGATCCCCTTTTATATTATTTTTATAATAGCATGCAAAATGCTGTTTATTTGTATTTTAATGTTTTTTTTATTGTTTTACTGTTGTTCAATAGTTAAAAGTGCATTCAAGGTAAGTGGAGATTGTTAATCATTAAAGGTGGTAATTGCAGGAAATGATTTGCGCTTGGACAGTAAGTAGTTTAAAACAAGAAAAAAAATGAAAAATTACATTTGATTAATATCAGGGCTTATACGCCTAATCCGGCCGAGGAGGAATTCTGCAGCCAAGTAGACGAAACCTTGGCTCGACAGGAATCATGCTTTCAGCAGATTTGCACACTATCTGGACCAAATTGCAAGTCCTTAACCTTGAGCCAAAACCCCAACTCTCCAACCTGTTTGCCTACAGCTGGAGCCCATCACAGTGGCACTGCTGCTCTTCAGATCATTTCACCATCAACCACACTAGCACCAAAATGAACACCGTTCTCTTACGATTACCAACTCGAACTAGTAATGATATCGGATCTCTTGTAAATCCTCTTCCCTCTTCCACCATTTGCAAAATCTGTCCGGTGAGAGGCCAATCTCCATCACAATCAGCCACCGGTTCTTTAATATCGATTCAATTTCGAAAACCATGTTGAACTGAACTTGGTTGTGGTCTATAAGTGAAGGCACCGGACAAAAACTTGTGGAACGCAAGTAGTTAGTTAGTAGTGGGTCTTAATATTCCATGTAGTGGGTAGTTATTTAATAGTTGATTTGTTTCTTCCAAGTTATGGGTCAATACTTGGTCTTGTAACATGTTATTCTTATTCATCTTCCAAGCATGAATCATACAATGAATTATGCCTTTTTTTTATTGTTCCGACGACGTTTAGGAGCTATTTTAATGGCATCAATTTTCATAATGATTATTTTTATAATATAAATTATTAAACAAAAAGTACGCACATGTTTATCTTATTAGGATTTCTTTGAGAACTTGCTCAACAGGTTATTTAACACATACTATCTTACTATAGAAATACAAATAAACTATATATGTTTCCATTATGTTGGTACTGGTCACTGCAAAATGCTTTCAGATTATACATAAAAAATCTAGAATATCCACTTGTTAATCATATCCATTTGGCAACAATCCACTTGTTTGCCCAATTCAACTGAAATTTAAAAACGTGAACCAATTTTCTCACAAAAAAAAAGTCAACTTAGAAAACCAGTCAAGTCCCCGTACACATGGGGGTAGTTTCGTAAGTTAACATAAAAAAGAGGCTTCTTCTTTCTTGTTTGTTAAACAAGTCGTTGACGGCTGGCTGGCTGGATATTCGTTGGAAAATCATATGATATGCGTCTGGCAAAAGCCACCCAAATGTGACCAAAGACCCCTCATTCTTTACACATTGTAATAATAATAATAATAATAATCTCAATTTCAAATTCTTGTTTGATTCGCATTCCTACTTCCTCGAATATCTCAACCTGTTTCATCCTTCTTCATATTGTTTGTAAACTTTAATAATATTTCACAAAACTTTATTCAACGGCTAGTAGATTGTATTCCTATTCTTTCACCACTGAGGTACCAAATCTCTCTCTCCAGTTTTCTTGAATTTGTTCTCCGATCTATAGTTTTCTTTGATACGACGTCGTCTGATTAATACGGTTTCCTACTCTTTTTGATTTTGTAAATTTACTTGCTGTTTAATTGATGTGTTTAAAGTTTAAATATACATAGGATCTGTTTACTTTTTGTTTCCTTTATTATGTTAAAAGTGCTGTTACTTGATTAATTAGTCTTTAGTTGACCCCACAAAGAGGGGGGGGGGGGGGGGGGGGGGTGGTTCATCATTGGTGCTGGTATGACAGCTAAATTCTGCTGTTCATTATTGTTATTTGCTTTAATAATGTAGCATGCTGACTTGTTATCCTAATATGTAAAATGATATAGTTTCTGTTATTATCTGTTTTAATTATAAACAATATATGATCATTTGTGGATTCATTCTGCATTTACCTTTTTAGGATTATTTGTTGTGCTCATTGAATGCATGTGCCTTAATTGGTTCTTAGCTGATCTGTTGGTCTACGCGAAACAAAATCTTGCAGGCAATTCAGTGGACTTGTTTAAGAATTTCGGAGAGACTGTCGGTGTCTGACTGTCGCTTCTTTGATTGCTGTCTATTGACTGTTGGTTTAAAGTCTGAATACCGTCTTGATTACATACTCTAGAAACACCGTTGTCTCATAGATATTATTGATCTATGGGTGACTGGGTGATTGGAGCTTTCATCAATCTTTTTGGCAGCATCGCGATTAACTTTGGGACTAATCTTCTTAAACTGGGCCATGACGAGGTACTTAACGTTTCTCTTTGCAACAATTTGTTTGATATGAATTGGATTTGGATGTTACGTACTTACGTTCTAATAATAGTTAGTAAAGGCACTTGTCGCTGATGTGAATAAGTTAAACTAATCTATAATAAAACATTGTAGAGAGGAAGGCATTCGATGCTACGTGAAGGAATACATGGAAAGACAATACGGAGGCCTATAATAAGCTTCCAGTCTTGGAGAATCGGTAAAACTTGAAGTTTACGGTGATCTTTTACTATTCTTTTTGCCTTAATTGCACTTCATATTGATATTATTTGATCTGTTCACAGGTATTCTGTTTTTCGCTTTTGGAAACGCTCTTAACTTTATTTCATTCGGATATGCTGCTCAGGTCGGTTTGAAGGCATTCCTTGATTTCTATATTTTCTTATTTATATTTGTTTTTCTTATTATTTTTATTGTCATTTGCTTGAGCAGTCACTTCTTGCAGCATTGGGATCTGTTCAATTTGTGTCGAACATAGTATTTGCCTACTTTGTCTTCAACAAAACAGTGACTGTTAAGTATGTTTTAGAATCTGCAACATGTTTTCTCATTATATAACATAAATGTAAAATCAATTAACATTCGTATGTTTTATTATGCAGAGTTATTGTGGCCACAACTTTTATCGTCCTTGGAAACACCTGCCTTGTTGCGTTTGGCAATCACCAATCACCTGGTATACCACATTTGTTCTTTTTTCTTTATGAGTTATGTTTTTTTTTTTTCAATTAAATATCTAATTATTTGTTGGGAATTTTACAGTTTACACGCAAGACCAGTTGGCAGAGAAGTACAGTAACATCACATTCCTTTTTTACTGTCTACTATTAGTGGCGGTGGTTGCCATGCATCACTATGTATACAGGTTAGAAGTGTGTGATTATATTAAGCATATGATTAATTATTTATAATTATTTTACTCGTATTTGATTGCTTATATACATCTTGATAATCAGGAGAGGAGAATTGCTTCTTGCTATTTCAGGAAAAGAACTTATGCGCTACTGGAAATTATTGCTTCCCTTTTCATTCGCAGTAGTTTCAGGAGCCATAGGATCATGTTCAGTTCTTTTTGCAAAGTCCCTGTGAGTGAATGATTAATGATATACTCTTCTAAAAGATTCTAATTTGGGCCATTTGGAATTAACGATCTTTTTTCCTTTTCTTCAGTTCAAATCTGTTAAGATTGTCAATGTCAAGTTCATATCGCCTGGATAGCTGGTTCACATATTTAATTCTTTTATTGTTTCTATGCACTGCTGCATTTTGGGTAATGATTAGTAGCTTAGTCGGTCGTTCTTTTTATTATACAAGGATGCAGAGAAATATCAATTTTGGATAACATATGTTTTTTTTTACAGATGACAAGGTTGAACGAAGGATTAGCACAATATGATGCCATACTTATAGTCCCCATGTTTCAAATAGCTTGGACCTTTTTCTCGATTTGTACTGGGTTTGTGTATTTCCAGGAATATCAGGTTCTCTCTCTCTCTCTCTCTCTCTCTCTCTCTCTCTCTCTATTTCTATCTCTATATATACAATATATTTATATATACGTGTGTGTGTGCGTGTGTGTGTATTATGTATATATACCTCCCTGGCTAACTTCGTGAGTGTGTGATAATATTTCTGTACAAATTGTGTGACATTACTTGTTTTTTATCAGGTATTGAATGCCTTGAGGACTGCGATGTTTATTCTTGGAATGATTTCAGTATTCATAGGAATTACATTGCTGGCACCTGATGAATCAAAAGGTATATATGTGCTCCGTAATTATAACTTCAGCTTGAGGTGAAATCAAACTATGTTCGGGTCATAACGGGCCAATCTTAAAATAGGTCCTTGTCTGGTAGACCCACATGTTTTGTGTTTTTATTTGAATTCTAATAACCTACAAATTAAATGCAAGTACTGAATCTTTTGTTTATTACTGAAAATAATAACTTTAGCATCAATTGTATTATAGTAATTACTAATTATGATGGCGATTTAATGGCTGAAAAGTATTATATTCTTACAATCTCAGCTAAGTTGTTTTATTCCATAACTTTAGATTACTGTTTTAAAAGTATAATGTTTGTAATCATACTTAATATATTATTATTTATAAAATTCAAAAGAGAAGGACAAAAAGGGTTAAGTGGGTCAACACAACCCAATCTGACTCATTATGACCCACAAATTCTTTTAGTGTTTTTTTAAGTTTCCGCCCGCTTGGATATGCTCATTTTCCCAAACAAACCATAAAGTTAAAAAAAAAAAAAAAACAAAGACCCAAATTGACCCGATTTTGTTCATTTGGGCCGAAAGTGTCCCTTCTAATTTCAGCATTGGAACTTGTCTGATTTGTTTCTTTTCTTTCACAGGGGGAGAAGTCATGGACATTCCCTTATCATCTATAACCTCGTCAAAAGTCAACACTGATGTAGAAAGGTTAGTTTGACCATCAAGAAGAAAGTCAACGAATTAAGTCCACTAGTGTTAACTCAAAAAAGAAGACAATTGGCTCACCTAGTATCTAGTGCTAGTGTATTTCCCAAACATGTAGTTTTTCATTTTAACGAAGACATGTTTATACATACGGGTGTTGTTTTAAAGGTTGATTGAAGACTCAGCGATCAAGGATATGAAGTCGCTTGCAAGAGCAATGGCAACAAAAGCCTTAGCTGTGGTTGCTAGTGCGAAGGCTGTGGACATTCTAATTCTATACAGGAATGGAATTAAAAGATGGAATAGGAATATAGTTTCTTAATCGTTTTAAAACTTTTTCGGTCATACTGTTGGTGGGCATGGGAGATGATACAATGCATACATCATCGGTTCTTGCAATGCCAATGGTTTCATAAAAAGTGACCGGATTTAGAGTAGTCGATTCTAACCGGTCAAAGTTGTCATTGAGAAGCCCATCAGGATGGAATAGGATTCCAGTGGGGGCAGAAAGTGTAAATATGTTGAATACTCTTTCAAGTGAAAGAGGATTGATTAGTACATGAGATTTATTGGTTATGTATAGTATGTTTGTGGTAACTGGGGAAGAGAGGAATGCCAGGTGTCACATGGAAATTATTGTGTATAGTTTGATTGGATTTAGAGGTATATCTTTGTTTGATTTTTTGATATTCTTTTGTTTGTCAATTGTAATTGTTCACAAGGTTAATGACATTTAAGATGTCACCTTGCATCCAATACATGTACTCTCAATTGTATCATTTACATTTGCCTTTCAAAAAAATAAAATAAAATTGTAGCATTTGTTATTCATTATTATGAATTATTATAAGGTTCAGCCAAAAATGTCAATAAACATTAAATGTGTGTTTTTTGTATCAATCCAATATTCAACAAATAAATAACAATCAATGAATCAATTGCAATCCTTATCAAGATACATTCTAGATTCTCTGTGCCCTTTAGGAAACAGTAAATTTATGAGCCTTCATGAAGTTTGAAACCTGAAAGTTACTATTTTAGAAGTTCTTTAAAAGTGGTCAAGTAATGGTGGTGACTGGTGAGAGATGACCAAGTGAAGGTCTATGGCAACAAGTCAAGCTTGTAGGCAAAGATCTTTCTTTGTACACGGGAGAGTTATGTGGGTGATATGAAGCACCAAGGGGTTGCGTGCTCCGGTGGCGGAGCTTTAACTTTTAGATGGTAGGGGCCAAAAGAACTAGACCAACCGTTGGAGTTCCACAAGAGTTCGCATGTTTAGTTCAAGTGTTTAATAATGTACTTATCTAGAGGAATATCGGTTGCAAGTTGTTCAAATAATAAAGAGGAAACAAATTTTGAAAAGAGGTGACCAATTCCTACTCGCATGTGCCAAAGGCATTATAGCCCAGCGGCATCTTGGTGGTGGGATAAGACTTAGGGACTATAAGATCCTGGGTTTGAATCTCACAAAAGGGGGTTTTCTCATAATTATGAGTTTCCTCCTGAATTGGTGATTTGGTGGTAGAATATGATCGTGTGGTATCACTGGTGGCACGATGATACTCCAGTGATCCGTGAGTGATTCCAATTGGCCGTTCAAAAAAAAAAAAAAAAAAAAAAAAAATCCTACTCGCATGTACCATTATTATTTCTCTTAGTATGACTTACCGCAAGAAGCATGAGTGTAATTAACTCTATTTAGTTCTAAGCCATATACCATAGTTTCTGTAGTGGTATTATAGTGAAATGAAGGAATTATGGAATTTTGCATGTATTTTCAATAATAATGTGTCGGCAAAATATAAATAAACTTATTTTCAATGTGTTTCGAGGTAGGGAACAAGAGGGGGAAGCACAAAAAGAAAAGAAAATTGTCGCACAACATAAACGAAAGGGAAAGGATTGGTGTCCCACTTGTCCCAGTATCACCATGGAAGAGAAAATGAGATAAGGTGAAAAAGAAACCGTATATAAATAATGTTGCATAAAAAACCACCACACTCTATGATTTCTTTTGGAACAAGCATTGTGTTGAGAACCCCAAAAGCTACATAAAATACTTTTATCTTGTGCACTAATGATTTAAAGAGGGAAAGAAAGATTGTGGAGTAAACGCAACCGTATTGTGTACTACGCAAAAAAAAAAAAAAAATACGAGTTTATCATAAGATTCTTATATTCTTAACATAAATATTAGTTATGGAAAGAAATGCTTCTATAGCCTTGTTAAGTTTCAGTTATCCCATTATACTTTAAATAACTTGTGCCTGTTATCGTGACTAACCGAACTTATCCCGTCGACCGATAACATTGGTATCGGTGCTATCAGAACTGTCACTAGATTTGTTTTTTTCTGTGGTTTCACTTTCAGTTGCCATATCAAGTGTCGGTATCGTATCGATATCGTAATGAATCAAACCAATACCGACCAGATTCCTATCACTAACGTTATTTTTACCATTACGTCTACGTTTCCATTTAAAGGCTGTTAAAAACTAGGTCACCCCGCCTTGAAACACGGGTGCAACCACTAATTTTTATAAAAAAATATATATATAAATAAAATTATTCTAGGCATTACATTACATCAAATAATAAATTAACTATCTAGTATGTACAAATCATTAAGATATAAATTTAAATAAATAACAATATTAGCTAAATATCTATCTAGTCATCATTATCGCTACTTTATGGTTGCTTTGGAAGTTAGAAATGACATTGTTTAATGGGACGAGGCCTAGTATTACCAATATGGTGGCAACTATCAAGTCGTTAACTTTTGTTTGGTACAAGTATAGATCTAAATGTAATAGGGTGATTTGGAAAGATTGGTGTCGATGTCCTATAAATTTGGTGTAATTGGTTTGTGCCGTCGGTCCTTGCTTTGAGGACCAGTTTGGCGTTTTGTTGAATGAAAGTTTAGTTAAAAAAAAAAAAAAAAAACTAGTCATCATATTAATTGTTTGGAGACTTTATCCCATGAGATTCGGTAGCGGCCTAAATCCAATATTCACCTGTTCTTGGCTTCGGTCCTTTTCAATCTCGCCACCCACCTTCATATCATATCCCCCAAGTCAATAACCAGAGGAACAACCACTTCTCATTTATTTTACCTCTCTTTTTTCCCCTATACTATACTATACATCAATTGTTTTTCCTCATATTATTCGCCACAAGGTAAGCCTATTAATCTCAAATTAATATTATTCTTATTTTCTAATAGATAGATTACGCGTATTCACTTCAATTATAATTTCTTACATACAATCGAACCAATAATTTGACTTCTGTTTCAAACAATTGTTTATAATTTTGCATTAAATACCCTAATTTTTGACCTATTGATTGAATTTATGACTTTATGTTACGCAATACGCGTATAAATTTATAACGTATAATAATAATAATAATTACGTTTTGTATCCTGGATCTGGATTGTAGTTTGTGTAAACGATTTGAGACGGTCTGATCCTTGTGAATGATGAGCCGATTCGAAGCGCACTCGTCTGATCATCATACACCGAGTGTCGGTGAATGTTCTAGCTCAACTTCATTGAGTAGTAGTCAACAAGATGTTGAAGATGATGGGATGATTGCTGCTGTATTGTCTGAAGAGTATGCTAAATTAGACGGTTCCGTTGGTCGCCGCCTTACTAATTTGGAGCCTGTTAGGGTAATATGATCATTTGTTAAGGAAATATTCTTGTTTGACTAATAAGTATTTTTTCTGAAAGTTAATATTCTGTTTGGTTGAAATTTTCAGCATGTTCCGCGTATTAATTCCTTCATTCCTAATATTAGTGATGCCAGTTTGGATCATCAACGGTTGAGCCAGAGGTATAGACTAGTCATCAATGTTTATTATATATATATTATATACAATTTATAAATAACAAGATTCGGAGATCAATCATCCTGTCTTCATCTTTCTTCAGGTTACATGTTTACGGTTTATATGAAGTGAAGGTTTCTGGTGATGGAAATTGTCAGGTGTGTTTAGTTTCTTTCTTGTCTAAGTAAATATTATATGGGAAATTCATGAACATAATTATTTTCTTGGGTGTGTTAACTGTTATACCCATGTATAAACAAATCACCCTTTTAGTCATGAGCGCCGTGTATCTAGTTTTACTCGCCCATTGGACTTCTTCCCGACAATGACTTATGCCAATATGTGTATAGATTTGCATATGTGTTATCATGTGAGTAGAGATTAGTGTATGTGCCAATATTCATGTATAGAATTATATGAAAACATTTAGGGTTTTTACAAGTAAAAGTAGATACAGGGGCATAATTTGCAAATCACATGACTATATGTGTGAAGCCATGAAATTGTTTTGGCATGACCATACTTGGTTTAAAAAAGCGTGCCTAGGCTCAAAGCTCAACAAGGCTCAAGCCCTTGCGCTCTTGGTAGCTTAAGGTGCCCTTTTTTTCAAAAAAGCCCACGAGTGGCGCTATTTCTTGGCAAAAAATTGACTACTGTGCAATAGGTTGTTGTACAACATGATTTTCATGTTGTACATGCATGCAATTCCATACTAGAACAATAGAACGTGTATAAAGCTTACTTGTCTTAAATATTGGCCTATTGGGTAAATGATGCTAGAAACCTATAGGAAATATATAAAAAAAGTGATAATTATTTGCGCCTCGGGTACGAAAAGCGGTGCGCTTGGCGCTTCGCGCCTCAGTTTTAGACATTATCGCTTTTGTGCGCTTTTCGCTTTTTAAAACCAAGTGACCATAATGGATGACATAGTGAGAAAATTGGCTGCTTTGATGATTTTCTCAAGTTTTACTATGTATTCGTCGTTAATCAAATTGTTTTCTTCCATGTCTTTCAGTTCCGCGCAATTTCTGACCAGCTATACCGGTCACCTGAGTATCACAAACATGTCCGAAAGGAGGTTGTGAAGCAGGTTTGTCATAATGTGCTTTTGTACATTTATAATGTCTGATTTTTTGTACATTTAGAAAGCCAAGTCATATGTATTATAATGTATGTTAATGCTGTCTCATGTTTTGGGTTGGCAGCTGAAGGAGTTTCGTTCTCTATATGAAGGCTATGTTCCAATGAAGTACAAGAAGTATTACAAAAAAATTTCTAAGTAGGATACTTCATACGGGTCATCACTGCAAACAAAATTAATCTGACTGCATGCAGTATTGTTTTTAATATTTGTGTTATATATGAATATACATACACATGTTTTTGTTACTGAATACTTGCATTTACAGAACGGGTGAGTGGGGAGATCATGTCACTTTACAAGCGGCTGCTGATAGGGTTTGTTTTCCTCTTATGTTAACTTCAGCAAGTGATGTCAATTGATAGTATTTTAAGCATGTTTATTGTTAATGTTACCAGTTAAAGAACCTCTCCGGACCGCCTGTTAAAACAGCTTATTTGCTTATTGAATTTTAATACAAGAAGTTGTTCTGAGGGTGTTTGGGAGTGCTTATCTGATTATTTAAGAGCTAGTTTTAAAAAGCGATAAGCCTATAAACAGTTATAATAAGCAATCCTAAATCTATTGTACAAAGCCTAATAAAAAGTTCAAAGCTCCCTAAGTATACGTTTATTTACATTTTCTTTATTTCGATTTACAGTTTGGTGCAAAGATATGCCTTTTAACCTCATTCCGAGATACCTGTTTTATAGAAATTAAACCACAACAGCAGGCGCCTCAGCGAGGTACTGCACTTATAGTTATACACCAACTACTCTCCTTTTTTGTCTGCATACATATGATTCACTATAAAATCCAGCAAAACCTTACCAAAGTGATGTTTTCCTTTATTATAAACACAGAACTGTGGCTTAGTTTTTGGTCTGAAGTGCACTACAACTCGCTCTATGAAATCCGAGGTTGGCTTTCTTTGATTTATGATCAAGGAAGAACATGGTAACCGTTAAACTAATCATACTTGTTCATTTTGCAGAAGCTGTGGTGCAGCAAAAGCCCAGGAAGAAGCACTGGTTGTTTTAAGGAAAGATTATCATCAGAAATTGCATTATTTTCTTTTTTTATTTGAAATTATTTGTTACAGAATCAATTTCCCATTTATGTTTATCTGTATACACTATACCTGAATAACCTATAAGTATATACCTGTCAAGACACTAAAGTGATGTACATTCATTTGCAAAGTTTCCTCTAAAACATTATAGTCAGAGCTGCAACAATGGAAGCTGATGTAAACCAAAAACATTTAAATGGGTGGGTAGATGGCAACATGTATATGATCTACAAATCAACCTATAAATAACCGAAATACAACTGCGAAACTGTTGATACAATCATACCCTCAGAATCGGAAGCTTAGATGCAAAAGCAATTGCAACCCAATCAGGCTGTGAAGAAGACCACTGCAGCTGTTCAATTTCAGCACCAACAGTATATGCCAAAATCAGATCCAACCCACCTTCAACTGGCTGACCCATGGATGATGGAAGACAGATCCCAAATCAACTGCCTGCGAATCATCACACAGTACAAATATGACATGAACTATGCGGCGCCCAAGCAACCGCGTTCACACTCGCCTGATGCCTTTGCAGTGCGCTTCCGGGAACCAAATATCAAGCACCACCACCTTCGCACTATCCATTATAATAGTAGCCATATACCTAGGATCCTGCTTGTTCCATCCGAGCCTTACCAGCGGTGTATCCAGCTCAGAGCTTTCATATATAATCGTTGAATGCTCCTTATCCCGCAAATCAAACACGCGAACCAACCCATCTGTGAACGCTGACGCAAACACGCCAACGCCTCCCCAAGCAATATCATAAACCTCTTTATCATGTGCGATTAACTGCGTATCGACAGCCTCCCTCTCAATATCCCAAATAGTACAAGAGGTATCAATGCTAGACGTCCCAATTCATTTAGGCTCCACTTCATTCCAGTCAAAAGAAGTAACCAGACCGCAAAACTCACTGTTCCGATTCTTATTAAGAACACTCTTCATCTCAACCCTACAGGAACCAGTACTAGCATTAACAGCTGTATCATCATCACCGCCATCATCATCTAATATTCTCCAAATGCGGAGGAAATCACTGGAAGTAGCAAACGGATCAGGCCTCTGGCATTCCTCGTCAGGGATGAAGATAACTTCTGTAGGCAGGTAGGGGTGTTCGAATGAGAGAATCGGGTCAGGTCTCGCCATTGGAATCATCGAGTTGGACGATTTCAAGACGGTTAGGGTACTGTTTAAGGAGACCAGCGATAGCGAGGCGGTATTTTTTTTTATCATCACGGACGCTCCAGTTCATGGCATAGATGTGCCATGGAGGTTCGTAGGTGTAGATCTCGGACTGTTGTTGCTCGTTGGAATTGCCGTGGTTTTGGTCACTGTTGGCTCCCATGGTGATGACGACGATTGTGGTTTGTTGGCTGACGATGGGGGTAGTGGGGAATGGAATATACGTACAAACGCCTTCTGGATGTGTTACTATGACACATTTTTTTAGTTTGTGGCAGGAACAAGATCTAAAATAACTATAAGAGAATAATTTAAGCCAATAACTAAAAGAAAATAATTTAAGAGCAAAACAATTGAATTATTTAAATGTATAACTGATCATTTTTTTATTAGTTATATATAATTTCGTGAAATTGACCCGAATTAATATGGTTTTCCTGAATATATGAAACTAAATTGTGTTAAAACCTATATGTGTTCTAAAATGATATGGGCAATCCATAGCTCGTCCAGAAGTTGAAACCCTATTCCTTCCAAACCTTCCATTTTAGGTCCTTGGAAGCAGGTCTTTTCTTCGATGCAGATTGCTGGAAGACCGGGTGTGAAGGTGAACGGATGTATAAAGGGGCGGGGGGGGGGGGGGGGGGATGGGTCGGACATTTTGTTTTGGTTGGTTTGTTGGACGCTGGATGCACCATTGGCTGCCGTGTTCCCTGCATTGTTTGCGCTGGGGAAGGACCTCAAGTTGTCACTTTCGAACAAGTTGAGGCATCATATCCCTTCACACTTTTGAGTGAAATACATGGATTAACTGTGAAAGAAAAATCCACGGACCAAGCGACAATTTACATCATCTACACCTTTAGGAACCATGACATGAGCCCATTACCTAAAAGACGACTTCAGCTTCTAGAGGTTACAGGCTGACCAAAGAACCAAACTCAAAAATTGGAACATATTAGGTACTGATTTTCACCATTCAATTTCGACACACACAAATATATAATGCGATGCACTGGTTACTCTTCTTACATGTGCAATTATAAAGGTTTGACGATGATGTAACTCTTCAAAACTAAACGACCCTGCAAAATCCATTGGGCACCTGGTCTTCCAGAAACAAGAATTTTGAGGAAAGGTGCTTCAAGGCAGCTAGATGAGCTTTGGATATGCACATCTGAATATCCAAATTCCAAATACGGCTGATCAACTCATTGCTTTTGCTTATTCACAATTAGCCGGTTTTATAAACAAATATTGAAACCGACAAACCATGTTGTTGGATGTCGGTTTGATAAGAAACAGTGAATGGAATTCTGATATGTCGTATGACTGAAACCATGTCCTTTCATAAATACCAACTTAAATGAACAAGCTTTCCACAATGAACTTGAATACATAACACAGAGAATATGGTATGTAGCATGTTTTCTAACAATTATGTAGGTTTATACAAACCTGAATCAATCAAGATAACGATGCCTTCTCCAATACTTCCTGCAACTCCCCGCTCTTGTATGCGTCTGCAATAAGATTCGGATTAACTATGAATATTGTGATATTGTCTCGATGAAAAACTATCAATCAAAAGGCATCTAAAACGGCAAAGTTAGCTCACCAACAGTTATGTCACAACCACCAAAGAACTCCCCATCAATGTAGAGTTGTGGAAACGTTGGCCACTGCGAATATTCCTTCAACCCTTGACGCAAGATTTCATTTTCAAGAATGTCAACTGTTTCAAAAGGTACGTTCATCACCTTCAGAATAGAAACAACCGTGTTTGAGAAGCCACACTGCGGGAAGTCCTTAGTTCCCTTCATGAAAAGAATGACTTTGTGCGATGTAACAACTTTATCCAAAGTAGTCTTCAACTCGGGACTTAACGCTGCAAGTAAACGAACCCGCTAACACGTTAAACAACAATCTGTACCACTTCCATCTTCATCATACTTTTGAGTTTCCTATAAACTGTGCTAAACTTGCAAACTATGAGTATATGACACTCTGAATATAGCTAAGGGTTAATTAATTAATTACAAAGAAACCTTTTTCCCTATGAATCAACTATGACAGTAGTCACTATAAATCTAGCAATTATGATTTCAATATACATTTTTTTTTAATCTAAAACTCACATTAAAAAAAAATATTCCTTAAATCTACAATTAAATAGATTATTGTCAATTTTATAAACAATAAAAATGTAACCCTAATTAAAATGGTGAAATATGGTTTAAATTCGTCGGGGATTAAAAAACAATAAAAAACATATACCAGCAAAGCAACCGGTCCTTCTAGAAGAAACTCTGGTTTTAATGGTCTGAGAGCTGAATTTTAAGGTGCCAAAGGTGTTGGAACGAGGTTGGTAGCGGAGTGCAGAGCGATTGATAGTGGTTACTCCAGAAACAAATTCAAAAGAGGGGATTCGTGATGAGGAGACCAACTGCGAGATAGAGGACGACATGTTTACAACCTGATTGTGTGACAGAAGTCAGTGGAAGATGGAGAAGTTTGGATCGACCTGCTGCACACGATGTGTTCGATGAAATGCCTGTCAATGTTGACGATGGGGTCAGATGGGCTCCTCTAAAAAGCCTGCGTATGTTGTGCACCAAGTGTTTGGGCTAATGTTTAAATGTACTACAGTTTTAGCCTACTGGTTTAAACAAAACTAGTACTATTTGGTACCCTGTGTGTTTTGGAGGGGCTACACGTTAATCAATTAAGTTGCGTTAATAAGACTACTTGGTATGGAATCGGGGAGGTGGCTCGGTGGTGTGACATGGCTGAAGTGCCGATCGGTAATACCCCCCCCCCCCCCTACATTTCGGTGAGTTCGGTGAGATCGGTGAAAAGGCACCGTTTGTGCTGAGAGCTTTGATTGGCTTATTTATATTTTTTTTTTTAAATCAAACTTTTAATAATAAAAAAATGAAGGGGGAGTGGGGGAAACCATTTCCAAACTTTGAGGGAAGAAAAGAAAAAAATGAGGTGGCGTTGATATGGCATTTGGGGGAGTTGAGAGCAGTGTTTTGAAAACCGGACCGGACCGGCCGGTCGGACCGGTGTCCGGGGCCTGGACCGGTCCGGTTCGGGTGTTTGGACCGCCCTGCAACTGAACCGCTTGTGGACCGCTGAACCGGCCGGTCGGACCGGAAAATAAGGGGTCGGACCGTTCTTTTTTTATTATTTTTATTATTTTTTGGGTTTCAATACATTTTTTGACCCGGTTCGTTGGACCGGTCGAGCCGGTGAACCGCCTGGGGGTCCGGTTCGACGTCCGGTCCGGTTCTGAAAACCTTGGTTGAGAGAGATGCTCTCCACACCATATAGCCTAAGGGGGTAACGTTGGTACACCCCTCTTATTCTCTCTCTCTCTCTCTCTCTCTCTCTCTCTCTATACACATACACATATGTATATATTAAACTAGTTTTTATCCCGGGAGCGTCCCGGGTTGAAATATCTAATACGACATAATAAAATATCTAAGCTCGTTAATTTGGTGTAATTTTTTTCTTTAAAAAATCTCGTATATAAAAGATATTAACGTTTAAAAGTTATGGGAGAAAACATGAGAGAGAAAATAATAAAAGTTTAATATTTACATTTAATAGATTAGGTATTTAATAGATTATGTTAACCATATTTAAAACATATTTATTCATTTTTTTTAATTGGTCTAGAGTTGCCACATCACATCCTATGTGGCATCTCTCAAAGGAGAGATTGCATAAGAGTATGACATGTAGGATTAATCCCTTTGCAATATATATATATATATAGGATATGGATAAAATAGAAACCCCCTTGAGTTGGAGAAACCCATGAAACTCATTTGTGACCCTTGATCAAACAACATCAATGAATGAGATTGATCAACTAATATTATATATTATTAAAAGAGTTATCTTTTTTATTTGTTTGAAGCAAAAGGGTATTTTAGGAAAATTGCATTTTGTCCGTATCTCCTCTCTCATCTCTCTTCTCTCTCCTGACTCTCTCTCCTCTCTCCTGACTCTCTCTTCTCTCTCCTCTCTTTTTTCCTTGCTTTTACATTTTTTTCAATTTTTTAACCTTTTTATAGGTAACAAATAAGTCAGATTGATCTGTAACAACTTATGCGTTACGTTGTTACGTTGTTACATTTTATGTATTTACATTGTTACATTGTTACATTTTCAAGTGGTGCTTATGTAATTGTTGATCGATTAACCAAGTCCGCATATTGTTACATTCTTACCACACTGTAAAAAAAGCAATTTTACATATTTACATAAGTATCATAGTTAATGGTGCTTATGTAACTATTTAAACCAGTAAAATAGATTTGTAATTTTATTTCATAAACAACAACAAAACACAAATCAAATAATTAAATTAAAATCAAACAAAAATGACAACCAAACAATAAAATAGATTTGTAATTTTATTTTATAAACATCTTCAAACTTGTACACACACAAACCGTACCGGATCTTCAAACTTGTACACATCTTCAAACCCGGATCGACCTGAAAGAACCTGGATCGACCAAAAGTTATATGCAAGCCATTAATGAAAACCAGATCTGACCCCACGAACTAAAACCAAAAGATATTATACCCTTCAAAATCTCTAGATTTGAAAACAACAACAACAATATCAATAATAATAATAATAGATTTGAAAACAACACATGTATAATGCTATTAATCCTCAATCCTCAACCCTCAACCACCACAGATCCATCACCCACAGCCACCACCGCCCTCAAAATCACCACCGCCTTCGTCATCAACCCTCAGCCACCACCACCTTCGTCATCAAACCTCAGCCACCACCTTCGTCATCAAACACCAGCCACCACCTACTAACATTTCTACTATAATAAACCTACATCAGAGATAAATATCATTTTACCCATAGGCTCATATTTGCAGGTTTCAAAAAAGTTCATTAACTAATTCAACCTTGATTAAAAAAATGGTGCCTATCCGTATATAACAGAAGGGTCGGCCTTTCTTTCATCCTAAGACATGGAGGAATCAAAGAAATATCTAAGGACAATGAAAGCTAAGTGATTTTTAAAAAGAAGAGAGAGAGATAGAGTCAGCTTTGTTTCTCTTTATTGGGGATTGGGGTGGGGTGGGTTGAAGTTACTATCTTGCCCTTCATGCCAAAAGTAAGATGGTATATGTGGAGAGATGGTGACCCTAAGATGAGTTTCAAGGGTTTCTCCAACTCAATATGGTTTCCAATGGATACATAGCCTATATATATATATATATATATATATATATATATATATAGATAGTAAAATAGAGTAGGAGGGATTTCATACTACTAATTTTTAGTGTCCCAGTAAAATAATCTTTATATTAATTGTACGACACTTTAATAGTATCGTAGCGCTAAAATAAGTCTGTGAATAGTTCACAACAAAGACATCACAAAGTACAACAAGATGATACACGATAAAATTCATGTCATTTTATTCTTAACTTTATTCAAGATTAATACAACATATTTATATTTTCTTAGTTCGTTGCCTAACTAAAATTCTCAATTATAAATTTAAAATTGTTGACGTAAATTTTGTTTGAAAACGAATCAGGTCAAATGTAATACGTTTTGATCGACGGTATAAATTTTAGTTACCACACATTTTAACGTAAATTTAGTATGGAAACGAGTCTGATTAACTGTAATCTTTACGTTGGCATATCGTCTACAACGCTAGTTACATATCAAATGGAACACAAAATAAAAGTAGTAAAAAAACTAATATAAAAAAAAAAAACAAATTAAATTAAATTAAATAAATCTAAGTATAAGCTAGCATATATGAATGAATTTAGAAAGATGATAAAGATTTTCCCTAACAATAATAAAACCCAAAATCCTGTGGATTGGCATATATATCTATCTCATCAGATATCGGTTAACTGAAGTGGCTTGGCGCCATTGCATCAAACACACACAGAACCAAAGCCTATACAAAAATGGCTGCTGGATGCATAACTATTAGCAGCCTTTCTTCCTATTACCCTTCTTCAGTCGCCCACACTCTCCAGAGCTTCAATTTAAAGTTCCAACATAACGAAAAACATGGAACACACGGACGATACAGAGCCACTCTCATCATGAATCCAGACTCATTCGAAGTCGGTAGGCTTATTGGAAGCTATGGCTTCATGAACGTCACCAGGTTTTAACCCTATTTCACTCACACACTATATTATTATCATACTATCATTCCAATTGGTTCATTAACATTACAAATGTGTTTATACAGTTATGATACTTCACCTCAGTTACAAGACGTAGGGGGATTAAAGTTTCAGGATGTTAGAGAAGGTGATGTGCAAATTAGGTCAGTAATTGTCATCCAAATTTTAGGGTTTTAGTTGGTTGTGATTCATAATTGTTCATATGTTGCTTTCCTTTTAATTTTACAGCTTTTCTGCAGACTTTATGAAGGGAGAGTATCTCAGGGCCCTCGTAGGGGGACGCCGATTATTTTCAAGGTGATCTCCATCAATCATCATGTTTTGTTTTGATAATGGTTATATGTATGGTTGGTACTTATGTTATTGTTGATCGGATAGGTTTATCCGGGGAAACAAATAGGCGGTCTTGAGGCTGATATGATGGCGTCGAATGAGCTCAAATCTCATGCTTTTCTTCAAGTATGTTTAGAACATTATGTTTGGCTAATTGAATTTTTGTGGAGGATTCAGCACAGAACTAAAAATAATGCGACAATTATTCTGAAACATTCATTTATTTGATCTAGGCCTCCAACCGCATATGTGCATAAATTCATGTGTATTCATATACTACAAACATCTACACATGTGTAAATTCACTACAGTTTACAATCTACACGCATATGCGAACTTGTTACGACAAGGGAGATGAGAGAAAGTGAGGAATTTAATTAATATAATTAATTATACCATTTTCACTTAATTTTTCAATGTGAATGATTAAGATTGGTTCTTGCAGTATATGTGTTTATGTGTTGAACCCTCCCCTGAAATTACCTTTTCTAGATATGGTGATTTAAAGTTATAATATCTTGTTTACATCATTTTTACTATGATAATGTTTGCAGAGTTGTTCACAATCTATCTGCAAAAACATTCAAATTCTATTAGGGGGTTTTGAGACTAAAACAGGCGAGCAGGTTGTCGACATCCAAGATACATTTAATCTTTTATAGATTTCTTTTCTTTGTTTATAAGTTCTTCTTAATGGTTTCATTTTATGACTACTATATATGGCATCTAAATAACAAACAGTGGCTTGCATTTCGCAACGATGGGAAATATAGCGCAGCAGACTATGCTAAAGCTTCAAGTGAGAAGCTTTTGAAAAACCGTGCTCTTGGAGAGCAGAAATTCTGGAATCCCTTTGAAGAAGAAACAAATATTAAACGAAAAAGATCTTTTATTACTAAACTTCTTCAAGGTGTTTTATGTGGTTTGGCATACATGCATGACAATGAAAGATTACATCAAAGCCTTGGCCCATCTTCAGTTGTTCTCAAGTATGTAATTATTTTTGTTTCTATTTTCTTGGAGACACCATTTGTAGTTTAGTAAAAAGGTTAATAAAACCTGTGTGTTGGTATTGCAGTACAATGGTAGATAAGGATTCTGCTTATCTTGTTCCAAGGCTCCGTGATCTTGCCTTCTCAGTTGATATACGGTATGCTTGTGGTGTTAGTGCTAATGGTTTTATATTTCCTAACACCTTCACAGTTCCATATAGTTAATAGCGCTAATCAATGAAATGGAACTTAAGGGATGTTTGTAGTTCGGTTATGGAACTGATTGTGTTTTTGTAGTTTGGATAAACAGATTCTGCTTCTGGATACTTAGGCTTGGATTTGGATGATCCATTGCATACTCATTGTAAACTGATTATCATAGATTAACATTACCTATCTGACCTGATTTTAGTGATGTTTACTCTCATTTTAAAAACGGTCTTTTTACCCACAAAAAGTGCATGTGTTTCATTTATATTTGTATAGCACATATAAAAACAATCTTCACCTGTTAGTATTACCCTTTTTGACAGAACAAAAAACTTTATAATTGAATGTATCCTTTTTCAAGATAATATTTGATCAATATTTAATTAGCCTTTTGCTCTAGATTTTCAAGCTTAGAGGAAAATTCATATGGATTGTCTGAAGGCCTTTGGAGACGAGCAAGATCATCTGGGGCATTTACACCTATGGAAAAACGAGCTTTTGGAATAGCAGATGATATGTAAAAAGTCTTACCTTAATCTTTACTAATAGTGTAAAAATATGTATACTTGGTTATTCTTTTTTTGTATATAGTTATGGAGCTGGTCTTCTTTTTGCATACTTGGCTTTTATTCCATTTTGTGAAGCAGGAATTGTGGATAGTCTTTCATTGCAAGCAAGTTCCAAATTACTATTTTTAAGCCCATTTTTCATCATTTCATTATAACTATATATAATTGTGGTTTTAAACTTGCAGAGGCTGCTAGAGACCACTTTCAAACTTGATCTTGCAGCTACTAGAGAGTAACAACTCTACTAATTTTTTCTTTTAATAATATATTGAAGCCATAAATTATGCACATTATCCCTATGTTTTTATTAGGTATTGCTTAGCTGATGATCGGTTTCTAGACGCTGTTAAGTTTTTGGATTCGGGTGATGGTGCTGGCTGGGAGTTATTGCAGGTTCTTTTTCATTACTCTGATGTTTCATTTTATGGAATTGGGTGTATTTATTTGACACATCAGGATAATTAGGCTTATTTTACTATTATTTTTAATTTATTTTAATGAAATGCAGATGATGTTGAATCCTGACTTCAGGAACAGGCCAATTGCTGAAGCTGTACTGAAACACAGGTTCTTCGCTGCAGCTCTTCTTTGAAGTCTCCTTATAGTAGCGGGAATTATCTGATACTAACAAACATGGCAAAACACTGTGATCATTTTTGCATTAATTAATCTGAATACGTTGTTTATTTGCGAGTATAGCCGACAAAAACACATCCTTCATTGTTTTATATATAGGAAAATGGACAAAATCTGTATAGTTCAAACTAAACAGAAACATTATTACTGATAAGCCATACAAACTAGTCAGCCCTATGAGTTATCACGGCTAGCGAATCTCAAAACATTAGTACAAAAAATAATAGATAAGTATTTAAATAAAACTAATAAAACTTGTCTAATATCTAACATCATCTTCTACCATTTATATACATTAAAATCCTCTTTCTATCGTGTATATAAACATAGCGTCGATCTGTGGGCATGCGAGTAAAAAGTGCACCTCGTGGCAGTGGGTGTTTCCAGTCACACATTCACTCACTAGATATGTGTTATGGTCAAATGAAAGGTGGTGTTAGCGTTAGGTGGCTCAAAATGATTAGTTATAGTTAAAAAAATGGAAACTATTATAAATTCGCCAGGAACGAAATCAGACATGTCTTAAAGCAAGAATATACTTGTCATGTAGGACAATAAGAATCTAGGGACAATAACACATTGTCTTAAAACACAATTCATAAATTCACCAGGAACGGAACAAGACATGTGTTTAGAAACAAGAATCTACTTGTCATGCAGGACAAAGCCCCTCGAAATGGAAAACAAGTTCCTAGGCTATATGTGCTTACAACACAATTTTGACGTATAATAGCATTCACATAGATGATAGTAGACAAAGCGGGCATAGCATTTACATAGTTGATTGTAGACAAAGCAGGCAATCCTGTGATGTGGATGGCCCGCGATGTGGGTGGTGTTCGGCATGTGGTCAGGCTGCAAAGACTTGACCCACATTTACTCATAAACAAGTCATTTTAATTTCACTTGTGCAAATTTGCAGAGAATCATATTTAGCAATTACATTTCACCTATTTATTATTAAGCAATGGTGATAGCTTCAATCCATAAATAGAAATCTTTGTTTAATCTCGAAGTAAATAGATTTTGCAGTGCTACAGAAACAAACATGTAAACAAAAAAAAAACTGTTCTTGTGTTCATGAGAAATATACTTTCCAACACTGACCTTAACATTAACCCAAAAGAAAAACATACAAACAAATAAACTCTTCTTAAAAGATGCGAACCGGCTTCCCCATTGTTGTTTTCAAGTATAAGCATCGCACCTGGATTTGTTAAAACAATTAGTATATTTATCATAAACTTATATATACAATCATTGCTGCAAATAACTCACATTTTGCCAATTCTTCTTTAGCAAAGAAACTAAGAAATTGACACTCATTTGAACGTTTTGGAAAATTTGCTTCTCCTCCATGCTGCAGTTTCCAACAGCCACTCCCATGCAGAGCACCTTCTTCAGTTGAAACTTGACTGTTGCTTTCGTCTCATTCACTTTCGCCTCTAGGGATTCCTGATGACTAACAAGTGTGGGGAACTTACCTGCATTTTAATCATAACAAGCATAATGGTATGAAAGTCGATAGTTATATCTTAAAAAGATAATGTGGGGCTCTGCACTCTTTGTAAACACCAATGACAGTAGTAGCTGATTTTTATTCATAATTAAATTAAATTTAAACAAGCATTTTTAGCACAAGACATTTAACTTTGTGAGTTGGTGACAGATAGCATGGCATAACCAAAGCCACATTAGCAATTTACAAGTAAAATACAAAAATTTCAGGTTGCTTACTAGAAACCAATAATGAAATGCAGGTTAAATTCTGTTTTGCACAAACCTTGATTTAATGTTGGTTGTTAAAAAATAAGAAAGTTTCTATTTGAGAATTTGACAAGCATAATCTTACAAACCGCATACAAACAACCCATGTTAGTTTAATGAGACAACAAGAAGTTAAAACAGAAACACCTACCAGCTTTGTTCAGACCGGGACCCAACAAACGGGGAATCTGCTTGATGACAGACTCGGAAGCCAAGAAAGCTTGGTGTTTTTTAGCAAGTTTCTTCACCAGCTTCTTGTTCTTGTTCAGCTTCTTTAGACTCTCAACATCCATATACTCAAGTCCAATTTTTTGAGCCTGTAATTTTTATTAAAAACAAATTACTATGTTTCATGAAAACATGTTGCTAAAACTGTTTATATTATAGAGATCACAATAAAACCATGTTGAGCATGTTCAACTTGCTAAAACTCAGTATATATCACACCCTTTACTTGGGCTATATCAGGCATTATAGTGAAGAAGATAATATGCTTAAACTGCTGTCTGCTGCTGATTAAAACTTTGATAATACATAAAACTAAATGCCTAAGCAGTTAATGCGGTCTAAACTTTAATCAAATATCGGTCAAGGGCCGATATTTGATATAGTTTATAATTTTAATATCATGCAGAATTTATATACGTATACATATTAAAATAGTAATATAAAAAATCAAAACTCAATACTACCAATATTTGAAACATTATCTAATTGTAAGCCATGAAATCTTCCTCAAAAGTCCACATAGACCAAGGCATCCCAAAAATCGGTCAAATATCGATGAATATCCTGATAACTACTGACAAATATTTGACACCGATATCTTGTAGAGGGCTGATAACCGTTATCGCACAGATATTAACCGCTTAGCTAAATTACAGTTATAAAATCTAACATATTAGACCATGGGTAATGGTTAATGACTTAATGCCCTCTAGGCTCTAAAGGGCATTTTTCGCCACATCATCAACATAATGCACCTTCAAAGAATGCGTAATGGTTAACCCCCTTTTATGCTCCTTTAATCATTACTTTCCTCATTTTTCTCCTCTTTAGACATTATACTAGAAATGCCGCTCCTTCATGCCCCTATAATGCCCAGAGGGCGGTGTTAAGGGCGTTATCAAGTTCATTCATGCCCATATAATGCCCATTACACACGGTCTTACTAACCCTTTACTTGTAAACATTAACGGTTCAATTCAATATTCCATTTGTTCAAACAATCAATTCAAATTAAACCAAATTAAAACAAAATAATAATGAATCACCTCTTCAACATGCTGGGCATCACCAAGCATGCAAACTTTCAACTTAGGGCGAGGAATGTGAGGCAACTTCACTGTACCACTGAAACGCTTATCCTTTTGTGGATCATAATTCTTCAAACCAATTTGTAGCTCAATAGTTTCAGTGAAATTACGTTTCTTTTCTTTAGCATCAGTTGTGATCTGTGTAATTGCCTCTCTCAGAGCTTCACTCTGTAGCTTACTACAAAATATAAACACTAAATTTAGTGTACCAATTTGCATCTTAAACAACAAATAATAATATGAAAGAATAAATAAATATACCTCATTCTGGGATATGTCTGTTCTCGTTAGCTTCACTTCTGTCAGATCAGATACAATAAAAACTTATATTAAACATAACGGGTCAACAGATCGTCGTTATATAGATTCATACAATTCATATAATAGACATTAACAATAAGTGAGAATTAAGGAGAAATGAATAAGATGGTACCTTCGGTACGAACCCTGAGATTAGGGTTTGATAGTGGCGACAGAGACGCAACTGAAATATGTTATCGTAATATATGAAGTTGAAACCCTAAATCTTCTACCAGATTAGTGGGCCTTGTACTTTAAAGTGGCCCATTATCATTTTACGTTTTTTTTAACCAAATAAGTGAATGGGCTATTAAAACGATGGCCCAAACTTGTTATTTGTTACCTTTCAAAAAAAAAAAAAAATTTGATTGGTCCTTTAATTCGTTTTCTATTAGGGCGGACGGGTTGGTCCGTGATGGCCACCCCGTGATGGTTGTGATACCGCGAACACCGCCCCTCCTAGCCTATCTCGGTTGCCATGGAATGAAAATGTGATGTCTATCACGGCTAAAAACAAAAAAAGTGTTGGTCCCATCTCAGAGAAAAGGCATCAACTTCAAAAAAAGTGGAGAAAAAACAAAGTTGGTGATCCCATTTTTATTATAAAAAAATAGTGATCGGTGTGTTGAAATGAAGTGTCACAAGGTGATTGGGTGTGATGGTTTTAGTGGTAATTGTGAATACCACCACATGGGTTAAGTGATGAAATGTGATAGAATGTGAAGGAATGAGGTGGCACAAGATGATTGGGTGTGATAAATTTGTTACCACCCCTGTGCCCTTAGTAATTGAAGAGGATATGTTTACTTTAGTACGTTTTCATTTAAGTTACTGTGTCACCTAACCAATTCCCCAGTTTCAGGTCAACCATTACATACTCATAAGAACTTCAAAGGCGATACATTTAATGATATGCTGCACACAATTACAGCACACGTCAAATTAAAAACTTTTTATTAAAAAAACGATCTGCAATTGTATTTTGTTCTAACGTATCACTGCGCTATGCAGAAGCAATACCAAGACATTCCGGTTTTGGGGCAGAGGACATCTGAATGATGTGTTATTTTCATCCTTTGTTGTTACAATGTGAGAGAGAAAAAAAGATTTAGAGTAAAATGCAGTTTGATGATCTGTTTTAACATTTTTGGTTTATATTTAATACAAGTTTATTATAGCTGAACAAATATGACCACATCAAAAAGTTGAAATATACATGAGAACAGTTGTATTATAGCTGAACAGTTTATTTTAGCTACTACTGGACTAAACAATAAAAATACATGCATACACAAACAATACAATCTGTTTGGTTCAGACAACATTACTAATATCACAATATAATATCAATGGTGACATTGTAGTATATAGCATGCATAATGTAACCAATATTGACCAGTTCATCGAGCCAAAAGTGTCCTAAAGATTTCTTCGCATAACCCGCTATCAAAGGCTAAGAAATGACCTTTGCCTGGAACCTCATGATACCGAACAAACGGAAGCTTTTCAGAAAGAAACCGATTTATTTTATATGGTATGACTCTATCTTCATATCCCTGCCAAATATGAGCAGCACCATTGTTGTCTGGCCAAGGATTACTTACATCCAACGGGTCAAACTCCCATTTTCCATAACCAGCCATTATGTCACGATACAGAGATTCATAAACTCCTTGTTGCAGTTTCTTTTCCTATTGTTTAAACGTAAAGTAGGAGTTGACTTGTAAGGTAAAAAAGATTGAGTTGACTTTTGAGGTCAAAATGACTACCATTGGTATGAATACAAAATACTGCAACATAATTCATCAACAAATGGTTTCTGATGCCAAGGAGTGCATGGGTTTCAGAATAACCATCTAAATATACTTTGTGTTTTTTTAGGCGCGGTCTTTTGTCGTTTTGTTTGATCCTTCGGACTGTTTAATTGTTGTTGTAAACGGAGTGTCCGGATAGTTTGTATTGTGCTAGCTTCTTGCTAGCTTGAGTAATAAAAAGTTTTGTTGGCCGTTAAAAAAAATTCACAGTTCATAACAGATACAGCTTATGACTTCTCTTATTGGAAAACAAATTCAAATTAAACACCTGTCTATCATCATCATCAGAAAATAACTGTATTCTGTTATTTTTGCACTTAAATGCAGTTATCAACTTTGTGGTGAAAATAGCTTTGACCACATATGAATTTAGAAAATAACTCACTTGCTTGGTAACCAACAGTTTACAGATATTCAATAAAAGTCACCTTAGCCATATGTAAAGTTTTCCAACATCTTTCATAAGCGTAAAACAAAATAATGTGGTTGTGATTTATTTATTGTACTGGGCAAATATATATTATAACTATTGGATTTAGTTTTTCAAAAAGTAAACAAAACGCGTTTGCTTTTATAGTTTTATTATAAATCGCTATGAGAATTAGTACCACAGTGGGAAAAAAAACCTCAAAAACTTTATGGTATATTTTCAGATTTTTTTGCAAACACAAAGGTAACATTAAAACCAAGCAAAATAGTTACAGAAGTCAAATCAATCCACAACATATATCAAGCAATTTGAAAATAGTTGGTTGCACCTAGGGGTGTTCAAAAAAAGCCGAATCCGAAATCTTAATATATATATAGGGGGCGGTTATTGTGAAAAGTGACAAAAACGTGCGAAGTGTCACTTTGTAACATGATAATTACGTAATGTTTTTGTATGTTCATGAAAGCATTACGTAATTATCATGCACTTTGTACATGATAATTACGTAAAAATGATAATTATGTAATGTTTTTGTATGTTCATGAAAGCATTGCGTAATTAACATGTACAAAGCGACACTTCGCACGTTTTCATTACTTTGTATTTGAACCGGCCCCTATTTATATATATGTATTCACACACATTTTATTATTATCAAATTAAAATAAAATTGTCAAGAATGATCCCATGCGGACCCGTCACATGAGACAATATAAACTCGTTCTTAATAACTAGTAACCGTATTTGCATGAGGATCAAGAATGATCCCATGCGGACCTGTTACATTTTTATTACAACCACACCATTCTTACTTTCTAAAAATTACATAATACCAAACCCAATTTAAAAATTTGTTTGGCCAACCACCATCACCTCGCTTCAATATACTCAAAACTAGCTACTCTCCTCTAGTTATTACACACCTCTGGAACTGTATGTTGTTCACAGGCTCTCCTTTCAACAGCACATCATAATAAAAATACAAGTCGACAGTTGTTGTGGGATACGATACGTCAACCATCTTGAAACCATCAGATCAACGGGCAGATGCCCCCCTAACACGTACCCAGACTCCTGGAACAGACAACATTGCTTTAAACCAACGAAAATCTTCCTCCGACAACGATGTTTTACTTGTGGAACACAGTTTAAGGTGGTAGACTGAATAAAAGTGTTGATCGCAAACATTCCACTACACGCAATGCTAACCTTACGGTGATTCACTCCCATGACGACTCGGAATGACCCCAGCTTGGGATTGGTGACTAGCTTCATCTTATTGATGAAGCTAAGGTCAATAGTTGTTAGAGCTTGCATGCAGGTTGCTGGGGTGGTATTCAATACGAGTTGGTGCCACGCTCTGTATGCTAATCTCCACCCATTGAATACCACCCCAGCAGCCTACATGCAAGCTCTAACAACTATTGACCTTAGCTTTATCAATAAGATGAAGCTAGTCACCAGTCCCAAGCTGGGGTCGTTTCGAGTCGTCACGGGAGTGAATCACTGTGAGGTTAGCGTTGCGTGTAGCGGAATATTTGCGATCAACACTTTTATTCAGTCCACCACCTTAAACTGTGTTCCACAAGTAACACCGTTGTCGGAGGAAGATTTTCGTCGGTTTAAAGCAATGTTGTCTGTTCCAGGAGTCTGTGTACGTGTCGAGGGCATCCGCCCGTTGATCTGATGGTTTCAAGATGGTTGACGTATCCCACAACAACGGCCAGAATTGTATTTTTATTGTGATGTGTTGTTGAAAGGAGAGCCTCTGAACAACATACAATTCCAGAGGTGTGTAATAACTAGAGGAAAGTAGCTAGTTTTGAGTATATTGAAGCGAGGTGGTGGAGGTTGGCCGAACAAATTTCTATATTGGGTTTGGTATTATGTTATGTTTTACTAAGTAGGAACGGTGTGGTTGTAATAAAATAAACATGTAATGGGTCCGCATGGGATCATTTTTTATCCTCATGCAAGTACGGTTACTAGTTATTAGGAACAAGTTTTTATGTTTATATTGTCCCATGTGACAGGTCCGCATGGGATCATTCTTGACAATTTTATTTTAATTTGATAATAATGAAATTGTGTGTATGTGTGTGTGTGTATATATATATTATATATATTAAGATTCGAATTCGGAATATTCGGATATCCGAAAATTTTCAAAATTCACATCCGAATCCGAAATTTCGGATACGGGTTGTCAGATATTTCGGATTCGGATGTTTTTGAACACCCCTAGTTGCACCTTGAAAATATATTTTGCTACTTTTCAAAGTTACTTGAAATCCAATAGCATAAGGCTATGGGGGTGTGGAGGAGGCCCATGCTTGGGGATGTCCTCCACATCTGCCGCCAAGTCAGTGTGGGGCAGGACCATCATACAAGGGATGGTCCTAAGGTGTGGAGGATGCGCCTCCCCCTTTTCATTTTTATTTTGTTTGTTTCAATTAATTAATATTCAATATTTAACAAAGTAAAATTAAAATTAATAAACCTAAAACTATACACACAAAAAAAAGCACTTAAGAAAAAATAACTTAAAAAAATACTAAATTTCTTAGAAAAAAACTACGAATTCAGATCAATTAGTATGGTGTAGCCGGGTGTCGTGAACGGGGTTTGATTCGGGTTGTTTTGGTACGGATCCATGATATCTATAGGGGGTGTTTGGGATTGATTTGCTTATTAATTTTTTGTTGATTTTTCAGAATTGAAATAAGCAAACTTTAAATTACCTATAAGCAATTTTGACAAGCAACTCCAAATACCCCCAAAACAACTTACTGTAGTTTGTGTCAAAGTGCAAAAAGCAAATAAGCAATTCCAAACAGTTGGGCCTAGTTGAAGCTCAATCAAGCAAAGAAACGGCACAAATAGCAGTAATTTATTTACCTGATTATCATCTGAAGTTGGTGGCTGGTTCTTCAAGAATTCCAAATCTGATTGGGAAAATATATCCAATTTTCCCGCCAACATACTTAACGATGGAAATAATTTTTGATTCATCCACCAGTGAAACAACCACGGCGCATAATGTGCCACACGAAATGTCCACCTGTCTTGAACAAGCAGTAGCTCAAAGCATTCTTTAGCCATATCAGCAGGTAAACATGGCCACCAGTAATTCACAAATGGAACTATAAGTGAAGCCCCTGACAACCTTCAATCACATTTTTTTATAAATAAGAATTTGAAGAACATAACATTGTTGACACAGCTACGATAGAAGAAAACAACGAACCAAGACAAAAGATGTTTATAGAAGTTGTTTCGTATCATGCCTGTGTGGTATGTACTTAAGGCAGCTCCAAGTAGCATATGCGCCCATTGATAATCCAATTACATAAAATTTGGGACCAATTTGCAATTTATCAGCTAATTCTTCAATATCAAACGCTTCACTTTTAACGCTGCGTTTTGGATTTGGATCACTCTCTCCATAACCTGCTCTGTCAAATGAAAGAATGTAAATTTGCAGCTCCTCAATAAGCTCCTGTCATTATCGAAGGGCATTTTAGACATTTAAACAGTTCAACGATCTTACATACATTACAATGTACATGAGACAAAGGGAGACAAATGTTTGGAAATAACGAATCTTAGTCTGCTTATCGAAAACAACTTATTCCACACTAAAGTAAGCAAATAAGCATAATCACTTTTTTTCTATCAAACACACAAAAGTATCGGTCTGATTATATTAAAAAAAAGGTAACAATCAGATAAGTTGTTTAAATACGCAATCGCAAATACCCCATTATTAATATTAAAATTGAATACCAAAGTTTATGATACCTGTGAAAGAGGTAGTGTCAAGTCTTTGGAGCTATCAAACCCATGACTTACAATAATCTTGTGTTTAGCCTCATCTTTCGAGACGCCCCACTCTCTGTAGGCTAAATGCCTTCCATCATTAAGTTGGACTCGCGGTGCAGTTATAGGTGGACCGCCCGGCGATCCACATATTCTAGGTGGCGGCGGTTTGATTCGCATATAAGCCCATCCAATCAAACCGCCAACCACGGCTACTGCTATCTTCGCAATCATTGCTACAAACAAAAACATAATAATAATATGTCAACAACCTAACAGTAAAAAAAATATCATTCAAGAAAATAGCTTAAGTGAAAGCTATTGTACAAAACACAATAATCAGATTAGCAGTTGTTTAAGTGTTTAGCAATTCTACTTGTTTACTGAACTAAGAGGTAAAATAATAATAATAATAATAATAATAATAATAATAATATCAGATGCATATATTTTTATTTACTTTTTTGATCCCTATATCCATTAAAAGCAGATCGGGTCGGCTAAAGATTTGGGGCCTTTTAATGAAGGATCGCGTTAGTGAATTACAACATTAGCACAACTTGGAATTGTTATAGATCCGATCAGTGAGCTGAAACTAACATACACAGAGCTCAATAAACTGGATCATCTACGCACATCAGTCAACAAACAACACAGTGTTTCAAAAGTTCATGAAAATTTTAGATGATTTGGGAAGAAGATAGGATCAAAATCATTGGAAAACTTACCAAAGGAGTGATGTGCTTGAAGTTGTAGTGACTAGTGAAGCGGATATTATTTTCATGGAGAAAAGACATGTGATGAATTAAATTAGCACGTGACCGTCACCAACTAGGTTCGAGCTCGGTTTGCCATGTTTTTATGAGGCTTGAGGTCGAGCTCAGCTTGGCTTGATGTAATTTGAAAACAAGCTGAATGCTCGGCTCAAGCTTGCTTTGATTGCTTAAATGAGTAAAAGTATGGCTCGAGCTCTATTCACCATTGTTATTAGTTACAATTGAACATGTTCAAATGGATAAAATCGCATACATAAAAAAAAATATAACAGTTGTTTGGGGTTTGTTTAGGCTCACCAGTCTAAACGAGCTTTGTATGTAAAGCTCGAGCTCGAACTTGATAACTAAACAAGTCATATTTCAGGCTCGAACTTGGGCCCAGGCTTGTGAAGGCTTGGTTAGTTCGAGTTTTTTTACCAATTCGATCCTGAGTAGCTCTTGAGCTGCTACGCATCTTTTACACCCCTAGAAAAAGGATATGCCGGGTGATCATGGTTAACCTTTACGTCGGTGGAGACGTGGAATCACGCTCAGGAAAGATTGGCTTAACCGTTGGGGGTTGGTTTAGATTTGGTGCACACGTATAAATAGCGTTTTGTGACACCCGACAAACTCAGGTTAGTAACATTGACTATACTAGTAAGTCTACCTTAGCGAGTCATGCATATTACGTACTTAACTGGGTTAGTCGAGTCGTTACGATGATTCTGGGAATCATCGGGAGTCGTTACGATGATCCGCGGGATCATCGGGAGTCGGTCCATAACCATGTGTACAAGGATTGGTGATTCGTGGAATCGTCGGGTTTAACGCACACACGCAAGTCTCGAGTCCCGGGAATTGGTGAACGGATGTAAACGTGTTAGTTATCGTGCATTATGTGTTTGTAATCATTATGTGACTTGTCGGTATGTGAATACGTGTTTATATGTGTTAAAATAGTGTTTAACGCGCCAAAAACCCATCCTGGAACCATACGGGCGATTAGGAACCTGGAAGGCTCCTAATCGCCACTTGTATAGGCGAATAGGGGGTGGTTGCTGGCGATTAGGGCTCTAATCGCCAGTATATAGGCGATTAGAAGCCTTACTCGCCTGAACTGATTCCCTACTCGCCTGATCTGATGTGCACAAGTCAAAACACCTATAAATACAACCCTTGACTCCCCAAACACCATTTGTGCAACCCTAACTGATCCTAAGCCTCCCACACACCTTGAAACATCTCTGGAACTTGTTTTGCTCCAAAACTCACCATTTCCAAGCTTACACACCTTTCTTTGATAAAATCCAAGGTGTGTTCTTCATCCCAAACCTTTGTAATGTTATTGTTTTGGTTCCCTAAAAGTCCAGACCTTGTTTTGATAAGAATGTGTCTTTAAAAACCTTGGAAATGAGTTCTAAAACAAGTCTACACCATAATACTTGCTATATGTGAAGTATTGATGCATATGATGATTTTTGGTGATTATAACATGAATGTTTCCATGAATTTGATGTACTTCTGATGTGTAGGAGTTGTTAGGATGATTATCTATGAGTTTAAGCTATTGTTATAGTGTTTAGATGAAAGTATGTATTTTGACCCATTTGGGTGATTCTTGAAGAATTAGGATGTTATGATACGATTCATTGCTTGTTTATGGTTAGGAATCATGCTAGAATGATGTTATAACATAGGGATGATGAATTGCAAGTTGTAGGAGGTGTAATCTGATCTTTACTACTAAAGGAAATATTTCATAGTTAATGAAACCTAGTACTTTGCCATTTTAGGAAATAATCGCACCAAGGCCGTTAGAGCAGAGATAAATTGGGGGGGGTTTGCTTGGAATGGGTTGGCTAATGGTTTAGGTTTGATATTGGGTGTTTTTACATGTTTCGGATCTGATTTGGAGGGTTAAACGCGCAAAAAGGACGGAACAGATCAGAACTAGCGAATAGGAGTTATAATCGCCATTATTATAGGCGATTAGCTCCTAATCGCCTGAACTATAGGCGAGTAGGAGCTCTACTCGCCACTTTACTAGTGATTACAACTCTATTCCCCATTTTACTAGTGATTACAACTCTATTTTCCATTTTACTAGTGATTACAACCCTATTCCCCATTTTACTAGTGATTACAATTCTATTCACTAGTTTGACTCTCCTAATCACTAGTTGACTTTTCCTAATCACATGTAAGTTTCCTAATCGCGTGTACTGCTGTCGTAAGCGTATTTTGACATCCCGGAACATGATTTGACACCTAGGAACATGATAGGAACCCCGGGATACACCCAATGGCTTAGTAACACGTGTTCAGACCTGTTTATGCGTTAATTGGACATTATGCTAGACTAGGTGAACTCTTGCGCGTATTAAGTGTTTAATTGCATATGTTGCATGATGTCTTGTATTTATCTAACACGTGGGATGTCGGGTCACCAATGGGATTGTAACACCCCAACCGATGGCGGAATCATCGAGGTGCCACGTAGTGACGATTGTTCAAAAGCTCATGGTACTAAAATGTAAATATATGATTATTGAATATTGTTTTACAATCATGTGAAATTAAATACAAGTCAACAAAAATAAAGAAAATTGATTGATTTAGTCTAAGTCCAAAGTCCTATGTGAAGCGTCAAGCAGCTTATCCTGAAACATGCACGAAAATAATTTTGTCAACATATGAATGTTGGTGAGTACTACTTAGTTTTGTACGTATAGTATAAGTTTTGAAAAGTAGTACAATTCATGTGTCTAGCATCACCAAGGCATTATGTAAACACGCAAGTAACCAAACAAGACAAAGATCACATGTAAAGTTGTACAATGTAATTGATAATGAGCACCTCAACACGTGTGAGTCTAAATGAGCACCATAACATAAGTTATGTCTAAATGAGCACCGTAACATAAGTTACGTCTGTATGTAAAGAGCACCATAACATAAGTTATGTCTAAATGAGCACCATAACATAAGTTATGTCTGTATGTATGATTTTGTATGTAAGCTACGTTCATGTTCAAGCATAAGCACAAAGATAATCAAGACACGTAGATGAATTGTAAATGAATAAAATGTATGTGTAAATGAATATGAAGGTTTTGTATACTTGTGCATGAATCACCCCAAAAATTGTAAAAACGAAAAAGGGGATAAGTAATACTCACCTTAGCGAGGTGATAAGTCTTGTATAATTGAATAAGTGTAATCCAACGTTACCAAGTGTCACCTTATGTATAATGTAAGAAATAAGTCTAAGTCTATCTAGTCTATAAGTATTTTCTAGGGCTTCGAATCGGGGATAAACGTTTATTTGATTAATAAACAAATTGTTTATTAAATACTAGATAATTGCCCGCGTTACACGCAGTTTACCAACGTACGATTATTTGGAGTAGTATAACGTATAAGAAAAAGTAAAGTAGAAACATTTTATTAAAATTTAAAAGCAACGAATACACAGTTATTCAAATATCGCTAAAAATTTCCTTATAAACAACATTTTTTGTTTTAGTCATCACTTTCCCATCAGCATCCAGTATAAGTAACTTCACGCCTGCCCTGCTTTTAACTCTTGATAATGCGACATAAAGCTGGCCGTGTGAGAATACAGGGTTTCTTAAATACAATCCAACCTTTGATAAAGACTGTCCTTGGCTTTTATTGATGGTCATTGCAAAACATACGCTTATTGGGAATTGACGCCTTTGGAACTTTACTGGAATCTTGATATCAGATGGTATCAAATTTATTCTTGGAATAAGAGTTTTGGTACCAATGTTTCCACCTGATATGATCTCGGCTTCAATAACACGCTTTGCAAGTCTGGTGATTCGTAACCTCGTTCCATTGCACAAACCATTTTGTTGATCTATGTTTCGCAACAACATGACGGGTACACCAACTTTAAGTGCTAAACGATGGTTAGGTAACCCAGAAATTTTTAAACCATTAAGGACATCAGGAGAGTATAAGTCTTCCTGTGAACGGTTATTACCATTCTCAATCTGACATATACTATCAGAGCTCAGATACTCGACTTCATCTCCAGGAAACAATGCAAGAAGCCTTTCATTTATATCATGTACGACTTCATTTGTAGGTGCAAGTATTGCTCGTTCTCCAAAGTAATCCTTATCTTTGTAAAGTTGGATAAGTGAAGGGTAGACGAAGTCAATTAATCTAGAAATCGGATCTGATGTACCCTTAATAAGAAGATCATCTGGAATGTCCACATCAAACTCATCATCATGAATTGACTCACCAACTTTACCCTCACCTAATTCAAGAAGCCAGTTTGCAAATGCCTTTGTTTCATCGGATTCAGACGTGTTGTTACCTAAAGTTAACCTCATGTTTTTTGTTAAAGTGAGGACTTTGCAACTATTCCAAATAGGAGAAGAAGTTATTGATGCATTTAAAATATCTCTTCTACTACCGTTTGGAACAACCGGAAGGATCTGTCTAAAATCACCACCAAAAACCATAACCTTACCACCAAAAGGCAAATCAGAATTAGGTGAAGAATTTGACTGCAGGACGTCTTTCATAGTACGATCAAGTGCCTCAAAAGCATGCTTGTGAATCATTGGAGCTTCATCCCAAATAATTAACTTAGTTTGCTTCAATAAATCAGCAATATCACTATTGGGCTTTATGCCGCACAATGATTGTTCAGTAACATTCAAAGGTATACGAAACCTAGAATGCGCTGTCCTTCCACCAGATAACAGCAGAGAAGCAATACCACTGGATGCAACGTTCAAAACAATTTGTCCTTTAGATCTTATGGCAGCAGACAACGTTTTCCATAAAAAGGTTTTACCAGTTCCTCCAAAACCATAAACAAAGAATAGCCCACCTTTGTTACCATCAACCGCATGTATGATTTGATTAAAAATTGAACGCTGCTCATCAGTTAAAGAACGTGAATAGGTATGAAATTCCTCAGCCAACGTACTTACTTGATAATTCAGCTCATCAAGAATCAAACGGTTATTTGCAGATGATATGGAATCATTATCAGGATAAGGCATAGAAGGAAACCTACGCAGGCTTGAGTTATTCCGAAGCAATTGTTTCTCAATTTCAAGCAACGTAAGGTTCTTTATTTGTTCATCAGGAAGAGACAAACCTAAAAACGAAAAATTTTGGAACATTCAATTTAAAATAAAAGGAACATTAAAAAAAATAATGTCATTAAATTTCGAAATTAAAATTTGTTACCTTCAATTTGGAATACGTCTTCGTGTCTACGCATAATACCATCTGACAGATACTTCCATGATTTTTCCCAAACATGCTCAGGTCTAGATAAGGTATTAGACAGCAACATCATCGCAAACAAATTACGAAGACAATATCCAGAACCTGTATAATGAGCCTCTTCAATAGCTTCTACATATTCTTTGTCATCGTCTAAGAGGCCAAGAGCATAACATGCATCACGAAATGTTGGTAAGATTTCTCCATTGACCGTTCTTATCTCCTCAAATGATCTAGGGCCTTTTACTTTATTTAGAAGCACTCTCAAAAAATACGCCTCGCCCATAGATGGATTAACCATGTGAACACGACCAATTGCCTTACCCATCTTTCGAAAGTCCCATTTTTTTTCTTCCTCTTTCCAGACAAATTTACTTGGGATTTCAATGTAACTTAGTTCACGTGCCACAGCTTCGTTTCGGTTCAGTTCCATCCATTTTAGAAACATTGTTGCAGCCACCGTTGGTTTGTCGAGCACATTTTGAATATTTTCTTTTGGACCATATACAACACTTTGCTCACCGGGCAGATGAAATGGAAGCCTTATAACTGGAGGGTATCTATAATGCACTTCATTTTTAAATATTCTCCACGAAGCTTCACATGCTGAAAGGAACCTACAATCAAAATGTTTTTTGATTTCATCTCTTTGCATCACTTCTTCACCTTCTCCATTATCTTCTACAAAAGCAACTTTAGCCATATCAGGTCCTTTATTAATGTATTTAAATAAATACTTAATTGAAGCGGCCTGGTTACACCATTCAACATTGATATGAGCTTGGTAACGCCTTAAAAGTTTTGCATTATAAGGGACCACATGTCTATTGTCTAACGTAGCAGTTCCTTTTTCAACAAATATCCCTGACTCTCTTCTTCTATAAACCGGATATCCATTTGAATCTAAAGTTGAAGCAGGAGAAAACTTCTTTGGAAATTTCTTGGAGCACTTACCGTCAAGCATGCACGGACAGTTCGGATATTCACGCCCACATGGTCCATGCATCATAAAGTCACTCACAAGACTAAACAACTCCGGATCAAGATTCTTATCAGGGATTTCAGCCGAAACAAAACGATCAACGTGTTCAATTGTGGGTAGCTTACTGGCTTCTTTAAGAAACAAACAGATATGAGCATGGGGCAGTCCACGTTTTTGGAACTCTATAGTATAGACAGCTGAAACATAAAGTAAAACAACATAATAAAACACGTTACTATTTAGAAACAACAAATAAGAATTGTATTAGTATAAATGAATAAAGATGCTAATATATGAATATATATTGGAGGTATTTTTTTTGGTAATGAATTTTACCTGCTGAAGTTTTGCCCAATAGTGCTTTTTCACGTAAATCTTTCATGATTGAGTCTAGCTTAACTTTGAATAGTCTAGCTAAAATATCTGGCCTGTCTTCTGGATTTGTCTTCTTGTCTTTAAGAAACCGTCTAATTTCAGGCCATTTTGGATTGCATGTGATTGTAATAAAAAAATCAGGGTATCCATGCCTTTTACAAATAGCCATTGCATCAAGATAATTTTCCCTCATGTAGCGTGCACCACCAGTAAAAGAAGAGGGTAAAATCACAGGTGTCCCTACTTTTTGCAAGTCAGTAGGTCCATTTTGGTTCAACGTTTGAAGATTAGTATAAGTTTCACACCTAAGTTTACTTTGCTGGAAACGGACATAAAATAAGCGCTCACTCTCAATCATTGTATAAACGTCAACCAAAAACTGTTGAAGAAGCCGCCTAGCATTCAAAATCAATGAGAACTTACCAACTCTGTCCTGAATATGATATGCAAAATACTCTCTCATTGAACACTTTGAATCCACCTTCTTTTTAGATTTCCTCTCTTCCCTATGTGGTATATCAACCCTATAACAATCTTCTCCAAAGGGAATAAGCAATGGATACTGCAAGGCTAGATACGACGGATGAAGTTCAGATATACGCTGAAGTCCCTCTGATCTTGATTCGACGACAATATCTCTATTGTCAAGCTGCTCATCATTGTCTGAAAAAATAAGAGCAGCGATTTCTGACGAAGTTGGTAGGTTGTATGTTCGGCCATCTTTAGTTCTCCTACCAATAAGACGCAACTTAAGGGTAACTTCTGGATTTTCATGAAATCGATCCCGTACACTCCTATAACTTTTCACAAGCGCATTATTTGAGTCTAACATCGACTTCAGGTACTGAATGATTTCAATGTCAAGGAGGTCAGAAATATCCTTACACTTTTCCTTTTCCTTACTGAAAAGAATGAAAAAAAAAATTTAATACATTAAAATTTATATACAGGGCTAAAAAAAAGTAGAATAAAATTTGTAGAATATTACCTATAAATGTTTTTTCGGTTTGAAACTTCATTTTCAGTGTCATATATATATAACTGCGAAAACTTCGGGTTCGAACCATCATAAGGAAGAAGACCACCCATCGTGTGATAATTCTCACCACTTATTCTGTAGATGAATGGAGCCTTTCCACTATTGATATTTGAATCAACCTTCCCTCCCATTGAAGTAACACAAAACATAGAATTGAAGCGGCGAATGTGCTTTAAGAAATATTTGCTCTTTAATTCTATGTTCTTGAAAAGGTTCTGATAATCTAAATTGCTCTCTTTGAAATCTGGAAGTTGTACCTTTCCATAACCACAACATAGCATATAGGTTGTTTTTCCACAAACATTTACGCTTCTAATAGCTTCTGACCTCCACAACTTTGCATTACACATTTGACATACAACCGTTTGATCACCATGATCCAGATAATCTTGCAAACAGAATAAATAAAATAAAATTAACTTATAAAAGAAAAAAAAGGCTTTTAAATGTTTTGTAAATTTAATATTTACCTTTAGAGACACCCTTAAATTGCAAGCCTTCAATTGTTTGAGGTTCCACATTTTCTTCGTCAGACAAACTAACCATTCGGACAGGTGAGATGCAACGTCGATTATTCCTTGATGTATTAATCGGTTCTCTTTGAGCAGAAGATGATGCAAGTGAGACCGTATTAACATCAGTAAGTCCACCTGTAATTAAGAATAACATTTAAAAGTTAGTATTAATAAGATTCAGAAATTCATTACATTAATCGACACAAAGCAAATTGTACCAGATGGGGTTGGATAAGTAGGAGTTCTTAGCGTGTCATCATTTGAACACTCATGTGCAACAGTGGGTTGTTTTCGAGGTCTACTAACAGAACCAACTTTACGTCTTTTTGAATCTAGTTGTGCTTTTCTAACGTTTCGTAACTCTGCAGATTTTTGTCTTTGGACTTCAGGCACGGAAACTATGGATAAAAATAATATCAGGTTGTATATTCAATAAACGTTTAATGTTAAAATAAAGGACTAATGTAAAAATAAAACGTGTATAACATAGTATTATGATACCGTTTGTAATATTGGACAAAGGAGTTCTTTGTGTGGAACCTGATAATACATAATGAAATAACAAAGAGAAAGTGTTAGAGTAAAAAATTTGTCATCAATTTAAAAAGTAAAGCTATCGAATATTTAAATGGCATACAAATTTATTACCAGAGAAGGATGCGTTAAATGGGTTGTTGAAGGTTGATCTAAAGGATGGCATATCGATTGAAACTAAAGTACTTCTGGATGTTGATGAGTTTGAATTTTGACATTGATTAGCATTGAGTCTCTTAGAATCCATCTGTAGTTTTCTGGTTTTTGGACACTCCGTTGCAATATTTTTATTGACTTCAATCGTAGAAACAACGTATGAAATAGTATTAGTTTTTATAATGAAATCAATAAGAAAATAGGATATTCGTATACAGTGAAACATGTAGTTTAAATAAATAAAAATAACATTTGATAAATTAAACAAATGATTTTGTTGCAATTGTCCTATAAAAAAAGACGAACAAATAAAATTGACTTAAATTATAAATGTGGAATGGTAGTTAAGACTGTATAGAAAGACTTAAAAGTAGAAAGTGTTATTCGTTGATTTACCGGGTGTAGAAACATTCAATGTACTTTGGAAAGATGAGCTTTGATGAATATAATGGTTGGAAGTTTCAACGGAGTAACGATTAAATATTGTAGTTGGCGGCACATTTTGAATTCCATTATTATGATTGTTCACCTTGCATCTCTTTGCATCCAGTTGTAATTTTCTATATCTACGACACTCGGCCGCGTGCCTAACTTTTTCTTCATGGGAGATAACTATGAAGAATTACGTATTAGTTACATAAGTAAACGATAATATAAATAAAGACATATATAAGTACGAAATAAGTGTACCGTTTGAGATATTAGATAATGGCGTTCGTTTGTCATCACCTTATAAAAAATCGAAAAATTAGATGACAAATTAAAAATAATAAAATTATAAATACATTGTATATTTATGCCAAAAAAATTACCATTCGAACTGTTAGAGAGTCTTTTACGTCCCATTTCAACTAAAAGGATGCAATTCTACATAAAATGCATTATAAGAGTTTAACAAAATATAAACAAACTTAAAATTATGGATGATAGGTTTATATATATATATAAACATTCAACGATACATAATACTTAACTAACAATATATTATAAATCAACATAAAGTACGAATCATCATGTTATGCGAAAATATGTAATATTGAAATTAAAGAATTACATACCTTCATCTTCTTTGATGGAACAGTAGAGAAAAAACATGTAGATAATCATGTTCTGCGAAAACATGTAATATTGAAATAAAAGAATTACTTACCTTCAACTTGTTTGGTAGAAAGTAGAGAAAACATAAAAAAGCAAAGATGAACTCTTGAATATTTGAGTCTTCTGATTTGTCTGTAAGACTGAATGGATTCGTTTATATGAAAGGTGTTGGTTTGATTTATAGTAGTAGGGTTTTATAGATTTTTAAAAATTAAATTTCTAGTCAAAACTTATTTAATATGGTTAATTACTTACCATGTTTAAATGAATTTCAAGATTTGAATTTTTTGGTGTAATTACAATTCAAATTTTTCGAAAATTTGAATTTATGGATATGTATAGTTTTTTATTTTTATCAAGTGTGTAATTACAAAGAATTTGTAATTAAAAATGTTTATTAATAAGCTTAAATACTTACCATTATTAAAGAAATACTATTTGAATTTTAAAGAAAACGAAAAAGTCAACTTAATTATATTTAGTATTTTTTATGTTTTTTTTATTAAGTATGTAATTAGAATACACTTGTTTAAATTAATTGTACTATAGAAACTTTGTAATTTTAACATAATCTTTAGTTATAATACCTAGAATTTTATATTACACTAACTTAAAAAAACGTTTTTAAAAACGTAATATAATTAAATATTACTCATATTTTGTTGAATAATGTTATGGAATGTATTAGAACTTTATATTTGATAAATTGTTTGAAAAAATATAAATATGATAAAAAAATGTTAATTATATATAGGTGGACCTATGAATAATGTTATGATTCTTATAGACAATTCAACATAACATATAAATAATTAAAATTTATTCAACAACGAACAATTATTTGCCAAAGATAAAAAAAAACATAAATGTTCAAACCAACAACTAATTCAAATGAAAAATAGTAGCAAACATCAAACAAACCATAATAAAAAACAAATTGTTTCAAACCATAAACAAACATTCAGAAAAAATCCCCAAAAAATAGCAAACAAACGGATAAATGTTCTTATTTTTCAAGCTTTGGGATCAACAGGGGGATCTCAACTGATTTGTCGGTGCAAACTTTCTTATCACCCTTACGCACTTTGGTAGTAGACTCACTTGCATCATCTTCTAGACCGTAAACTTTTGTCGAGGCTACGCTTCACTTCCTGCTCGTCATGGACCAGACTAACTCTGCAAGATGATTCTGGAGTGTTGTTATCTCCAACAGAATCCTACAAAAGTAAATGAAAGGTTTAAAGTTTGATAATAGTAGCAATTTAAATTTAATTGCGGGAGTGATTTAATAGGTGAAAAGAACCTTAAGAGAGACTGCATTTTGTGTAGACGATTCAACTCCATCCAAGCTTTCAAATCCAGGTTGATCCACCTAAAAACATTAAAGGATTTGTATGTGTCACATTATATAGTAAAACAATAATAAATTTTTATAAAATCAACCTATAAAGGAATATAGGATGGGAATAAAAAACCTGAATATCGGAGAACTTTTGTTCTAGTGAAGAAAGTATCGATGACTCATTAGTAAACTTGCGTATACTATATCCGTCTAGGTGCTTGTCAATATTGAATTGACCCACTTTAATTTTGAACGCAAACTTTTTGTCTTCAAGAGCATGAAACTCAGTTGGAGTTGTTTTTTCTTCACCAGAAACCTTAATAACAAATGACATAAATAATATAAAGCAAAATAACTAATTTGTTCTGGACTGAGTATAAACAACTTACTTGCTTAGATTTTTCTAAAAGTTGCATTGCTGACATTCCCAGCAATTTCTTTGCTTCACGATCAAATAAAGTAAGGGATGTAATACCAGTAAAATCCTGAACCCTTAAAGGTACTCTGAACCTACATTTACAAATTACAAAATATTATTAAACAAATTTAATACTGTTTTACTTTAAGATGTACATATTTAAGATAAAGCATACACTGGATCAGCAGAGACGATGTGCTTTGGACATTCTCTATTGGGGCAAACTAACACCTGTTTAAACGAAGTAACATCTGTTTCTTCATTATCATCAGGTAAACTTAAGGTCGGCTCCACCTTGTGATTACAGTGCTCACATCCCAAATAATACCACTCATCTTTATCATCGACACCCTTAATGGTTCCAAGAACAATGACCTGTTTGTTCACCTACAAAAGAAACAGGAATCGGTTAAAAAATGAATTGTAAATAAAACTTGTATATAATGATATGATAAATCAATTTAATCTTACCTCTGTTATCAAAGGAAGATCACGAATAGTGCTGAAAGGGGTTTTATTCAAGAATTCATCATTAATATTCATACTACCAGACGATCCAAGAGATCGTTGTACAGACGATGATTCCGTAGATAAAAACTTTTCAATATAACTGTAAGAATAAAAAAATTAATATAACATATATATAATAAGTCAAATATTTAGATATATGTAAATAATTACAGGATAATTTAAACATATCACCTTTTCTTAAAAGCACGAATATCGTCAATATCTTCGTTGATAAACAGGCGAGTTATATTGAAACCATTTTGCAAACTTACATTACCTTTAAAAAAAAAAGAAAAAAGCAAGCGTTATTTTTTTAAAAAAAGTAATAAAAATGTCAAACGTAATACAAATTGCAAGAAATGACAAACCTTTATAATTGGTAAAGCTACCAAATTGAACAATAAGAACTACATGAACTTCAGCTTCGTTCTGCTTGATGTACTCAAACATCTGCTCACTATATTCATCCCACAAAGAACATGACATTTTTACCCCACTACATACAATACATTTTTTATTAGAGCATGCATAAATTTCAAACATTTCTTCCTAAGTATTAATCGTACAAATGAGAAATGAATATATCATGAAAGATTATGAGATAATAAATTATGAATAGGAAAAATGAAACACATACTCTAGATCAATCAAGAGTAGGTTCATTTTCATTTTCAATCCAGCTTTTGTTTCGATAGGCTCAGGTGGACTCCATTCTTCAACAAACCCAATGAAATCTAAAATATTTAAAATGTTATCTCAACTAATAAATAAGAAGACAAATTAAAAGAATAAAAATATATAAAAGATTAAGGCTTCGAAAACTACCAATCCTTTGTTCTTGAGAAAGGTTACCAGACTTAATAGACTCAAAAGAAGAGAAATTAAAACCATATTGGCTACCATCAAATCTGTTACACTTTGTAAGATTTGTTTCAAAAGTAAACGATAATATGTCATTTTTAGAAAAGTGTTTAACAGATTTGTTATCCGCTAGTTGTGGTCTATAGATATAATATGATTCATTTTCACGTAGAAATTTTTCATGCTTCTTCATGTATCTATTCCACACAATCGCTTGCATTTTAGAACCCTGCGTAAAAATATGTAATTAGAAGACATTATTTGACCAGAAAATATTAAATAACATATATGTGACAAAGGAATTGATGATATAAAATCTAACCTGTTCATCCATAACAACCATATCAATGGCAAGAGTTTCACCTGGTGTCTTTCGATTTGCTCTCTTCCAAAGCCTAAGTACCTTAACTTTGATTGTGTAATTACTCAGCCGCCATGTTATGTCATTCAAAAATGTTACATTATTTGGATCCATCTGCCTGCACGTGTGTAATAGTTATCACAAATAACTGCGAACAAAAAAATGTTAGTACTCGTGTGATATATAAATAAAAATGTAAGAACCTAAAGTAGTATATACTACCTGCGAAATGTAGAAGAAAAAAACTGAATTATATTCGAAAAATTTCTACATGTATATATAATTTCGTATACCTATTATAAATAAGGAAGAAATGTTGTATTTTTAGCATTGATTATATAAATAGAAACAAAATATGAAATGCCAATCTAATTGATTAAGTTTAAAGGTTTCCATAATACATTTTCAATCAAATTAAGTGGTCAAACTTTCCGAAATTATGAAAATAAAAGTTGTTTATTAAATCTTATTGTAAAAAAGTCAAAGACTAATTTTTTGTCTATCCAAAAATCTTGTTTGTCAAATTAAAACTTTTTTAATTTGTAAATTATTAATTACTTGTGAGTTTAAAATAAAGAGAAAACGTTTTCTTTTGTTTTAAAATGGTACTGGATAAATTTAACATTTTCAAATAAAACGGTTGACTTTGTTAATAAGCATTCAACAGGTAAAAACACACCAATGTATGTAACCACTAACAGTTAATCACAATACCAAAAACAACCATACCAAGGTGGTAACAGTTACACAGCAACACAATTTTAAGAGGAAAAAGTCAACGGCATAAATTTGGATGTAAAAAAAGATAAATTATAGGTTGATTGAAAGCATAAAAAGTAGTCAATTATACATTGTTAATTGATTGTCTTTCCAAAAATCTTGTTTCTCAACATAAAACGGTTTGAATTTGAAAATTATTAATTACTTGTGAGTTTAAAATATTAAAAAACGTTTTAATTTTTTTTTAAAATGTTATTCGAAAAATTTAATATTTTCAAATAAAACGTTTGACTTTGTTAATAAGCATTCATATGTATTAAAAAAAAAAGAATATCATAAATCTATTTCTCAAAAGACATATCAGCAGGTATAACAAACCAATGTATGTAACCAATAACAGTTAATCACAATCCCAAAAACAACCATACCAAAGTGCTAACAGTTACACAGCAAAACTATTTGAACAGAAAAAAGTCAACGCCATAAATTAGGATGTTTAAAGACAAATCGAATATAGGTTGATTGAAACCATAAAAAGTAGTAAATTACACATCGTTAATTGATTGGCTTTCCAAAAATCTTGTTTGTCAACATAAAACGGTTTGACTTTGAAAATTATTAATTAATTTTGACTTTAAAATATTAAAAAACATGTATATGTCTAAAAAAATGGAAACTATTAAAACTTGGGACTTTTTCAAAAAAAAAAGTCAAAGTTACGAAATTTTAGTATGTTAATAATGAGAATGACAAAACTTAATGTAATGTAATTTACCAAAATTAAGTTTTAATAAACAATATTAACAAAGTCAATTTGTAAAATCTATAGTTGTCTAAATTTTAATTCTCATTATAGCAAATAAATCATATTAACCATATTTACCTATTGCTAAAAAAAAAAATATTTCCCAAATTATTGCTAACTATTAAAACATAGAAGATCATATGTCATAAATACAAACCATAAGACTGATATATTTTTCAAAACACATATCAACACAAAAAACAAATCAATGTATGTGACCACTAACATTAATCATCATCCAAAAAACGACCATAACCATCGTGTTAAGAGTTACCCACAACCACTGTATTGTTTCAAAAACCACCACGACTTAGGACCAAAAGTATGTGATTTATATCCAAAAAACTACCCACTGCCTCCCGTCCTAATTACCATCAACCCTAACTACTTTAGAGAGCTTGAACAGACCTCGTTTTTCAAACCAACGGAAATGCACCTGATCACCAGCCTGCAAATCATTGTCAGCAACAAACACAGACATACCTTTGATGTAAAAACGCTTACTCGATCCCCTGTCTTCAATACCTACAGAAACACCCCAGCTATTTTGCTCAGCATCCTTAATTGTCAATGAGCGCGGCCTGTTCAAGCCATTGGCCTTCGCCCATTGTGTCTTCATCCGCTAAAACAAATAACAATACATGAAATTTGTTATAAAAAGGTTTATTTAGCATCAAAATGATTATAACATATTGCTTTAACATATAATACTTACAAAATGCCTGTCAACAACAAAAACAACTGGAACGGCCCAATCTTCTATATCGGATACATCTTCATCCGATCCAGATTCATCATCATCAGTTTCCATATCATCTTCATCTGAATACTCTTCTCCATCATCATCAGAAACCACAACTATTTCCTCCTGATTATGGTGATCATCCTCGGGCTGTTCAACGTCCTCCCACAACTCCGGAGGCAGGGTCAGCTTGTTTTTCTCAAAGATGGACAACTCCAATGTTTTCTGTTAATTTTACAATGAAACACATGAAAAGTGTACAAATTAATGATCTAAATCTCAAACAAAATTAATGATATTTTTTGAAATTTCGAATCGACAAACAAACCTCGTTGTAAATTTCAAACACCATCAGATGATCAGCTGTTATGTTAAACCTCTGTTTCATGTACGGCCATCCCTGGGTAATGAAAATCTCATGACCATCGTATTCAAGTTGGATCTGGAAAACATGACCTGCAAAGAAGATGAATTTCCAGCATACTGTTATCATTATGAACATCAAAATTTTATAAAGTCTTATTATCTAACAAATAATTATATACATGAGATTACCTGGAAATGAGCTAACCATAATCGGTTCCATAGGAGGGTTTCGATTGTACAAACCATGATGAACGAAGGCACTTATATGCTGGAAAGTTGAAAAACAATGTTGAAACATTACTACATATTAATGTATTTAATGCGTTATGTCATGTTTATACACATCATTTAAAAAACATACCAGGCGATTCAGATCAGTGAGTGGGTCATCAAGTTTGCAGTAGAAATACTTGCCCGGTGCAGCTATGGCATCCTGATGAAAAGTATACATATTAAAACAGTTAAGCATTTCTTCGAACTCAAACACAAAGTGACAACCACTTGGGTAGTTTAGCGTGGTAATCATGTGCTTCCACCCATTGTAAAAAAACCACTTCCCAGCGATATTCATCACTTTAACTTCGAATGATCTCTGATCCAACGTATGAATTCTGGTCATGCCAGTAGGGAATCCATACTTAGTAATCCATTCCTTATAATCTCCGGGCAACGCCTACAAATCAATACCAAAAACAGTTGATTATAAATTAATCTATTGGATTTCAGTTAATAAACATTATCCATCCGAATACTGTACAGTGATCAATGAACATATAGTAACAACCAACAGAGTTTTAACGCATAAGAAAGGTCGCTTACCATACACACACGTTCTCTGCCCTCTGATTTAACCCAAAATCCATAAAGCATTCTGAGACGACCTTTAGAGCAACTGTATTATCAGTAAAAACATATTAAAACATGATATCATATAACTAAAATTGAATCATTAGATGAATACATAAATGCCAAATCTGAAAAATCTTAAAACCTATTAAATTTTGAAAACAGATTAATTTTTGAAAAATCCCAAATTGAAAACTTTATATAATCGAGTCATATTCACAATGTTCATACAAACTTGATTCAAAAAAAACAACAATCTAATCTTCGGAAAACCCAAGTTTGACCTAACATCATCAATGGCACATCAAAAAGAAAACACTGTCTTAGTCCATCAAAATCCATTCAAGAACCCTAATCAAACAATCAACAAACCTAATCAAACAATTGAAAACTTTATATAATCCAGTCATATTCACAATGTTCATACAAACTTGATTAAAAAAAAGAACAATATAATCTTCTGAAAACACAAGTTTTTCAGAACATCATCAATGGAAAATCAAAAAGAAAACACTGTTTGAGTCCATCAAAATCCATTCAATAACCCTTATAAAAAAATCAACAAACCTAATCAAACAATCAAGAACCCTAATTAAGGGCAAACGAAGGTTTTCTTTGTCGTAACATAAACACACAAATCGAAACATAAATAATCAAATCAAAACAGGGAAAAAGAAACATTGAATCGACAAAGACATTACAAAAAAACGAAAAAAAACACCGTGAAAATGAGGGATAAAGATGGATTCAATGAAATAAGAATGAAAGAGAGATTACCTTAGAGTGGAGATGAATGGATGGTTGAATCGCCTAGGTTCGTATGATTAGGGTTTGCAAGGTGTTTTGGGAAGGAGGCGAGTACACAGACAAAAGATATGTCCGCGTGTTTTTTATGTGGGTATTTATATTTTCTGTTTTTTTTTTAAATCAAAAAGTTTATTAAATCCCACAATGAGACACTTGGCACAATATGATTGGCTACACAATTGAGGATGAATGTGGGAGTGCCAAGTGTCCTCATGGACTTTTGTTTATTAGATGTATAGATAAGAATTTAATAAATAAATAGATAAAAGTCTCTTTGTAAAATTTTAAGTTGAATACAGTCACAACATAAGGTTTTGAGTATGAAAATAATTTTTATAAAATTATTTTCTTGAAAATAGAATATTTAATCTAATTATTTCAAGTTGTCAAAATATGACTTTAATATCTAAAAATATTAAAATTAAAGAATTTCTGAATTAAAAATTGTATTTCTGTTCCAAATGAATAGAAATAATTTATGTAAAATTTTGGTACAAAAATATTGAAAAATGAATTTATTATGATTTATTTATGATTAAACTAACAAAAATTAATAAAAAATATAAAACTTAGGGTTTTTCAGAAATAAAAATTATTTCTGAAATGTTTAATGTTGTACAAGTTTAGGATAATTTTTGTGGAATTTTATAAAATCGTTTAGATATTTTTATTGAATTTTAAAATTTTAAATGAATAAACTTGCAATATTTATAATATATATTAAATAAATTATTTTTGAAAAACTAAGAATTGGGTAATGAACTTAAGATAATATGTTAAACATATATATATAAGAAAAGGTAAAAAAAATGATGTTGGTTGTAGGGTTCGAACCTGGCCAAGAGGCCGGTTCTTTCCCTTTGTCTCAGCGTGTAACCCAACTGAGCTATCTCAGTTGGTTGTGTTTTCCTCTTTTCAAATTAATTATATACGCTATCTGATTCAAGTGTTCTTCCCCAATTCTATATCATACGAGCCCTAATTTCTAAACTCGTTCAATTCGTGTTCAATAGCCCCTAAATCTTTGGGGCTATTGTTCACCAAGTCCCGAATATTAAAACCCACAAAAAAAGAACTTACAAAGAGTCGCGATCGTATACAAGCTCGTTAAAGGAAAAGTCAACGCGACAAGGATTTGCTTCGATTAACAGGTTTAGAACAGAAATTGAGGGTATAGAAGTGATTATCGGCGATCAGTGATGGTCTAGGCACGTTCAATTTATAGGTAAAGCTCGGATTGTACGTATGGCAAGTTTTGACCCGTTCATAACTAATACGCGTGATACATGCTTGAACTCGAGCTGAATTCACGGGTTTTAAAGGGCTATTATAACGCGTTAAATAACCGGTCAACTAACAATAATTAATCACGATTCAATCAAGTCAAATAAGCCTTGATTTACTCGTTCAAAGATTGAAGGTCTTGGTCAACCTGCTGTGCTGGTCGCGTACAGGAAGAAGGAAGGGAAATTGGCTTAGTTCGCTGTTTGTTTATAAATAATTAAAAGATCAGGTAAAAATCAAAAGCCACTCGTGGCCTAGTGGTGAAGGGCGTGTTGTATGTGTGTGAACCGGCTTCTGCCCGGGTTCGATCCTTGGCAGAGGCAACCTTTTTCTTTTCTTTTTTTTTTAAAGGTAAGGGAAGGAGGAGTGGGCTTGGGCCTGATGGGTTGGTCTGGTGGGCCGAGTACTGGGCTTCTGCTGTTGGGCTCAGCAGTAACAAAAGAGATGAAATGGTTGGGTTATTGGGTTAAAGGTTATGGATCTATATAGTGGGCTCAGAAAATTGTTACTAAGGAGAGTGGGTTTTGTTTTGTCTTGGGTCCCAAGAAATAACATGTTATGCTTCAAAATAAAATCTGATTTTTATTATTATTATCATTATTATTATTATTATTATTATTATTATTATTATTATAGATGCGGATAAAATGTGGCGTACAAGATAGGTGGTACGATATAAAAAAATGTATATATATATAATAATAATAGTGATAAAAGTGACGGATGTCACAGGGATGTCGGTTCTTGTCTGGTACGGTCGGTTTAACAGTCAAAGGTGTTTTCAAACGTTTATGGTTATGGTCTGGACATTCGGGGACTAGTTAACCTGCGGGTTATTAGTCCGGGTACTTATACACGTCTTATGATAGGTCGCCGCTATTTGGGACTATTATAGCATAATTTCTTAACTGTTTTCAAGTAACGCAATCTAAGGTGAGTTTCACAGCCCCACTTTTACTGTTTTGCTTTCGGGGGAGAAACATGCTACGTACGAACTTATTAAAGGTCATGTTATACTATGGGCACTTTATGTTACTATACGGCTTTTATGGAAATTCCCAGGGGGAAACCATGAATGTGCGGGGATGCACAACGAGGGAAATGTGGATAGATCTATTGGGCCTCACAAACCCCACTCGACGGCGAGGATGCCGGGCGGGTGCATATTGTCTCTAACTCTCGGGATATCGAGGCATCGGTAACCCAGTCAATCTGGGCTGGATTCATCTTTTGGTACATGTTTAGTAATGGGTTCCCAACCGTAGTAGTAAAAACACTTAACGTCTAGCTAACGTTCTTATGACATAGTATTAACGGGAATGATCTTTGTGAACTTGTAACAACTCTTTAATAAAAAAAAACCTGTGAACTCACCAGCATTATATGTTGACATTTTTGGCATGTTTTCTTAGGTCGCTAAGGTAGCAGTCAATGGGCTAGGCGCACGAAGTCATGCACAGCGTCTAATATTTTGAAGCATATTAAACAATGTTTTGTAAACAATGATATGTCTTTTGGTTGTAAACAAGAAATGCTTCCGCTGCTGGTTTACGGCTCAAAGCATGATATTTTGGTTTTAAAAATATACATGAATGCATGTTTGTTGTATGTTTATTGTGATCGTTGACTGAGATCCTGGTGTGTCACGCGCCTCGCGGTAAAACCCCGCATGTGGAATTTGAGGGTGTGACACGTTTGGTATGCATGAATGATAGGTAGAATAAAATGAAGTATTGCTATGGTCTATGGAATAAAAAAAAATTTGGTTGGTCAAGGTAATAAAATCACTCATCACCTAGCCCATTCCATATCGACAAAAATAAAATATTTACAATTAAAACATTTTATTCCCTCTAAAAGCCCCAAATTCATTCCATCCTCCGCCGTTTTTTTTTTCATTTCATTACCAATGTCACCCTTCATCACCACCACCACCCACCGCTACCACCACCACAACCACCCGCCGCCACTGACACCGTCACCGCCACCCATCGCCACTTACCACCGTTGCCACAGACCACGTATTAACCACCGCTGCAACCCACCATCGTCGCCCGCCACCGCTACTCACCTACGTTGTCGCCATCGACACCCACCGCCGCTACCGACGATGACCCAACGTCCCCGCCACCCACTGCCGACTTACTCCTTCCTCTTTTTCTATCTCTCAAACAATATAATGTAATGATTCATTCAATTCTCATATGGTAACCATACAACACCGTCGCGACAACGCGTGACGGGTAGTCAATACTTTATCATGTCTCATACGCCGCCGTGACAATGCGTAACGGGTAACAAAACTAGTTTTTATTAAAACGTAATGTGTTTCTAGCAAGGAACTAGAAGCTGCCTGATAAACCGTTTACATGGGAAAGTTTAAAAAAACAAAAAATATACTATTGAGTGCAATCTAAATATATATTGAATGGATAATCACTCTATGTTTTATCCACATGTAATAATTTGACATAATCTCCTCCAAAACTCTAGATTCGGAAGGCGATTTGTAATTTGTTATTAAAAATGTCTTTACGAGCCATCTGTATAAACGAAGTTAAAACTTTGAATGGCCGTTTAACAAAGTTGAACAAAACTGAAGGTCAAAGTTGGCTGATTAGGGAAGTAGCCCAAAACTTTGGGTCGTGTGTGTGGGCTTGACAGCAACAGGCAACAACCACAATCATGTGTTTCTCACGTTTTTCATATCAAAATTTCAATTGGAAAGGAACTTTTAACAAAACTTGTAAGTTTACAAGATAATTCTTGTTATATTAAGAGACGTGTATGAGTCATGCCTGTAATATTAAATGAGGAATACTTCTAATTGACTTAACAATGTGAACATATTATGTTCATATCAATATTACGTGAAGTTAGGTCATACATATGTTACATGTGATGGGAAAACAAATTGATCAGCTCATGAAGTACCCTGAATCGACTCAGTAAAAGCTCGAATTAAGTTGAGTTTAAACCAACTCGAGCAACTATTGGAGCTCAGCTCGAATCCAAGCTTCACTTATCTAACTTGAATAGACTCCCAAGCCCTAAAGGTGACTACTATTTATATAGCTTTTACTTAATATATTAAATATATTTTTGCATGATAATTTTTATTATATTATTAATTATGATAAATTAACTAATAATACATATTATGTTACTAGACAGGCCCAGTTTTGAGCATGGGCGTGGTGGGTGACGGCCCAAGGCCCAAACTTTCGGGAGGCCCGAAATTTCAAAAATTTAAAATATGTATTTTGTATAAAGTGTATTTAAATTATTTTGGTATGGTAAATAACAACAAAGCCATGGTAGGTGAATTGGTTAGGGAATTATATTTCAAGATAGAGAATATGGGTTCAACTCCCACTTTATGCATTTAATTTTTGTATAACAACAAGTTGACGACTTTACGCGCGTTGCGGCGGGATGTTAGTTATGAAAATCCATAAAAATAAGATATCCGTACATGATTTCAACAAAAACAAATTATTTTCAAAGATTTTATTTAAAAATTTACTATAATAATAAACAATCCAATAAATTATCTAAACTCACACAAACCAAAAAAACTTCTTTCTTCTCTGTCGCTATGTTCCCGAGTTCACTTAAAGATGGAACAGAAAAAAAAAAAGCGAGAGATTTCCTCTCTTTTCTTCCACTTCCACTTCTTTCTAATTTGAAATGATGAAATTTAGCCTTATTTTCCCTTCTTTCCTTCTAAAAAAAATCTCTGAAACACATATTCTTTTCTTTCTTTTCATTTCATTACTTAAAAAAAACTCTCGAACACAACTGTATTTTTATTTCCTTTTTTTCACTCTTTAATTGAACTCGGGAACACAACGAATGTTAAGAATATACACAAACACACATAGTATTTTTTTTTCTCTTTGTACAGACACAATCAAAGCAATGTCTAGGAGGTTATCTCTCTCTGCTATATACACACATGATTTTTGTATATATATCTACGTACATCGTAATCAATGTTTTTAGGACCGGATCAAACATTAAATCAGTCATCTTACTGGTTTATTGGTCGAACCAATTTTAAGAATCGGATATGTAATAAATTAGTTTACTTGACAATTAATAATAATATAAAAATGATAAAGCATATATAGGTTTATTGAAAAAAAATCTTCAAATTACCCCTTCATATTATATTTACACTATGTTCCAGAGTTTCATTAAAGGATGGAAGAGAAAGGATTAGGAAGGAAGTGGAAAAACAATGTTAAACAAACTTACATTTAAAACTACCAGATAAATAAATTAAGGGGGCAACAATATTGCTACTGCCTTCATCAATGGAAGCGATTAAGAGCATTTTCTTTTGGGTTTACCACCGTCACTCCAAATATACCTTTTTTCACAGGTCTCGTTCATGTCCGGCATAATAGTTCGTAGCAATCTTGCATCAATTCACATCCTCTCCAAACTGGACACTTATTTCAGAGATAACCGAACACATGCAACCGGACCGCCAACATTGTCGAATCCCCAATCCGATCCGGTCATCAAAACATTGATCATAACGCCAATTGAAATTCAGTATTTTCGTTGTTATGAGAACGGTTTGGATTGTTTTGCCTCGCAAGTGTATGCGATAGCAGTTCCTATGACGGTTAATTGTTAACTTTGGTCCTTCGATGCTCTGTTACTATGACAGTTAATGGTTCCGATGATCTATAACTGTGGTGGTTATTTTTAAGTGATAACTGTGAGGTAGGGATTAACGGTGGTGGAGAAATGTCGTGGCTCTTGAAATTGCGGCGGCAACCAGTGGCGAGAGCGGTTATGTTAACGGTGGTGGTGAATGTTGGGTGAGAAACCGTTAATTTTTGTCAAGTTCCGCTAAGTTGCTATTTGTATTATAGTATAATGCATTTAACGAAGAAGACCAACTTTTCTTTATTTTTAATATATATTCTAGGTATTGATGTTTGATAATTAAAAGTTAAAATTTGAATTAGTCATATTTGAAAATTGAAAGTTAAAACTTAAATTTTATAAAGAACCCGATATTTTTAGTCACCCTAGGCCCAAAACATTTCGAGCCCAAAACATTTCGAAGATTTTCGGAGACGGCCCTGTTACTAGATTATACCCCGGGAACGTTCCGGGGTTGAGAAATCTAATATGACATATCAATTTTATATATGAAATTGAATGATACGCTTTACAGTTACATGCAGGGAAGCTTCGGGTAACACCTAACCTAAAACAATTAACAATGTATAACTCTAACATAAAACAATGTACAACTCCAATGCTAACACATATTGAAAATAAAATTCATATTTACTGATTTGAACATAATTAGTGACTTACCTATACATGATTAATGAATTATCTGAACACTTTGTGTTTTTTTTCCTGTATGAACAAAACCCCACAAAAAATAGTCGTTTTTTTTTTCGTTTTTTATATAGCACTATGGTACTTGTTGGAAAGATAATAAAACACTCGTTAATTTGGTGTAATCTTTTTCTTTAAAAAATCTCGTATATAAAATATATTAACGTTTAAAAATTATGTGAGGAAAAATGAGAGAGAAAAATAAAATTTTGTTTTTAATTTGTTTTTTTTCCTAAAATCAATTAATGCCACATGACCCATTCAAGGAGGAGGATACACTCTTTGAGTGTCATGCGAGATTTATTGCTTTCAATTATTATAATAGATGTATGTATATACTTCATGTTTATAAATGAATACAAAAACTATTGTTAATTATTATTAAAAAGGAAGTTGAATTTTAATACCCTGAACTATTGGCAATTGGCCGCTAACGCACTGAACTACAAAATTGAACAACACCACACTGTACTTTCAACTTATTGGCCTGTATCACCCTCAGACTAACCATGGTCCATTTTTGCTGACGTGGCATGGTGACGTGTCCATTTTTCCGACGTGTCATTTTTGTTGACGTGGCATGGAGAATTTGAATTTTAACACCCTGAACTATTGATTATTGGCCGCTGACGCACTAAACTACAAAATTGATGGATTTGAGCTTGGTTCAAGAGTTTCAAGTCTGATTATTCTCTTTTCACCATTCCCAATCATCATCTCTGTCTTCTGTAGTTCGATTATTTGTATTGTTCGGTCATTAGGTTCTTTATATCATTGGACCAAGATCCATCTCTGTGGTGAATCATTTTGGGTTAATAATACTAATAACAATAATCACACTTGAAGATATTTCATTTGTGTTTGATTTGATTTGTATTTGATTTGTTAACCATCCGCCCAGAATTGGCGTCAATCAGCAACAATTGACATAGACAAATTCAGGATGACATCGCAGACAACAAAATTGGTGTCGCCTATATCAATTTTACCGTCGTCGACGCCAGATCGGATACTTTTCGTGAAATTTATTGTTTTGAGTCATTTATGACTAGAGTTTCACCATAATTTGAATAAAATGAGTCTTGGGACATTAAAAACATATCCTCCACCATTCCAAATCAATCTTGGACCATTCCTAAGCCATTCCATCATCTGATTGAAGATTGCAAACCGAAAAATGAAGTTTCTAAGATGTGATTCATGAAGATTGAATGCTAGTCCATCCAACATCATCCCCGAGTGAAGATTGTAAGCAGTTTAGGGTTTTATTTACATATTGGTTTGATAGAAACATTCGCGTAATCTTTTGATTGTAAGATTGATACAAATCACTCGTTAGTATTGTTATGAATTCATGATTTTTAATGATTTTCTTGCATCATAGACATTGTGAAATGATAATTGCTATTGGTTTTAATTTGTGTGGGTTGTTCTTGATTAATGAAACATACTTTTTTCCAATTTGTTGATGAATTTTGATGTCTAAGATCAATGATGAAACCTTTTCACAAACTCAAGAAATTATTAGAATTCTCAACTTGATCAAACCATTTGTGTGAATAGACTCTAGTTACTTACCAATCCAAGACCCATGTGTGATTGTTATTACAATATTGTTCACAACTCATTTTTGTTAATCGTTTCGATAATTATCAAGCTAGTTACAAGCATCACTTGTTGACACAATTTAAATCATTTTGTGGTTCACCTTTTTAAAACAACTTTTATAAGCAAAGAAAAATAATAAACTTTATAAAACATAGCTTCTTCATAAGTGACCCATTTAATCAACTAAGACTAAATACCGACCACAAACTCTTCGTGGTTCGACACCCTTCTTACCATTAGCTATATAGTTAAGGGTGCTAAGGAACATAATTACACGGTAAGTCTATGTGGTTTCTCAAAAGTAACAGAGTTTGATACTAAGTTGTGAAATGACAAAAATACCATCAACTCTCAGTTAGATTTAATTAATGTTAGGCTTAATACCTCAAGATTTACAAAATCAAAGGTTAATATGTTAGATTGTTACTTTAAACTCTTAGTATTTAACCTTGTTTTTCACATACCTTAGTATTTAACCTAGTGTGCAATTGAGTAGGTATGGAAACAGAGATTTAGGAAGATAACGAAAGGGAATAAATTGGAAGAAAAAAGATGAGACATTTGGTTGTATTATTATTATTATGGAAATGGAAATATTAGAGCGAGTGAGTTAGTGGGTATTTTTAGGATTTTTGCAGAGGGTGGAGTGGTGTCAGAGGTTCCATTTCTTCATTAATATGATCCATACAGAATTGGTTTAAACTGATCATATTTAAAAAATAAATAAACAATTAATAAGGTGATGATATATATGATACAAATTTGGATGCTAAATAGACGTTGGTGTATGATGTTATGGTGGGTTGTGGTGGACTATGGTTATGGTGGGTTGTGGTTAGTTATGGTTGTGGTGGGTTAATGTGCCGAGAATTACACATGTTTTACATATGTATTTATCCTCCTTTTTGCACATTTATTATGCTTTTATCCTTATAAAACATAGCTAAATCGTTCATAAGAGATAAATGCAGGTTTTTGGAAGCAACAAGCCAAAAGGAGCGAAAACTGGCACAAAGGGAAGGAAATTGAAGACTTTCCAGACTGCAGCAGATGGTGGAGACCCAACCTCCTCCCCAACCCAATCCAACCCCAAACCCTCCTGCTCCGGAGCCAAATGAGGAGGATTACGAAGTAGATATGAGTATGGATGATGAACCATACTATATTCCAAGTCCTGACTACGGCTGCATCCGCCTGGATGCTAGGTCGAACGGTCATGATAACGATCATTCTGTGTCCTCGCCGGAGTACACACTTGAGGATTGGGATAACTATTCTCCATAGAAGAAATTTAGGTTTAATTATGTAATGTTTTAGTAAGTAATTTAGGATTATGTAATGTTTTAATTTAATAAGTAATTTAGGATCATGTAATGTTTTTTATTTAATTTAATAGGGTTAATTATGTAATTTTTTTAAAAACCCAACGGTTACTTTTATTTTGTTTTAAACCCAATGGTTACTTTTATTTTGTTTTATTTTTTTAATACCAACGGTTACTTATTTTGTTTTAATTTTTTTTAAGCTTAGAAGAGCCGGTCCCACCTCTCATTCCTCCTCCAATAAAAAAAAGCCACGTGTCCCACCCCAACCCCCTACGCCAATGGACTCCTCCTCGTCCAAGGGGCTCCCCCCTTTCTATGCCAAGAAGGGGTGGTGTAGAGGGCTTGGAGAAGCTTCCCCCCCCCCCCCCCCACCCACCCACACACTCCATTCACATTCATACTTTCAAATAGTTAAAGAATACTGATATGAACAAAAAGACAAGAGAGTTCAACTACATATACCTGATTCTCATTCAAATCTAATATAATATTATGTAAAATGGCAAAAGTGTCCCTTATTTAACGTTAGTTTTTAACAGAGTTAGAAAAGTGGACGGATCCAACAATGATTTTGAAACCTCAATGGTGTAGTTGAGTAAAAAAAATTTTTTTTGGATGGATGTGACAAAAGTGTGCAAAATCTTATGATTATTTTATTTCTCTTCATATGAAATAATATTATTAAATCATAGTTTCAGGTTTATCTCTTATTTATTTTCATAACTAATTCTTTTTATATTTCCGCTTATTAAAAACTATTTAATATTTTATTGATAAAAAAACTACATCTTCAAAACTACCACTTTAATTATAGTACATTAATTTCTATGCTATATCGTAATACATATTTTATTTTAATATTATATTTTATCTATCCCGAAAAGATCTCAGGATATAACATAGTTATTATATACATATTTTTTTGAACGTTAAATCACTTTATATATAAGTACAAAGAGCCAGCAAGGGGCTGATCGAGAGAACAACACAAATAAAACAAAACAGGACATTGGGCATTACACACAGCCCGAAACCTCGAACGCTAACCAATTGCCCAATACGGGCTTGGGATCTTAGCCCTATTATAGATCCAAACAAAGTTGTCCTCCTTATTTAGCTCCACGGCCCTTTGCGGATTAATAAAATTGCCGTCGAAAACCATAGCATTCATCGCAAGCCATAATCTCCACACGGTGGCACAAACAACAGTAGACACCAACGGCATCCAATTTCTAGAACTGGGGTAATTATCGTGTTTTTTGAGAAAATGGTAGTTTTTTTGAGAAATTTTGTGTCTTTGGTAGATGTCAGTGAGGTTTTTGAGAAAATGGGAGACCCGCAATCTAAGATTGCGGGTGTGGTGATATGGGTTGCTGACTGGACAGACTTGGCAGAGGTGGACAAAATGGCACACTTTGGGTTGAGGAGGTGTTTGGTGGCACTTGATGACTTGGCACATCCGCAATCTAAGATTGCGGAAGTCTTAAAATGTTTTTTTTTTTCTGCCGTGACTATGACTAGCTCAATATATATAGAAGTTAGTTTATAGAAGTTAGCTCAATATATATAGAAGTGAAGTGTTGATATTAAAAATAGAACGTGAAAATTCAATCGTTCAGGAATCCAACATCTACACATACATAGAAGCTCATTGTTTCTTGGACCCGAGTGTAAATGTGCCATAGTTTTTTTTTTTTTTTTTTTTTTTTTAAGATGATACTTGTGCTTGTGAATTTTATTGCTTTGTGTATGTTCAAGATTGTTATGGTTTCACTAAACATTATGCTCATATATATTGCAAGCAAATGCATGCAGATTTTAACTTTGATTTGATATTAGCTTGGAGTATGACACTATTTGCAATCAGAGAATTGATTCTCTTCTACTCACACAAGTCACTACAATTAAAACCCATGCATTCCAAGTGCCTGCAAGAACACTATTCCAACCTACTCTCATGCAATCTCAAATTGCGAGACTAATATTAAATTACACATGCAACAAGATAGAGCCAAAACACTCTGAAAAGGCTTCACTGACACCCGCAATCTGAGATTGCGGGACACGTACAGTCAGCAGCTTCGTTTGTATCTTCGTCCACGTCTGCCTGCCTTCGATACACATTAAGCAACCCACAGTGAGCAGCAGCGTCCACATCAGCACACCCGCAATCTTAGATTGCGGGTCTCCCATTTTTGAAAAATCCATTCTGACATCTACCAAAGGCACAAATTCATGCAAAAAAATTACCATTTTGACAAAAAATTCGTAATTATCACCGATGCTTCTCACAAGGTCTCCCAGGTTATCATATCATGTGGCTGGAAACGGAATCCTCGTCCGAACACAAATCTCCCACCAAATCCCTTTACAATCAAACAGTTAACAAACAAGTGGTTCGTGTCTTCCATGCCAACTCCATTGAAGTAAAAGTCCTCCAGTTAGAGGCAAGCAACACTTTCCACCTCTATTATTGAAGTAAAGGTCCTCCTACGTTGTTACAACTTTTGGTGAACAAAAAATGATAAAATAGAGTTATCGTGATTGACTTTTCGAAGTCACCAATTAATAATTGTTTCAGCAACCTACGTTGTTACAACTTTTATTATTTACACATAAAATATACTAATCCCTAATATAAGTATAAATATAATTATAAGTAATCTTCGTCTTCGTCTTCAACTAGACTCAAGTTTGATTCCTTGTACACTTAATTGGGCGTTAGGTAGTTGGTCATGGTCTTTGTCATTTTGGCTCACTTTTTGCAGACAAGATTCAGGAAGCAAGAAATCCAACTTATAAACTAAAAAAAGGTAAATAAAACTATATATTAAATTGTTTTAAATAAAAGTATACGTATTATTAATTATAATACGTATTAATAATAATATCTGTGAGTGTGGCTTTTACACTATAGTTAATGTCAAATGCCAATGTGGGGCTAGCCCACTTGGTAGAGACATATGTCTCTTAGATGGGAGGTCTAAGGTTCAATCCTTGGCAAGGGTGTTGTAATTTAGAATTATTGATGTGTAATATATAGGAGATGTAATGTTTGCCGTTCAAAAAAAAAAGTTAATGTCAAATCCGCTAAGTTGTTTTTTTTAACCTCAACCACTCAACTTTCAGCATTAACATTTTCATCTCGTTAGCTTTCTAAAAACCTAATTTGTAAAATGTCACTTTGACTCCCTCGAATTTTTCGTGCTTATGTACGTTTCCGTGCTTAATTTTAGGTACGTTTTTAATTGTCCTATGTTTGACACAAATTTTGTTTGGAAACGAGTCGGCCAATATAATACGTTTTCACTAGGCGCTAGGCGGTATAAATATTTGAGTTTTTTATGTTTCGCCATCGCCGCAATGCGCGGTGCCATTCTTTAACTCAGAACCATTATTTTCTTACGTGCTTATTTTTAAGTACGTTTTTGGTATAAATCCAAGTTAGTTTATGTTTCAACTTAATTTTTCTTGGTTATAAGTTAGGTCAAATTTGATATGTTTTCACGTTTATGTGTGTATTCAGTTGGTCGATGTTTTGGTGTAAATTTTGTTTGAAAAAGTCAAATTCAAATTACTTTAAAGTTTTGATGCCACTACAAACACAACTGATCAAAATACCGGTTGAGAATAAATCGAATAAAAAACTATTGGGATGAAAAAAAAAATACGTGGTCGTTTGTAAGATTTGGGAGGAGGTGAAGATTTAGGTTGAAGGTCTGAAGTCTCAAGTTTGAATCTGATTCTCATCAGGTTTTATCGTATGGGCCTTCGGGCGTAGAGGGTTTTCTCAGAAACTGAAGATGTTGAACTTGATCTACCCAGTGTTGTATGCAATTGCATACATTTGAGGTCTCTGTTTGCCACTGAGTTACCCAGGTAACGAGGCTTTTTTTTAACTTTAAAAAAGAATTCACTAGAAATATAACTATTTAATATTTTCAATGTTATCCCATTATAAACATTTATTTTTCTAGGTATGCATTAAATTTTGGATGAAGGTCTGACTTATCTACCTTTTGGTCAAATTCATTGTTACATTATAGTCATTATTTTTAGGATTTTTATTGAGCATTGATATTTCACTTTAATTCCAAAGGTGAAAACTCCCATGGGATTAAAAGACTATAGACCTATCACCCTTGTGGGGTTGGTTAGTAAGGTTATTTTCAAAGTCTTTGCTAATCGCCTCAAAAAGGTGATGGGCCAGGTTATCTCAGAGGCCCAATCAGCTTTCTTAGCCGATCGCTTCATTCTTGACGGGCCACTTATGCTTAATGAAGTTATTGCTTGGTTGAAGAAAAGAAATAAAAAGGCGTTTTTGTTGAAAATCGATTTTGAAAAAGCTTATGATAACGTCAACTAGCATTTCTTGTTGTCTATTTTGTCACAGATGGGTTTTCAACCGACATGGTGTAAATGGATTGAAGGCATTTGTGTGTCTGCTAGAGCCGCGGTGTTAGTGAACGGGTCCCCAACATTCGACTTCAGGTGTGAGAAAGGTCTTCGACAAGGTGATCCTTTGTCCCCGTTTCTTTTCCTTATCGTCATGGAAGCATTATCGTGGTTGTTGAAAAAAGCTCAACAGATTGGTATTTTTAAAGGGGTGTGCATCACGAGTAATGAAGCTGATTTGTCTCACTTGTTTTTTGCCAATGACACTCTCATTATGGGTGAATGGTCTCGTGATAATATTCAAAGTATCGCTAGAGTTCTTCGTATCTTCTACTTTTGCTCGGGTCTTTGTATAAACCTTCACAAGTCTAATATATTTGGAGTTGGCGTGGAGGATAGTGAGGTGGATAATATGATGGAGTTGTTGGGGTGCATAAGAGGTGGATTTCCATTCAACTATCTCGGGATTCAAGTGGGTGCCAAAATGTCTCGGGTTAGCAATTGGAACCCGGTTATTGAGGTGGTTAGGAATCGACTTGCTTCATGGAAAGCTAGAACTCTTTCCATCGGAGGTCGCTTGGTCCTTATTAGATCGGTTTTGGAAAATTTACCTATCTATTATTTTTCTCTCTACAAAGCCCCAAAGGCGGTCATAGATTCTATCGAATCCATCATGAGAAGATTTTTATGGGCGGGAAGTTGTGATGAGAAAAAGATTACATGGGTGGCATGGGAAGTTGTCACTTGTCACCACTCCGAAAAAAATGGGGGGGTTTGGGTATTGCTAAGTTAAATGAGGTAAATGACGCTTTATTACTAAAATGGTCTTGGAGGTTTAAAAAGGATGCCAACACGTTATGGAAGAAGATCATCATGGGTTGTCATGGGTCGACTAGGCCTTGGGCTATGCTTCCATGTAATGCGTCGTTAAATGGGGGTTGGAAATCTATAGTCAAGGTCGGGGAAAAAAGACTTTCAAATGGGGCGGCTCTTAATTCATTAATTATTGGAGTATTAGGAGACGGTAACGCTATTGGTTTTTGGGGTGATGTATGGTTGAGAGATACCCCATTACGAGATCTTTATCCTAATCTTTTCAGACTTGAAAAGCATAAATGGGTGATGGTATCGCAGCGGATATTACGGGTTGACAACTCTGAGGAGGTGTCCGAGTTGTTTAACCTGCTCAGCGACATTCATGACATGAAATGGGGAGAAGGCACGGACTCGTGGATATGGAAAGTTGAAAAGAATGGTTTATTCTCAGTGGCCTCGGCTAAGAAGCTTCTTGCACAACGTGAGCATGTCAACGCTAGATCGCTGATTCACTGGAAGAGTTGGGTTCCATTAAAGTGTAAAATCATGGTTTGGAGGCTTACTTTAAATCGGCTCCCCACTGTTGCCGAGCTCATCAAAAGAGGCGTTAACATTATTGATCAGGAATGCAATTTTTGCGAGACGGAGATTGAATCAGCATTGCATTTGTACACGAGCTGCATGTTCACGCAGGAAGTGTGGCTTCGCATTGAATCTTGGTGCCGTTTGCCTCACAATATTGTTTTTGACATTCCGGATATGCTACAGGTTCCGGACTATACTACAAGTTCAAAAACGGCTCGATTTCTCTTGAGAGGCATTGTTTATACAACCATGTGGGTGATTTGGAACGAGCGAAATAACCGGGTGTTTAACAACAAAAGCCGAAGGCCTGCAGAGATAGTAGAGCAAGTAAAATTTACTACGTTTTTCTGGGTTCGTCATAGATCTAGATATAAAGATGTCGATTGGAAAGTATGGTGTACTTGTCCTTTGGATTGATTGTTGATGTTTTCGCTCGTAGGTCCTTGCTTTGAGGACCTTTCGAGTTTGAGTTGTTAATGAAATTCTCTTTTCAAAAAAAAAAAAAAAGTATGAATAACTTATAACATTAAAGTAAATTAAGCATATTTCTAGTAGGCAGTTCAAAATTACGACAAAAACTAAGCAAATTCAAAGCATCGAAACACATTTTTATTAACACAATCATCTAGGAAAATACCGAGAGAGATTTAAGGGTTAAATAAGGTGGGTTGGGTTGTGCAAATTAAAGTAAAGGTTGAAAGCAGGTAATGAGAAAAGTAATGGTGATTCTAGTGCCATCTAGCCATTTTGATTAATCAAAACTTGGTTAAAAGAAATGATAAATATTAATACGTGCCAGGAGGTATGAATACACGTTTCATAATCCAAAGTTTCATATATACCCCATAGTCGAGGTCCTTTGCGCTGCTACCTTGAACAATGTTGTTTGTATAAGCAATACAAATCACAATAACAAAAGTCAAGATACTACACAATCTCAAGGAGTAAATCATGTGGTCAAAGATTAGGAGTCAATCTCAAGGAGCAAATCATGTGGTCAAAGATTAGGAGTAAAACATGCTATTCTATTTAGTTCCACAAATCTCTCTTATGTATTAAATGTATAGATTCATTATGCTTGTATTGTTCCTCTATAAATTCTGCTGTAAACCTATTGTAAAGCACAGAAAATACAATTAACATTCTTGTATCATCAATTATTCTCATATGGTATCAAGAGCCATATTGCTCCTCTGAGCCCATCGATCTGTTCATCACTTACAATTTTTTTTTTTTTCCAGTTCCCACCTTCTTCTCAGAACAAATGGCCACCACTGTCATTTCCCTATCCACTCATACCAACTTTCCGATCCAACTCAACCCCGATAACTTTCCTTCTTGGCGCAAACAGGTACTATCTACACTTACCGGTCTCGAACTCGAACAGTTCATTGATGGTTTAACCGAACCACCACCAAAAGTTTTTGAAGGAAAGCCAAATCCGGAGTACCGGCTGTGGTTCCGACAGGATCAAATCCTTCTCGGAGCCCTCCTTGGAAGCTGCTCTGCTACAATTCAACCAATCGTCTCCTCAGCCGAGACTTCCCGAGAACTCTTTCAACGCCTAACCGAAAGTTATGCCGGTGTGTCACGATCTCGGATCATCTCCCTCCGTTCCAAACTTGCTACGCACAACAAAGGTACCAAACCAATCGCTCAATATCTTCGTGAAATGAAAGCCATCGCTGATGAACTCGCATTAGCTCAGAAACCCGTTGATGATGACGACCTTATTGTTCATATTCTAACTCACCTTGGTGAAGATTACAAAGAAATAACGGCTTCGGTGAAAATGCGAGACACGCCGATCACCTTCTCTGATTTATTTGAGAAATTAGTTGATCACGAACGGTCCCTTCTTGCTTCTACCCAACTACCTCCGGTCATCTCCTCTGTAAACCAAACACAGAGACAAGGAGGACAAGGGGGCGCACCTCTTTTAGGTCTTCTAATGAGGGCCGGGTCTCAAACAGGCCCAATAATTATGGCCCAAGAACCGTGAAAGCCCAAGGACAAACCAATGGACCAGCCAATTTTTCGCGCGGTAACCGTAACTCGTTCTTTTGTCAATATTGTAATATTCCTGGTCATGATACTAAAGAATGCAGGAAGTTAGCACGTTTTTTACAAACCAATAATATTATTATTGCCTCGGCACCATCTTCAACTCCGCAAGTGAACACATCTATGGCAAGCTCCTCATCTTCACTAATGTTTGACAGCGGCGCTTCTGACCACGCCGCACCAGACCAAGGCTTCATGCACAACCTTTCTGAATACGGGGGACCCGATGAGATCATCCTAGGTAACGGTACTACTCTTTCCATTTCTCACATTGGTCACTCGTCCATTCCTACATCATCTCGTTCCTTACTACTTCAAAATGTATTGCTTGTTCCTAAACTACGAAATCGTCTTATTTCTGTTGCCAAACTTTGCAAAACTAACAAAGTTTCTGTTGAATTCTTTCCTTTTCATTTTTTGGTTAAGGATCTTCGCACGGGGGCGCACCTAATGCGGGGAGTGAACGTCAATGATGTCTACTATGCAAAACCCAATCCTCACAATTCTCTTAAACAAGTTCATTCAAGCACCAAGACATCTACCTCGCTCGTTTTGTGGCATCACATATTTGGACACCCATCTATTCAAGTCCTAACACGCCTACTAAATAAATTAGGACTTGTTTACAATAAAATGTCCGCTAGTTTGTTTCATTGTGATGCATGTTCGTTGAATAAAAGTCATAAATTACCTTTTGGTGAAAATTCTTTTATTGTGTCCAAACCCCTTGAACTCGTTTATACGGATGTTTGGGGACCCGTTCAAACCTCCGTTGATGGGTATTCATACTATGTGCTTTTTGTTGATTTTTACTCTAAATACAATTGGCTTTACCCAATTAAAAAGAAATCAGACGTTTCTATACTATTTCCACAATTTAAAACACTAGTCGAAAAATTTTTCCGCACACCACTAGTGTCAATCTTTTCTGATAATGGAGGCGAATATATAGGACTTGCTTCCTATCTTCAAAGTAATGGCATCTCTCATTTCACTACCCCTCCACATACTCCAGAACAAAACGGAGTCGCGGAACGCCGGCATCGACATATTGTTGAAACCGGCCTATCTCTACTTTCTCATGCCAATCTCCCTCTCACCTTTTGGTCATATGCATTTCAAACCGCAGTTCATCTCATCAACCGTCTTCCCACAAAAATTTTAAATTTTTCATCCCCATTTGAAAAATTATACAAAGCACCACCTACCTACACCAAACTCAAACCCTTCGGTTGTCTATGTTTTCCATGGCTACGTCCCTATGCCAAATCAAAACTACACAATCGATCCTCAAAATGTATTTTCCTTGGTTACTCATCCTCCAAATCCGCATATAAGTGTTATGATCCATCCTCTCAACGCTTATATCATTCACGTCATGTTGAATTTGTTGACCATATTTTCCCTTTTCAAACTCAAACTAATGCTCCAAATTCTCTACCCACTCCTACCACCTTCCTTCATACTGTTTCTAACAATTCACCAACTCACAACTCCTCTTGTAACACCCCAACCGATGGCGGAAACATCGGGGTGCCACGTATTGATGATTGTTCAGTAGCTCATGATGAATATCAGATTTCATTAAATGATTTAATTTATTTACATACAATGATTCTACAAGACTTCATACATCAAATTGAATGAAACTATGCACGTATCTTCAAGCAAATCTCCCAAACAAGTAGAACCTGAAACATGTTAAGTTGAAAATATTTTGGGTCAACAATTGTTGGTGAGAATACATAGGTTTGTGAAAATAAATGGTAACGATAGTTTGTACAACATTCAAAGTTGTATGATGATAGAGTATGATACCGACATGTAGCAATGCGTCTTTGTACAACCAAACCTTGTGTCGACTGATGACTAACTCGCAAGTTAGTTAAATGTTATTACTGTTATCGATCATCCCTGAGTCTATGCGGGTGGGATGGGTTTGTCAGACCTATAGCGCTATAATCTAAACAGGCGGCTTGATCATTGTTAATGATTGTACTGTGTCCTTTTGTTACAGTCAAATGATAGAATGATGGTGCAATTGAATCACAAGTAAGTATGAGTAAATGATAGTATAAAATGTTTAAACATGTTTCACCCCAAAAATGTAAAAGAGAAAAGGGGCTATGTAAACTCACCTTAGCGAATGTTAACTTGTTGAAAAGATATGATAATTGTGTTGCCCAAAGTGATTCCAAATATTACCCTATAATGAGGTAATATATAATAAGTCTAAGTCTATGTAACTAATATGTGTATCCTAGGGTTTCGATTTGGGGATAATCAATTGTTTAAATTTTAATTTAAAAATGTTAATTAAATAAAGAAAATTGGAAAATTAATGAAAAATAATCTTTTTATAAAGTTTGAATTTTGAGTGAGCACATTAAAGTGTTTGAAGCAATAAAATAATTTTTATAAAATTATTTCATTTAAAATAGATTTTTAAATCTATTTATTTATAAATAGCCAATTATTAACTTTAATATTCAAAAATACTAAAATTAAAGAAATCTTATTTTAAAAATCATAATTCTGTTCTAAATGATTAAAAATAATTTGTATAAAATTTTGGTGCAAAAATGATGAAAATTGGATTTATTGTGAATTAAATATGATTAAATCTTACAAAAATTGATTAAAAATAATAAATAAATGATTTTACTGAATTAAAAATTATTTCAGTAAAGTTTAACTTTAATAAAAGTTAGGATAATTTTTGGGGAATTTAATAAAACTGTTTTGATATAATAATGGATTTTTATAATTATAATAGTATAAAAATGATTTAATTATTATAAATATTAAATCAAAGAATTTCTGAAAAATAAAAATTGTAAATAACACTTTTATATCAGATTAAGCAATTATAATTTTTTTAGAGTTTATAAAATAGTTTAGGTATTTTAAAAAAGGATTTAAAAGATTTAAAGGATTAATATATATATATAATTAATTATCTAGTTAAAAAGAAAAGAAGGAAAAAAAAAGTGCAAAGACCCGGTCAGTGCCGGGACTCGAACCCGGGTGACCATTGTGGAGGGTCAGTGTCTCAACCACCTGGCCTAGGCCGGTGGTTGTGATGACTTCTGGTTTAATATTAATAAATACACGATGAAACAAAAGTTTTATCCCCAATTTATGAACGCGATGAACCCTAGTTATGCAATTAGATGATCCAGGCAACTATAGCCCAATTAATGTTAGGGCTATAGTTGCTTGGATGCCGATGAATGAAACCCACCAACAAAATTGAACTCACAGTGTGTAATAAACGATAATCGTCGGGTCAAGGAGAAAAGTCAACCACGAGCAGAAAACCAATAATCAGTGTATAATTGAAAGAATTGAGGATGAAGAGAGTGGTATGAGCGAGTTGTTAAGCTACGTAGACCCTCAATTTATACTAAGGGATTAGGGTTAGGGTTAATTAGGTAGTTTGACTTTCCTTATAATATAACGCGGCCAATTAGATTATTAGGGCAACGATGCCGTGTAATTGTTGTGCAAATTGGTTGTATTGGGCCGGATATAGCACGAGCTTGCCAAAATTATAACAATCACGCGTTAATTACACGGATTGATCAACAAGGAATCCCACAGTTGACTTTTCTTGTCAACTGTGAGGATTTAAAAGCGTGTATAAGATTAAAATGAGTCCGGGTTTATCACAAACAGAAGGCCAGCCCAGCTGGTTTGTGCATTGTGTTAGGTTCAGGCCGGCCTTTGGCGCGGGTTCGATTCCCGGCCAAGGCAATGTTTTTAATTCTTTTTTGTATAATTAAATGGGCCGGCTCTCAAGGCCTTGGGCCTGATTTCCAGATGGGCTTGGTTAATGGGCTGAGAAACTTGGGCTTCAAATAAGGGTGGGTTGTATGTGGTGAAAATCCAACAATGTAATAGTTATTATTATAATAAATATACATATATATATGTGTATAAGTATGGATAATAATCATCGTAATAAAACTGGTCGTTTTGTAGCGTATAATAAATGCGTAATGTTACAGTCTCCCCTACTTTTAGAAACTTCGTCCCGAAGTTAAAGAAAATACTAGGTTTGCAATTGGTCAACTACTGAAAACCTTGATAAAATTTCACACTACCTTAATGTACCTGTAAATTCATGATTACGTTCCGGACCGTAATTACCAATTCACCTTACATTAGGGTTTTGCGTCCTTTTATGACTTTACCGATTGTTAAGCAGGTCTGATAGTCTCCGCCAGTCGTTCAGGTGGTAGGGCCTTTCCCGACTGTTGGAAAGACATGGTGACCTCTACCAATCGTTAAGTTAGTTGTTTGGTAGTCAACAAATTGTTGTACAGGTAAGCAAGTATGATTATAGATATAGCAATTAGTTTTCATTCAGACAAACATGCACACAGATGTTATGATAATATTTGAATTTTATTGCTCGAATCGAATAACGTCAATACATAGAATAAAAAGTAACCAATAGTCAAATGGTGAGTCTTGCGGTTAGGTAGCTGGAGGGTCTTGATCTCTGTTCAGTTTAGGGCATCGGTTACGGAAGTGATTCGGGTCTCCACATTCATAACATTGACCATAGTTGTATCGATTAGGATTAGCAGCCTGAGCAGGGTTGATGGGCTGGTTGGCATTAGGATTTGGGGTCTCGCGACATGTATTAACTAGATGGCCATACCTACCACAATTGGTGCACAAGCGACATGCTGAAGTAGTGGGATGATGTCGGTTGCATGTGTTGCACAATGGATGGTTTCCTGTATAAGGTTTCTTGTTAGAAGCTTGTGTAGTGAGGTTGACATCAGGATCCTTGGCCTTACGCTTCTGATTCTCAGTAGTTACCGCGGCTACAATACTTGTTTTATTGCCTTTCCGAACTAAGGTCCCGTTCTTTACGTGATTATCGGTTAAGGTAGCTGCTAAACGTTTGGCTTCTTCAAGGGTAGCAGGGTTCCTTCCCCATACCGTGTCTTGAATCTGCATAGGCAAACCACCGATATACTTTTCGATGGCTACAGGTAGCGGAGTGACTTTATGAGGCAATAACAGACTGAGCTCGTGAAAGCGGGTATTATAAGCAAGGTTTTCCCCACTATCCTGAGCAAGGGTGTGGAATTCATCCTCAAGTTTCTTAACTTCATTGCGAGGACAAAACTCTTCCTTCATGACCTCCTTGACTTGGTCCCATGTCATAGTAAGAGCAACTTCGGCCCCACGAGTACGCTTTTCTTCATTCCACCATGTGAGTGCTCGTTTATGGAGAACACTCATGGCGTAACGAACCTTGAAGTTGTTTGGGCACTCACTGTTGATGAAGGTATTTTCAATACCCTCAAACCATTGGAGAAGTCCAGTAGCTCCTTCTTCACCGCTGAACTTTGGAGGGTTACAAGAGTTGAAATGTTTAAGGGTGCAAGCTTGGGGTCCATTGCCATTGCCATTGCCATTCCCGTTCCCGTTGTTGTGACCATTCCCATTCAATTGGATGACCTGAGCAAGCAAGTTGGGAACCAGAGTTGCGATTTGCTGCGCCATTTGTTGAGAAATGATCGCAGCCAGTTGAGCATCGACACCATTGTTGTTGTGGTTAGGAACTTGGTCATGGTTATGGTTGTCACCACCTTCTTCGTGGTTCTCACCATTGCTGTTGCGAGTGCTGCGACGTGGAGGCATGATCTGTAATAGACACAATGAAATGAATGAGATTATATAAGGAGTGTAATCATTTATTCATTAATTAAAACGAATAAACGAAAACGTTGACTTATCAAAGATTCTAAAATATGAAGACATGCTTTAGCCTATAAGTGAACACTCATCCCGAGAATTCCCAGGTAGGCATCCGGGTCCCTCGTCTGATTGGGATATATGCGCAATGCCAGCCTAGACAGAAGACTCAGAATACAGGCGTTCACCCTTCCAGATTGCACGTGTTCGTTATTAAAATCTAGAACTTCGACGAGATCTCAAGGTGGTTCAGGTTAAACCTGAGGATTTTTGCCTTATTAGTCTAAGAGTGAATCCAGTGATGGAGAGCAACCTTCTTGTAGGGATGAGAGTAGGGATATGAAGTAGGAGGGAGATAGAGAATAGCAAGTAAAAGAAGCAAGTACTTGTTAAATCCTATGGTTATAGACTAGATTATTTCTCTAATAACCTAATTCCCTATAACCATGGCTCTGATACCAATCTGTAACACCCCAACCGATGGCGGAAACATCGGGGTGCCACGTATTGATGATTGTTCAGTAGCTCATGATGAATATCAGATTTCATTAAATGATTTAATTTATTTACATACAATGATTCTACAAGACTTCATACATCAAATTGAATGAAACTATGCACGTATCTTCAAGCAAATCTCCCAAACAAGTAGAACCTGAAACATGTTAAGTTGAAAATATTTTGGGTCAACAATTGTTGGTGAGAATACATAGGTTTGTGAAAATAAATGGTAACGATAGTTTGTACAACATTCAAAGTTGTATGATGATAGAGTATGATACCGACATGTAGCAATGCGTCTTTGTACAACCAAACCTTGTGTCGACTGATGACTAACTCGCAAGTTAGTTAAATGTTATTACTGTTATCGATCATCCCTGAGTCTATGCGGGTGGGATGGGTTTGTCAGACCTATAGCGCTATAATCTAAACAGGCGGCTTGATCATTGTTAATGATTGTACTGTGTCCTTTTGTTACAGTCAAATGATAGAATGATGGTGCAATTGAATCACAAGTAAGTATGAGTAAATGATAGTATAAAATGTTTAAACATGTTTCACCCCAAAAATGTAAAAGAGAAAAGGGGCTATGTAAACTCACCTTAGCGAATGTTAACTTGTTGAAAAGATATGATAATTGTGTTGCCCAAAGTGATTCCAAATATTACCCTATAATGAGGTAATATATAATAAGTCTAAGTCTATGTAACTAATATGTGTATCCTAGGGTTTCGATTTGGGGATAATCAATTGTTTAAATTTTAATTTAAAAATGTTAATTAAATAAAGAAAATTGGAAAATTAATGAAAAATAATCTTTTTATAAAGTTTGAATTTTGAGTGAGCACATTAAAGTGTTTGAAGCAATAAAATAATTTTTATAAAATTATTTCATTTAAAATAGATTTTTAAATCTATTTATTTATAAATAGCCAATTATTAACTTTAATATTCAAAAATACTAAAATTAAAGAAATCTTATTTTAAAAATCATAATTCTGTTCTAAATGATTAAAAATAATTTGTATAAAATTTTGGTGCAAAAATGATGAAAATTGGATTTATTGTGAATTAAATATGATTAAATCTTACAAAAATTGATTAAAAATAATAAATAAATGATTTTACTGAATTAAAAATTATTTCAGTAAAGTTTAACTTTAATAAAAGTTAGGATAATTTTTGGGGAATTTAATAAAACTGTTTTGATATAATAATGGATTTTTATAATTATAATAGTATAAAAATGATTTAATTATTATAAATATTAAATCAAAGAATTTCTGAAAAATAAAAATTGTAAATAACACTTTTATATCAGATTAAGCAATTATAATTTTTTTAGAGTTTATAAAATAGTTTAGGTATTTTAAAAAAGGATTTAAAAGATTTAAAGGATTAATATATATATATAATTAATTATCTAGTTAAAAAGAAAAGAAGGAAAAAAAAAGTGCAAAGACCCGGTCAGTGCCGGGACTCGAACCCGGGTGACCATTGTGGAGGGTCAGTGTCTCAACCACCTGGCCTAGGCCGGTGGTTGTGATGACTTCTGGTTTAATATTAATAAATACACGATGAAACAAAAGTTTTATCCCCAATTTATGAACGCGATGAACCCTAGTTATGCAATTAGATGATCCAGGCAACTATAGCCCAATTAATGTTAGGGCTATAGTTGCTTGGATGCCGATGAATGAAACCCACCAACAAAATTGAACTCACAGTGTGTAATAAACGATAATCGCCGGGTCAAGGAGAAAAGTCAACCACGAGCAGAAAACCAATAATCAGTGTATAATTGAAAGAATTGAGGATGAAGAGAGTGGTATGAGCGAGTTGTTAAGCTACGTAGACCCTCAATTTATACTAAGGGATTAGGGTTAGGGTTAATTAGGTAGTTTGACTTTCCTTATAATATAACGCGGCCAATTAGATTATTAGGGCAACGATGCCGTGTAATTGTTGTGCAAATTGGTTGTATTGGGCCGGATATAGCACGAGCTTGCCAAAATTATAACAATCACGCGTTAATTACACGGATTGATCAACAAGGAATCCCACAGTTGACTTTTCTTGTCAACTGTGAGGATTTAAAAGCGTGTATAAGATTAAAATGAGTCCGGGTTTATCACAAACAGAAGGCCAGCCCAGCTGGTTTGTGCATTGTGTTAGGTTCAGGCCGGCCTTTGGCGCGGGTTCGATTCCCGGCCAAGGCAATGTTTTTAATTCTTTTTTGTATAATTAAATGGGCCGGCTCTCAAGGCCTTGGGCCTGATTTCCAGATGGGCTTGGTTAATGGGCTGAGAAACTTGGGCTTCAAATAAGGGTGGGTTGTATGTGGTGAAAATCCAACAATGTAATAGTTATTATTATAATAAATATACATATATATATGTGTATAAGTATGGATAATAATCATCGTAATAAAACTGGTCGTTTTGTAGCGTATAATAAATGCGTAATGTTACACCTCTCCTCCTAATACTACTAACCCTTCCATGCCCATTTCCATACCCAACCCTTCACAACTCAACCCGTCTAATCCTACTCCCTTGACCTCGCCTCCTCAATCCTCAAACTCCACTTCCAATACCCATACTACCACATCCACATCACCATCCGTCTCGACTTCCATTCCAACCAACTCACAAACTTCATCCACATCCACCTCTACCGATGACACACAATTTCAACCCAACCCTCAAATCACTCCGCCATCTCCCACTACCACTCGGCCTCAAAGGAATCGCAAACCTAATCCAAAATACTATAACCCTCATACAATCAACAATACCACCCTACACCCCCTTCCATTAAATCTTGAACCTACAACTCATCACCAAGCATCTAAAGACCCTCAATGGCGTGCTGCTATGGACTCCGAGTTCAATGCCTTGCTTCAAAATCATACATGGGAACTTGTTCCCCCTACACATGATAAACCCATTGGATGCAAATGGGTTTTCAGAATCAAACGTAACCCAGACGGCTCCATTGAAAAATACAAAGCCCGTCTTGTTGCCAAAGGGTTCCTCCAACAACATGGTAAGGACTACTTTGATACCTTTAGTCCTGTCACCAAACCAATCACCATTCGGACCATCCTCTCCATAGCCCTCACCAACAATTGGCCTTTGCGTCAATTAGATGTTAATAATGCCTTTCTTCATGGCACACTTCATGAAGATGTCTTCATGACTCAACCACCAGGCTATGTTAATCCACAATACCCTAATCATGTTTGTAAGCTCAAGAAATCATTGTATGGTCTAAAACAAGCACCACGTGCTTGGTATATCGAGCTTGCAAACTTCCTTCAACGCTTTGGATTTCGTAAATCCCAAGCCGATGCCTCTCTTTTTATCTACAACCATCAAGATATTACTTGTTACTTCATGGTTTATGTCGATGATATTGTTCTTACGAGCAACAACTCCAAGTTCCTTGATCATTTTATACAGGAACTAAGCCGAAAATTCTCTATCAAGGATCTTGGCATGCTTCATCATTTTCTTGGTGTTGAAGTCATCCCTACACCCAAAGGTCTCTTTCTATCACAACATCGCTACATCCATGATATCTTGCATCAATTTAAAATGGATGGTGCCAAGGATGTTACTACACCACTTAGTGCCACTGAACCCTTATCGACATTTGATTCATCTCCTACAGTTGATGCAACTCCATATCGGAAACTTGTAGGCTCCCTCCAATATCTGGCATTCACTCGCCCGGATATTTCCTTTGCTGTTAACAAACTCTCTCGTTTTATGCAACACCCACGCCAAACACACTGGCAAGCTCTTAAACGTGTTCTTCGTTATCTTAAGGGCACCATTCATCATGGTCTCTTTCTAAACCGAAATTCCTCACTTGATCTTTCGGCCTTCTCTGATTCAGATTGGGGCGGTGTACATGATGCTGGTCGGTCTACCACTGCCTACATGCTTTACTTAGGCACTAATATTATTTCATGGAAGTCTACTCGTCAAAAGTCAGTTTCCCACTCTTCAACTGAAGCCGAATACAAAGCCCTAGCAAATGCCGCAGCCGAAATTACTTGGACAAAGAATTTATTGCATGAACTCGGCTTCCCTGTACAGGCAACTCCAACCTTATTTTGTGACAACTCTGGAGCTACCTATCTGTGCGCTAATCCAGTTTATCATTCACGGATGAAACATGTAGCCCTTGATTATCACTTTGTTAGAGAACAAGTTGCAGCTGGACTACTACGGGTTCTTCATATTAGCTCTCAAGATCAATTAGCTGACATGCTCACCAAACCTTTACCGAGAGCACCATTTCTTCGCAATAGATCCAAGATTGGAGTATCCGAAGGATCCTCCATCTTGCGGGGGCGTATAAGCAATACAAATCACAATAACAAAAGTCAAGATACTACACAATCTCAAGGAGTAAATCATGTGGTCAAAGATTAGGAGTCAATCTCAAGGAGCAAATCATGTGGTCAAAGATTAGGAGTAAAACATGCTATTCTATTTAGTTCCACAAATCTCTCTTATGTATTAAATGTATAGATTCATTATGCTTGTATTGTTCCTCTATAAATTCTGCTGTAAACCTATTGTAAAGCACAGAAAATAAAATTAACATTCTTGTATCATCAATTATTCTCATAGTTTGCTAGTGAAGAATACGTATAAGAGACCATATGAGACATCTTGTAGCTTAATGAATGTTTTAAACTATATATTGTTTGAGGTATGTTATTTACACAATAACAAAAAGTAAGTTTGCACAGCCCTCTACGGCCCGTAGAGGGCTCTACGGGCTGTAGAGGGTGTCAGTGTAATAAATGCGAACACCCTCTACAGCTCGTAAAGCCCTATACGGCCCGTAGAGGTGGTTTGGTGGAGTGCATTTAAACCCTATACGGGCCGTAGAGGTCTCTACGGCCCGTAGGCCATACGAGGTACGAGGTCATTGAATGAACAGTCTGACATTCAGTGTGTTAGTCTGAAAAAGCAAACTCTCTACGGGCCGTAGAGGCCTATACGACCCGTAGAAAAGCTGGTTGTTGGGAGCATTAAACCCTCTATGGCCCGTATAGGCCTCTACGGCCCGTAGAGGTCCAGATATATTCTTCTGCCTTGTCTTCTTTCTTCAGTATACGAAACAAAATCAAAAACACGGGTGCACATTCAATCATTGTAATGATTACCTACGGGCCGTAGAGGTCTCTACGGCCCGTAGAAGAAGAAAAAATGTGGTATACGGGCCGTAGAGGCCTCTATGGCCCGTATAGGGTTGTCTGGATAAAATTTGAGATTGTGCAAATAGTGGGAGCCTATTGTTTTAGATTAGATATTGTATATTTGTGGATAAGAAAAGATTAATACTTTCATACATAATTTTAATTACAATTCATACTTTTCTACTAATTGTGGTTTTTTTTTTTATATAAAAAAATAGATACGAAAGAGTTAAGAGTTGGGGACCAAGTGACCGGCCAACATGGTTATACAACTTGCAACAACGAAACCCATATTCGAATATGATACTAAATGCTAAACCACAACTCGCCAATAAGCTGTTGATGATGTAACAAATGGTTCCATCCTACTCATGAACATGGGTATTTATTAACAAAGACGTACCAAGTCAACAACGCGCAGGGTTAAATCCACAGTTATGGGGTATGGGAATGCATTTAAATAATAATAACATCATAGATATTTCACGTGCAACCGTTTTCTCTTTCACGAGCCTCACACACTCTCCCCTCTCTCACAAAACAATGGATGTATGTCATAGATAGTCCATGATGAGAAACCTACATCTCGACCTCTCTCCTTCACGGCACTCTCCCTTCTTTCTTTTACGATCGAGTTTGTGGATCGAGCGTCAACGAATCCAAATGAAGAATGCACATGGTTATTTTTTTGATATCCGGATATAATAACATGGAGTCAAAATTTTCAATTTTTCGGTATGAGTTAGGTCAAGTCGGATGAAATTAACTAATTGGACATGTACTATAAAAAACACGGGTCTTTAACGATTTAGAATTTACTATTTTAAAAACTAACTAGCTGGGCTTAATTTTTATGTTATAAATTTGTTTATTATGTAAAATGTTTAGGAAAAAAACAATAGTGTCGCTCACATAAAACAATAGAGTCGCTCAAGTTTTTCATTAAGATACATATAATACCAAAGTTTAAATAGTGTCAGACGATACCGTTACCAAGTATGTAGTTCTGTCACTGGACTTAATCACTATAATTATGTGTGAAACTACATCTTTAACAACCTTCTCCCGGCGACATATCGCCGGTAAAAGGTATTTATGCCGACGACAAATGTCGCAGGGAAAGATACATTCGATGTATCATACTAGATTTGTTGTAGTCATGTAAGTTTTGGAATTGCACATGTATTTTTTACTATACACTCATGGATAACAATTGTGAAGTTTACAAAATAGATATGTGTCATACGGGTGGAAGGAGTACAAATGTACTACCCTAAGACTACATAGTGTGATAGGAGGTGTGGTGTGACACGTGCATGTCACGTTAGCAGATAGGGTTGCCCTCCAAGCCCTAAAAACATAGGGTGGTGGGGTGTAGCGGAGGGGACGTTTTTGGAGAGAGAGAGAGATAGAGAGAATGGTTTCACTATCAACCAACCAATAAATGCCACGTCACCATCACTGATGCCCCCATGCCCGTCATCTTCTCCAAGCACCCCTGAGCCAGAATAATGCCATAACACAAGTTAGTGTTCAGGGCATGGAACGACTTCACTTGTAACATTCGACCCCTCTTATCAACAATATTGTTCGCTTTGCCCCCAATGGGTTGCCCATCCAAGAGCTCACGACTTTGTTTTTTGTTTCCCCAGTGGAGACTTTTAGGAGGTCACAATTCTAGTAGTATTCTCGCCTAATCATGTTTAAATGTAAAGTTTATATCATTATTATTGTTAATTGTTATAAAAAAATTTTTGAATGGCAAACTTCAGACCACGATCTATCGGGACTGGTTACCCTGGGCACTAGCCGAGAGAACCGAAGTCGACCACCCCATATGCACGGGAACCCTGTGGAATAGGTAAACCCTCGCCTCCCGTTGAAGTCGAACCTGGAACAAACCTTGGGCCAAACTCTTCACCCGGATGTCCCAACCACTGCGCTGTGGAGAGGACGTTAATTGTTATAAATTATTCAATTGATGGGGAAGTCATGTGAATGTAAAAAACTAAAATATCTGTTTGTGTTTACCAAACAACCTGACACAACATTTATTGGGTCTACTCTTACATTACTCACCGCTTGTCAACTCTCCCCCTTTCCATTTATAGTATCGATCTACTATACTTTCCATCGTTATATATATCACTTGTATTCTATCATCTTCTTCACAATATTTCTTGCAACTCTCCCTCTCTCTATCTATCAATCTATACATAAAGTATTTGTGTTGCCATACTTGATTGCAACGAATGGAGTTGGATAGCATTCTTGATTTTCTTGACAACAAGACCATTTTAATCACTGGTGCCACTGGTTTTCTTGCTAAAAGTATCCCTCTCTCTCTTAATAAATATTTATATATATGTTTACACACATATATAGTGTTAGTACGTACTTGAGGACGTGGTGGTTAACCAAACTAACGAAGTACACTTTTGATGTTATTTGATCTTACTCACAAACGTAAAGTTACTAATATCATGTTATATATTATGTCTATATGTAGTATTTGTGGAGAAGATACTTAGGGTTCAACCGAATGTGAAAAAGTTATATCTTCTTGTGAGGGCTACTGATGCCAAATCTGCTTTGCAACGTTTCAATAAGGAGGTATATATCGTTTTTAATAAGGCTGGCAATGGGTAACCTGTATAAGACACGATTAGACCTGTTAACTGAAAAACACACTGTCATTTTTTTTAAATATCAATTAGAACTAAGAGGAAAAGATCCATTATTTCTCTTTTTTGGTAACATGAGATATAAAGTAGTTAAACGAGTCATGTTCATGTTTAGAACTTGTGTTGTTCGCGTCATCAGAGAATGTTAAACCTGCTAAGACACGATTTGCTAGCCCTAGTTTTTAATAATGGATCGTGTTAAAAACTTCTATATGGTAGAACAATACACACATATAAATACTAAAAACAAAACTTAAAATAAAATTCAAAGTAATTGGTTCAGATGCTAAATAATAAAATAGCATTTCATCTTAGACTAAAAATTCACTTTGAAACCTAAGTTATTAATATCTAAAATGATTTACGTACAGGCAGTGGCAAAGGACCTGTTCAATATCTTGAAAGAGAAGCATGGTTCAAATCTGCAGTCTTTCTTGTCGGAAAAGGTTACTCCGGTCGCCGGAGACATCACTTATGAAAATTTGGGAGTAAAAGACCCTGGGTTGATTAAAGAAATGTGGGGAAATATTGATGTTGTTGTGAATGTAGCTGCTACCACCAACTTTGATGAAAGGTTACATCTACTTCTACTTTAAATATTTAATATCAACATATAGCTATGTTTCAAATCATAAATACTTTTAAAAAACCATTTATATAGCTATATGTGAGAAACAGTTATATAGAATGATTTTGGTTTTTCTTATTTTTTGATTTATTGCAGATACGACGTCGCATTAGCTTTGAATACGTTTGGAGCTAAAAATGTTTTAAAATTTGCTAGCAAATGCGCTAATATAAAGTTGCTTCTCCACGTATCCACTGGTTAGTATACGTGTACAAGATCAATATTTAATTAAGTTTGATACTATATGATTATACTGTATAACATACATATTTTATAGCATATAACTCAATCTACGATATAAATAAGTGACAAACAAGATAAATATAATAGATGATCATGATCTCTAAGTAAACCAAAAATAATGATAAATAACATTATTTAAAATTATTTCGTTCAGCTTATGTCTCTGGTGAAACACCCGGGCTCGTACTAGAAACTCCATATCAATTAGGAGAGGCACTTAACGGTGCACACGGGCTTGACATCAACACAGAAAAGAAAATCATCGAAGAAAGATTAAAAGAACTTAGCTATGATGAAACATCTACGGATAAATCGATTACATTAGCCATGAAAGATTTGGGTATTGAAAGGTGAAAATGGTTTAATTTGCTTTACCTAATAATTTACTACGTGCTTTTCTCATAATTTATTCAGTGATTGCAATAATAAGGGTCTGTTTGGTAGCCTCTTAATAAGGCTCTGAACCATTCAGCTCTGAATGGTTCAACATTTAAACTGTTTGTTTCAATATAAAAAAGGCTCTGAATGAAATGATTAAGAGCTGAATCATTTAGCACTTAATCATTCAGAGTCTCTTAACCATTCAGACCTTTTAATGATTCAACACTTAATCGTGTCTTATAGTTTGATTTCATTTGTTTGTATATAGAGCTAATAAATTTGGATGGCCGAACACGTATGTGTTTACCAAGGCATTGGGAGAAATGCTTCTTGGCCACTTAAAAGGTGACATGCCGTTAGTCATTCTTCGACCAACAATCATCAGCAGCACCTACAAAGAACCCTTCCCTGGTTGGATCGAAGGCATAAGGTCATTAACTTATTCCTCTAACGAATTCATTTTAATATTTTTTTCCCATATTTTGCTAAAAAAATCAGTTAAATTAATATCCTCGTATTTGAAACTATAGAACAATCGATAGCTTGGCTGTTGGTTATGGCAAGGGTCAGTTATCATGCTTCCTTGGCGACCCTGAATCCGCAATCGACGTGGTGAGTTCGCTTTATGAACTTAACTAATTATTAGTGTGTTTCACCATCTTGGTTTGATCGAAATGGTTAATTAGGGTTAATTTGTAAAAACTAAACTGACAGATACCGGCAGACATGGTGGTGAATGCTATGATAGCGACAATGGCAGCTCACGCAAATCAAGCATCATGTGAAATAATATATCATGTTGGATCTTCGGTTTCGAACCCATTGAAGTACAAATCAATTCAACAAAGTGGGTATAATTATTTTTCAAAGCATCCTTGGATTAACAAAGAAGGCAAGCCGGTTATAGTTGGGGAGGTTAAGGTGTTGAACTCCATGGCTAGCTTTCAAAGATATTTTTCTCTTCGTTATTTGCTTCCATTACAGGTTAATCCTAATTCTCCTACACTACTAGATGCAGTGGCGGATCTAAAAAATGCTTCGCCATGGTTTGTTCTATAGAAATACTTGCAATGCTTTTGATGCACGAATAATAAATGTAGTGATTATTTTATTTTCAGGGTTTGCAAGTCGTGAATTCAGCGTTATGCCATACTCTTAATGGAACATATACAAATCTTAAAAGAAAGAGCAAATTTGTGTTGCGGCTGGTGGAGTTATACAGACCCTATTTGTTCTCAAAAAGCTTGTAATTTAATTCTTTATAATAATGTCACTTTAATATTTACTATACTTATGAATATATTGTAATTTACTAAACTAATTTCCAGATGAGATATATTGAGCAGTTTTCTTTCTTTCTATTCACAGCTACGATGATATGAATACCGAGAAACTTCGCCAACTCGTTAGAGAAAACGAAGTCGAAACCGATATATTCTATTTCGATCCCAAGACAATCAAATGGGATGTTTATTTTGAGCAAACACACATTCCTGGTGCTGTCAAATATGTATTCAAATGATCGTAGAGCTCACGATAACAAGTTATAATATCGTTTCTGCTCCCCTTTTTCTTTTACAAGTTTCATGAATTAAGCTTTGATATTATTTAAACCACGATGAACTAAACAATTTGTATGTAATTTATCTGGGGTGTATAATTTATATTATATAATTTAATATATATAATTACTTGTTTATTAGTAAATGCATTAAACGAGTTGATATTAATCTTTTTTCTTGTGATGATTATTGTCGTATGTAATTGCAGCCGGTGTCTCTACTTAGATTAGAGTCAATTATGATTTCTATTATGAAGAACAACCCATTCTATGTTTTTAACAATTTATTCTATTAAAAAATAGACATAAAAGTTTTCATTCCGTAGAAAACCCATACAATGTTGAGGTAACGACAATTTATAACGTGGCACATGCAAATAATCATGACCGTTCTTATGTCTAACAACTATCACATTTTATAGTTAATGCCTTTTAACCGATATGATCATACTGAGTGATCATATCAAAACCCAAACACATAGTCATTCAATATTCATATATAGATAGCTTGCAAACCTTGCATATACCAGCAACCCACTTGATGAGTCAAACACCATTAGAAAACATATCATCATGATATTTTTTTACGAATTGTTGACATATATGATTTCCATTTTTATCAAGCACTTTGGAACAGAGTCGGACTTTATGTATAAAGACCCTAGGCTCTTGCCTAGGGCCCCCAACTCCACTTTGAGGCCTTCAAATTTAAGTGAGACTTATGCTAATTAATTGATTTGCTAGGTAGCTGCTACTGAGAAACAATTTGGTGAAACATATTTTGTAACTAGGTGCTAAGTTGGGTGAAGTTTTTTTAGTAATTAGGTGTTATTTTGGGATTTAGTCATCATGTAATATTTTAGGTGAACATTGATTAGTTAATTTTTGGTACTCTGTCCCAAACCTCGAAAAAGAATAATGGTTTACAACAATCACATGTAAAAAAGGGTCCCGGTTTTTCTTTTCGCGTAGGGCCTCCAAATATGGTTGGGCCGGCTCTGTTTAGAAAGAATATATATGTTTAGTAAATTATATTTTTTAAAGTTTTCATTTTCATACTAAATAAAAGTTATCAAAAGTTGCTTTACGTTTTGATTTTTAAGTCAAACATAGGATTTTTAAACCTGAACCATGAAAATTATACCAATCTTTTAACTTCATAAACTAATGTCCACATTATTGTATTGATTGTATAACTCAACATGCGTATCAATTCTTTCTTGTCATAGATAAAAGAAATACCCGTTAGTTTAAACGTTGAAAACAATATATTTAACTTTATAATGTCAAACACAGTGTCATTCAAACTCAATGGTTGCATTCAATATCACAAAAAATATACAAGTTGCTTTTGCAAATAGGGGTAGTATTGGAAGAATTTTCATGATATCTTGGGTGTGAAGCAATGAACTCTTCATATGCCATCTTAAAAATCATAGGAAATTACTATTATAGCCACCTTTGGATTTTTATAATGTAGTATAGATATAAAAAGATTAGTGACATTACAGCATTCACGATAGGTTTCTCATCCTCATTCATATAATTACACTATATTTTCTAATTTTCAATTAAATGACATTGTTTTATATCTTCATTATTACATTTTCTCTTCTTCTCTCACAACCACTTAAAAACATTTAAAAATAAATGCGAGAGAATAATGTCTTTCCAAGTATACAGATGAACACTAACCTTTTCTATCTCCTTCACTCACAATCATTTCTAAAATATGCAGAATTCACTCACAAATATATAGTGGTGAGCAAATGTCGGTTCGGTTAATTCAGTTAATATGCTGGTTATCGGTTCAGTTTCGGTTATGTTCGGTTAATATCTAAACATAAACCTTGTGCAAACTTATAAACTTAATATAGTTAGTAAAGTGTTTAGATATTTTTAAAGAATACAAATATATATATGAAAACACAAGAAAAATACATGAATTACTAAGGAGACAAGTAAAAAAAATGCTTCAAATATATAGATATACATGAAAAATACACGAGTTACATAAAAGATATATTTAAATATATAGATATACATGAAAGATACATGAAATATACTTGAAATACATGAAAATATGTTCCAAATACATGGATATATGTATGAAAAATACTTAAGTATATAACTATCGGTTCGGTTTCGGTTATTTTGGTTACAGAAGAAGGGAAAACCGAAACCGTAACTGAATGGTTCGGTTCTGGCCGTATGCTAACCGTAATCGATCGGTTAATTTGGTTTCGGTTATTTTCTGTTTACTTATCGGTTCGGTTTCGGATATTTCGGTTATCGGTTTTCGTATGCTTACCCCTACAAATATATGTGTTGAACCTACAGTGGATGCTCCTAGATCCGTTAAATTTATAATGTACTCTAAGAAGGGACAACGGCTTTAATATGGGCCAAAAGGTTTTACAAATCCAGCCTATATTACCGGGAACCATAGTTCTTGTTCTGGTTAATGAATATATGAAACTTAATCCATTTGTTATAATCTAACGCTCATTCTCACATAAGACTTTTACGCTCTAACACAGCCCCAAACTTAAAGAATCAGCAAAAGGCGGGTTAATTTAATTAAACAGGCAAAAACATGTGGCCATCAATGTCTCCATAAGACATTGATGTATTAATCATGTTTCTACTTGAGGTAACATGTTTAATTTCAGGTTTTTTGTTATGTCATAACAATTAACAATGCTCCTTACTGCACCATAAAAATCTTGGTTCTTTTTCTTCAAATCAAGGAGCCCAAAATATGTCAATCACTTGCATCCTTTGTTCTTTCAAGCTCGACAACTGACGCCCTTAACTTCACCGCAATTGTGAAAAATTGAGATTCAAAAATGGTGATTTTAGGGTTTATGTTGCACTAGGCATGTCCCTTTCGAACCCTTTTCGCATCAATTTACCTTTGAAGGTTTTTGTTCTTGAATCTTAATCCGCTATAGTTTTTAGTTTCATGTAAATTCAATGATTCATCTGTTAATTAGTACATTATATTCTGATAATAGGATATGTGGTCCTTTGTTGTTGAATATATATATTCCTTCCAGCTTTGTCCATCTGCAGGATGTCGTAAATTTCCATCTTTAGGAAGGCCTTTATCATGCCATGTCATATGTTTAGTTGTTTCTGAACACATGAAAAGTCTTTGTAGCCTTGGTTTTAAAGGAAAATGCCACACCACTTTAGCTGGAACTTTTGAAGATTTATTAGAGTGTTCACTATTATGATTGTTTTGTTGTTTCTCGTCAGGTTGTTTCCATTTAGAGGTATGTCAAATGTGGCACACTTCAGTATGTTCATCCTCTTTCCAGTAAAGCATACATGTAACACCCCAACCGATGGCGGAAACATCGAGGTGTCACGTAGTGACGATTGTTCAATAGCACATGGACTAAATTGTAAATAATAATAGCAAGTAACTTTTATTATTCAAAACGAAATACAAAGAGTCTTAATAGAAATCTCAAACATAAATAATAAATGTTCAACTTTTATTTAAGCACTAGGTCCAGCCTAAGCGTGAAAAGCATGCAAGATCAAACTTCACCTGAAACATGTACAAAATAATTTGTCAACACATATAATGCATTAGTGAGTATATCCATTTTCGTTCAACCAGTAATTTGCAATTTATGTGCCTTGATGTTTGTAATATGTAAAAGGGTCAAAATCAAGCCTCACATCGTTCAATAATCGTTCACACATCGTTCAAGAAAAACCATAACAATGACCAAGGACTTAACTCGTTCACGTAAGTAACCAAGGGATATAACTCGTAGTACTACTCATTGTTAGGTGCGGCCCAAAGGTTAATGACTTTGACAAATTGTTCATACAATTCACACAAAACATATCAAAGAGCACATTGCTTTGTAAATAATATACGTAAGTTTAATAATAATGGTACATGAATCACCCCAAAAGAGTAAATAGTAAAAAGGGGAAAGATATACTCACAGTTTTGCTACGCGTAACAATTCCAACAAAACTTGTCTCACAATTTTCTTGGGAATTCCGAAGAATTCAACCTATACGTATAAGCATACTAATGAGGGAAGTGTCTTAAAAAGGTCTAAAGTATCTTGAATCTAAGGCATTAGGGTTGCTAGGCTTATGTAGGGAAGATGAAGTTTTATTATCTCTTGAATTTAATAAAAAATGTTAAATAAAATATATTGTGATTTAATATTTAATACGTGACGAAGAAATTATAAAACTTACGTTTCCTCATATAGGAATATTTTCTATTTTATAGAAAAATATCCATAAAACATATCTTAATAATTTACATTTAACTAAATAATTAATTATATCTAATTAAATGTAAATAAACTAAAAATACAAGATATGATCCTAAAAATGATATTTTTATGGAAAAAAAATAGTTATTTTCTGATGTATAAGAGTGAAAATGATTTTTCCCATAATTTTTATAAACTTATTTATATTTAAAACTGATTTAATGCGATTAAATCATGTTTAAATGATTAAAAAATAGGAAAGTTAAATAAAAAATAAATGTTTTTTAAACCAACTATTTTTATTTCAGCTCCTCATGATTAGAAATAATTTATCAAAAAGTTTGAGATTAAAATCATTAAAAATGGATTTTTAATCAATTAAATACGATTAAAACAAATAAATTCAATAAAAATATAAAAATATGACATTTTCCAGAAAATAAAAGTGTAGTAATTTTCTTTATGGTGTCAAGATGCTACACCTAAATTTTCATAATTTTTGGAGCAAAAATGGATTTACTATGAATATTTTAAGTTTATTTGTATTAAAATCGTATATAATAATAACAAAATAAAAAGAAAGGAAAGAAGAAAAAAATGCTGAAAAAGGGAATGTCATGGCCTGGGTTCGAACTCTGGACCTCTCACATACACACATCCATAGAAACCACTCCACCATTTGTCTAGTTGTTGAAATATTTGATTAAATATAATATATAAACCTTTATAAGATAGTCATCTTCTTCCCCAATTCATAACATAAACCCTAGATTTCTTAATACCTTCGATTCGTGATTATCAGGACTTGAAACCATAGGGCTTTTACTACACTAGGGCCGAATAACATAAGACAAATAAAAATTTATACTTACAACTCGTGTAAGGGTCGAAAAAAAAGAATGTATGTCCGAGCTTCAAATCGCGATTAGAGGGTCTTCTGGACTCGATTTCGTTCAATTTTTCGTGGGTTTGGAATGTGTATGAGTGCAGAAAGTGAATGGAATTATCAGTTTATATAGTGGCCAAGTAAAATTCATGTTTTAATTCACTTTAAGTTTTCCGGCGGTTACATACTTAAACCCGATTCAATAGAGATTTTTAACGCGTTATGGACTTAATTACAAGAGGGAAAACGTATCATTTAAGTGGAGAAACGAAAACCCATTAATTTTTGTGAGTTAAAACGCTAAAAAACGCCAAAAAAGAAGTCGCCGGAGAGGATTCCGGATGCCGGAACGCGGCTGCTACAGTACCAGTTCAGATTTTTTTTTTTTTTTTTTTTTTAGCTTTGAAACATGACAATTTTGATCCCTCTAGTTTGTTTGGTTAGTTTAGTCCCTTAAAACTTAACCAAAATTAAATATTTCTAACCAAAAACTTTTTACCAACATTTTAAGTTTTTATATTTTTTTTTATCGTAAAACTTGACGTTTTCCGACGTAAAACGTGTATAAATAAGAGCTAGCGAAATAATACAACATAAGTTTTATTTGAAATTCCAAAAGATCGTAATAGGAGGACTAAAATGAAATTACGATAAAATTAGAAAACGTGCAAATGTTACAATACAGTCATTAGGACATGCAGAAATCTTATTATAATCAAGCCCTAAATCCTTTATGATTTTTCTAGCTTGAGTAAAACTAGTTGGAAGTTTTGCCTCTGGAATCATCTCTTGTAAAAGCTGTAGAAGATCATCAAATGCCACATTACTAAGTCCATGAAGGGTCTTGTAGAGAAGAAGTCTGATGATGAAAGTAAGCTTTGAAAAACTTTTACACCCGGGGAACAACTCTTGCTTTCCATCTTCTACCAACTTATGGAACTTTTTGGCATCTTCACTTGAACCTCCTTATACCGTACTTGTTTCCTTTATAGTATCTCTAAATCTATCATGCAATAATTCATTAAAATTGCCATGCATACCATCTCCAGTATCATATATGTCAGTATTAATTCTTGTTTGTGAGGGACTTTCTCCATGAAAAACCCATACATAGTAGTCTTTTACAAATCCATATCCTTTTAAGTGATCAAATACTTCATCTCTTCGATACCAATAACGGTTTATACATCGTTTGCAAGGACGCAGGATTTGAGATCCTTTTGCTGCTTTAGCAAATGAAGCATTAAGGAATTCAATAACTCCGGCTTCAAATTCAGGTAATCGTCTAGGCTTATACATCCAATCTCTAAGATTCTCCATGTCTAGCTCTCGTATCCTGAAGTTAATAGAAACAATGAGGTTTAAACAATGGTGCTCCATTCAAAACCATAAAGATCAAGCATTCACACATATTTGACGTTTTAGTTAGGCATGTTAAGGTCAAACTGTCCTCAGATTATGCTATTGTCCCAATACTGTGTGCAGCTCAAAGTACTTATTTTTACCCTTTTTAACCCAATTAGCCTATAGATAAATATTCTCACTTAACTCCTCACGTTTACCTTATCAAACGGATCAAAATAATTGTATTGTTTGCTGTATTTTATGCTTGAATATCGGCTCAGCCTAATGAAGAGTTAGATTATTAGCTGCATTCGCTACTGAACTCAATGTCTCAAACTCAAATAACTAAACCCACAAATTGCACATAACATATTAGAAAGATCATGAATGGTGTTTTTCGTGAGATACTCTTATAACATATGAATATGAAACAAAGTTGATTGCTAAAAAGGATTTCATACTAAATAAGTCTAAATTTAGTATGAAATCAGCCTAAAATCATATTGCAATCAGCATGAAGTCAGATTAACATTAGTTTAAAAGTTCATAATTTAACAGCCTAAAATCATATTGCAAACAACCTAAAATCATATTGTAAACAGCCTAAAATCAGCCTAAAATCATACTGCAAACAGCCTAAAATCAATAAATAAATAAAATCAGCTTTTAATTGATATACATTAGTTTAAAAGTTCATAATTAACCTGAGGTAGATCCGTGGATGACGACTTGGCTGGAGGAGAGGTGGGTTTTGCAGGGTGGAGGAGGGCCGGAACTCGGAATAGAGGGAGGAGGTGGTGTGGAGGCAGGGAGTTAGGGAAGGTGGCGGTTCTATGTTTTGTGGGGATTTCAGAACTGTCGTTTGAAGAGGAGCAGGGGTGTTTGTGCTGTGAGTATTCTTATCAAAGGGTTTTAATAAACTATGAAAGGGTAATTAGTAGGTACCTTTATTTTCTAAAAAAAATAATAATTAAAAGTGAGTATATAGCAGAATATCATAACTGAATTCAGAGGAGAAGGATACTTGGGGCTAGGGGTGGCCCTGGCCCCCCTGTTTTTTGGCGCAGTAGTGTAAATTTACGATTTTCGTAGGTAAATCATGTCCGGGTTGAGTCCGGCCACCACCGATAAAAAAATTTGAGTCCGGCCCCCGCCGATTCCAAAACCAAGCTTCGCCACTGGCTGAATTCAACCATGAACAATATTATTTCAATGAAGGTTCATTTACGGTATTTATTATATATAGTTTAAATTTGACCTATGTTTAATTAAAACCTAGGTTTTGAATAAAATAATAGAAACAAAAAAGAATAAATAATAATACGCGTCCATAACATTCGAACCCAATAAGTGTTAGATTATATGGAGGATTTCGACCATTAGAGCACTTTGTATATTTACAAGTGGGTTCTTTAAATATTTTCAGATGGGTTCCTTTTCAAGTTTTTATATATATTAACACTATAATTTCATGTAAAAGTTAGCGGGCCTATAAGTATTTATGTCATGACATGGCGCTACGTGTATGTTTGGAGTTGGATGCAACCTTTTAAATTGATAGTTGCATTTAACCTTTAAGAATGCAACCTTTTAAAAAAAAAAAGTTGCATTTAAGTTCTAAAAATGCAACATTTAAAAATAAGAGTTGCATTTGTGTTTTACACTATGCAACCTTTCAAGAAAAAAGTTGCATTTTTAATAAAATTCGCAACCTTTATATTCAATAAAGTTGCATTAGAGTTAAATGCAACTCATTTAAAAAAGGTTGCTTATAAAAAGTTGCATTAGGTCTATTTTCTAGTAGTGATAGTGCCTAATCTTAGCTGTTGTGATATGGTGCCTCATTTTGTGAATTTAATTTCTTTTGTGATCCGGTGCCTCATGGAATTCCAACTTGCATCCGAATTGTTATGTATGGTTATGTTGTTGATGGGTGCGGTGTGCTAGCAAGAATATGTCGTTGGGCTTTATTGTATATGTCAAACGGGATGCAATTTGATATAAAAACATATGTGGCTATTTAGATGGGACTTTTTTTTAATTTAGATGTGATATTTTCTTAGGTTGTGTAAGCAAAGATGAATGCACGAATGCTAATATTGTTGGAACTCGCGAAGAATAGTCGACTTTTATGACAAACTTTATTTTCCGGTGTTAATTTGTACCGACATTATGGCAAGTGGGTGTGGAGGAGGCCCATCATGGAAGATGGTCCTCTACCTAAGCTGCCACGTCACCATGGCCTAGGAACATCTGATTTTTTTTTGGAAGGCGAATTTCATTAAACAAGAAACCCACGCCAACGATCTCTAAGGTCGAGACCGTCGGACAACGGAAAGAGTTACATCAACGGTAAATCAAAATTACACAAATTTCTCCATTCTATCGAACCCTCCTTATGTCTACTTTTAAACCAAAGATACGCCACCCTTTTTTTCTATTTTTTTTAGTTAATTAATATTATAATATTAATATTAAAAAATTAAAATTACATTAATAAACCTAAAATTACAAATAAAAAACATTTAAATAAAACTAAAAAAAAGGAACACTTAAATAAAACTAAAAAAAAAAGAACACTTAAATTTAAAAAAAAAACTACAAATTATATTTTTTGGCGATATTCTCCTTCATTTTGAGCAAGATGGGACGGTCTTCTTCGGAATAGTCGTTGATGTTGGTTATCATTATTCTCCATTCTTCTAGTTGCGTAGCTTCATTCTTTTGACGAATTCTTTCCTCCACTTTCTTTTGCCTCAATCGAAGTTTTTCTTCAATTTTGTGTTCCTTTAGTTTTACGTTCTCTGCTTGAGTTTGACTAAAGGTATGTTTGAAGGATTCCAATTCAGCCACCAAACTGTCCATCTTTGATCCGCTCCCACTCCCTGATGCGACTTGTTTTTTTTGCAGCCGCTTGTTTTTAGCTTTGTCCCTCCCTATGGATCGTGCCTCCTCTGGAATGAGATCTTCCTTGAACTCTGGGTCGTCATTTATATTAATTTGACAACGACCGGTCGACCCGCCTCTCATGCTATAACCGCCCGACTCTGAATTTTTTGATCGTTTGGCGCTTTCAACCTCGTTTGGAACCAATGCCCATTTGGGAGATGTCTTCAAAATCATCCATGCACGAACGTGAGGGAAAACTTGCCCATGCTTGTCTTCAAATTTACGCATCGTCTCTTTGAAAATCATTTCCTTGTTCCACCCACTTGGAGGATTCATAAACAACGTATTATAATACTTGATGAAGCGGTTGATTGTAGCGTTCATTTTTCTCCACTTTGAACTTACCGATTCGAAGTTGCGATATGGAGGTTGCTCCATTATTTCGTGGAATTTATTGGTTACTTCAATATATAAGCTATATCCCGTTTGATTGTTCCCTACATTTTTAAATACAATGTATATTATAGCACTTAAAAAAATAAAAAAAATTGTAACACGTATTGTAAGATTTTTTTTTACCAACTATGGGATATTTTGAAGTAGAAGTATACGCCTTAGCTAATGCTTCTTCTTCTATTTTCGACCATTGCCTTTTGCACGCGGGAGTTTAACGCACTTTAGCCCGACTTTTCTTTTTTCCCCCTTCGAAGATTAGGGTTGCGTTTCAGGCATGAACTCTTCCACCTCATCTTCTTCTTCTTCTTCGGGTTCGAGTGACTGTTGTCGTTGTGGTTGTTGTGACGGTTGTGGTTGTTGAGACGATTGGAATGACGGAGTTTGCAAAAGTTGGGTGAAAGATTGAGGGTTTTGGTGCATTTGCATATGGTCAAATTGGTTAAAAGTAGTGGGGTTTTGGTGCATTTGCATTTGGGAATATTGGGTGAAAGGGTTGGGACTTTGTTGAAACCCCGAAAACATAGCCCAACTTGGATCGATTGGCATCGTGTAACCTGGTATCGTGAACGGGTTTGGGTTTGGATTTGGGTTGTTTTGATTACGTTGTAGGGTTTGATTCGGGTTGTTTTAGTAGGGATCCATGATAAAAAAAAATTAGAAGATTGTATAAAAAATTAGAAGATTGTATAAAGATTGTAGAAGAGATGGTGTAAAAATGAGGTAAATTGGTTATATATTTATAATAATAAAAACCTTTTTTTTAAACGGTAATAAGACCGTTTAGAAACGGTCACATTCCTTAGAATTCCCACAAGCCAGGCCTGACAAAAGGATGATGCTCATGCTGATGCCGCCCCTAGGAGGTGGTGTTGTAGAGTTCGTCATCAGCATGCCGGCCCTATGCCGATTCCGCACCGAATAGTCTAATGAAATATATATTGTTAACGTACTTTGAAATGTTTGTTAGTAGTATTCTATGAAATAAATATTCTATGAAATGTTGTATGCGACACTAATTGTCATTTAATGTGAAAATTAGCATCTCTACAAAAAAAAAAAAAAAAAAAAAAAAAAAAAAAAAAAAAAAAAAAATTATAACACCTAAAACAATGACACGTCTGCATTTATGACAGGGGTTTTATTGACGGGCATCGTGTGTCGTAAATGCGTGTCATAAATAGATAACACACAAATGCATGTTATCTTCATTTATGACGGACTTCCTTAATGCGCTTTTGCGAGTCGTCTATACCATTTTATGATAAAGGTTTATTTTTTGGTATTTTGGATTCATACACCCTTATTTAGGATTTATACACTCTGGCCCGCATCACACACCAATAAGAGGCTGTCACATACCCTAGAATGTGATGTCATACCCTCAGAATGTGATGTCACAGGGTGTATGAATCCTAAAACCCTATTTTTTTTTTAGCAGTGGACACTTCATTTAAAGCAATGACGTTGTCTTATATTATGAGATCAAAACATTTTATAGTTCAAATATTTTAGTATAACTATAACAATAATGCTTATAAAAAAGTTAAATGTAGCATAGTGCCGGTTTAAAAAATTCATGTCTTTTTGCAAATCTGAAACTAAAAAAAAACTAGTTATAAACTTTAAAACTAAAATATGCTTTCCAAGTATAAGGGTTTTTTTTTTTTTTTTTTTTTTTTTTTTTTTTTTTTTTAAGGTTAACTTTCATTAAACACTAAGGCAACCTATACCAAGATGAAATAGGAAGCCAAAAACAAACAAACAATTATATTACATTGAAATTACACCATTTATCCCAATCTAAGTATAAGTAATACTAGATTTTTTTTTATTTTTTTTTTGAAGGGCAAATTTCATTAAAAAACGAACAGAACGGACTTCTCCAAGGCGGAGAAGACCACCCCACACATACAAACGTTACATTACATCAAAAGAAAAATTTTTCCAACCCTTCCAATCTATGTTACCGACTTTACCCCTACTATTAACCCACAAAAAACTAAGAGATTTAATGTCCGAAACAGCTTTAACGGTCGATTCTTGAATCCCTTTAAAAATCTTCTCGTTCCGCATCTTCCAAATTCTCCAGCATGTAATCATCAAAATCCCGCGAATCACCTCTCTCCTATTCGCTGCCAGATCCACTTGATTAATAACCACTTGAGTATCTCGAATAGAAAACAGAAAAATAGGAGGGATCCTACACCACCGGGTAATCCCGTACCAAACGCCATCGGCAAAACGACAACCTGAAAAGATATGATCCACCGTCTCCTCCCCATCTTCGCATAACACACATTTATTATCCCCTGTATTAATATTTCTCTTCGTTAAAGCTGCTTTTGTAGGTATCCGATCAATCCAAGCCCGCCACATAAAAATGTTAACTTTCGCCGGTAACCATCTACACCATCGCAGATTATCGTTTGTATCAGTCTGCCCTGTATCTCTGATCCATTGCTTTATATCTTTAACTTTTAAATCCTTCAAGCTGCAATTCTTCCATGTCCATGAATCAGTTTCAGAAGATATAGTCGCATCCGAAACCATACGAACACATAAAACCAACTGCTGCATTTCTTGCACCGTGTGAGGATATATTGTCACACCCTCAAATTTCCACTGCGGAGTTTTACCGCGAGGTGCATGACAAACCAGGACCCATAGCCATAAGTATCATGAACGACTCTAAATGCCCAAACCATTTAGTTCGTTTTTAAGAAAAAGTCTCAAAGTTTAATCAAGCAAGTTAAAGTAATGCGGAAGCGTAAACAAAGTAAAACATTTGCAAAAGTTTGCGCAAGACAACGCGCCCAAAACCAAAGTTTAAAAGTACGAAACAATAAATATTCGTAACCCAAGACACAAATGATGCATGCCCTAAATCGTGCTCCGTACCTAAGGACCTGCAAAGCATGCTAAAATGTGTCAACATAAAGTCGGTGAGTTCACAATATAAGTAAGCGATGTAAATAATAACGTACGTTCTCAAAACCTCAAAAGTCAAGTGTAACAACGTTGGTCTCTCAGACCCTGTAAACATTAGCTAATTCAAATGTCAGGGGTAGCTAGCCCACTCATGATAACTAAAACCGGCGAATACCGAACTACTAATGAACAAGTTCCCATAACCGGGATAAAGATGCCTTGCATCATTGTCCATCGACAATGATTATGTTTGAAGCTAATAGTTCACATCCGTGCTCCCAGCACGATGTGAGGTTTGTTAGACCTAATAGCGCTATCAACTAATTAACCCGCTTGCCCAACCGGCAATTGATTCGGTATTTTGAAGGACTTAAAAGATGTGTTTGGTTTAGTTCATCAAGGACATATATATGAATTAGTAAAAATAGATTCACCACGTGAACCATGCACCCCAAACCCGGGATGTGTAAAAGAAAGATGTCTCAAGATAGACTAGAAAACGTTACCAATGTAGTCTCAACCCGAGACGCATGCTTTGAGAAAAAAGTAGTGAAACTCACCTTATCGCGTAAGCAAAGAATCCGAACAGCAAATATTATATGCTACCGACACCCTAATAACAGTGTCACTACGTGAGTATAGGCGTAACATCATCACACCATATAACTCGTTTGTCCAAGGCGTTTTAATATTCAAAAGTGTGTATGCGACGCCTAGTGATTCTACATGCAATAGTAAACCCTACGGACTCGTTGGTGAATGAGTTGGTTATAATTAGTTTCTATAGCCCGTATGTGTCATAAACATGTGTACTTCCGTTATATGTCAATTTTAGATCACCTAAGACCTCAAGTAATCACATAAGCACATAATACACAATCTGTGTTTTCAGGACAGATTGTGCGCCATCAAAACGAATTTATTTAAAATAGTAAACCAGTGAGTTATCCTCCCAAATTTTTACTGAATTATCTTTGGGATTCACTTGGCAATACCTATTTTTGTTTTGTCTTAAATCCAAACACAAAAATTATAAAAATTCGTACCACACAGCAGTGTTCAGAAAATTTCCACAACAGGTCAGTTTAGTAGGAAAATTCTTAAAAATTGTGTATTCATCCAAACGAGATGCATCCACTTGGAAAAGCTCTATTTTTCCAGTATTGACCTACTGTAAAAATTTCATAACCTAACTCCTTATAAATCTCAAGTTATGACCATTTAAAGTTAGCCCAATTTACAAATCCGAAAATCTGATATGACCCCTAATCAGTTAAAATTCCAAAAACGACTCATCCGACGTCCAAAACACATGATTTTACCCATTATGAAAAGCTAAGACCAGGTGTGACCTAACCATGCCAAGAAAACACTAAAATTATTAAGTTAGAGCCATGTTACAGCTCCTACAAATTTGACTAACCATTCTGTCCAGATTTTAGTTTCGCCTAAATCATACTTTAATCGCCTACCGTGTGCACAAAAACTATTAACATTCATCAATCATCAACACAAAACATTCCTAATACCTATTTCATCAGATTCTATGATTAAACATGTCAAGATCAAAGCTTTAAGAATCAAAACACCAATTACTTGCGCAACAAGTATCCTACGATGTTACTAAGCGTTTATGAGTATGTTTAATCCATTTAATCTTCAAAAAGATTCATGCTTTAATGTTTTATAAACTCATTCAGACCTGGACAAACTTATTATATGATTTTTATTAATGAAAACACAAGATAGAAGCATAAGAAATCATAAAATATACCCTTAGCTCTCCTAATCGATCAATCGCGCGCCTTGGAGCCTCCCAATTGATGATCTTGAGCCTTAGCAGAGGTTGTTTGAGTGAAATATTCGTGTGGGGCAGTAAGGGGGCGATTAGGGTTGAGTATGGGGGTTGCATGGGAGTTAAGGATGCTTAAATATAAGTTTGAGGCGGTTTAGACCCGTCAGGTCTCATTGAGCGGCCGCTCGGTGCCTGTGAGCGGCCGCTCACAGGTCCGGGTGGCGCGCTCTTGCTTCGTTTCATCTCCCGACGCGTTATCCTTCGATGTTTTCGTTATTTCGGACCGTAACAAGTGTAACCCCATGCATTAAGACCCTAATCAACCTCATGCTCCACTTTTAATGATTTCTATTAACGTGTTCGGTTTAGGTTCACATAATCACGTATGGTTTTCACACAAGTTTGTCAGGTATCACCGAGACACATAAGTTTATTTTTCACCAACGTCCGAGGTTCACTAATCATGCAATCACACATTGACTCACAACCATGCACGTATGTCTTATCTAACTAACCCTAGTTAAGTATAATGCAAGGAAATGTAACTAGAGTTTAGTTAAAGTGAGAACCTGAATTTTCGAGGTATCACATCATCCCCAAGTTGAAAAGAATTTCGTCCCGAAATTCAGCAAGTAAACAGTAAAGCCAGCTAAAAATGTATGCTTGGTTTCCGGATGTCACATCATCCCCAAGTTGAAAGGAATTTCGCCCCGAAATTCACTTTGAGCGAGCTGCTTTATGTTCGGCATTTGATCTATGCACAGGTTCAGGTTCAGAAAAGAGGTGTGGATATTTGAGCCGCATCTGGTCTCTGCGCTCCCACGTGTATTCCGGTCCTAGACGGGAATTCCACCGTACCTTCACGATAGGTATAGTGCTTTGCGTGAGTTTCTTGACGCCCTGCTCAAGAATCTCCACTGGTTCTTCCACGAACCGTAACTGGTCGTCCACCTGGATCTCCTCCAGCGGTACTACCAGTGTCGTATCGGATAAGCATTTCTTCAAGTTTGAGACGTGGAATACATTATGCACTCCACTGAGTTCGTCTGGTAAATTCAGCTGATAAGCTACCGGACCAATCCTTTTAACAATCTCGAAAGGTCCAACATAACGGGGATTCAACTTCCCTCGTTTCCCAAAGCGTATCACTCCTTTCCAAGGTGACACCTTTAACAAAACCTTGTCCCCAACCTGGAACTCCAAAGGTTTTCTACGTTTGTCCGCGTAGCTTTTCTGTCGATCACGAGCAACAGCCATTCTGTTTCTGATTTGCACTATCTTCTCAGAGGTTTCGTGCACGAGTTCGGGACCTGTTAGTTGGCTATCCCCAACCTCAGTCCAACAGATAGGAGACCTACACTTGCGCCCATAAAGTGCCTCAAAAGGCGCACACTGAATCGAGGTGTGGTAACTATTGTTGTAAGAGAACTCGATTAAGGGCAAGTGCTTGTCCCAGTTATTACCAAAGTCCACCACGCATGCTCGTAGCAGATCCTCTAATGTTTGGATGGTACGTTCACTTTGTCCATCCGTCTGTGGGTGATAGGCTGTGCTCATATCGAGACGAGTACCTAGAGCATCTTGGAGAGTAGTCCAGAATCGAGAAGTGAATCGCCCATCGCGATCAGATATAATAGAAGTAGGCACCCCATGCCTAGAGACTATCTCCTTGATATATAGGTTCGCCAGCTTCTCTAACGAGTCCGTTTCTTTTATTGCCAGGAAGTGGGCCGATTTGGTTAAGCGGTCCACGATAACCCAAATCATGTTATGGCCCGCTGTTGTTTTCGGAAGCTTCGTAATGAAGTCCATGGAAATCCCATCCCATTTCCACATCGGTATCTCTGGTTGTTGAAGTAGGCCTGAAGGTTTCTGATATTCAATCTTAACCTTCGCACAAGTCAAGCACTTACTAACATAAGTGGCTATCTCTGCTTTCATGTTTGGCCACCAGTAGAGAGTTTTGAGGTCCTGGTACATTTTGTCCGAACCGGGATGTACCGAATAACGAGATGTGTGAGCCTCATCGAGCACTAGTTGTCTAAGATCCCCTGAACGTGGAATCCAGACTCGATCCATAAAGTACTGAAGCCCATCCGACTTCAGTTCCAGGTGTTTGTCAGCACCATGCAATGTTTCCAACCCGATGTTTTCCTTTTTCAAGGCCTCGCCTTGGGCTTCACGTATTTTATCAGGCAGATTAGAGTGTATGGTAAGTTGTAAGGCTCGCACACGTTTGGGTTTCGTTTCCTTACGGCTCAGGGCATCAGCTACTACGTTAGCTTTCCCTGGATGGTACTTGATAGCACAGTCATAATCATTCAAGAGTTCGACCCATCGTCGTTGCCGTATGTTTAGGTCCTTCTGATCAAATATGTGCTGAAGACTCTTATGATCTGTGAAGATTGTGCACTTCGTTCCGTAGAGGTAGTGTCTCCAAATTTTGAGAGCGAAGACAACCGCTCCCAGTTCCAAGTCGTGAGTGGGATAATTCTTCTCGTGAACTTTTAGTTGTCGTGAAGCATAAGCGATCACCTTCTCGCGTTGCATCAAAACACACCCTAGCCCTTGGATAGATGCATCACAGTACACCACAAAGTCCTCCGTACCCTCAGGTAGTGATAATATTGGAGCACTGCAAAGTTTAGTCTTTAGTAATTGAAAAGCAGCTTCTTGGGCATCTTCCCACTTGTAGGTAATCCCCTTCTGTGTCAAAGCAGTGAGGGGTTGAGCGATTTTTGAGAATCCCTGAATGAATCTGCGATAATAACCTGCAAGGCCAAGGAATTGTCGGATCTCCGTGGGAGTCTTAGGGGCCTCCCATCTTTTAATCGCATCAATCTTAGCGGGATCGACCTGTATTCCTGCCTCGTTCACCACATGACCCAAGAATTGGACCTCACGAATCCAGAAGTCGCACTTGGAGAATTTTGCATATAGCTGCTCACTTTTCAGAAGTTCCAAGATCAGTCGTAGGTGTTGCTCATGCTCTTCCCTACTCTTGGAATAGATCAGAATATCGTCTATGAACACTATGACAAATTTGTCTAGATAGGGTTTGCACACCCGGTTCATGAGGTCCATGAACACAGCTGGTGCATTGGTCAGCCCGAAGGGCATTACCAAAAATTCATAGTGCCCATAACGAGTTCGAAAGGCTGTCTTTGGCACATCCTCCTTTCGGACTCTCAGTTGGTGATACCCCGACCTTAAGTCAATCTTGGAATAGAAACTCGACCCCTGAAGTTGGTCGAATAGATCATCTATGCGAGGTAAAGGGTAGCGGTTTTTAATTGTCACCTTATTTAATTCCCGGTAATCGATGCACATACGGAAACTCCCATCCTTCTTCTTCACGAATAAGACTGGGGCTCCCCACGGTGAAGAGCTAGGTCGGATGAAACCCCTATCCAATAGCTCTTGGAGTTGGGTAGATAGTTCTTGAAGTTCGCCTGGTGCAAGGCGGTATGGTGCACGCGCAACTGGGGCGGCGCCTGGTGCAAGGTCAATTTGGAACTCCACTTGGCGAACCGGTGGAAGTCCTGGCAGCTCCTCTGGGAAAACATCTGGAAAATCTCGGACCACCGGGATGTCCTCGATTTTTGTTTCGACTTCGGCTCGAGTGTCAGAAATGTTAGCCAATATGGCTGGATAGCCCTTCCGTATGCACTTCTGGGCCTTCAAATAAGAGATGATGCCCACCATGGTACCACCGCGATCACCCTGGACAGATAAGAGTTCCCCACTGGGGAGGGGGATACGAACAACTTTCTCCTTGCAGAGAATTTCGGCGTGGTGCTTGGACAACCAGTCCATGCCAACCACAAGATCAAAGCTTCCTAGGGTGATAGGTAAAAGGTCGATGGCAAACAAATGTCCATCTAGTTCGAGCCTACAGTCACGAAGAATGTGGGTTACCTCAACAGGCTTCCCATCAGCTAGTTCTATAGAGTACGGGGTCTCGAGTAATGTAGGAACTATCCCTAGTTGTCTGCTAAGTTTTGATGACACAAAACTATAGTCTGCACCAGTATCATATAAAACAGAAGCGAGAGTGTCGTTCAAGGAACACGTACCCGTCACGACGTTGTTATCATTCCTCGCTTCCCCAGAGCCAATCACGAATGCTCTACCACGCGCCCCATAGTTGTTTCCGTTGTTGTTGTTATTACCAGTGTTGGTGTTGTTGTTATTTCCCCCATTGTTTCCATTACCGTTCAGCTGGGGACAATTCTTTCTAAAATGGTTCTCGCTACCACACTGGTAACACGCCTTTCCACCCTTCTGTTGCTGCCCCTGCGGGGGTGGGTTACCCTGAAGGTTGACTCTACAGTCTTTCTGCACATGCCCCAGCTTACCACAACGATCGCACTTAATCCTGTTACACGGCCCCGAGTGGTGATAGTTGCACTTAGCGCACTTGGGCCGATTTCCATGATAACCACCTTGAGTCTGAGTACGGTTGTTGTTGTTGTTGTTGTTGTGGTTGTCGTGTTTCTTGTTCGGGTGCTGCTGCTGTTGATTACCATTACCTGGGGGTTTGCCAGACGCATTCTCCCACTTTCTCTTATTATCATTAGTGCCAGAGGATGAAGCACCTCGAGGGGGCAGTAGTCCCTCCTCTACTTTCTGGTCAGTCAGCTGGTGTGCCATACGAATCACCTGCTGAAGATTGTTGAAATTGGCAGCAGTAACCATGCCCTTGATCTGCGGCACCAAACCCTTGATGTACAGTTCAATCCGCTTGTAGAGCGGGGTTGAGTAGTTAGGGCACATAGTGGCTAGCTCATGTGACCTAGTGGTGTAGGCTTCAATATCCGACCCCACCATTTTCAGATTCAGGTACTCAGTTTCCAGCTTCTGGATTTCATCCCGAGGGCAGTACTCCTCCCTCATCATCTCCTTGAAAGCATCCCAAGGCGTAGCATTTGCCACATCCACACCCAGTATTTGTTTCTGAGAGTTCCACCAGGATAACGCCGCGTTCTCAAGTGTACCAGCGGCATATTTGACCCGGTCAGCTGGTGGACAGTTGCACATAGCAAAGCATGACTCCACCCTTTCGAACCACCTAAGTAGTCCAACTGCACCTTCAGATCCCCCAAAGTTTTGAGGCTTGCAGTCCATGAAGGTTTTGTAGGTGCAGGCTGGAGGGTGGTGTGGAGGTTGACCTACGTGCAAACACGGGAGTCATATGAGTAATAGAGTTTAACGCTGGAGTTCGTAGAAGGAGTAAAATAAGACGAATTAGTATTACCAGCTTGGATAGCTGCGAGGGCTGCAACCACCCTGTCGTTGACAAGTGCAGTCAGCTCAGCTTGTGTTAGGTTGATGTGTCCACGTCCATGACCTCTTCCCGCCATAGTAGTTCTACAAATATGCTATACCCATGAGAATACAATCGTTTGCACATCACAGTGTACTAGTAAATCACGCACGTATAAATAATAAAATAAAAGTTCAATCAATAATAAAATACCGACGTTCTAAAACAATCCAAAAGATCATCCAGTCGCACGAGATTAAATAGAAGTCATAACATACTAGGAATAAAATAAATAACTAAATAAATAATAATAAATAAAATCAATCGTCGTCCGTAGAGATGACTGATCCTTCATCCTCGCTTTCCTCCGGTAACTCCTCAGGTTCTTCCTCCTCTTCCTCTTCTATAAGAGCTGCATCAAGTGCCGCTCCCAAATCATCAAACTCATCCTCCATGGGTTCCTCCTCGGGGTCCTCTTCCCCAATTGGTTCCAAAGCTTCCATAAGCTGGTTGCGAACCATGGCTAACTCCTCTCGAGTACGCGCCAACTCTTGTTTGGTAGCAGTAGCATCCTGTTTGGCTTCCTCAGCCTCTTTCTTAACTTTCCTTAGTTCGCTGAGTAAGTAGTCAATCTGTCCCGCCACATGTGTCAATGTCTCGTCAGCATTTCTTCTCCAGAACTGGAACTCCTTAATACCAGTGTAAGCATTATCCAACTCAGTGTGTACATGCCTCACCATTCCTGCAAGTGTCCTCTCCCACGAGTCCACAATGGGAGGTACTGTAGCTGGCACCCCATAACTTACGACCCACGAGTGCAAGATGTCCGTGAACCAACGCCAACGGTTAGTGGCTTCACACGGCTCGAGTGACGAAGATGGGGCCTCATAAGGGTCATACATGGGGCGTCGTTGCCCGTCATGAGCACGGTAAGAGTAATTTCGGTGAGCGGGGTTAACCATAATTACCTGCAATATGTTAGGTTAGTATTCGAAGTCGAGAATAATAAGCGTGCACTGAAGACGATGAGTGTACTAATACTTATGCTATAATGATTATAGTCTAGAATGCAATGCAATTCCTAGTTCACTATAACCAATGGCTCTGATACCAATCTGTCACACCCTCAAATTTCCACTGCGGAGTTTTACCGCGAGGTGCATGACAAACCAGGACCCATAGCCATAAGTATCATGAACGACTCTAAATGCCCAAACCATTTAGTTCGTTTTTAAGAAAAAGTCTCAAAGTTTAATCAAGCAAGTTAAAGTAATGCGGAAGCGTAAACAAAGTAAAACATTTGCAAAAGTTTGCGCAAGACAACGCGCCCAAAACCAAAGTTTAAAAGTACGAAACAATAAATATTCGTAACCCAAGACACAAATGATGCATGCCCTAAATCGTGCTCCGTACCTAAGGACCTGCAAAGCATGCTAAAATGTGTCAACATAAAGTCGGTGAGTTCACAATATAAGTAAGCGATGTAAATAATAACGTAGGTTCTCAAAACCTCAAAAGTCAAGTGTAACAACGTTGGTCTCTCAGACCCTGTAAACATTAGCTAATTCAAATGTCAGGGGTAGCTAGCCCACTCATGATAACTAAAACCGGCGAATACCGAACTACTAATGAACAAGTTCCCATAACCGGGATAAAGATGCCTTGCATCATTGTCCATCGACAATGATTATGTTTGAAGCTAATAGTTCACATCCGTGCTCCCAGCACGATGTGAGGTTTGTTAGACCTAATAGCGCTATCAACTAATTAACCCGCTTGCCCAACCGGCAATTGATTCGGTATTTTGAAGGACTTAAAAGATGTGTTTGGTTTAGTTCATCAAGGACATATATATGAATTAGTAAAAATAGATTCACCACGTGAACCATGCACCCCAAACCCGGGATGTGTAAAAGAAAGATGTCTCAAGATAGACTAGAAAACGTTACCAATGTAGTCTCAACCCGAGACGCATGCTTTGAGAAAAAAGTAGTGAAACTCACCTTATCGCGTAAGCAAAGAATCCGAACAGCAAATATTATATGCTACCGACACCCTAATAACAGTGTCACTACGTGAGTATAGGCGTAACATCATCACACCATATAACTCGTTTGTCCAAGGCGTTTTAATATTCAAAAGTGTGTATGCGACGCCTAGTGATTCTACATGCAATAGTAAACCCTACGGACTCGTTGGTGAATGAGTTGGTTATAATTAGTTTCTATAGCCCGTATGTGTCATAAACATGTGTACTTCCGTTATATGTCAATTTTAGATCACCTAAGACCTCAAGTAATCACATAAGCACATAATACACAATCTGTGTTTTCAGGACAGATTGTGCGCCATCAAAACGAATTTATTTAAAATAGTAAACCAGTGAGTTATCCTCCCAAATTTTTACTGAATTATCTTTGGGATTCACTTGGCAATACCTATTTTTGTTTTGTCTTAATTCCAAACACAAAAATTATAAAAATTCGTACCACACAGCAGTGTTCAGAAAATTTCCACAACAGGTCAGTTTAGTAGGAAAATTCTTAAAAATTGTGTATTCATCCAAACGAGATGCATCCACTTGGAAAAGCTCTATTTTTCCAGTATTGACCTACTGTAAAAATTTCATAACCTAACTCCTTGTAAATCTCAAGTTATGACCATTTAAAGTTAGCCGAATTTACAAATCCGAAAATCTGATATGACCCCTAATCAGTTAAAATTCCAAAAACGACTCATCCGACGTCCAAAACACATGATTTTACCCATTATGAAAAGCTAAGACCAGGTGTGACCTAACCATGCCAAGAAAACACTAAAATTATTATGTTAGAGCCGTGTTACAGCTCCTACAAATTTGACTAACCATTCTGTCCAGATTTTAGTTTCGCCTAAATCATACTTTAATCGCCTACCGTGTGCACAAAAACTATTAACATTCATCAATCATCAACACAAAACATTCCTAATACCTATTTCATCAGATTCTATGATTAAACATGTCAAGATCAAAGCTTTAAGAATCAAAACACCAATTACTTGCGCAACAAGTATCCTACGATGTTACTAAGCGTTTATGAGTATGTTTAATCCATTTAATCTTCAAAAAGATTCATGCTTTAATGTTTTATAAACTCATTCAGACCTGGACAAACTTATTATATGATTTTTATTAATGAAAACACAAGATAGAAGCATAAGAAATCATAAAATATACCCTTAGCTCTCCTAATCGATCAATCGCGCGCCTTGGAGCCTCCCAATTGATGATCTTGAGCCTTAGCAGAGGTTGTTTGAGTGAAATATTCGTGTGGGGCAGTAAGGGGGCGATTAGGGTTGAGTATGGGGGTTGCATGGGAGTTAAGGATGCTTAAATATAAGTTTGAGGCGGTTTAGACCCGTCAGGTCTCATTGAGCGGCCGCTCGGTGCCTGTGAGCGGCCGCTCACAGGTCCGGGTGGCGCGCTCTTGCTTCGTTTCGTCTCCCGACGCGTTATCCTTCGACGTTTTCGTTATTTCGGACCGTAACAAGTGTAACCCCATGCATTAAGACCCTAATCAACCTCATGCTCCACTTTTAATGATTTCTATTAACGTGTTCGGTTTAGGTTCACATAATCACGTATGGTTTTCACACAAGTTTGTCAGGTATCACCGAGACACATAAGTTTATTTTTCACCAACGTCCGAGGTTCACTAATCATGCAATCACACATTGACTCACAACCATGCACGTATGTCTTATCTAACTAACCCTAGTTAAGTATAATGCAAGGAAATGTAACTAGAGTTTAGTTAAAGTGAGAACCTGAATTTTCGAGGTATCACCCAGTCCCAGCTCATAACCCCAGCCCTCTCGTTTTGACCCATCCGTTCACCAATAGTGCACCATTTATTTTTTTCTATCCGGAACAAATCAGGGAATAAAAATCGAAGTGGAATCCTATCAATCCATGGGTCTAACCAAAACTTTAGCTCATGCCCATTCCCCACTCGACCTTGGAGCAAAGACGTAAAAGATACCCCATTAACCATCACCCGATTACCAGTGTTGACTATCTTAGACCATACACCTCTGATTTGCGGATTATAAATAATCGACTGATGACGTCTACTAGAACCGTGGACAGCTATAATCACCCTACGCCATATGTCTGAGGACTCACGCCTGTACCTCCACAACCATTTTAGGATTAATGCATCATTTACCTCCCCCAGCTTAGCTAAACCAAGCCCACCTTCATCTATAGATTTAGTCACAACTTCCCATCTCACCCAATGTATCTTATTGACCTCATTACTACCTCCCCATAGGAACTTCTTAATCATAGCCTCTAAATTATGAATAACCCCAACCGGGGCTTTGAAAAGGGAGAAGTAATACGTAGGAAGGCTCTCCAAAACGGATTTTATTAAAGTCACCCTTCCGGCAATAGAGAGAACCTTAGATTTCCAAGAAGATAGTCGCGTCCTAAAAACCTCGACCACAGGATTCCAACTCATAATCCTATTCATATTAGCCCCGATTTGAATACCTAGATACTTAAAAGGTATCAAACCCGGTGAACACCCCAACTCGTCGGCCTTACAACTCAATGCATCCCCATTCAACCCAATACCATATAAAGTAGATTTGGATATATTAATTTTAAGTCCGGAGCATAAATGAAATATTCTAAGAATTCTTTTAAGAACCTTAAAATTCGCCTCCGACCATTCTCCCATAATCATTGCGTCATCCGCAAAGAGAAGGTGAGAAATACACGGACCATCGTTGGATAACTTAATACCCGTAAATATACCCTCATCACATGCCTTCTTGATAAGACCCGATAACGCCTCCATAGCAATAATAAATAGAAATGGGGATATAGGATCACCTTGGCGCATACCTTTCTCACAAGGGAACTCAAAAGTGGGAGATCCATTTACTAAAACCGAGGATCTAGCAGACGAAAGAACCCCATATATCCATCTACACCATAAATCTGGGAATCCCATTTGCCTCATCACCATCATAAGAAACCCCCAATTTAAGTTATCGTATGCTTTTTCAAAATCGATCTTGAATAAAAAAACATTTCTATTGTTACGACGAGCCCATGCCAATACTTCGCTCACCACCATCGGCCCATCCAATATATATCTACCAGCTATAAACGCCGTTTGCGTTTCATTAATCATCTTGTCCATCACCTTCTTGAGCCTATTCGCAAGCACTTTAGAGATAACCTTGCTCACCACTCCAATCAAGTTGATAGGTCTATAATCGCCCAAGTTCACTGGATCGTTATTCTTCGGTATCAACGTAATGAAAGACGAACCAACTCCACGCCTGATAGTAGCATTAGAATAGAAATCTTGGAATATAAGATTAAAATCCTGCACAAAAAGAGACCAATATTTTTTAATAAAACAAAAATTAAACCCATCGGGTCCCGGTGCTTTATCACTCCCGCAACCAAATGCGGCCTCTTTTATCTCCACCTCCGTGAAAGGAATAACCAAGTTACTCGCATCATTGCCATCAAACGTCTTGAGCCCGTAACAATTAAGATTCGGCCGATTGACCAGCTCCTCAGAAAACTTATTCCGAAAAAACCGTAACACTTCACATTTAATCTTCATCGGATTCGTCTCCCACACACCTTTTATCATGAGACCCGGAATGGCGTTGCGAGCTTTTCTTCGATTAATAATCCCATGAAAAAATGATGTGTTCTCGTCACCTTCTTTAGCCCATTTAACCCGAGCTTTTTGTTTAACATCCTTCGCTCTCCACGTTTCCAATTGTCTCAACCTGAAAGAACTTTCTTCAAAGACCCACCTCTCTTCCTCAGAAATGTCACGCTCTTCCATTATGACTTGAATCTCATCAATCTCACGTCGCATAATTATTTCTTCAGCCGACTCAGTGTCTTTCACTTCCTTAATCCATTTCTTCAAATCATATTTAATCCTTCGCATCTTGTTAGCAAAACTAACATCCGGCTCTTCATTCAGATCCCCACTCCTCAAACAAGCTCGTTCCACAACCTCATCTATACCAACACGGCCTAACCATGAATTGAAAAACCGGAAAGGCTTGGCCCCGAACTTTTGAGAACCAATCTTGAGAACCAAAGGGCAATGATCAGAATGATCACGGCCCCAGGAACGTTTCGCGGTTGAGAAATATAATACTCTCTTCGTCCCAATTTAGATGTCATTAGGCCCACAAACACTCAGATTAAGAAATCTTTGTTTGTATGTTGTAAAATGACAATAATATCCTCAAGTTATTATTTCAAATCTTTGATTGTCTTTTGTCTTTTATGGGCAAAACTGAAAATTGCTTAGAAATGGACATTTAATTTGGGACAACAAAACGTGCACAAATTGACATCTAAATTGGGACGGAGGGAGTATGACATATCAATTTTACATATGAAATAGAATGATGTGCTTTTTCAGTTACATGCAGCAAAACTTCGGGTAGTACCTAACCTAAAACAATTAATAATGTATCTCCAATGTTAACGTCTAACCTTAAACAATGTATAACTCTAATATTAATACTTAACCTAAAACAATGTACAACCCTAATGCTAACATATGTTGAAAATAGAATTTATATTTACTGATTTGAACATAATTAGCGACTTGCCTATACATGATTAATGAATTACCTGAACACTTTGTGTTTTTTTTTCCTGTATGAACAAAACCCCACAAAAAATAGTCGTTTTTCTCCGTTTGTTATATAGAACTATGGTACTCGTTGGAAAGATAATAAAACACTCGTTAATTTGGTGTAATTTTTTTCTTTAAAAAATCTCGTATATAAAAGATATTAACATTTAAAAATTATAGAAGAAAACATGAAAGAGAAAAATTCAATTTTTCTTGTAATTTTTTTCCCTAAAATCAATTAATTTTTTTTTTTTGAACGGCAAATTACATCTCCTATACTATTACACCAATAATTCTAAACTACAACACCTTTGCCAAGGATTGAACCTTGGACCTCCCCTCTAAGAGGCATATACCTCTACCAAGTGGGCTAGTCCCACATTGGCTAAAATCAATTAATTGATTTCAATTATTATAATAGATAGATACGTATTAATTAATGACCAAAACACCAGCCATAAATAGTGTTGTTAGGTCATGAAATATGGCCTACCAAGCATGTATCGACTTAAGTAAATGAGCGTCTATTTGTGAGGAAGGGGCATTGACAAGTTGTCAAACAATGAATCTAACGAAGGTGTGCTTATCTTGTTATGTCACGCAACTCCACAATGCCATGATATCGCATTTATTATCACAATGGAGGACGCATGGGTAGTGGATGGTTGGGTGTGAGGTTCTCAATTTCTAATAGGACTTAAATACGATACTTAAATAGTTCGATCTTAATGGATCTTATATGTAGGTATTGTGTTAGATTGATGCGCCTTTTTTTTAATTGCGTTGGTAATTCGGGCTTTTTGGCATGCCTTTTCATAACCCAGACATGCCCATACCTCAGACGAGATTTCAACTGTCTATCACTAGTTTGACCCTTGAGCATGGCGTCAAACCGTTCCATTCCAGGAGAACCGACTAGCTCATAACCCTGAATACTATCATCAAATAGCATTTGTCCTGATAATTCTTTATGAAAATCAAGTCACTTTCGAATATGCAGAACTCCATCAAGTGACCAAATTAATCGTCCCAATAAGTTTTTATTTTTATGTTATTTTTGTAAATTTGAACGTTAAAAGCTTCCAACCAACTCATCATTTCTAGCGGCCTATACGATATCAGTAGGGGAATGTCAAGCCACGACACATTAAACTCCAAATCTTATTAGGCTATATGGAGTTGGTCGGTGAAGGGGAGCGGTGAGCTGATGTGGCCCCCTTCACCGACGGTGAACAACACCCCCCCCCCCCCCACCACCACCATACTTCGGTGAAAACGGGGATAAACCCCCTCCTCACCGGTCCATTTTTTTAACGTTAGTGCATTTTACTGTTTCAAACGGCCGGATGTTTTTTAAAAAAATAGCTTTTCTATATATATTATTTACCTCACTATTTACCCACCATATATTCTACACATATACACACTATATTTTATAAAAAAAAAATCACACACTAAACTCATTAAAAACAATATTAAATAAATAAGGGGTTTTAAATTTTAATAATCCAAACTTTCACCCATTAACCGATAATAATCTGTACTTCAAAAATTCTCAACAACGATTCCAACTTTTAGACATTTTTCCTTTAGTGAACCTTTTTTAGCTAATGTCTAACCAAGTTAGTTGACGCTGACATGGCATGCCATGTGGACGTCCACGACATCGTCCATGTCAGCATCAACACGCCATGTCAGCGTCAACATGCCATATCATCGTCCATGTTATCATCCATGCCAGCGTTGGCATGCCATGTCAGCATCCACTAACTGAGTCAGTTCTTAGTTAACAAAGGTTCATTATCGGCCAATACGTTGAAAGTTGGGATCGTTGTTTGGAATTTTTGAAGTACATATTATTCTCGGCCAAATGGTGAAAATTTGGATTATTAAAATCCAATACCCCAATAAATAAAAGTATGAGTGGTGCTTTTCCTACTGAAGCAGTTGGTCCTTCCTACTGAGGCAGTTTGCCCACATGCTAGCCAACGTTCACAACCAGTGTCGTTTCCTCCTCCTCAACCAGTGTTGTCTCTTCCTCAACAAGTGTACACTTCTTCGCGGCCGGTGTACACTCTTCGTCGTCTACTCTACACTCATCCGTAACTAATAATCACTCCTCATTTACCAACCTACACACCTACTCAATCAAGTGTAGATCCAAATCCTCCTCTTACATACGAGGAATTTAACCGGGCCTATAACTACACCATGGTTGTACTACAATTGAATTAACTACAAGTTGGGGAGACGCAAACAAACATCACCCCAAACACTTCCGTTTCAAACATCCGTCCAACACAAAGTCATACCTAGCTAGGCTAAAGGGTACGAAACTGACCAGGGTGAGGACTAGTACGTCACTATGGATGATGAACCGTATCGTCTCCCAACCCTGACTTCGGATGTATCCGTCAACACGCTAGGTCGGACGGTCGTGATAGCGATCGTGACGTGTCGTCTCCAGAGACTACCCTAGAGGATTGGGATCACATGTATTAGTTGGTGTTTAATATGTTAATGTATGTTTAAGTAATGTTTTAATTTTAGGTTTATATTTAAGTAATGTTTTAATTAGGTTTACGTAGTTTTGTATTTTTTATGTAGCTTTTTTTTATTTTAATGAAAAAAAGTTTAACTAAAATATAAAATAGATTAAATCTATACATCTAATAAACTAAAGTCCATGAGGACACTTGGCACTCCCACATTCATCCTCAATTGTGTAGCCAATCATATTGTGCCAAGTGTCTCATTGTGAGAATTTATAAAATTTTTCTTTTTTCTAAAAATCAAAAATCATTTATTTCTTTTGTTCAAAATTGGTCAAGACTTTTATTGACTTTCCTAAATCACGATCATCATTATGACCATTCCTAAAACACAATCAAATCCTTTAAATGAGTTTAGGTTACAGCTTCATCTCTGCCTCCTCTATACGAATTCTATCATCTAAAGCAAACCATCCAAATCTGTGACTTTGTTCTACCAGGTTCGATAAGCTTCCGAAGATCGGGGACGTTTCATCAAAGTTTCCGATACGTTTAGAAAACCTTTCAAATCCAACACTCTTAAAACATCATCGGCCTATTCTTTCATCATCATCATCATCGATCAATTCCCTCTGTCTCTCTAATTAATTCATCATCATTCTGCGCCAAAGTTTGTAAGTGTGTTTATTGTTCAGCTTTGTTCTTCAGCGCCGCTATAATGCACAGCCTTTGCCGGCGTTTGTTTTTCAGAGGATACGGTCTTACCGATATATTGCTTTGTCATTCAGCTTTGTTCTTTGTTCTTTACAGGGATATATATTGCTATGTTTTTATTCAAGAAAGTGGTTGGCAGGTTGTCTTTTTTAGGGATATATACACATATTGCTTTGTTTTTATTCAAGAAAGTGTGTTTGACAGCTTGCTTTTCAAGGGATATATTTATATTATTGTTTCTTTTTTATTCCACAATGTGATGTATAGGTGTTGTTTAATTATAAATTAAAGTGTGGTTTTTTATTAATCGTAAATTGGTCAAGAGTTTTAGATCTGAATTATATTTTCTTTTTTTCATTCTAATCTGCTCTTTTTTTTTTTTTTGTTAATTTGTTCTCTATTTGGCTGTTCGTTGATACTTTTGATGATTGTATGTTTGTTCAGAGAAAGAAAGAGCACACAACGGAGCACCACCGTGTAAGTCATGAAATCTTCTTACTCAATTATTCATTATTATTTAATCTAAACAATTTCCCTTCTGTTTTTTTTTGCTTTTGTTCGATGAACAGATCAATTCATCGCTTCAGTTAACAAATAAGACCGATGATCATGTGGGGTTCAAGGTAAAATTTTAAACCTTTATTGTTTTTTTTTTCTGGGTGATTATGTTATGATCTTATTTTTGATTGGTGTGTGGTGATTTAGGCAATCTTCGACAAGTATTTAGGCATCCCCTTTCATTCGCAAACTTTAGTTGATAATTTTAATTTTTTTTTTCTAATTTGTTTTTGTTTTTTTATCAACAAATTTGTTTTTTTATCAACATATTTTTTGGTTGTTTAGACTGCTCGGGTTTTGATTAAAGATCATTCGGTGTTTGATTAGGCGGCTTTTAATACACGAGTTTTTTCATCTCGATATACAGGACGGGCAATTATTAGCTTCAATCCCAGAGACTGTTCACCTCACGGTAAGAGTTTCTAATCTTCTTTATTTAGTTGTTCATCAATATTTCCCATGCTCATGTTATGAATTACATTCAATTTACCTCTAAAACGATTATTAGGTTCAGTTATAGATAATAATAATGTATTGTTTTTGGATTTATGCGTAAATTTATAAAGAAAAAAATGGTTTGGAAAACGAAGTCTTCAATTTGGGTCGTTTTTAAAAGGTGTTGTTAAAACGGCGTTAGTGGCAATTTGTTAAATGTGTCATATTCCAAGGCTGTTTTTTATGTTCATGCTTTGTATGATGGAGATATTGATAAATTGAAGATATGTCACGTTTTCACGTTTTAGTCTTTTTACTTCTTTTTTTTAAAAAAAAATCAAAAAATGAGAATGAGAAAGGAAACTGACGTAAATTAGAAACTCATTAAATTTCCTTATTAGATTCAAATTACTCACTTCCTAAATTTAGTGTAATTTATATTGGTAATAAATTACATTTTGAATTTTGAATTTCAAAATTCAAATTAAAATTAAAAATATTTAAATTCGAATTATACAAAATTTCAAATTTTGAGTTTTGGTTAATAATGGTAAAAATTACACATACTAATTATCCTTTTAATTACACATTTAATAAGATTCAAAGTTTCTACATAAGTAGTGTCAACTCTCCAATTAATACATTAATTGATCCTATTAATTGTGTTATATTATTCTAATATTAGTTTAGCTTATATTGGTAATTAGTTAAATATCGAATTTTGAATTTCAAATTTCAATTTTCAAATTCCAAATTAAAGTTCGTTATAGGTGAATTGGGGTCAACGCCATAGGCGAATTGGGGCAAGTTATTAAACACTTTGACCGAAACATTAATGAATGATTTTCGATTTTTAAAAAATTATTTTTTTTTATAAAAACATTAATGACTATTTTTTGAATTTTAAAAATAGAATAGTCATTAAATGTTTTTTATTTTAAAAAAATTAAAAATCTGGATTATAGTGTTTAAGAAAGTTATTAAACACTTTGACCGAAACATTAATGAATGATTTTCGATTTTAAAAAATATTTATTTTTATAAAAACATTAATGACTCTTTTTTGACTTTTAAAAATAGAATAGTCATTAAATGTTTTTTATTTTAAAAAAAGTAAAAATTTGGATTATAGTGTTTAGGAAAGTTATTAAACACGTTGACCGAAACATTAATGAATGATTTTCGATTTTTAAAAAATAAATTATTTTATAAAAACATGACTCTTTTTTGAATTTTAAAAATAGAATAGTCATTAAATGTTTTTTATTTTAAAAAAAAATTAAAAATCTGGATTATAGTGTTTAGGAAAGTTATTAAACACTTTGACCGAAACATTAATGAATAATTTTCGATTATAAAAAAATAAAAAATTTTATAAAAACATTAATGACTCTTTTTTGAATATTAAAAATAGAATAGTCATTAAATGTTTTTTATTTTAAGAAAATTAAAAATATGGATTACAGTGTTTAGGAAAGTTATTAAACACGTTGACCCAAACATTAATGAATGATTTCGATTTTTAAAAAATAAATTTTTTTATAAAAACATTAATAACTCTTTTTTGAATTTTAAAAATAGAATAGTTATTAAATGTTTTTTATTTTAAAAAAACAAAAAATGTGGATTATATTGTTTAGGAAAGTTATTAAACACGTTGACCTTAACATTAATGAATGATTTTCGATTTTTAAAAAATAAATTCTTTTATAAAAACATGACTCTTTTTTGAATTTTAAAAATAGAATAGTCATTAAATGTTTTTTATTTAAAAAAAAATTAAAAATCTGGATTATAGTGTTTAGGAAAGTTATTAAACACTTTGACCGAAACATTAATGAATAATTTTCGTTGATGTAAAATAAAAAATTTTATAAAAACATTAATGACTCTTTTTTGAATTTTAAAAATAGAATAGTCATTAAATTTTTTTTATTTTAAGAAAATTAAAAATCTAGATTACAGTGTTTAGGAAAGTTATTAAACACGTTGACCCAAACATTAATGAATGATTTCGATTTTTAAAAAATAAAAAACATTTATAAAAACATTAATGACTTTTTTTTGAATTTTAAAAATAGAATAGTTATTAAATGTTTTTATTTTAAAAAAATTAAAAATTATGGATTATAGTGTTTAGGAAAGTTATTAAACACCCGGCTGTGGAGTAGTCCGGGAAGCAAAAGGTGGAAGAAGATTTACACAATGTGGGGTTAGCAACGATTTCGCAAATATGGAGCGCGAGAAATTTAAAGACTTTTGAGGACAGGTTTGTCTCTGATAATACTATTTGCGGGCGTCATCCTATCGGTGTTTTTCTACATGTAAGTAATGTTATATACGTAATTACCTCTCGCTGAAGTTCATTGATTATTTATTTGAAAACTGAATGTCCATTTGGTATTTGACTTTTGACTTATATGTGGATTTTTGAGGTATCACAGCTTTATGTCGCATTGTCAAGAGTTAAAAGCAGGGCAGGCGTGAAGTTACTTATACTTGATGCTGGTGGGAAACTGATGACTAAAACAAAAAATGTGGTTTATAAGGAAATTTTCAGCGATATTTGAATAAATGTGTATTCGTTGCTTTTAAATTTTAATAAAATGTTTCTACTTTATTTTTCTTATACGTTATACTACTCCAAATAATCGTACGTTGTTGAACTGCGTGTCAACGCGGGCAAATATCTAGTAAAAGAATAAAAAAATCGGGGGGAGGGGGGGAAGGGGGAGCACACCCCGACTTCAAAAGGGGGAATGGAAAGGAGAGAGTGACGTGTCATTGATGTGGACAAAGACGAAGAAAAGGGAAAGAGGAGCACACCATATAGCCTTATGGATATCTTTGACAACTTGCAAGAGTAATAAGTTAGATTACGAAAAAAAAAAAAACTTGTTTTCATCTTTAATGTATGATGAAACATCAAGATACACTGCTAGAAAAAAAAAACACATTTCTTACGCGTATTGTGCGTTATCTTTTAATGACACACATTCATGACACACATTTATGACACTTGTTTTTTTACACGCATTTATGACACAAACTTGTGACATTCATTTTGCGTATCATCCTTTTTTTACCTATTAAAAAAATTCTGTAAAATAACTAATTACTTAGGATTCATATTTGTATTTGAAATAACAAAATCAATAAAATTCATAATAAAATGCATATATATACACACACTAAAGAGAGACGCAATATGTTAACAAAGAGAGAGCAGTGGGTGCGATGGGAGGGAAAATAGAATTTCGGAAAATTTTTGACACAAAATAATGACACGCAATATATTACACCATCGTGTTTTTAAATTCTTGACACTAAATTCTTCACACACAAAAATGCATGTCATTAATTAACCAGATTTTACAATTCATGACAATTTTTTTAATGATACACACTTTTACGTGTCATAAATAAATGTGTGTGATAAAAAAACGTGTCATGAAAAGTATTTTTTTCTAGTAGTGATATTGTATATGCTTGTCGTGATAACGTGGCACTAACCTTATTACTCATGTTTTTTCATATTTATTTTTTGTAGTGTTGGAAATGTTAGGATTGTATGGTTGATTTCCTTGAAGACTTATTATATAATTGCGATCATGTGTAGTGGGGCGTTATTGGGGCTTGAAATTGAAAAATAGCACCCAAACACCGCTACGGGGGGCTTTATGGGACGCTATATTGCTTTTAAATTGAAAAAATGGGTGTCAGACGCCATATATATAACGTCAGTTTTGTTTTGGTTGGTGTGCCACCAATTAGAATGAAGGAGGGGGCGTTATATGGGCTTCCCACTACACACTCTAATAATAGAGACATATGCATCATTCTAGTCTGATTGTATTTTAATCTATATTATCATTCATTGGTTTGGGTGATGCTATTGATAGGAGATGGAAGTTAAGAGGTGGCTAAAATGAAAACAAATTCCTTAAATTAAATTGGGCGGTGTACGTAGGAGAACCAACAGCATGACTTCAAAACCCGCGTACACATTGCTCTATCCATTTAAACGTGTCGCTAGGCTAGATCGGTACCACTCCCATCAGTTTCTTCATATTACTCTACTATTACTCTATCTATTAAAGCACATCACGTTTAGGAACAGTAGTTTAGGGGCAAAATGGTAAACCGTTGATTTTGTCTTCTTATGAGGTGGGACACCTCACGTTTTATACTAGTACTAGATATTTGCCCGCGTTGACACGCAGTTCAACAACGTACGATTATTTGGAGTAGTATAACGTATAAGAAAAATAAAGTAGAAACATTTTATTAAAATTTAAAAGCAACGAATACACATTTATTCAAATATCGTTGAAAATTTCCTTATAAACCACATTTTTTGTTTTAGTCATCACTTTCCCACCAGCATCAAGTATAAGTAACTTCACGCCTGCCCTGCTTTTAACTCTTGACAATGCGACATAAAGCTGGCCATGTGAGAATACAGGGTTTCTTAAATACAATCCAACCTGAATAAGGCGACTTAAATGGTATGTGTTAAAAATAGACTTATGGCATATTCAACAATAAGAAAGTAATAAAAATGAAAATAAGAAACTAACTACCACCTAAATTTCACAATTTAATTTGACACGTCTGAGAAGATGAGCATTACCCATATCGACCCGCTAAAAAAGCTTCGAGCATATTTTATTCTATTTGACACATTTGAAAAGGCAAACATTACCCAAATCGACCCGTTAAGAAAGGGAAGATTGCCCCAATTCACCTATGACCTATGTATAACTAAAAGGAACATCAATCTAATCAAAACACCATAAACACACTGTTGGCGACTTTTACCCTATTTGACCCATTGGAAAAGTTGAACATTACCCAAATCGACCGATTTATAAGTAAACAAACATGAACCTACACCACTAAAACAACATTTTAACCGACTATTACCTTATTTGACCCGTTTATAGGAAGGAACATTATCTAAAGTGACCCATGTATAAGTAAAAGGAGCATTACTCAATAATTTTAACCGACTATTACCTTATAAATGCTATTTATACGCTAAAAATAGTAATGTGACAAATCAAATAATTCAGCATTTATTTTGTGTTTAAATGTCATTAATTTTAAAAACTGGATTTTTTTTTTAAATTTTGATTTTTAATGTTTAAAAATAAATTTATAAATGTATTTATATATGATTAATAATTTTATGTTTAAAGGTTATTAATTAAATGGTAATCATAATTATTAACATTAGATGGTTCCAATATTGTGTAACTCACGATAAATGCTAATTATACGCTCCATATTTGCGAAATCGTTGCTAACCCCACATTGTGTAAATCTTCTTCCACATTTTGCTTCCCGGACTACTCCACAGCCGGGTGTTTAATAACTTTCCTAAACACTATAATCCATAATTTTTAATTTTTTTAAAATAAAAACATTTAATAACTATTCTATTTTTAAAATTCAAAAAAAAGTCATTAATGTTTTTATAAATGTTTTTTATTTTTTAAAAATCGAAATCATTCATTAATGTTTGGGTCAACGTGTTTAATAACTTTCCTAAACACTGTAATCTAGATTTTTAATTTTCTTAAAATTAAAAAAAATTTAATGACTATTCTATTTTTAAAATTCAAAAAAGAGTCATTAATGTTTTTATAAATTTTTTTATTTTACATCAACGAAAATTATTCATTAATGTTTCGGTCAAAGTGTTTAATAACTTTCCTAAACACTATAATCCAGATTTTTAATTTTTTTTAAATAAAAAACATTTAATGACTATTCTATTTTTAAAATTCAAAAAAGAGTCATGTTTTTATAAAAGAATTTATTTTTTAAAAATCGAAAATCATTCATTAATGTTTCGGTCAACGTGTTTAATAACTTTCCTAAACAATATAATCCACATTTTTTGTTTTTTTAAAATAAAAAACATTTAATAACTATTCTATTTTTAAAATTCAAAAAAGAGTTATTAATGTTTTAATAAAAAAATTTATTTTTTAAAAATCGAAATCATTCATTAATGTTTGGGTCAACGACATTAATAACTTTCCTAAACACTGTAATCCATATTTTTAATTTTCTTAAAATAAAAAACATTTAATGACTATTCTATTTTTAAAATTCAAAAAAGAGTCATTAATGTTTTTATAAAATTTTTTATTTTTTAATAATCGAAAATTATTCATTAATGTTTCGGTCAAAGTGTTTAATAACTTTCCTAAACACTATAATCCAGATTTTTAATTTTTTTTAAAATAAAAAACATTTAATGACTATTCTATTTTTAAAATTCAAAAAAGAGTCATGTTTTTATAAAAGAATTTATTTTTTAAAAATCGAAAATCATTCATTAATGTTTCGGTCAACGTGTTTAATAACTTTCCTAAACACTATAATCCAAATTTTTACTTTTTTTAAAATAAAAAACATTTAATGAGTATTCTATTTTTAAAAGTAAAAAAAGAGTCATTAATGTTTTTATAAAAATAAATATTTTTTAAAATCGAAAATCATTCATTAATGTTTCGGTCAAAGTGTTTAATAACTTTCCTAAACACTATAATCCAGATTTTTAATTTTTTTAAAATAAAAAACATTTAATGACTATTCTATTTTTAAAATTCAAAAAATAGTCATTAATGTTTTTATAAAAAAAATAATTTTTTAAAAATCGAAAATCATTCATTAATGTTTCGGTCAAAGTGTTTAATAATTTGCCTAACATTGTAATCCCGATTTTTAATTTTTTTTAAAATAAAAAACATTTAATGACTATTCTATTTTTAAAATTCAAAAAAGAAGAAAGAAAAATCTAACCTCGTATGCAAGACGGATGCCTTTGAACACCTTCACGAAAGCTTTACCTAAGTCCTGATGAACATATAAATTGGTTAGTGTTAATGATTAAAGAAAAATGTAACCATATCATAAAAGCTAATTATTATCACACTTATATTTACCTGAGTTTGACTTTGACTCTGTTCATTAGTTGATTCTTTTGAGGTCCATAGGTGCTCCAAGTTGTAATAAACTACCCAGTTGTCGTGAGTACGACCATGATCGATCACCACCAGACAGCCTCCACCGTTGCTCACTGGTGCAACACAATCGTTATACACCTGCAACCGCCATAAAAAAGTATTAAAAAACAAATCAAAATATTAAAAATGTATTAAAATTAGTGCAATAACTTTACAAACCAATTCCACCATCAATTCCATTCAACAACTTTCCAAACCAAGATCCATAATTATAGCAATTATAGTTAATACATTTACTATGCAGTTAATACATTTGACTATGACTATATGGAAAGTGTACAACTAATTGTGCTATTAACTTTCCTATAATACAATCAATCAATCTCTTACCAAAAAACTCGACCCTTCCTTTTAACATCCAAGACTTTTCAAACCACCATTTATAACAATTAATTCTTATAATTATCCTTCCAAACTTTAAGCCATCAACTTAGGAAACAAATAAAATGCTAATAAATGAGACCCGAATCAACAAACAGGACCCGGACCCGAATAGCTTTCCTAAGCGGATTAATCACTAAAAAATATCCAACATTCTTTTACCTTTCATCTAATATTATGATCCTCAAGAACACCTCGAAGAACATATGAACATTCAACCTCACCCGAAGACAAACATCATCGAGCCAAATTCTTCTGTGATCCTGAAGATTTGTGAAAGCTGCCAATGCTTCCTCGTGCGAACCCATTGAAACAAACACTAAGCCTCGGTTTCTGGTTTTGCTATACATCGAAATCTAAATGAAAATAAACAAACTAAATTAGTCAATAAAAGAACACATTAAAAAGAGTATGAAGTCTTTAGGTTGTCATGTAAGCACGCATTAATTTTATATACAATTTTATTATCCAAGGTAACATTATCCCTTCTGTAACTTTGTAACTTGGTAGCTTCACACCATTTTTCTCCTCAAAAAGGATTGGCTTCGCAAATTGACCCGCCATTCTTCCCACCTATTTTCATCAAATCACACAATCCAAAATCAAATAAAATCTTCAAGCAGTTCATATAATTACCTAACACGCCAACACATAACTGTTCTTATTTGCCAAACAAACCTTAAAAACACTAATTTCTTACATTCAATGGTTTGTTTTTGCTTCAGACACTCAACAGTCGAAGCATTTGTAGCAACAATAAATCATCGAATCAATAACCGATCAAACCTGAAAATATAACAATCTTTAATTAAACACAATCCACAAAAAAAAAAAAAAAAAAAAAAAAAAACTGTCAGATCTTGAAACTTGGCCTTCCCCGAAACCATGTCGTCTCGGAGTGCTTTAAGTTGAGATACAGCAATCGCATATTAACCCTAAAACATCAAAATCACTCAAAACAGATAAAAAAAAACCTTGAAGGAGAAGAGAAGAAGGAGATGATCGGCGATGCTGTATTGTTTGGTTCTGACAGATGAGAGTGTATAAAGAGAAGAAGGAGATGATTGAGTTTTGTGATTTAGGGTTAATGATTGAGTGGGTTAATGATATTAGGAAGGTTATTAATTCACATATTTTGACCATATTTATGTTTTAATTGAATTTTGGATTTAAAAAAAAAGAAAAGTTTATAAATTCTCACAATGAGACACTTGGCACAAATTGATTGGCTATGTAATTGGAGGGGCAATATGGGAGTGCCAAGTGTCCTCATGGACTTTGTTTTATTAGATGTATAGATATATTAATTACCATCATGTTAGGGAATAGTAACCTGAGGGCGAAATGGTAACTTGCCCTTACACCTACCAGTTTCTATTAATTCGTGTGGATTTTTAGTTATAAAATTTTCATTTTTTAAACATGTAAATTTAGATGGAAAAAAAATATACACAATAGACAGTCAAGTCACGTAGCAAACAGGCCAATTTAAGCTGAGCATGAGCCTTACACTACTTGAGCTTGGCTTGTTAGGTTTCGGTATAGCTCGAGCTCGATTCAAGCTATGTTTTTTTGCCTCAAGCTCAGCTTATATACATAAATTGAAGCTCGAGATTTGCTCGGCTTGAGATATTTGAGAAGAACTTTAATTTAAACGAGTCAAAGCTTGGCTTGAGCTTGTCTACAGTGCTTAAACGAGCCAAAGCTCGGACATATATTAACAAATACGGACAAGTCATAAAAGAGGTGAATTAAAACATAAAAATACTCACGGCTCAACAAGCCTAAACGATATTCCAATTCAAGTCTCGAGTTTAGGCTCGATAACTAAACAAACTTTATTTGAGGCTCGGGCGCGATAAAGCTAGAGTTCTTTATCGATCCAATCTCAAGTAAGTCACAAAAAGCTTGGCCTATTTAATTTGCACCCATACAAATACCTACAAACGTGAATTTATGTGACATAAACAAAGATATAACCCTATGAAAATATAACTATATATCTCTCATAATTTAATCATATTGTCCCATACAAATTAATAATATGTCAACGTGTTTAGTACGTATACGTCAAGTAAATTGATTTTCTTTGGATTTGTATAAATATAATGTACTATATCAACCAAAACCTTAAATTCAAATCACATGAAATGTTTAATAAATATATTTATACACGATTGTGGTCTCACCACTGAGTCAAATAATTTATTGTAGGGGGACGGGGCGCTAGCCGAATTGATTACGGGTACCCGCTATCAGCACGGTAATTAACACCGTCGTCATCCATGCTGGTAGTGGTCTCGTGAATCGTTTTGCTGGTTCTTTTTACCGTGTTGGTAACCTTTTTTTGGTTATTTTTGACTTAAATAAATACTATTGTTTTATTATTTTAACCGTTTGTTTTAAAACCTAAATAAATAAAAAAAACATTAAAGAGGAACATAACAAACTAAAATTCATTACTATTAAACATAAAAATAAAATATATTAAACGAAAGAAAAAAAAACTAAAGTTGGCACAACAGTTGCCATGCCTCGACATAGTCAAAACTGTTGTCGTATTGAGCCGCATAGTCCACATGTGTGAACTCGATAGCCAACTCTGGTTTGATGTCCGGCTCCTCCCTCAACATGTTCTCGTACAGGGTGGTCCACTGATCACACTTTATGTTGAGATCGGCCCACTTCCGTTGCAGGCTCACAATGGTCCGGTCGTTGGTGCCTACGTGGTGGTTGAAATCGGCTAGCACACGGTCCCAAAAACCCTCCGGGTGGGAGCCCGAGCCTGATGCCCTCGAGCGTTGTTGTAGAACCGGGTTGTCTGTAGCGTCTTTGTAGCACACCATCAACGCCATTTCTTGTTCTGAGGTCCAGCGAGTCATCTTTTGTGTGTGTGTGTGCGTTTGTTTATACGGTGGTAAATGTGAGTTTTAACTCCACGGTTTGTTGTGTTTATATACAAAAAATTTGGAACGATTCAAAGTTATTCAATATTACTGACTGTTTGGTGGAACGGTTTCAATGTTATTCAATTTGATTGACGGTTTCCAAAGTTAAAAATTGAATTTACTAACCGTTTGGTGGTGAGACGGTTGTAATAGTGTAAGTAATTAATATTAACATTTAAATCGTATACTGCCTCAAAAAAATGTTTCAATGAAGTAAATCGGTAAGTGATATATTAGTGTATAATTGAGTAAAAACACTCTTGGAACGTCCCTTTCCCCTAACTTTACGCGGGAAGTACCATGAATGTGAATTATTAAGCACCGAAATATCTGACTGTATTTACTATTTATACCAAAAAATATGACACAACATTAACATTGATTGGGTCTACTCTTTCATTACTCACCACTTGTCAACTGCCACGTACCTTCCTTAATTTCTCACCTTAACCTAGCTACTTTCCATTGTTATATATATCACTTGCATATCCTATTTCTTTCATCACCAATTTTCCTGCAACTCTCTCTCTATATATAAAGTGTTTTGAGTTGTTGCTAAATACACTTAATTGCAACGAATGGAGTTGGACAACATTCTTGGTTTTCTTGATAGCAAGACCATCTTAATCACCGGTGCCACCGGTTTTCTTGCTAAAAGTATCCCTTCTCTCCCTATACACTACTAAAAAAACACAAAGGTTTTCTACCAATTGGTCGTAAATGCGTATCAAACACACATTTACGACAAAAACGATTGATTTCATTGGAAATCATTCGTAGAAAAAAACTTTCTAGTAATTTGTGACAACAATTGCAACAAAATCTTCTAGTCAAAAGTTCCTACACATTTGCCATTAACTTCTTATTTCTTTCTTTAACTTGTTTTTTAAAGTTTTGCTGCCATTAACTTCTTATTTCTTTCTTTAACTTGTATTTATAGTTGTTTTTTAAAAGTTTTCTTACTGATGTTGTTTGTGTATATGTACGTAAAGTTACTAATATCATGTTATTATTATGTCTATCTATATGTAGTATTTGTGGAGAAGATACTTAGGGTTCAACCGAATGTGAAAAAGTTATATCTTCTTGTGAGGGCTACCGATGCCAACTCTGCTTTGCAACGTTTCAATAAGGAGGTATATACATTCAATTCGTTTTTAAGTATGCATTTGTTTCGATGTTCCATAATAAGGAGGTAAGTTATTTTCGAATTTTGAATCTCGTAATCATATATGTACGTACATAGTGTTCGGTAAACTTTATGTAGCGAATGTTTCTTAGTTCTTACCATTGATACTAGATGATCGATCATATGAAGTAACTATTAGAAAAATGACTCTTTTGCTACAAAAACTTTTTACGAAAAAAAATGCGTCACAAATTGTAACAAAATTGCTACTAATTTGTGACGAAAAAAATACCCTTATTTTTTGGACAATTTTGCCACACAATAGTGACCAATACTTTGAAAATTGCGTAAGAAATGCATAGGAATTGCGTCACAATTTTCCTACACCATATTTCCGTAAGAAATACGCTGAAAATTGCGTAGCAAATGTGTAGGAATTGGTTTCCGACGAGGGTTTTTCTAACATGAAGGTTTTGTTAAAAAGGCATCACAAATCAATTTTCAAAGTATTGGTCGCTATTGTGTAGCTGAAAATTGTGACGCATTTCTAACATCAAGGTTTTGTTAAAAATACGCAATTTTCAGCGTATTTCTTACGGAAATATGGTGTAGGAAATTTGTGACGCAATTCTTACGCATTTCTTACGCTTTTTTTCGTCACAAATTAGTAGCAATTTTGTCAAAATTTGTGACGCATTTTTTTATGTAAGAAAATTTTGTAGCAAAAGAGCCACTTTTCTAGTAGTGAATTAAGCATGTGTGTCTTCACCCAGGAACGTTTATGAAATGCTTTTATAACCAATTGGTTGGTACCATTGATAGTTGGGACTTGTTGGCGTTTAAAAAAACAACTATAAACACTTTCTTTTGACACGTTATTCATGCACAAAATCCAACACTTGTTAAGGAAATACATTTAAGGAAATTGACATTGGTAGTTCAACGTACACATAGATATATTAATGGCAGAAATCACAGATGGTGAATACTGAATAGAGTGGTAGATCGACAACCATAAATACAAAATAGAAAACTCAAAAATAATTTAATTTCAAAATTAGTTCAGACTACAAATAATAAAATAATATTTCATCTTAAACTAATATTACACTTCAAAACCTAAGTAACTTGTATTATTAAAAATGATTTACGTACAGGCAGTGGCAAAGGACTTGTTCAATATCTTAAAGGAGAAGTATGGTACAAATCTTCACTCATTCTTGTCGGAGAAGGTAACTCCGGTCGCTGGCGACATTACCTACGAAAATTTGGGAGTAAAAGACTCCGGTTTGATTGAAGAGATGTGGGCAAATATTGATGTTGTTGTGAATGTAGCTGCCACCACCAACTTTGATGAAAGGTTACAACTACTTCTACATTAAATATTAAAATCCATCGACCTAGCCATGTTATAATCATAAATTACATGCAATTGTATTATAATAGTTATTTATATTGAGAGCTTGAATTGATGTCATGTTTTTTACTAATAACACATTTAAGAAACCATTTATTATGTAGCTATATATATGAGAAACAGTTATATATATATATATATATATATATATATATATATATATATATATATATATATATATATAATGATTTTAATAAGTTTTCTGTTATTTGATTTATTGCAGATACGACATTGCATTAGCTTTGAATACGTTTGGAGCTAAAAATGTTTTAAATTTTGCTAGCCAATGCGTTAAAATAAAGTTGCTTCTTCACGTATCCACTGGTTAGTGTAGATGTACACATTTTATATATAAGTTAATTATTATAGAGTTATACTATATGTACTTAAAACTATTTCCCTTCAGCTTATGTCTCTGGTGAGACACCCGGACTCGTACTAGAAACTCCATATCATATGGGAATGGCACTTAATGGTGCACACGGGCTTGATATAAACACGGAGAAGAAGATCATCGAAGAAAGATTAAAAGAACTTAGTTATGATGAAACATCTACAGATAAATCGATTACATTGGCCATGAAGGATTTGGGTATTGAAAGGTAAAAAAAAATAGTTGCTCTACCGTAAAATCTTTTCTTGTGTACTTTTTTTCATTTATTGTGTCAATTAGGGTATCAATTTTCTAACATAACATGATTCTAACACAAGTTTTGTGGATTTGGTTTAGTCTAAATTCGTTTTAGTTAGATTCTTTGAATCCACATACACATTTAGCTAAATGGGTAGGGTTCGAGAGAACCGTTTTGTTATAAATTTGTTATTTTATATCGTACCTTAAACTGGTTGAGTATTTTATGTTGAAAGTTAAAACTTAGTATGTTTCACGTCGAGTAATTTAAGCGTAAACACAACATGCTTAACACCCTACTTTGATGTTTTAGATGCATTTACAATATCACCTTAAAATTAATTAATATTCTTAATTACAACTATAAGTGATAAGTGTCTTATTTTGATTTTATTTGTTATATATAGAGCAAATAAATTTGGATGGCCGAATACATATGTTTTTACGAAAGCATTAGGAGAAATGGTTCTTGGACATTTGAAAGGTGATATGCCATTAGTCATTCTTCGACCAACTATCATCACCAGCACCTACAAAGAACCCTTCTCTGGTTGGATTGAAGGCATAAGGTCACTAACTTATTCCTCATTCTCATTATTATTTTGTAAACAAAAAAATCAACTAAAACAATATCCTTGTATTTGAAAACTACAGAACCATCGATAGCTTGGCCGTTGGTTATGGCAAGGGCCAGTTATCATGCTTTCTTGGCGATCCTGAATCCGTAATCGATGTGGTGGGTACAATTTATGATCTTAACTATAAGTTTGTTTCAAATATGAAATAGCTAATTGTTATCATGTTAAAATGAACTTAACAGATACCAGCAGACATGGTGGTGAATGCTATGATTGCCACGATGGCAGCTCACGCAAATCAACCGTCAACTGAAATAATATATCATGTTGGATCTTCAGTATCGAAACCATTGAAGTACAAATCAATCCAACAAAGTGGGTATAATTATTTTTCAAAGCATCCATGGATCAACAAAGAAGGCAAACCGGTTATAGTTGGCGAGATTAAGGTGTTGAACTCCATGAATAGCTTCCAAAGATACTTTTCTCTTCGTTATCTGCTTCCATTACAGGTTAATCCCAATCCACATGCCCTACTATAGATATAATTATCGTCGTCACAAACTCATGACTCATTTGAGGACATTGCTATACTCATTTATTGTAGATTTAAGAAACATAAGTTTACATAATATAATAATTATAAATTAGGAAAAAACATACTAGATCAACATTGCTAATACTCACTTGTGGAATCTGTATTTTCAGGGTTTGCAAGTCGCGAATTCGGCTTTATGTCATGCTTTCAATGGAACTTATACTAATCTTAAAAGAAAGACCAACTTTGTGTTGCGGATGGTGGAGTTGTACAAACCCTATTTGTTCTCAAAAAGCTTGTAAGTTAATTCCTTATATCATCACATTATTTCTTTACAATATAATTATGAATGCTGTAATTTACATGATTAATTTCCAAATGTGATTTGAGTTTTTTCCCTCTCTCTTTTAACAGCTATGATGATATGAATACTCAAAAACTTTGTCAACTAGTTAAAGAAAATGAAGCTGAAGCCGATATGTTCTATTTTGATCCCAAGACAATCGATTGGGACGTGTATTTCGAAAATACACACCTTCCCGGTGCTGTGAAATATGTATTTAAGTGATCTTATACTTCGCTATGATGATGAATTATGTTGTATTTGTTTCTGTATTTCTTGGTTAAGTGCCATTAATTGTGATTTACATGCTTTATTGTAACATGGTGAACTATAATATTAAGATATAGTGAAGAATATGTTGTTGTCTGTAATTTTTAATTGTGTCGTGTTTCTAGCTAGAGTGCTAGACATATGAAATTGACAGTGAAGACTTTGAATTTAAAGTAAACAAAACATATATCTTTCAGATCATGTGTTCTTTATAAAACTTAAATAACGTACTAATATAGTCATAAAATTTAAAGTTAAAATATATTCATTCATAAAGACAAAATTCTCAAGTCTTATATTTTTAATATACTAAAATATTTATTTGATAAAAATCACCATTTTAGCATAATTGACAACAATTTTCCATATGTTGACATGTACACATTTTTAAACGAAACGGTTAAGGAACGTTTTTCGCATTTTCAATATGTAAGCACCCAATTTACCCAAATACACATATTTATACTTGTAACATAACTTCCCAAGTATAAAAATACCGTTTTTCAGTTTGGCTAAAAATTACCCAACGATGCAATTTCTAGCCCGAACCGTGACGACTTATTGATCTACATCAATTTACAAATTTGTGCATTTTTATACATAAAAATTGCTGTTTCAACGTCACGTCTTATTGGGTGTAGTTTGCCCAAATAAACGCCCTAACACTTCAAAAACATTACTTGTTTTTAAAACCATGTATTTAATAAAACATCATAAGTTTCCGATCTAAACCATTATTGTTTTAAGTATGGGTGATAAAATGGGTAAATTGGGTTGGGTTGGTCTTTAGGTTAGGATGGATTTGGGTTAAGATGGGTTTAGATCAAGAAGGGTAGAATAAAAAATGGGTTAGGATGAGTTAGGTCTGGATGGTTTGAATTAGGATATGTTCACATTAAAACATATTAAAATTTTAAAAAATAAATAAAATAACAATAAAAATTAAAAAAGTAAAAAAAAACAAATTTAAAATTTTTAGTAGATTAGGATTTGCTATTCAGAAAGGGGTGGCGGCGCAGCTTGTTGCTCGCTTGTCCGTTATCTTGATGTAATTTTCCTTGTTCTGGAATAAAGTAATTTATTAATTTAAAAAAAATTAAAATTAAAAAAAAACAAAAATAAACTTAAAAATAAAATTTTAAGGGATCCGAAATATTTCATTTCGAACCGGACCGGTTCGACCCTATCGGGCTAGTTAACAACCCGGACCATTACGACCCGGCCGGGCACGGTAGCGACCCGGACTGTTTCGAACTGACTGGACCCGTTAACGACCAGGACCGTTTCGACCAGGCCGAGCCCGTTAGCAGCCGGAACCGTTTCGACCCGACCGGGCACGTTGGTGATCCGAAATATTTCGACCCGATCGGGCTCGTCAACGATTGAGCCCGTTAGTGACCCGAACCATTTCGACCCGACTAGGGCCCATTAGCGACCTGGACCGTTTCGACACGACCGGACCGTTAACGACCTAGATCATTTCGACCCCCTCGGCCGGGCCGTTTCAACCCGATCGGGACCGTTAGCGACCGAATCCGTTTCGACCCGACTAGGGCCCGTTAGCGACCCAGACCGTTTCGAGACGACCGGACCGTTAACGACCTAGACCGTTTCGACCCCCTCGGTCCATCAACGACCCAATCGAGACCGTTAGCGAATGGAATCATGATATACAGGATATTGTATATGAAACAAGAGAGTGTTATTGAAAAACTTGCATAAATGCTTGGAGTGCCCTTGTCTAGCTGTAAAGCCCAACAAGAACGTTTGACTTTTCAAAGGAGTTGAACCCGATGGTGATCAAAGAAGACATGCTTTAGCCTATAAGTGGACACTCACTCCAGGAATCCCCGGGTAAGCATAACAGGTCCGTAAATTGATTTATGCGCTATGCTTGCCTATGCCAGAAAACCCAGTGTACAGGCATCCACCCTTCCAGATTGCATGTGTCCTTATCACACTCATTAAAGTTCAACAACTTTGAAGGAGCAGAATAAGAGTATTCATTATGCCTAAGAGTGTCTTCATGAAAGGTACTGCTCCCGTTCCATGGTGATGTAAGCTTTCCACTCCTTGTAGGACACCATCTCTATGCACCAGGATGAAAGATGAGGAGAAATGGAGAAGAGAAAGATAGAGGAAGGAAAGTAGAGGGAAATGAGGGTAAGACAATTTAGGAAATATTATGCATGAAAGTTCGGTTATAGTCTAGGCCATTTTATCTAATAACCTAGTTCCCTATAACCATGGCTCTGATACCAATCTGTAACACCCCAACCGATGGCGGAATCATCGAGGTGCCACGTAGTGACGATTGTTCAAAAGCTCATGGTACTAAAATGTAAATATTATTGAATAAACCAAAATTGTCTTACATGGAAACGGAAATACATTGTCTAAATGAAATGTAAATATTGAAATAACTGAATTAGAATAAAGCACTAAATGTCTCTTGTTAAAGCACTAGATCAAACTGCACCTGAAACATGTACAAAATAGATTTGGTCAACATATGAAATGTTGGTGAGCATTCCTAGTTTTGATATATGTAGTAGGTTAAAAAGTTATACAATTCAAGTGCAAGCTACAGTGCAAATATGTAAACTATGTATCATACAAATGAGCGAAATCAACCCTGTGACTGTATAATGTACTGTATGAACGGCGGTGTACTTATCCAATAAATGGATAAAAAGCTTAACACTGGCCACGGATTCTCCGATGAAAAAGGGGGAGAATCAATCTAGGCGGGTTGTCAATCCAAATAGCGCTATCCAATGTTAAGGTCGGCTTGTACCATGTTAATGATTTCACTAAGTACAAATGTAATCCACATGTATTGTCTAAGCATAAAGCACGTTGTAAGCAATGCACATAGTACTAGAATTGTATTGCAAAAATGTAAATTTGAATTTGAATTTGTAATAGTGTACATGTAACACCCCAAAAATGTATAAAGCAAAAAGGGGTAGGAATACTCACAGTTCACGTAATAACTTGAAATTGAACTTGAACAACGAAATATGTGTTGGAAATTATCTCAAAGGATCAACCTAAAGAATTTGATAATGTGTAAGGGAAATAGCTCTAGGATACATGTATTTCTAGGGCTTTGAATTGGGGATAAACGTTTATTTGTTTATTAAACAAATTGTTTATTAATTATGAGAAATTTAATAAATAAATAAATAAAAGTCTCTTTGTAAAATTTTAAGTTGAATATAGTCACAACTTAAGGTTTTAAGTATGAAAATAATTTTTATAAAATTATTTTCTTGAAAATAGAATATTTAATCTAATTATTTCAAATTGTCAAAATACGACTTTAATATCTAAAAATATTAAAATTAAAGAATTCCTGAATTAAAAATTGTATTTCAGTTCTAGATAGTTAGAAATAATTTCTATAAAATTTTGGTGCAAAAATATTGAAAAATGAATTTATTATGATTTATTTATGATTAAAACTAACAAAAATTAATTAAAAATATAAAAAGACCAGTTTTTCAGAATTAAAAATAATTTCTGAAATGTTTATTGTCATGAAAGTTTAGTGTAATTTTTGTGGAATTTTATAAAATCGTTTAGATATTTTTATTGAATTTTATAATTTTAAATGAATAAACTTGTAATATTTATAATATATATTAAATAAATTATTTTTGAAAAACTAAAAATTGGATGATGAACTTTATCATTGGAATAACATAAAATAAATTTTGTAGAATTTATAAAATAGTTTTAGTATTTTAAAACGATTTTAAAAAGAATGAAGATAATATATGTATAAATGATAACCAAAAAAAATGCTTGATCATGGTGGGACTCGAACCTGGGCCATAGGCCGGTTCAAGTCTTACCACAACTTGTCTCAACCAACTGGTCTATGGTTCGTTTTGTGATAGATTCTGATTTGAAATAATTATATACACAAGTTACAATGGTGTTCTTCCCCAAATTTATACAAATCGAGCCCTAGCTATTCAATAACATGATTTAACGATCAATAGCCCCTGTAATGTTGGGGCTATTGTTCGTATATGGCCGACTAACAAAACCTATACAAGAATTAGCACTTACAATGCACGGTTTCGTGATAATCACCAAGTCAACAGAAAAGTCAAACTGAGCATAATAAGCTTCGAAATTCGATTGTTAACAGGAATTGAGGGTGTGGAGGAGATGTTCGGCGAGTGTATGAAGGATTCTGAGGGTTAATTTATAGTGTACAAGTCCAGATGTTGATTTGGTAAGTTTTGACTCGGGTTAATGGTATATACGCGTGAATAGGCTCATTTTAAGGATGATTAGCACGAAATAATTATTGTAGTTGGCCGTGAATCATGTGATGGTCACGAACTAGTCAAAACACCTTCCAATAACAGCTTGATAGTGCGTCAATTAAGGGGTATTAGGATGTTTGACTAATGTTGTTGTGGTTGGATACCTTCGAACAGCAGCAGCAGAAGGTAATATCTGTTTGGAAGGCCTTTTATATAATTGGAGTTGGAAATAAATCAAAGTTGTGGTGTGGACCAAGTGGTGTGCACGCGTGTGTGTTGTGTGACCCGGCTCGGGTTCGAGTCCGGTGGGAAGCAAGGTTTTATTTTTTTGTTTTTAAACAAGGAGAGGGGAAAGGAAAAGGGCCGGTTCTGGGCCTTGTCTGATGGGCTTGGGCTCAGATCCTTGGGCTCAAAATACAACACAAGGTGGTTGGGTTTGGGCTTGTGAGTTGGGTTGTTTTAGGATGGATGGTTAATGTAGTGTCCAAAACCAACTCTATTATTTTTTTTTATTATCATTATTATTATTATTATTATAAAAATATATATATATATATATATATATAACAAAAAAGTGACGGATGTCACAGCATCCCCTACTTTTAGAAACTTCGTCCCGAAGTTATTAGAAACATAGGGTTATGGATGTTGGGGTAAAATTTAAGATAACTGTGGTTTGGAAAATTCGAATGATTTGGGTATGAGGTTTGAAGGGTGTGAGTTAAGGATTGGATTAGGTTCGTCTCGAATAATAAGGAGAATAAGAATCTAGTAAGACACTAAACTTCAAGTTTTAGGACTCCTAAAATAATTGCATGAGTTGATTGACTACAGAAAAACTAAATGAACTACCAAGTAACTAGAGTTTGTTCCTGGTCCGACTTCCAATCTCACTTTCAATGCATCATTAGTGTTTGTATACAGGGTGTACCGCAGCTAACCCACCACACCTTTGATACCTTGAAAACGTACTGGACGTCTTCCCAAAAACTCTAATAGAATTTCACACTACCCTAACGCACCTGTAAATTCATGATTACGTTCCGGACCGGAATCATCAATTTACCTTACATTAGGGTTTTAAGTCCTTCTATGATCCTATTCTAACAACACATTAACACAAGTAAATTTCACAAGAAGATGACACAACAAACACGTTGAGTTACAATGAGATGTTATCAATGAAATGAGGCTATGTAATAATGAGGTCAATTGCATGGGTTTGCAATGACTTGTAAGCATAATAGTATTTAAGTATGGGCTACCACTCGTCCGAGGAGCCCTTTAAATGAAATGTTTATCTGAGTTGCGTGGATAATGCAAGCAAATTTGTAAGTACTACAACCATTAAGTGTAAGTGTTATCTTAGTGGCCTATGGGAATAGTTTACGAGTATCATGAATAATTAAATGTTCAATGGATAGTCAAACTAAGGGAAAAATCAAGTTTCATATGACAAACAATGATGTTTTTAGAAAAGCTTTGGAGGATTAAATAAGTATTTTGATTTTCATGGAAGTCAAGACCAAATGTTTCAATAAAATGTAAGGTAGAGTCTGAAACTTATACGATATAAAATAAACGTAACCGAATTTGATAAATTTCCAATCTGTGTTCGTACACAATAGTATGCAAGGAATTTCTAGATATTGTATGCTAATGAGTGCGACAAAATTGGGTACAAAATGATAATAGGATCAAGAAAATGAAAACACGAGTATTGGATTCTCGAGTCTTGGGAAGATTTCATCCATGGCTTAACCGGTGGGATTAACGTCATCCTGATCGTCTGCTTCGTTGATATCGAAATTGAAAGCTTGTCCATGTGCCACCAGGTTTACATTGTTCAACTTGGGACATTGAGGTAGCATGTGGTTAGGGTCTCTACAATGATAACATGCCCGACCATTAGTAATCTGTAGTGGTTTCTGGGCAGCCGTTTGATGATTATCTCGCGTCCAATCTGTTACACGACAAGTAGTGACAAAGTGTCCAAACCTTCCACATCTAGTGCATTGACGACATGGAAGATTTGCAGGGTGATGATACTTGCAAGTGTTGCATTGAGGATGGATTCCCGTGTAGGCTTTCTTGATAGGAAGCTGAGTCACAGGATCCTCGACATCATGGTTCTGATTGTCGCCCATTCGTTTCTTAGAGTTCGACGCGGTAGTGGCGGCCTTTGCTAAAACAGTCTTAGATGATCCAACAGCATGGGTGGCTTTCTCAGCAGACGTCTTGGTGCCCTTCCTAACCAGGTTTCCTTTCCTTACATGTTTGTCTGTCAAAGTGGCTGCAAGTTGGATGGCTTCTTCTACCGTAGTGGACTTGCTCCCAGTGACTACGTCTTGTATCAGGTCAGGTAATCCCTCGATATATTTCTCGATTGCTCGAGAGACCGGGGTGACCATGTGTGGAACCAATATGCTAAGCTCATGATATCGGGTATTATACGCAAGATTCTCTCCACTGTCTTGTTTGAGCTCACGAAACTCATCCTCCAGTTTCTTGATTTCGTTCCTAGGGCAGAATTTGGCGATCATGAGTTCCTTAACTTCAGTCCAAGATAATGATAAAACAACATCGGCTCCTCGATTGCGTTTTTCGCCATTCCACCAGGTTAGCGCCTGTGACAACCTGCACCCTTCACTCTTCATAAATGTGCATAATTGGTTCCTCAACTATTTCAAAATTTTCATTTTTAACCCTTGTATTTTAATAGGACCAAAATTCACAATTTAATAAAACTTATAATTTTTATAAGTAAAAGTATGCACGTTTTATACTCACATCTACACCCGAGCACGTATGTTTCAGACCTTGATACTCAAAGCCCTTAATTTTCGGTCCTAAAACAACTTAGAAACAGAAGGAAACAAGTCTATAACTTAAAATTGATTAAATTAGAAAAAATATTTTTTTTAGCCCTCGCGGTCCGCTAAGACAGTCAAACAGTCAAAGTTCCAATAAAAGTCCTAGTCAAAAGTCATAGTCAAAGTCTCAGTCAAAATCCTAGTCAAAGTCCTAGTCAAATAGTCAATTCATCTTAAAACCTTACTTTATTGTGTTGACCAATTTTAAAGCCTAATTGAATCCAAAACTAGTATAAAAACCCACCTATGACCCATTACACTTTGCACCTCTAAATCGATTGTTTCAATTCGATTAAACTCTCCCTCATACCTTTCTTCTAAAGTATATTACTTCTACATTTGAAGCTTTGATTATAAGTTCTTGTAATTGGCGAATTGGAAGCAAGATATTTTTCCTATTCGGTTTCTTTTCTTCTAAATTGGACTAGTTTCGTTGTTGAATCTTTGGATTGCTCGCATTTTCAAGCTCGCTTAGTCATCTAGTCATTTGGCGAAAGTGAGTACTTCCTATCCCCTTTTTGCTTTTATTCATTTTTGGGGTATTACATGTACACTTATACAAATTACAAATACAAGTTCACATTTTTACAATACAATTCTAGTACTATGTGCATTTGCTTACAAACGTGCTTTATGCTTAGACATTACATGTAGAATACATTTGTACTTAGTGAAATCATTAACATTGTACAAGCCGACCTTAACATTGGATAGCGCTATTGGATTGACAACCCGCCTAGGTTGATTCTCCCCCTTTTTCATCGGAGAATCCGTGGTCATTGTTAAGTTTTTATCCATTTATTGGATAAGTACACCGCCGTTCATTTAGTACATTATACAGTCACAGGATTGATTTCGCTCATTTGTATGATACAAAGTTTACATAATTGCACTGTAGCTTTGCACTTGAATTGTATAACATTTTCCAACTTACTATATGTATTAAATCTAGGAATGCTCACCAACATTTCATATGTTGACAAAACCTATTTTGTACATGTTTCAGGTGCAGTTTGATCTTAGTTCCATAGCATTGGATTTTAGTGCTTGCTTTTAATAAGTTATTTCAATTTTCATGTTTCGTTCAGACTTTTGTATTTTTCCTATTTCATCTATGTAAGACAATTTAAATTATTCAATAATATATTTACATTTTAGTACCATGTGCTTTTGAACAATCGTCACTACGTGACACCTCGATGATTCCGCCATCGGTTGGGGTGTTACAGATTGGTATCAGAGTCATGGTTATAGGGAATTAGGTTATTCGAATTCCTTTTAGCCTAGTCTATAACCCAGCTTACATTCACGAGTCCTCTCGTGTTTATTTCCCTTTATCCTATTATTTTCTTTCAAGATATTTTCGCTATGATTCTTTCTCGTTATTCTTTCGGTGTGTTGTTTAAAGAAAATAAAATACTCGTATTTCACAAACGAAATGATATCACCAAGTTAGGAGTGACATCCATACCTTGGTGATTAGTTTCACCCCTCTATATGTTATTTATCTTAGGAATATATCTTTGAGATAGGAGTGACATCCACACCTCAAAGAGTATTTCTTTCAAAAAGGAACTTAACCACTAAGCTGGGAGTGATATCCTTAACTTAGTGATTGGTTTCATTCCACAATCGTTTTCAATTTTGAAATACATCTTTGAGTTAGGAGTGAAATCCAAATCTCAAGGATCTATTTTTGCATCACGTTTTTAAATCTCGCTAAAGTTTTGGAATTCACTAGTGATGGGGCATGTGCAATCTGGAAGGGTGAGCACCTGTATCCTGAGTTTTCTGTCTAGGCCTGGCATTTCGCATACATCCCAATCAGACGAAGGACCCGTATGCCGACCTGGGAACTCTCGGGATGAGCATTCACTTATAGGCTAAAGTACGCCCCCACAAGTCACTAGGAAATTTCAAATACTTGAGTTAGTCAAAGTTTCCTATGGAAACAATTCCAATGTTTTATATCATTGATATTTATGTTTGTTTATCATTTGAAGATTCCATTTAATCACTTGATGTTTCATATGCCATTATTCATTGATCATTCGCTTTTGAATCCCTTATCATCATTACTAAAACTTTTGTTCGATATATTATCGCATTGAAGATTACACTATTTCACTTATGCTCATGATTTTTACACTATAAGGTATTACTTGTTTTGCGTTAAAACGTTTTTACCCACGACTTAAGTTTTAAACTCTGTGTTTAACTTTGATCACATCCTGATTTTAGGAATGTTGCGTCATCATACAGTTAAAAATGAACATGGTTTTTCCAAACTTATTATTCAACCTGTTTTATATCTTCATGTTTACAAACTTACTTGATCGAAGTTACAGTATATCCCTAAATTATGACTTTTGTATCCGCTTATGCACCCACAATACTCTCAACACAATATATCCTCATATACCTAATACTAATATTGCTGCACCCAGTCTCCTAAGCCATAGCCAACTACCATTAGTTAGAACTTCTTAGTTAGACTAAACTCATACATAAATGCCAACCTACACGATACACACTAGTACACTACTCTCTAAAACGATTAATTTGACAACTTATTCTATAAGTCTTTTCACAAAGCCTATTTGCCAAATTAGAACACACTTTTCATACACCTTGTGCCTTGAAACAAATAGCCCGCAATGAGCCCAAAGAGATGCCTTAACGATCCTGCAAATAAATACTATTTCAATGTATAAATTTCGTAAAAGTTTGAAAATTTAAAAGGTTTCAAGTTTACCCAGTCTTAACGGGTAACACTTCGATTTTCTCAACATTTCATAACAATTAAAAATTTCCGACTTTTCAACCCACAAGTTAAAGAAATGTTTAAATACAGAAAATTTTATTTTTCCAAAATTCGTCAAGGCATCTGGGATCATTCACAACCTTCACATCATTTTAAATCTTGGTCTTTCGTAACACATTAGATTTACACACACTTCATGAAATGGTTTCATCTTGCATTTTATAAATTTGCATTGCATATTTTACAAATCAAATATAAATCTGCATGTTTTCATATAACGTATCCAATATATGTTTTCGGGAGGAATTTGCAACTAATAATATACCTTATAACACTTTTCAAACTCGACTTCTCGTAAACACATGAAAATGTGTACATACGAAATCTTTTCAAGTGAACCTCTTTTGAACTTAAAACATTCTTCGGTTTCCAAAAAGTTATCCTCATACTAGTAGACTATACGTCTGTTCTGCGCACATTCATTTACAGTAAATTTCATTATTATTATTATTATTTTCACCATTCTATTTATAGTTACGTTCGTACATTATCTTATTATTTTTGTATCATTCTTTTGTTGGTAGTTATTTTCACGCGTTATTCGCAACTATTCTCGCACTAGTTATTAGTAGTTATTCTTACAACACTATTCTTGAGCATTAATTTAACTCGTTTACTTTCATTTTGTGCAAATTGTGCAATTTACTCGATTTACGTTATGATATTCTTTCGGTCGAAATTTTATGCTATACTTATATACTTACATGAACGCATATTTGGTATGCATATTTTTTTTTTGTTGTGAGCAAAACCCTGTTATACTTTACATTATTTTGTTCATCATCATGGCCAACGAACATACTAATTGATAGCTCGTATGAGATCTAAGCCAGTTCCCATGTACGACTCGGTTCAGAGTATTCCTCTAACCCGAGGGGAACGGTGTAATCCTTAGAGTTTATCAATATGGTTGTTTAGAGCCCAATGATGTGAACAGAAAATTTACCGGTTAAAGATGAACCCGGAAGGTGAAGAACCCCTAATCATGTCTTATACTTACAAATTAATCTCATTACGGATAAGGGTGAACCTGAAAGGGGAAGAACTTCTAACCGCATCTTATACTTGAGCAGTATCTACTACTTAACACATTTTTGGTTGCACGCATTGTTTCTTGTATTACTTATGTTAGTGTTATGGAAAAGCATAGCACCCTAGTGTAAGGTAAATCGATGATTACGGTCCGGAACGCAATCATGGATTTACAGGTACATGGGGGTGGTGTGTGATTCTACTTAGGCTATTGGTAGACAATCAGTACGAGTCCAAAGTATCAGTAGTGTGGTGGGTTAGCTGCGGTACACCCTATATATAAGCACGAGCGATACTGCGGGAGCGGACTAGGAGTCTGACCAAGAACCTACCCATTACTATCTCTTTATTAGATCGTTGACTAATAGCTAGCATTTTCGATAAGAATGTTCTTACACGAGCTTCAATTCGACTTCCTAGAGTCTTTCTCTAGACCATCCACACAGAAAACACAAACTTTCTATACTCTTACACTCTTTGTTACTCGAAATCCTATTGCATGTCCTTAATAAAGTTCGGTCAGAAACTTCTCTAAAGTAAGGGAAGCCACTATAACACTGCCCTGCCCTCACCAGTTACATACTTTTCCCAAACCATGCTCAGTATAAACTCTTAATTCTCTAACCTTAGGTCAAACTTTAAGGATTTTCAAACTCTTATTTTGGGTATTAAACAACTACTTCAAATTTTGTCAAATCATGGCTGATGCATTTCTTAAAATCTACTTGTCTTTTTACAAATGTCTTTTGTTTCATGGAAACCTTCACTTGAAAGTAATTTCGGGACGAAATTTTCTAAAGTAGGGGAGACTGTGACAACCTGCACCCTTCACTCTTCATAAATGTGCATAATTGGTTCCTCAACTATTTCAAAATTTTCATTTTTAACCCTTGTATTTTAATAGGACCAAAATTCACAATTTAATAAAACTTATAATTTTTATAAGTAAAAGTATGCACGTTTTATACTCACATCTACACCCGAGCACGTATGTTTCAGACCTTGATACTCAAAGCCCTTAATTTTCGGTCCTAAAACAACTTAGAAACAGAAGGAAACAAGTCTATAACTTAAAATTGATTAAATTAGAAAAAATATTTTTTTTAGCCCTCGCGGTCCGCTAAGACAGTCAAACAGTCAAAGTTCCAATAAAAGTCCTAGTCAAAAGTCATAGTCAAAGTCTCAGTCAAAATCCTAGTCAAAGTCCTAGTCAAATAGTCAATTCATCTTAAAACCTTACTTTATTGTGTTGACCAATTTTAAAGCCTAATTGAATCCAAAACTAGTATAAAAACCCACCTATGACCCATTACACTTTGCACCTCTAAATCGATTGTTTCAATTCGATTAAACTCTCCCTCATACCTTTCTTCTAAAGTATATTACTTCTACATTTGAAGCTTTGATTATAAGTTCTTGTAATTGGCGAATTGGAAGCAAGATATTTTTCCTATTCGGTTTCTTTTCTTCTAAATTGGACTAGTTTCGTTGTTGAATCTTTGGATTGCTCGCATTTTCAAGCTCGCTTAGTCATCTAGTCATTTGGCGAAAGTGAGTACTTCCTATCCCCTTTTTGCTTTTATTCATTTTTGGGGTATTACATGTACACTTATACAAATTACAAATACAAGTTCACATTTTTACAATACAATTCTAGTACTATGTGCATTTGCTTACAAACGTGCTTTATGCTTAGACATTACATGTAGAATACATTTGTACTTAGTGAAATCATTAACATTGTACAAGCCGACCTTAACATTGGATAGCGCTATTGGATTGACAACCCGCCTAGGTTGATTCTCCCCCTTTTTCATCGGAGAATCCGTGGTCATTGTTAAGTTTTTATCCATTTATTGGATAAGTACACCGCCGTTCATTTAGTACATTATACAGTCACAGGATTGATTTCGCTCATTTGTATGATACAAAGTTTACATAATTGCACTGTAGCTTTGCACTTGAATTGTATAACATTTTCCAACTTACTATATGTATTAAATCTAGGAATGCTCACCAACATTTCATATGTTGACAAAACCTATTTTGTACATGTTTCAGGTGCAGTTTGATCTTAGTTCCATAGCATTGGATTTTAGTGCTTGCTTTTAATAAGTTATTTCAATTTTCATGTTTCGTTCAGACTTTTGTATTTTTCCTATTTCATCTATGTAAGACAATTTAAATTATTCAATAATATATTTACATTTTAGTACCATGTGCTTTTGAACAATCGTCACTACGTGACACCTCGATGATTCCGCCATCGGTTGGGGTGTTACAGATTGGTATCAGAGTCATGGTTATAGGGAATTAGGTTATTCGAATTCCTTTTAGCCTAGTCTATAACCCAGCTTACATTCACGAGTCCTCTCGTGTTTATTTCCCTTTATCCTATTATTTTCTTTCAAGATATTTTCGCTATGATTCTTTCTCGTTATTCTTTCGGTGTGTTGTTTAAAGAAAATAAAATACTCGTATTTCACAAACGAAATGATATCACCAAGTTAGGAGTGACATCCATACCTTGGTGATTAGTTTCACCCCTCTATATGTTATTTATCTTAGGAATATATCTTTGAGATAGGAGTGACATCCACACCTCAAAGAGTATTTCTTTCAAAAAGGAACTTAACCACTAAGCTGGGAGTGATATCCTTAACTTAGTGATTGGTTTCATTCCACAATCGTTTTCAATTTTGAAATACATCTTTGAGTTAGGAGTGAAATCCAAATCTCAAGGGCCGGTTCTGGGCCTTGTCTGATGGGCTTGGGCTCAGATCCTTGGGCTCAAAATACAACACAAGGTGGTTGGGTTTGGGCTTGTGAGTTGGGTTGTTTTAGGATGGATGGTTAATGTAGTGTCCAAAACCAACTCTATTATTTTTTTTATTATCATTATTATTATTATTATTTTTAATATTATTATTATTATAAAGAAAAAATATATATATATATATATATATATATATATATATATATATAACGAAAAAGTGACGGATGTCACAGACTCAGACTGTTTCGACCCGGCCGGGCCCGGTAGCGACCCGTACCGTTTCAACCCAACCGGGCGCGGTAGCGACCCAGACCGTTTCAACCTGACCCGCTCCGTAGCGACTCGGACCGTTTCGACCCGGCCGGGCCCGGTAGCGACCTGGATCGTTTCGACCCGACCGGGTCGGTAACGACCCAGGCTGGTTCAACCTGACCCATCCCGTAGCGACCCAGACTGTTTCGACCCGACTGGGCCCGGTAACGACCGAGACCGTTTCAACTTGACCCGTCTCGTAGCGACCCGGACCGTTTCGACCTGGCCGGGACCGGAAGCGACCCGGACCGTTTCGACCAGACCGGACCCGGTAACGACCCAGACCGTTTCAACCTGACCCGCCCCGTACTGTTTCGACCCGACCGGGCCCGTTAGCGACCCGGATCGTTTCGGCCTGACTGATCCCGTTAGCAACACGGACCGTTTCGACTCGACCGGGCCCGTCAACGACAAGACCATTTCGACCCGAACGGGCCGGTCAACAACCTAGACCGTTTGGACTCGATCAAGCCCGCTAACGACTCGAACCGTTTCGATGAGATCGGTCTCGTTAACGACCCGTGTTGTTTCAACATTGCCGTTCGTTAACGACCCGAACGGTTTCGAACCGATTGGGGTGGTTAACAAATGCAAAAGATATAATTTTTTGTTTTTAATGACATTGATTTCTATGAGGTATCAACTCTTTTGGTGTTGAGTGGGTTTTAATTCAGATTTGTATATGGTTATCTAAAATACTCATCCTGACCCAATTGTTTTTTTTGACATACCCATTCTGACCCACTTACTTATTTCCTACAATTAAAATTACTCATCCTAACCCCTTTGAAAATTATACTAAACCCATTTTAACCCACAAGATCAAATTTTAAATCCAAAACAACTCAAACTCAACTACACAGGTTGAAATTGCGAGGTATAGTTTTAAGGATTATTTGAAAGCTTTAACATCAACATCACATAGATGATCATTAACAAGTAAGAAATCATAACATTCAATACAAGTAGTGTTTTGTACTAAAGTAAGTTTTAACGTCAGATTCATAAACATTCTTTCATGATGATCTAAAATCAAACACAAAAACCTAATTTTAAGCATCCACATTGCTATACAATCAACAGTTCAACACACCCGTGCATCACACGACACACACCCACTCTTTTAACAACAAAATCTTCCATTTTCTCATGGTTTACTTGTTCAAAAACCCATTTGATTTGGATGAATATACAAGATTAGGAAAAAGGGTCATACCTTGATGAACGCTAGAATTTTAGGAAGATTTAAGGTTTGTTTTTCCTTGTAGAAACCTACTCTTGCTTGCATCTCCACTCAAAACGCTCCTAATTTGTACTTACAAGCTTTCAGGGAGGCGGCTTATGGGTTTGTTTGGCAAAACTAGCTGGTGGCTGTAGTTTTTTTAAATATATTTTGGTGTTTAGCAGAATAGCTGAAGCTTTTAATAAAATGTATAAAATGACCAAAATGAACATAATTAAAAGCTTGTATGCATGTTTTTTTTATTTTTTTAATGGTAGAATAGGCATTTATGTCATTTTATTCATTAAAAACTTGTAGCTAGTATGAGTTTTTTCTTAAACGTTAGTACTAGTAGCGTTTCAATATGTGTGTGTATATATATATATATATCCATTTCTAGATTTTTAAAGTTAATCGGGTCATCACCAACGCTCGTTTTGGTTGATTATCGCAGCACGATTTGGTTACTTTTCCAAGAATAATCCAATGCAAACAAATGCATTAATTGGCTTTGCTAGAATGTAAAAGACCTTAATTAGTTAAAATTAAGTCCATTGATGTTTAATTATGTTTAACACGTTTTATTACAGTACGAATAAGGTCCTAAAACGACAGGTGTCACAATTACCAAGTTCAATATTAACAAATTAAAATATTTTTCTAAAGAAAGAATAATGATAATAAGTGTTGTTTTTAGTAATTTATGTGACATTTATATATTTATTGTGGTTGGATAATTTGAGTTGTAAAAATAACATATGTCAATTAATAAACAAGAAAGGTGGTATAAAAAATCCAAGTTTTAGTTCTTAATTTTAGATTATGATGTGACACCCGGCAAATTCTGGTTAACAACGTTGTCTAGATTAAAGTCTACCTTAGCGAGTCACGCGTATATTATACTTAACTAGGGTTAGCTAGATAGCTAGATAGGACATACGTGCATTGTTGTGAGTTAATATGTGATTACATGATTAGTGAACCTCGGACGTTGGTGAATAACGAACTTATGTGTCTCTGTGATAGTTGATGAACTTATGTGAAAACCATACGTGATTATGTGAACCTAAACCGAATACGTTAATAAAAATCACTAAAAGTGGAGTATGAGGTTGATTAGGGTCTTAACGCATGGGGTTGCACTTGTTACGGTCCGAAATAACGAAAACGTCAAAGGATAACGCGTCGGGTGATGAAACGAGACACGAACGAGGGCCTCGGGCCTGTGAGCGGCCGCTCACAGGGCCCGAGCGGCCGCTCGCTCATGTCTGACGGGTTTAAACCGCCTTAAACTCTTATTTAAGCATCCTTAACCCCCATGCAACCCCTAAACTCAACCCTAATCGCCCCCTTTCTGCCCCACACGAATTATTAACCCTAAACCACCTGCTAAAGCTCAAGAACATCAATCGGGAAGCTTGGAGAGCGTTCGGTTGGTTGTTTTGGAGTGTTTGTGGTATAATCTTCATTCCCTTATGTTTTAATCTTCTTTAAATTGTTTTAAAACATCAAAACCTTGTTTGTCCAGGTCTGAAAGTATTTTATAAAAGTTAAAACATGATGATTACGAAGATTAAAAGGGTCAAGCACATTGTTATATAATGAATGTTATATGTTTTGCATAATTATGCATGTTCTTGATGTTTTAGACTGCTAGGGTTTGTGAATAATGATGTTTGTGATGTATAATTAGGGTTTTGATCAGATGTGGTTCTTACTAATGTTGTATGATGATTATTAGGTGTTATTGATTGATAATATGCAACTAGGGTTTGATATAATTGATAATATTGCATGATTAGAATCTGGACAGATTCTGAATGTCGACTTGTAGGGTCTGTTTCGAGGCTTGAAAATAATTGGTTTGATCGATTCTTTGCACGAATAGATTGTACATAGTCTTAGCTTTTTAGAATGGGCAAAATCATCTGATTTGGATGTCGTTTGATATGTTTTTGGAATTTTCATTTAAAATAGGTCAGGTCAGAATTTCGGGTATCAAACTGAGTCAACTTTGAAACATCATAAATCAAGTTTTATAAAGAGTTGGGTTGTGAAATTTTTACAGAAGGTTAATATTGGAGTAATATGAGTTTTCCAAGTGGATTCATCCCGTTTGGATGAATACACAATTTTTGGGAATTTATCTACCAAACTGACCTGTTAGGAAGGTTTTCTGAACATAGATGTATTAGACGAATTTTAATTATTTTTTTGTTTGGATTTAAGACAAAACAAAAATAGGTATTGTTAAGTGAATCCCAAAGAAAATTCAGTAAAAATTTGGGAGGTTAACTCACTGATTTGCTATTTTAAATAAATTCGTTTTGATGGCGCACAATCTGTCATGAAAACACAGATTGTGTATTATGTGCTTATGTGATTAATTGAGGTCTTAGGTGGTATGGAATTGACATGTAACTGAAGTACACTTGTCTGAGACACATACGGAATGTAGAAACTAATTGTAACCAACGTATTCACCAACGGGTCCGTAGGATTTACTTATGCATGTAGAATCACTAGGTGTCACTTACACGCTTTTGAACATTTAAAACGCCTTGGACAAACGAGTTATATGGTGTAATGATATTACGCCTATACTCACTTAATGACACTGTTATTAGGGTGTCGGTAGCATATATTACTTGCTGTTCGGATTCTTTGCTTGCACGTTAAGGTGAGTTTACGGCCCCTCTTTTAACTGGTTTCACTTTTTGGGGGAGAAAACATGTGTTAAACTTATGTTTTTGTAACAACTGTCATACTATGGGTTTCTATGGTTTACTATACGATCTTTGGAAGTCCCGGGGGAAACCATGAATGTGCGGGTTAGCACAACGGGGAAATGTGAATAGATCTATTGGAAGTGACCAACCCCGCTCGTCGGCTTGGAGGGCCGGGCGAGTGCATATTGTCTCAAACAGGAACAGGTTTACTATTCGGGCACAACATCTGGTTTGCGAGTTAGTAATGGTTTTCCAATTGTTGTAGTAACAAAACATACGCCTAGCTAGCGTACTTTGGTTTGCAAATTGTTATAGTATGGACAGGTTGAACTTGGTACTTTAATTACAAACTTGTAAACTCACCAGCATTTTTGTGCTGACGTAACTCTTACATGTTTTCTCAGGTCGCTAAGGTAGCACTATGGAACTAGGGCGCACGCGTCTGCACGGCGTCTAGTTAGGGTTGCATGGTTTTCGAACATTAAATAATTTGGTTTACTTTTGGATTATGTTTTGAGAATAAGCTTCCGCTGTATTTGGGGATTTTAAACTATGTTTTTGAAATTGCATATGTACATTTAGATTTGTTTATTGTGATCGTTGACTTGGATCCTGGTTTGTCATGCGCCTCGCGGTAAAACTCTGCAAGTGGATTTTGAGGGTGTGACATATGATTGGTTACACGTCGTTTTCCTTTTGTATTATTTGTCTCATCCATGCTGGCGTACTACCACATGGCATCCACGGGTAGTTTATCATAGTCAGTTGGTTGTTTTGGGTTTAAATATGGGTGCCTCCTCGACCCGAGGGCCCCGGAACATATCTCTTCATCTAAATTTCTAGTAATATGCTCCAAACTGACTTATTTGAACAAGTCTTAATGAACGGGTCTTTTAGAAAAAGCGGTATACATTATTATCTATATTAATAGAATGGCACTTCTACAGTAAACATATTTGATTGGTTGTTTGTGACAGCAAGCACTCATAAGTTGCCATGTGGCAAGAGCAACTTTAGGGTTTTTTTTTTTTTTGTTCTGTACGTAATGTTTCTTTTCATGTTATATAATTTGGGATAACAAATTGTGGTCACAAACTAGAAAGAAATGGAGTGGTGATTCTATTCACAATTTAACTTCTACATCTTTTAGCTATTTACACTAATTTTAACTTTTAGTTATTTATTTACTTCATTTGTTTTAGTTATTATTTGTTGGTATTTTGATTTTTTTATATTATTATTAAATAAATTATTTTAACCGTCACAAATTTTAGCACAACAAGCATTACCCACCTTACTATAACACACTCTTACAAGATAAATGCTAAACGTAGCGAAGCGTGAGGTACAACACCGTATTCGTAACTAATACTAAAAGAATTATCGTTGCATCGCGCGAAAGAATGCGAAAAAATTGTTGCTCATGGTACTACTAAAAACTCATGCACAATAAATGCGCCCTGCGGCGAAGCGTGAAGTAACTAATACCTAGGGGTGCAAACGAGCCGAGCCGCTCGTGAGCTACTCGAGCTCGGCTCGGTAAAAAGCTCCAAACGAGCCGAGCCTTATCCAGCTTGAGCTTGGGCCTAGTGTAATATTAGGTTTTTTTTTAATATTTACCACTCATTTAAAGTTGTTTAGTAAACGAGCCTGGAGCTCGAGGAAGACTTATCGAACTCACGAGCCTAAACGAACTATTATTTATATTGTTTTTATTCAATGCATTAACTAATTCATAATTAACGAGCCGAGTCCGAGTCCGAGCTCGAGCTCTTATGGGCCGAGCTCGAGCTCAAGCTCTTATGGGTAAATCGAGCTTCAGCTCGAGCCTGATCGAGGTCCGGCTCTGCTCGGCTCGTTTGCACTAGTAAGACCTAGTTGACACATTATTAAAAGGGAAAATCACCAAAATAGCCCTTTGACCAAGTGACTTACCAAAATGGCCCCCTCCCGTCTCTTTGGAGAGACGAGTCACACATTCCAAGACGTCTCAAACGTCTCCTGAGACGTCTTCAAATATAGCCAATAACTCACCACCACGTCATCACACTCTCTCCTTTTCTCCTCACTCTCTCTCTCTCTCCTCTTTAATACCCCTCTGTCTCCTCACTCTCTCTATCCCTTTCTCTCTCATCTCACTCCCCGTTTTAACTCAGAGCTATTCATCTTCATCATATCTCTAAAAAAACCCCAAAAAACAAACACAGAAAACGAATTACACAAGAAAACACAGGTACACAACCATCGGAGACGTCACCGGATATAACCAACAACACAACAGATCTACACAAATCAAGCAATCGCTCTCTGATTATCAACGAAAAGAAGAAAAACCAGGATGCTCTGTTTCGACGAAAAACCTGCAACTCGACGGAAAAACCATATATCTTAACCGAATCCCACAAAACAACACGGAAATGCCTATTCTATTAACGGAATACCTATGCTAGCCGGATTACACAAGAAAAAACGAGGTACGCAACCATCGGAGACGTCACCGAAAAAACACAGCGCGAGACGTCACTGGAGACGTCACCAGAGAGGCCTGACTGCTAAAACGTCTCTATCTTTACCGGAGACGTTTGGCAGGTGGGAGAGACACGTGTCGTCACCTAACTTGTCCAAACCGGAAACGTCTCGGGAGACGCCTTAGGTGCCTCAAACTTGGTGACCCGTCTCTTCAAAAAGACGGGATGTGGCCATTTTGGTAAGTTACTCGGTTAACAGACTATTTTTGTGATTTTCCCTTATTAAAATCCCATATTTCAAAAAAAAAAAAAAAAAAAAAAAAAAAAACCCTTACATTTTGGTGGGCTAAAAATGTTAAATGTAGAAAAAGAGAGAGACCGATAACGTATTACGATTCATCCATACCCTCCCTCTCTTTCTTCAAGTACCCACCACCTCACTATCGGGAGCAAACAGACAGACACATGGAAAACAACGATGGCTCACCTTTCAAAATTACAATATTGCCCTCCTCAAACAACCGGCGGGATAGATAACCATGTCGCCGGCCACCGAACAAATCTCTATGGCGGTTGAGATTCCGGCTCCGATTATCTTGTCAAGGTTCGTTTACCTCTTTTTACTTTTTATTCTATATTATATCTATATGTTTTTTTTATTATTAAATTAGGTCTTGTGACTGCTCTTAACCCTCATTTCACCAGTGAAAAAACCAATATTATTATCACAAGTCACCTTATTTCTAATCAGTCACTGAATTTAGAATTGTAGCTAGAATTGTGTGTGATTGTGCCAAATAACCGTTTTAATCTCAACTGTTAACAGGTTGCAGACATTATTCTCTGTTGATTTTATTTATTTTACTTGCAACTGTGTAAGATTGTATTTTCTTCAAGTTTTTATTGATCCTCCGTTATAAACGTTGACCGCTCCATATTGGAATTTAGTGGGCTGCAGATTACACTTAGTATTTGATACAGGGAAGAAAAAAATATTTGTTTTGAAAGATTGATGATAGTGAAATAACAGTTATTTGGATCAATGATAGGGATATAAATGCGAGAAAATATGGTTTCCGTTACTTGAAAGTGGGTATGGACAAAGAGGATTGCTCTTTAGTTACATGGTATGATGATATCTGATTACTCGGATGCTTCCATATGGACCATATTGTATCTAAAGTTCAAAGATACTAGATTTATAAGACCCCTTGGTTGTCTGTGAGTCATTGTTTCGAAAGCTCTACCACCCGAGGATGCTAGTAAGAAGCCATGGCTCGGAAAGCAGGGTAATGAGTAATGACACTCTCTAGAAGTTCTTTTTAAGTAAAGGAATCTTGTCATAGAGGCTTTTTCATAACTTCATGGAAGACGAGATCTCAACCGTTGAAGAAGTTGCCATTTGGTTATTGGTGTACCGTTTACTTGAATTGATTTTCTTTCCACCGATAAATGAATAATTTGATATTAAAAGGGACTATTTTGTTGAAGAGTTATTATTATTAAGACGCGTTGGAAGCTCCACATGTGAAACTAGATTTTGTCCGTTTTTTTTATTTGCATCAAGATTAGAAGAGGATTGTTGAGGTTTACACTAATATCTTTATAACAGGGATGCCCACGGCGCTAGTATTGCTATTTCATCTTTGTTCGTTCATGTTACCCCAAATTGACTCCCAGTGAAAAATAGTTTGGGGCTTCAAGATTTTGTTGTTAAAAGCTACCCTTATTTCATTAATATTCTCGGTTTTCTAAGGCAACAAACGTTGCTGGGGCTTTACTAAGTTTTTTCAACCAAGTTACTACTATCATTATTAGTACTTTTTGTATGGTTGTTGCTTTGATTTCTTTTGTCACGTTTTATGTTATCTGGATTACTATATTCTACACGTCAAAAAGGATTTTGGAGTGGGGGTCAATGGGAGCAACCTCTCTACCCTCTGGGCCTGAGATAGACGAAATGTTCACCCTCATCCCACCCTTCCCAGACTCTACCAATAGCTTTGTTATGCGTGGGATTTTACGTTTGTTTGTTACTTGAGTTTAAGCTTAGGTTCTGTACAACCTCTATGTTAAGTTGTCAACCACAAGTTTTATGTGTATGGAATTTTAAGAGGTTTCAGATTTAAATTGATCACCAAAAAAAGGACAAGGTTGACCTTAGAACGTCAACATTCCTTAAAGAGTTATTATGATCGATTTATTGTTAATGGTGGAAAGGACACATGTCATGCTAGCTGAATATAGTCTTTTTTTAATCTTTCTCTCAAACTCTGAATATACTTGTTGGGTTTAATTGAAGTCATTATCACATCCATAGAACTCTGTTGTTTTCTTGGAGTCACCTTCATTTGATAATAGCAGAGACGTAAAATTGATTCTAATCAGATACAATGATTAGTTTGACCTTAAGATAGCTTCTTTTTGTTAAAAGGTTTACTATTAGGACTTTAGGAGAGGTGGAAATGACGCATGCCATGCTAGCTAGATTATGTCCGTTTCTTAGTATTCCTCGAGACTGTAATAGGTTTAGTGTGATATCTTTTTGAATTCCATAGAGCTTCTCAAGTGTGATATAATAGTCTGGGGCTTAGGAATTTCATAAATAAAAATACCTAACATTTGGAAGACTTGATATTCTAAGAGACATCATCTGGTGGGATTTCACGTTATCCTATCATGTACATGTACTGAACTAAAGCTTTATGTATATGAAATTATTAGCCGTCTAGACATTAGATTGATATTACGTCGAATAAATAACAAGTTTAGCCACAAAAGTCATCTTTTTGTAAAGAGTATCTATAACTAGGAGTGGAAAAGACATATAACATCAGCTGAATTTTCACGTATTTCACAGTTTTCCTGAAGTCTTATTGACTTGCATGGTTTATTATGATCCCATTATTGTAAGTTTATCTATCTGTTGCATGAGTTATTAGTTTTACACATGATGGAATTTGGAAAGGACACATGTTAAGTAAGCTAAGATTTCTTCTGTGTATTGATTTTCCTCGTGATATGAATAGGGTTGTTAGGTTTTAATTTAATTTCATTTCAAGGTTGACCCGTACCCCATCAAGCTTCGGAATCGGGTACTCCACCCATTTGGGCGTCCCCGTGCATTATAGATATTTGATATATTAGGACTGTCGCTTTATTTGTAGTTAGATTTTTCGTTACTTTACCGAACTTTAAATCTTCTAAATAGGCGTCCAGGTCTAATGTTTCTAGAATTCTAAACAAGTTCAAATTGATTTCACATCTAAACAAGTTTCTTTTTCATGTCCAGAGAATTCTTCTAAGAAATAATTGAGGCATTTCTGGGGTAAAACTATCTTAATTCTGTGAGATTTTTAATTTTCGGTATAACATCAACTTGTGACCGAATTTCACTTGGATTTGTTTATCGTCTTGCTGAAAATTGAATCTTTTAGACTGTTCATGCTCTCTAGGCTAACCCCAGACATTATGTTTTTGGAATTTTGATTTTGAACAATTTCATTTTGATTTTCCATCCAATGCTTACCAGTTTCACATTAAATGTTTTTTTTTTTGTTGTTGAAGACTTGTTATTAATTATGATGGCGTTTTTATATGAAATTCTACACCTCAATAGCTTTTGTCACTTAAAAGAGCTCAATAGACATTAAAAGGAAATTAATCTAAAAACTTCCAAGTAGAATCAAGAGAAAAAGGGCGGACTTTAGTTAGTGTGACATGCCACACGTACACGTGCCTTCATCACACTAGCTGAATTTCACCGTTTTCCAGATTCCCCTTGATGCATATGTTAGGCTTTATTATGGTATCTTTTCATGTCTTTGACTCTTTGAGCTCTGGTGAGTGTTAATTAATTCGTGGCTTGGGGGTTTCTGAGATAAAACTGAATTAGTTTTGTAAGATTCTTAACTTTCTGAAAAAAGAGTCACTTCCTTGTGAAATTTCAATTAGATTTTTGTATCGCCCTACTGAACCTTGAATAAATCGAATAGTTCTCCGGACTATTAAGGTAAAACAAAAAACATAAAGTTTAAGAGGGTTTTTTTTCCATCCCATTGATGACTAGTTTGACCTTATAAGCGCTTCTTTTTTGCTGAAGGGTTACGATTTGCACAAAATTCCTAAGCCCCATATTATTTATGGCTTGAAGAGCAATATGGACTTGAAAGGAAGTTAAACAAAAACCCAAGAATCCAATTTGGATCTTGAGAAACATTGAGAAAAGGACGAACTTTAGCTAGCGTACACATCTAAACGTCTTCCATTATACTGGTTGAATTCCGTTCTTTTCCTGATTTTCTTAAGACTTTAATTGTACTTTTGGTTTTTAGTTTAATTTCCTTTTTTTCACTCATTTACCTATTCAACGTGTTACATAATTTGGGGCTGGGGTTTATTGGGAAAAAAATGCTTAATTCTGTAAGTGACTTAGTTTTCTGAATAGCATTGCCTCGTTGTGGAATCACACTTGGATCTTTCTATCACCTTACCGAACTTTGAATCTTTTCAATGCGTTATGACATCTAGGCTAATCATATATGTTTCTGAAAGTTTAAATTGATTACCATTCAATAAATGACTAATTTGGGACGGCTGTTTGTGTTGAAAATTTACTATCTTTAGACGTGATTATGTAAGTGGGTAAAATACATGTGTCACACCAGCTGCTGAAGTTCGTCCTTTTCTCCATTTTTCTTAAATCCGGAGTAAATGTATATATTTAGTTTAATATTTTTTTCACATCCGTAGGCTCTTAAGTGTTAAATAGTTTGGGGCTTAGGGATTGTTTGCTGAAACTCTAAATTAGATATAACATCCTTGATTTCCATGGATAACTTGTCCATAGAAGTTTCAAAGAGGTTGCTTTCTGGGCATGTTAACTCTATGTATGAAGAGGTAATAATTTATGTATATGATCTTGCATTTGTATTACTTTAGATTTTTCATAATATTGGCAAGAGGATCTTAATTTATGTTCTATTTGGAATTGAATTTGGGGCTGTTTGGCAACATTAACGATTAGTTTTTAATTGAATCTCTGAAAACATCAACTCAGATTTTTTATACAAAAAAATAATAAACTGTAGGACCTGTATGTTTATTTATTATTTATTTTTGGTTATTTTGCCTGAGATGTCATTGTTGTATACCTTTGCAGAGTGATGTAGATGATGTGTTTTATGGATATCGTAGTCCAAGAAGCAAATGCAGTGCTGATCAACTTGCTGAAATGATCAAATCATTTTGTGTTGAAGCGGAGCGGGAAATCTCTGAACTCGAAGGTTACAGGTAACTTCCCACTCTATGAAACTCAGTATAGTTAATTCTTGTTTACACTTTATTTGTATTGGTTCCTGTTTAATATATGAACTTGCAGCAAACTCCCTAATATTGATTTCGTAATGACTTCTAAACTGGCACGAAGCATCAAAGCAAAAAGTATTTTGTAAGCAACTATAAATTGTTATCATTATTATTATTATTGTTGTTGTTGTTGTTGTTGTTTGTTGTTGTATTTTTCGTTGCACGAGACATTTATTATGTTTTTTCGCTTGTGGTTGTTGCAGGATTGGTGCTAAGAATGTGAGAAGTTCGTGTGTGTATGTTATTGAAGCTTGCCTGGTTTCTGATGAGGAAACGTAAGGGTTACGGTTTATCTTTATTAATACGACATAGAACTACGCTTTTTGCAATTACTCACTCTTTATAATGCAACCGCTCTAAGTTGTTTTGAAAGATTTGTATATTTAGTGGCATTTATTGTTTTATAATGCCGATAGCTATTTAACTCTCATATAAACCATCATCTGTATTTTAAAAAAATCAAATCAATATTCATACTCACCATTCAAATGTGTACCCTTTCTGGGATCTTGCAGTTTATCATATGCTGTTGTAGGTCTGCACAATGTGTTCAAGCGAACTAAAACGCGTTTTGAAACCTACTTGGAGGTACATTGCATTTTATGATCTGTATATATATTGACTGGTCTTGGATCATGCTATATCTATGTCTTCAGCCTTCCTTTATTTCGGATATATATCGAATTCATTTCGGATATATATCGAATTCGTTTCGGATTAAGTTTGTAGTCTTGGACTCTTGGTACTTAGAATTATTTTCCCTATTTTATTCACATACTAATAAACATGATATTTATATATCATGGTTATCACCTCTTCAGGATCATGAATAATAAACTTTTATATGGTATGCTTTATATATTTTGTTTTCAACAGGTTGAGATACACCATAAGCAGTTATGTATGCTTCATCTAGAGTCTAAACTGTTGCCCACGAGATTAAACATAATTAGGATCAATATCTTGGATGAACAAATCTGTGCAGGGACTCTGATAAGAACAGAGGGTGGGAAACGAGCGAGATAGACACACTAATATTGTTTCCACACAATAACACAGTAAATAGGATGGCTATTTATAGCCTTTACATTGACGGTTAATTAACTGTTCTACACAATCGACACAACTAATTCTTTAACCGGCATGTCTGTTACTTTGGCGCCATTTTCTTCCTGCTTTGACTTTAATTATCCTAAGTTTGATTAACATTATCTTTAATTACCTTCCAACATAAATAAGTTTGAAAATTAATTTTGACGTAGAGTTATTATTTTTTTGTCAAAACGGTCCTATTCTAATGCGTCTCTTTAAAGATTTTAATGTTGTTTTATTGTTTCTTTCAGATGTGGAATCGAATCGTTGAAAAAGAGAAGCAACTGGCAGAAGCAAAGAAATGAGAGATGCATGTTTATATCTTATGTTAAGCTATGAGTTTTGTTGTGTTCAAGATTTTCATACTGTTGTCAAGTTGTTGCTGTAGAATGGTGTTTTTTTATATATTATTATGAAGTGTTTGATTTGTTATTTGTGATGGTGATTGTTTCTTGCTGCTATTTATTTCGCTTTCACCCAAATGTCTGTATTTTCTTGATATGCAGGTGACCCAAATGTGGCTGTGTTGGGATTTCTGTGTGATATGTGACATGTTTTATGTACATGATATTTATGTGGCATGTGTTGTGTGCATAATATTTATGTGGTATTATGTGATATGTTGGCATGTGTTGTGTATATGATTTTTATTTTTTATTTTTTTTAGGTTTTAACTTTTTTTATTTTTTATTTTTGAGTAATAATATATATATTTCCTAACCAATAACTCTTACAAGTGGGAGGCGGGTAAACGAGCAACAAGTTGCGCCGCTACCCCCTTTTGAATAGAAAAACCTACTCTATAGTTATGATTAATGAGTATATCAAAACCAGCTATTTTGAATGAAAAGTGGCCGATTGACGATGTATGGACAGAATGAATATCGGTGCTAATCAGTTTCTGAAAGCAAATGTTCTGAGCGGCAATAGTGTTATTTTTTTGGTATGATTGGTGGATTGCGGATGAATCCTTAATGAAGAAATTTCCTCTGCTGTGTACCCTCGAAAAGAAGCGAACGTGCTTTGTTTCTGATCATTTGAAGGCTGATTCGCAGTCTTTCAGCATTGTTTGGGACTGGAAGAGATCTGTCTTTGGCCGAGGAACAGCAGCAACTCGATGATATTTTGCTGTTATTGTAGGACGTGGAGTTGCTTCCTGGTAATGATAAATGGATCTGGGCGGCCTGGGGTACTACAGGTTTTTCGGTTACGAGTATGAGGCACTGTCTTTTTGAAGCGTCCAACGTCTTACCGGTTTCCTCCTTTCGGTTACGACTTATTACAATAAACTAATATTTTGTTGGTAAAATAATTTATATAAGTTATTGAATAAAAAAATAAATTGTGCGAAAATAAATAAATTAATGTCCATAAATAAAATAAAAATACATTTTTTTTATTATTTTACCCAATTATCACATTTAACATCAATCAAAGATTAATAATAAAAGTAGCTGTCAAAATATGGTAAACAAAACAAGAACTAAATGATTTTATTACTGGAAAGACTAAAGAATACAAAAGACAAGGAAATGATTACACAATCAAAACCCTAAAATACTCAGAAGATCATTGACTGATGATCTCTGTAAACAAACAACTCTCAGGGACTGTTTGGTAGCCTCTGAATGGTTATTAAGAGGCTACATCTGAATGGTTCATAGTCTCTTAATGGTTAAAACGTAATTTTAAGTATGGACAGTTAAGAGGTAATATCTTAATGGTTGCCTCTTAACCATTCAGACTTAAGGTTACCTCTTAACCATTCAGAGGTTATGGACCATTAAGAGGTACCATCTGAATGATCATTAAGAGGCTACCAAACAACCCCTCACTCTCACACTGAGATCATTGACAGATGATCTCAAACAAAACAAGGACTCAAAGAATCAATGATCATTAACATATGATCTGATCTAACCCTAAATCTGAGAGAGAACAACAAAGAGAAAAGATGACTCGTGCTAAAAAACTGAAAAGGAAGCACGAGACAAGGCTTATATAGCCAACTAATAAGGCTCGGTAACAAACACAACCGAAGCAACACGAGCCGTAGATCATAAGAGAGAAAACACAAATATAAAGGCTCGGAACCATTGGATCATCAGGTTTGTGGATTGCCAGCGTGGCAATCCACTCTTTTGACGAATGGGCCACCAGCTAGACTTGAACTGTCTTGGACTTAATCCTGTTGGGCCTTGACTTTATCTTCAATCTGCTGGACCACGATTGTTGCAATAATCCATCTACACTTCTGGACTTGTTGTGGGCCGATCCAACATACTCAAAACATAAACACATAAAATACCTTAAGTTAGTAAAAATATAAGTAAAGTTATAAAAGTTTATAAAAGTGACATAGGATATGTTTATAATATGTTTATAATTTTAACACCCCCCCTCACTTTTATATCCGAAAACATCCAACATATTCAGCCATGAACAAATCTGTTCATGCTGAGAAATACCCAAACCTTTGGTAAATATATCTGAAATCTGTTTTTCAGTTTTAATTTTTAAGGTTTGAATGTATCCTTTACTTATTTGGTCTCTTAAGAAAAAAAGATCTATTTCAAAGTGTTTAGTTTTGTCGTAAAACACAGGATTAGCTGTTATTGCCAAGGCAGCAGAATTGTCACCATATAATTTAACTGGAAGACTAACCTTGATTTTGAGCTCATTTAACAAGTTAATCAACCACATTATCTCACATGTCGCAGTACACATGGACCGGTACTCAGCTTCGGCTGTAGACCGTGCAATGGTGGACTGCTTTTTACTTTTCCAAGCAATAAGAGAGTTTCCTAAAAAAATACAGTATCCAGTAACGGATTTCCGGGTTTCAACACATTTTGCCCAGTCCGAATCAGCATAGCCACAAAGACTAAGTTCAGAACATTTAGCAATGTGTATTCCTTTACCCGGAGACAATTTTAGATACCTAAGTACTCTCATGGCAATTAAGAAGTGTGCCTTAGTGGGTTTGTGCATAAATTGACTTAATACATGCACCGAGTATGTGATGTCTGGCCGAGTATGAGATAGATAAATAAGTTTACCTACAAGTCGTTGATACCCGGTAATGTCCACCAATGGTTCACTTTCTTGTTTACACAAGTTAGTGATCACATGGTTGGGTTCAATGGGACATTTCACAGGCTTGCAACCTGTTAATCCATACTCAGCCAATAACTCAAGGCAATATTTTCTTTGACTTAAACACAACCCACTATCAGTTTTTAACACTTCTATACCTAGAAAATACTTTAAGAAACCCAAATCTTTAATTAAAAACTTGGTTTTAAAAAATGTTTTGACATAATCTATATATTCAGAACTGTTTCCAGTCAAGATTATATCATCCACATAAACAAGCAACACACAAAAAAATGTCTTTTGAAGACATTATAAACATAGAATGATCACACTTGCTTTGTACAAATCCAAGCTCAAACAAAACACTAACTAACTTAGTATTCCACATTCTAGGAGCTTGTTTAAGCCCATACAAAGATTTTTTGAGTTTACACACCCTATGATCATCTTTAAAAAAGTACCATTCGGGTAACTTCATATAAACATCTTCAAACAAATCCCCATACAAGAAAGCATTATTGATGTCTAATTGATATATAGACCAACTATTTTGTACAGCAATGGTTAAGACACATCTAATGGTAATCATTTTAACCACGGGTGAGAAGGTTTCATCAAAATCTAACCCCTCTCTTTGACTATACCCTTTAGCTACTAGTCTAGCCTTATATCTATCAATTTCACCATTTGATTTATACTTTATTTTATAAATCCACTTACACCCTATGGCTTTTCTATCTTTGGGTAAATCAACAATGTCCCATGTGTCATTTCTATTTAATGCTTCTATTTCTTCATTCATAGCAGTTACCCAATTTTTATCTTTACTAGCCTCATAGTAAAACACATGTTATCACTAGACAAGTTTGAATAATTTACAACTTTCTCAAGACCATATTTCACTTTCCCTTCTACAATATAATCACTAAGTTTTCTAGGAAAGTTAATGTTTCTAGTAGACCTTCTAACAACAGTTGGATGGTCAGCTGATGATTCTTGTCCCTCAGAATTGTTTAATTCTTCATTTCCTGACCTTCCATCCTTGGCCCCACCTCTGTTGTCACCTGGATCATCTGGTTGCTGAAACTCAGCCCTGCCTAGATGTAGATCCTGGTTAACAACCGGTTGCCAAGACCCATGGCGATCAGGATCTTTTACAGCCCTCTCATCATCATCGGGAACATCAGGACCAGTGGAACTTGTGTTGTTATTAGTCTCATACAAGTCAAAAAAGTTTAATTGATCAATGTTAAAATAGTTATTAGAATCAGTTTCTTTTAAAACCTTAGGTTCTTTAAAAGGAAATATAGACTCATAAAACCTAACATCTCTAGATACAATAACTTGTTTTGTATCTAAATTCCAAAGTTTATATCCTTTCTTTTCATTAGAATAACCAATTAAGACACACTTATTAGCATGATCATTAAACTTATCAGAATTGTTCAAGATAGTATAATAACACAAGCACCCAAAGACCCTAAGTTTTTCATAAGAGGGCTTAAAACCATACATGACTTCATAAGGTGACCTACCATTTAACACAGATGATGGAGTCCTGTTAATAAGATAAACAGCTGTAAGCACACATTCTGACCAGAAAGACAAGGGAAGATTACTTTGAAACAACAAAGCCCTAGCAACATTCAACAAATGTCTATGTTTCCTTTCAACTATACCATTTTGTTGAGGTGTATGTACACATGAAGTTTGATGTAAAATCCCATTTTTATTTACTAAGTCTTTGATTTTAGAATTGATAAACTCAGAACCATTATCACTTCTGAATATTTTTACATTTCTTTTAAACTGATTTTTCATAACAGCTAAAAAATGTACTATGTTATCAAACACTTCATCTTTAAACCTCATTAAGTACACCCAAACAGACCTAGTATAGTCATCAACTATGGTTAAAAAATATCTAAACCCTTCTTTACTTTTTACCCTATAAGGTCCCCAAACATCTAAATGAACAAGATCACCAAGACAAGTTGTTTTATGGTCACTAAGTGGGAAAGGTTCTCTATGTTGTTTAGTCCTATGACAAACATCACAAGGATCATCATTGTCAAAATTCATTACATTGATTTTAATGTCATTTTTAAGAACCTTTAAAACAATGTTTGAAGGATGACCAAGTCTAGCATGCCATAAGTTTGTTATTTCAAAACTATTACAACATATACCAGAAAACATGGAAGACTCACCACAGAAATACAAACCATCAACTTGACTACCAGTCACAAGAACTCTCTTGGTTAAAGAATCCTGTATATAACAGTTTGACTCATTAAACAGAACATCTAACTTACTATCTTTAGCAAGTTTATGAACAGAAATAAGATTTACACAATAATTTGGGACAACAAAAACATCATACAAAGTGACCTCATCAGTTAATTTGACATCCCCTATATCAGTAACTTTAGCACTAGTACCATTAGGATGATTAACTTTAATGTTTAAATCACTAACATTGATTTTATTTATCACAATTTCAGCATTCATAACCATGTGTTGATTTGCACCAGAATCAGTAATCCAGCCTAACTTTCTAAACAGAGAATGCACATTTGAAAAAGAAAACACAGGTTTAGAGTTACTGGCAGAACAAAAGAAGTTACATGACCTACCTGCAGCATTGCAGCTAGTTGTAGCTTCCTCATTCTTCTTGTTCAACAAACTAAGCAACTGAGAAACCTGCTTAGCAGTTAAAGTACTAACAGAACCCTTATTAGCTGTGTCAAGAGAAGTACTACTTACAACATTGTTACTTGTGACATTTCTTTTACTTAAACCAACTTTGTTTTTCATCCAAGGAGGGTATCCTATGATTTCAAAACATTTATCCATAGTATGTCCTATTTTATCACAGTGAGAACACTTGATATTAGGATTTTGATTACTAATTCTAGCATTCTTTTTCCTAGCATCTATGGTTTGATTAGTTTTAGCAAAGAATCCCACAGTGGGACCTTGGTCCTTAGTCACAGAAACATTTGAGTTTCTGTGTGACTCTTCCCTTGACACAATAGCAAAGGCTTCCTTTACTGAAGGTAAAGGATCCCTTATTAACAAGTTCGTTCTAACAGCACTATACACATTATCCAAACCCATCAAAAATTGCATTAGCTTTATTAAGTGACTAAAATCATTAAACTGTCTAGATGCATCACATGTACAAGCAGGAATATGCAATATCTGATCAAGATATTGCCACATAATATGCAATCGTGGGATTATGTAAAGTGCCAATTTTTTATTGGTTCCAACTCATTGGCTAATAATAGCGTTGTCAATGTAACCAGTGACATTTTTAAGTTTTACTTTCGTTGTTAATGATAATTTCACTATAACAGAAAAGGTAACTTTATGTCCCCTAATGAGCAATTAACTAACTTTATCCCAATCAAATTATTGTAAATTGTTTTGAAAAGGCATATATGAAAGTTACAAATGATGAAGCTACTTCTTCATTTGAGTGAGATTGTTCTTGTCATTGAATGTTAAAATTAGGAGTGCCATTGGTTATATTGTCGGCATACATTATTCACATAATTATTATAAACAATTTGAATTTTTTTCCTACACATACAAAAAAACTTTATTTTAAAAGAGGATGCTTAAAAGATTAAAATATATCGATAACCAATGTATAATAATATGTATTAAAAGTAGTGGTCGACATGAATGGTTCCGGCAACTCGGCAAGTGATGGCTTGGAGTTGGAGGTGGATTATTAGAGCTTGGTTGTGCAAGAGGTCTCATGTTCGAATCTATCTGTAATCTCTTCCTTTTGCTTTTTTTCTTTTTGGTTTTAAAAAAACAATCAACCAAACACGTTTATAACATATCACGACAATATTTCTAAGTTTTCTCTTTCCTTTACTATATCGAATACACCAAAACCAGCCGAGTTCAACCCCACCACAACTCAGCATAACTAATCGCACTAGTTTATAACATTTTTTTTAATTATCCTTTTAACCCATCTAATTTGCTACACTTAACCAAACCACACCCCAAGCAAATAAACATGTAGTAGATGTCCAAACTCCATCTTCAAGTTAACGTTATCTTCTCCCTCCCTCCCTCTTCATTCCCTCTCCTATCAAATTATCCGTACACACACTCACACACACACAAACATGGCTTCAGCCACTATAACCCGTACTATCTGCAACCTAACCAGCCCTACCTACTCCAAACCTCAGCCTCGGAGAGCAAAAAGGAATGTAATCCACTGTGAGGCAGTTGGAGTCGCATCTGAAAACCGTCAAACCACCGTTAAAAACGGTAACGATTCTCTGGAAATATGCAGAGTACTTAACGGAATGTGGCAGACCAGTGGCGGTTGGGGCAAAATCGACCGTGATAACGCCGTTGAGGCCATGCTAAAGTACGCCGATGCTGGCCTCTCCACCTTTGACATGGCTGATCACTGTAATATTCACTAATTCTAACTCAGTTGATATTTAGTTTAATCCGTTTGGAGTTAATTTTAGTGTACACGTGGCAGCATCTGGATCAATGAATTATGTGACTACAAAAAGCCAAATGTTTATCTAATTGGTTGCATATGTGATGAGATAGTGTATATGACTTTTTATTTTCGTGCTTACCATTTGTTTGTTGAAATGAGTGAGTTGTTAAATGGCTCGTTTACTCGCTTTGCCTTGAGGCCAATTAAAGCTAGTGGTATTAGGGGGATTGGGACTCGGAACTATGTGTCACGAGCGGTTAAATGTGTGTTAACAGAAGATGAGAAACTGTGTGTGGTTAAGAATGGGAAGGATTCGTTAGAAATATGTCGGGTGGTTAACGGGATGTGGCAGACGAGTGGTGGATGGGGCAAGATTGATAGGGATAATGCGGTTGATGCCATGCTTAGCTATGCTGATGCTGGCTTGACCTCGTTTGATATGGCGGATATATGTAATTTTCCAATGAGATATGTAGTTGACAAGTTATTGTTCGTGTTAATTTGATTGGTCATCTGTTTTGGTTTTGCAGATGGACCTGCAGAAGATCTCTATGGTTTATTCATTAACCGTGTCCGAAGAGAACGTCCACCTGAGCTTTTAGAAAAAGTCAAGGGGTTAGTTATAATATACGTATACCAAACGTTATAAGTAAATTTTATTTTATGCGGTTACATGATCAATTAACTTTTAGGAAATTAGTCATGACTATGGTGGTAAGTGGTGGTTAGGATTTGTTATCTAAATGTGTGTATACTTGCTCTAAATGCAGTCTTACCAAGTGGGTGCCACCACCGGTTAAAATGACAAGTACCTACGTTAGGCAAAACATTGACATTTCACGAAAGAGAATGGATGTTGCTTCTTTAGACATGCTTCAATTTCACTGGTATTGATTGCATTCTCTTTTATTTCCTGCAAAAATATTGACAAGCAGTTCAGGTGGTTATTATTCTTTTCTTAAATAATTTAATGTGTTAAATACGATTTATTTTCCTCACAAACCAGGTGGGATTACGCCAACAAGGGCTATCTTGATGCCCTTAAACACCTTGCAGATTTGAAAGAAGAAGGTTTGATTTTTGTTACTTTTTTTGTGTTTTAAGTTTTAACTAAATTTTTGAGAAGATTGGATCACTTCATCTTCTGGGTTGCAGGTAAGATTAAGACGGTAGCTTTGACTAACTTTGATACCGAAAGGTTACAAATTATATTGGAAAATGGCATCCCAGTTGTTAGCAATCAGGTAATAAAATAATCTGATACGGTTTTATATGTATATCTTGTTAGGAAATCTGTATTTAAGCAGTCTTACTATGTGTTTGTTTACTATCATTAGGTTCAACATTCACTTGTGGACATGCGACCTCAACAAAGGATGGCAGAACTCTGCCAACTCAGTGGAGTGAAACTTATAACGTCTCTCTCTCGTTCTCATCTCTATCACTCTACCCCATTCCTCTCTCTCACACACAAACACAACTCAATAGCTAGATTCACACATCTTGATATGATGTACTACGTTTTCTTGCTTTCCTTTAGGAACAGTATGCAAAATGTTATCGTTCAACAAGGGAATCATTATACTTAATATTATAGCGTAGAATAATGTTCTGTTTGTGGTGCAGGTATGGAACAGTAATGGGAGGACTATTATCTGAGAAATTTCTAGATACCAACTTGTCAATCCCTTTTGCTGGACCTCCACTCAACACTCCTTCCCTTCAGAAGTACAAAAGGGTATGTTACACCTTATCACGATCAAAATTTGAAAAATTTCAAGAAATAACTTTCACATCTAGAGCAAGTTAAATTAAGTGTAAGCAAATACAGAAGGTGTGCAAATGAAAATCTTGGACTTGTATAAACTTGTGTAATACATATGCCAGATGGTAGATGCATGGGGTGGATGGAGTCTATTCCAAGCTCTGCTTAAAACCCTGAATCAGGTAGCTTCAAAACATGGAGTTTCGATTCCAACTGTCGCTGTGAAGTACATACTAGATCAGGTAAACTCATTCATCCCAATTTGTACAATGCAAAAACATGGGCAGGCAGGTTAAGTAACGGCATACGGGTCGATATGCCTTTGGGTCAACCTGTATTTTTTGACCTGTTTACCCTCATTTATATGTAAATGGCTCACAATTGCCCTTATGCAAACGTCTCTTGATCGGATAAAAACTGAAACCATTGCAAACACGTGTGGGATTGCAGCCGACTGTGGCAGGGTCAATGGTGGGTGTTAGACTTGGGCTATCAGAGCATATCAAAGACACTAGTGCTATATTCGCCCTTACACTTGATGAAGAAGATGTAAAGAGCATTCAAGAAGTTATAGGTAAAGGAAAAGATCTGATGAGAGTGATTGGCGACTGTGGAGATGAATACAGGCGTGCATAAGACAGCCATCAAGCAGTTAGTCTGAAGGAGGATACAGTCAGTACTGGGTCGTTTCAGAGCCACAATTAGGGTGTAAAGTATGCAATATACACACAATACTGTTATATTGTGATTTGAACTATGGTATGCCCATGAATACAAGAAAATATAAATATGTTGGTTTAGCTGTTTTTTAAGTCATGCTATTTACCACCAGCTTTCATGAAATATACATACAAAACTAATTTTAAGTAGAGAATTGTGAAAACCATGAACAAATTGTTTGGACTTTGATACATTAGAGCATATCCAATGGGGCGCTCTTGGTCATTTGTGGAGGAGAACGGGGTGGGTGAAATATGTGGGGGACTGGGGATGAACCCACGGATGGAGGTTGTGAGAGGCGAAAGAAATTCGTTAGTCTGTGAGGAGGGGAGGAGCCTTTCGTCCGGGTAGGGGCAAGCATCTGAAAGACTTGTACAATTCACGTGGTTCTTTATGTAAAAGATTTGTTTGGTATATGTTATTGGCGATTATGAAAGTTATGAGGGTAAAATAGAATAATGTAAACTCGAATTAGTCAATAATTTCGTAGTCGAAAATGTGTTGAATGTCCTCCCCAATAAAAACTTATAAATATTCATTTTGCCTCATCTAAAGCGACGCTAAGGGAATAACTTTCATGTCCAAGTCAAGATTTGGCTGAGCATTCTCTAGTCAATGGTTTCACCTTCAAACTGAAACCTTTTGATTCATACTGTATTCAGCTTAGTATTCATTCAGCCACAACAATAACCCTTTTAAAGTAGCGTTTAATGTCAATTTTTTGTTGCTATCCTTTTTGGCCGTGATATAAGCATTTGCAAACATTCCTTGTGCTTGCACTACCATCTATAACTCTTTCGTCAAATATCTTAATAGCACCCGCCAATCAAGCCATAATTGATTGTAATTATTGTCACACATTAATTGTATATATTCTCTCCTAAAATAGGAGATGCCTTGTACTCTATATATTATGTTTTGTTAATGAGAAATGACAAGGGGATAAATTCTCTACATGGTATCAGACCTAAAGATTCTCAACCTCTTCTCTTTCTATTCGCAACCCTAAATCGGCCGCTGCCACCGCCAATCCCTTATTTCCAATGGCTGACCATAAAATTCTTCATGTTGTCACAGTCTCAAACATCAAGTCTTTCATTCCCATTACCCTGGATAACGAGGCCTCTGACTACAACACTTGGTCAGAGCTTTTCCGAATCCATTGCACCGCTTTCCTCGTAGCGGACCACCTTCAGCCCCGCCCACCTCTCGCCGCTGCCTCGTCCTCCTCTGACACGGACAAACAGCCGCCCACCACCCCTCTGGCCGACTCTTGGGAACGCCTTGATGCCATAGTCCTGCAATGGATCTATAGCACCATCACCCCGGGTCTCCTAAAAACCGTCATTAAAAAGAGCACCACTGCTTATGACGCTTGGGTGGCCATTGAAAATATCTTCCAAGACAACAAGGCTATCCATGCCTTATTTCTTAAACAAAAATTTGCCAATACCCGCCTTGAAAACTTTTCCTCCATGCATGACTATTGTCAAGCACTCAAGGTCTTGGCCGATCAACTGAACAATGTTGATGCACCAGTTGATGAACAAGATCTTGTTCTCCAAACCATTGCTGGCCTAATCGAACAATTCGAGACCGTTGACACCATTCTTCAAAACACAAAACTTTTACCCTCTTTCTTTGAAGCCCGTTCACAACTTTGTATGGACGAGTCCACAAAAGCAAACCAAGCCATCCACTCCGCGTCCGTTCACAACTTTACCCTCTTTCTTTGAAGTCCGTTCACAACTTTGTTGGACAAGGACACAAAATTTTACCACCACCCTTTCCGCCTTTCAAATTAAATAACATACTTTATGCCCCTAACCTTATCAAAAACCTCATCTCTGTCCGTCGCCTCACGACAGACAACTTACTTTCAATTGAATTTGACCCATTTGGTTTTCTTGTGAAGGACCTCAAGACCAAGGAACCTATCCTACGATGCAATAGCTCGGGAGACCTCTATCCTCTCACTACCAGCTTCATCAAGTCTCCTACAAAACCAACCGCCCTTGCTGCTGTTACTCAAGATCGTTGGAATCAACGCCTTGGGCACCCTGTCACACCACGCCAATGGCGGAAACACGTGGCGCGACGCTCGAAAGCATATCAAAGTCAAGATTAACATAAACTATATTTAATTAGAAAAGATCATTATATTAAGATGTCGGGAAGGAGTACCTGGTTTCAATCATTACTTAAAACCACAAACATTAAGTTTTAAAGTGGGGTGTTTCCGTTTATGTCCCAACCCGAAGGTAACAATAGATGAAACCCCCAACCATTGTCCGACATCCCAAATTCCACCGTACTAGCCGCATACCTGTTCAGCACTTAGTTACCTGAAAGATATGTTTAAAAAGACGTCAATATATAAAATATTGGTGAGTTCACAGGTTTTAGTTTCGTAAATACGACATTTTTACATCCTGTGCAAATCCAGCACATTTTTACATCCTGTGCAAATCCAGCACATTTTTATATCCTGTGCAAATCCAGCACATTTTGTGGCCTTTGTATGGAGTAGCTAGCTCCTACAAATTATGATGATGAGCAATCCCCTGAGTCCCATAACCAAACCAAGACTAATAAATATGCCCCGCTCCAAGTCGTTTCTCGGAACCCAACGACTTAAGTTCAGAATACGTGCACCCCAGGCATACGCCGATGCATAATCGACGCTATCGATTAGGGGTGGGCCTTGTCAGGCACCAATAGTACTATCCAAATATTCCTTCAGTTTCATTTACCTGAATTAATGGTTACAGTAGCGAGGACCCAACCCCGAGTGGCGACCAAAAACTCAAGTACTCATCATGCCACTTACCACATTTTAACCTTTGAAAACATTTCAATATGTGATAACTTTTGACAAACATATCTTTCCCCCAGTTAAAACAGTAAAATGGGGCCGTGAAACTCACCTTAATTTCCATGCTTAGCTAGCAAATAAAACCCAAAGCTTTGACCGACTTCCTCGTGCCCTAAGTACCCATAAAGGACACCTTAAAGTCTATCATATATAAACCTAGCTTAATTTCCGGTTAAAAGATAGTTTATTCAACTATCTTGACTCGTGTGTACTAACCCGAGTCCTTAAGTGTTTTAACTCGACGAACCGATCGTGACTTACCATAATTCATGTGTTCACATACGGCATAGTACCCAAGTCGCGCACCTGTTACTCTGCGTGTGTAAACCATGTTGGACTAGCACCACGAAACGTATAACTCATCCCGAGTAATAGCTTGTCTCGTAAATCAGATAATGTAATCGTCTTGTATAGTTATTTTCGGAAAATATACCTTGCTGAAATATAATATAGTTATTAAAATCCTTTTAATAACATTTGTTATTTCTTTTCCCAAAACCCATTGTTTTAAAGGTTTCCAAACACTATTTTTCACTAAGTCTTTCCCGAGTAAGCCGAGCGTTTATGTATTTCCAATCCGTATAATTAACATTATTTGGTCACCAAAATCCTTCAAAACTCCTCAATACTTGACACTCGGTAAAAACTACATTCTTGATTTGAAATATTGTCCGAGATTGACTGTTACTTTCAGGAATAATCTTTGTCAAAAACGTCGCGACTTTGTATAAAATCACCTTTGTTAAACACATGGAATGGAAGGTTATTTATAAAACGCACAACAATATCACCTTCGTTGCACTTCGGATTTTATAAAAATTTTGGCAGAGTTTCCTCTGTTTTTGTACAAACCAGACAACACAAGTTGCCTACAATTTTTCCCAAAATCAATTAGAAACACAAGACGACATTATAACTATCCGCCTTTCCAATCTACAAGACTATACGTTTCGACAATTATACAAATTATTCTATTTATATGAATATATACGTGTGGTCCAACAATTTAGTCCAACAACACAAGTCACGCTTCATTGACAAACTACGATTTATATTTGTCGTTATCTATATATATATATATATATTTACGGTTCGTTCGCGAGTTAACACTGTTCGTAGTTATAATTTATAAATACTACACAAGATAAATACGAGATTAATTATACCGATAATTATGCGCGCGTCTCAAACCACCAGTTGACTGAGCCAACCGGGCCTTGACCGGATCCGGAATCTGGCCCGTTGACCAGCAGTTGACCGGGTTGACCAACCCGAATCTGACCGGATCTACCCGAGAGCACCATGCTTGACCCACGACTAGAACTTGAAGACGGCACGCAAACCGAGCCAGATCTGACCTGACCCGGACATCAGACGAGGACATCAACCAACACCGAGCCGAGCTACCATCGAGAACCAACAAACCCGAACCAAAACTGAGTCTGACTCGGGTTGACCAGATCTTGCTTGGCTGACCCAGACCCAGACCCGGCCCGAGCAGCCCAACGCACCACCTTCCCTGTCGCCTGGGACCACCGGCCGGAACCACCATCAACAACCCCACCAACCCTGCAACAACCACCATCCATCGGACCACCACACTAGACCCCCCGCACAACCAGTCACCACCAACAACCACCTGCTGCACTCCTCGAACCAAAACATCACCACCGTACCCCTTTCCCTCCTCGCCGGACCCAACCCTCGCCAACCACCCTCCACCCGATCTGCCCCCTGCCTTGAGCTTGGAACACGACGTCGCCACCACCATGGACGGTGGTGGCCGGTTGTTTTTAGGAGAGAGAGAGGGAGTGACGCGATGAGAGAGGGGGAGAGAGTTTTAGAGAGAGAGAGTAGAGAGAGAGTGAGGTGCGGCTGGTGCAGAATGAAGAAGGAGAAGAAGAGCCTGCCCTTTTATACTTAGGGTTAGGTAGGTGGGTTGTGCACCGCGTATCGAACCCGTTTTAAACGAAAACGCTCCGGTTTGTTATTAGGCCCGATAAATAAATTACAAAAACTAGTCGGTTTTATTCGAAATGAAAAACATAACTAAACCGAGCAATTTAAATGTTATTTTCGTAACTCGACGCGTGAAAACGGAACACGCGTTAAAATCGCGTTAATCGATCCGGTCGAGCTATACTTCATTTAGGCGACCTGTTCACTTTCGAAACTAAATAAATGAAATTATTTATAATAAATAATTTTTCTGAAAGTTCGATAACGGTTAAAACCACGCGTTTTGACGTTCGAATCCCACGTCAGCTCCTCTCCGCGTTCTCCAAAACGCCGCGTTTTTGGCCGTTTACCACGCCGATTTCACAACCGTTCGCATCAATAGTAAATACGTGTCGTATTTTCATAGAATAAGCTTATGTTATTCCAGTTTGACAAATTTTTGCTGATGTCAGTTCGTTACGTTAAACACGCGAAGTCTTTCTTTAAAGGCATCAAGACTTCAACGAACTTTCAAAAGGACATCGTAGGACTCATATTAGCTCAACTAACCATAATTAACCTTAAACCATGTTAATTATTTCTAAAACATGATTAGAATCACGTTAATCGTTGTACGAAATTTGCCGGTTGTCACATTCTCCCCCCGTTAAGAGAATTCCGTCCCGGAATTCAGTTCAAGTCATCCGATACATTAGTATCCTTGAACAGGGCGGGATGTTTGCAACTCACCCGATTACCCCTTTTCTTCGTGAACTCCAGTTCACGCTTAGCGTCCTAACGAACACAATGTCATGAGTCGGCTACGGCCGAGCTCTTGGGTATCGCAATCCGGCACAAATATCGGTTTTCCCGAAATAGTAGAGCTTTGCGTCAACCTGAATCCTGTCGGTTGAGGAATTGACAATGCTTCCTCAAGCCAGACCTGCGGGATTCATCGAGAGTCCCACTAAGCTCTTGCGATAGTTCGAGCTTGTTCGTTGCAAGGCCAATTTTAACTGATATATCCGAGTCACTGGAGTACTAAGCGAAGTCACTCCATCACCGTTTTCGTGCTTAACAACACCCTTTCAGAGTGTAACACTCAGCAAACGTTCTATACCGATTCAAAGTTCCCTAGGCTAACGCCTTGTTAGTACAACTTCCTGATCGGTTTGGCCACTTATTCAAGCAGATTTGAATCTACCAGATTCGTTGGTCATCTCTTGAACACAAGTCAGATCATGTGTATATCTCTATCTGTCATTCAATGTACTAGAGACGTACACGCATGCACTCCAGAGGACTTCGAGCAGTACACCCCGAACACTAGAGTGATAATTCCTATCACATAGGAAATTCTGGCGATGAAGTACACGAATTTGATTTGCCACCGACACCAATCGTATCACACAGGACACTTCCGTCTAGGACAATAATTCACTCGTTCGAGGATGGTAATCCATACTCATCTCAAATTGAGTGTCCCAGACTTGCGTTCAAGGTTTGGCACACCCTGGGGCAGGGTAACTACTAAAATCCGATATCGTGAAGGTTGACACCTAGTGTCTAGCCACGACTCTCCAAGAGTATAGGTGGCTATCCGTATGCCTCATATTATAACTGCAAACGAGTAGGGGATGAGAAGGTTCCAAACAGCGATCGATTATTGCCTGTGTCTCATCATAGTCACTAGCCACCTCAGGCGGCATGACCATTAGATTTGCTCGTTCGAATTTCACTAATCGGGTGATCTTACCAGATCACAAAGCGGTCGACATCCTCGAGGACGCTCCAGGTTGTTTATAGTAGCGGATGGTAATCCTGTGTCCTCACATGGACCGAAATCCACTATGCATCCACTTTCAACCTTTTCGTATGAGCGATTATGGTTAGTGGTACTAGGACGCCTAATCTGGACCGATGGAGGTCGAAAGTTTTTGCGTCACTTTCACCCCTCAGTTCCCCAAACAGTAGACAGTGTATATTCGACATACGGCCGTACAATTCCACAATGCGCGAGAATTAAAAATCGACTTAAACACAAATGTCTAGAGGCTCACATTACCTCATCACATTGGTCAACACAGGAATGATGTACATGAACAATCATAGTATGGTTGCTGTAATAAATAGAGGATAGGGTCTCGACAACATCTCGACACGCTGGTGTCCACCGAGACGGTAAGCAGAGCATTGGTAACTACCCAAAACAAGGGTACCCAGTGCTTGTCCTGCTATAGGTGCCTCACGAGCACTGGTGTCCTATCGTCATTAGCAACCTAGTAAGTCAATTCTGGACAATACAGGCCACACGCCCTTAAATTGACTTTCAGCTCCTATGCAGAGATCTGAGTGAAAGGAGTCCTGACCCGGAATCCTCACTCGCCGAATATTCCATCTTCCGGGATCTTTCGAGGTAAGAGGTGAAATTGAGTCATAGATGAATGCATCTGGCATAGATCTCACGTTTGGGCTTGACGGCTTCATGCGCCAAAATCGTTACTTAAACAACAAACGACCGAGATCGCCCTACAAGAAGTAGTCTTGAGCCTTCCAATAAGGCATCCCATTCAACGACTCAGGTAGTCACACGCATGGGTGCAACATGTAAGCTTTCGAGCTCATCTTGGTTAGTCAGGTACTAAACGCACTGACCTGGCAGCTCATATTACTTTGGTGTCTCCAACAGTGCCTGTCAATGACAGGGGATTTTGCTCTAGCGCGAGCAATGCTACTGAAAAATACCTGGGAACACCCATGTCGACCCAAGGTCGAAAGGGTTCCACAATCCCAAGAATCTATGCAACGACACCAAGACAAGATAAACCTACCCTTAGCAGGATAACACCATTCGCAGGGCTGAGTTGATCGAAGATTTCATCACGGTAGGGTAGCACCCTCACAGAGTAGACAATGCTACATGCCCTTCTAGACTCAGGGTTTCATAGGACCTCCGAATCATGTACCGGGGACTCCACCAATGCACACGCTGTGGGTGGGTCCACACTGTTATTCCCGTAGTCATCGGCATGACACGTTGGCAGGTATGATGTTAAACAATCCACTGGGATGAGCAATAATAAATTGAGTCTTTCAACTCTTACTAGTCCCAAAGGTATGGGTCATAATATCGCTCTCATTTACTCGACACCTTCAAGTTCGAGATGTATTCGAAATCCCTTTATCGTAAAGACGAGCCTCACCCCGTCATGAGTGGATCATGGGATTTCCTTCCGACATGATTCGAGAGCGGTTAGTCGACCAAAATGCACGTAAAAGGTTAAGGCTGGACATGGCGTCACTGATGCCTTAGATCTTGAAGAGGTAATGCTCACGAAACGTGCGAGCATATAAAGAGGTCGACACATGATTCGGTCAATTACTGAAACTACCACGAGATTTGAACTTTAGGGAGATACATGTGCTAACACTAGGACTAGAGTGTCTTAGTATGACTACTAGAAAGTCCGTTAGACACCCGAATTCCCACATTATCGATGGCATCACTACACCACCATTCAACAACATAACAACGGTTACGTGGGTTTGGGGTAGTGTCTTTATCCCGAGGGAACCAAGAGTGAAACAAACGACAAGTTATCACATCATCAAGTCAATCCAACAATTGTAGCAATACGTTCACAGTGCGATACGATGGTAGAAATAACATGACATGACAACAACACATCCACGAACACATCAACAAGGGAACACCGCACAGGAACAACACGACGACAAAGAAGCATGACAACAAGGCAACACCGCAACATGGACCGCATGACACAGAGAAATACGACAACAAGGCTACACCACTGCAGGAGCAGCACAACAACAGGAGTGTACCGTCGACAGCGAAACGCAACCGCATGGATATGCAGTCGGCAAAACTGTGCAACTACAGAATGCACAATCGTTAGGGGTAACACCACAACATGAATTCACGACAGCAGGACGACACACAACCTAGCGAGTCCACTATACATAACTACAAGAAGCTCCATTACGGTGAGCACGCACCCCGGTGCGTTTCAGCTCACTTAAGGTGACAGAATCCTTATTTGTATCCTCAGCCACAAACCTATACTCCATAGGCTCATTAGTAGGAACGATTGGATCACCCAAAGGCATCCGTCATCACAGCAGAAATGGGAACAATGGGTTCCACATAATTTAGTAGACTTATCAGACCGACCTCGTCCTTAGGGAGAACGACTGTATGCTCGATATAAGTCACTCGAATAATAGCAACTGTATCATTGACAGGCTCATCCATACCTGAGAACCATCGCCAACATTAGTCTTGGCAGGAGCCAGGGGATGATAACGAGCGGTTCAACGAAAACCTCAAAGAAAATGGAGTTAACAGGAACAAACTCCGCCGTGACACAAACATGGTCATAGCGGCTTGGCAAGGGTCTTAGAGATATCTATGTCAATGACAATGATCTTAGTAGGAGCCTTCGAAACAACAGCAACATCAAACTTGACAAAAGCCATAGAAACATCCTCAACACACTCAGTATGAGCCACACTCTCAGCAACGATGACATGATTCGCTTGGGCCATAGAACAACTACAGCAGGAACAACATCAGGCTCGACGGGATTCTTAGACTCGTCGCAGTTATTAGAAGTGTGGTAAATAGTATCCACAAGACCTAGAAACCAACCTACATCTTGTTCAATATCAAAATATTGGTCACAACAAGAATAGTAGAGGTAGAAGGATCATGATTTATCGAGACACCACGATAAAATAAAACGATACAGACTCTGGCAATTCAGCCGAGTCATCCTTCTCATTAGGGTCCTCTTGCATGTTATTTTGGCCCTAGCATCGATAATCATCAATTGAAATGCCTCCCCGCCACCTAAGCAAGGCCAGTGAACTTTCTTCCTGGTAGGCCACGCAGTGAGAGTATCGGAACACGACAAGAGATTAGACAAGTCACATTGTCCATAACGAATGGATCTCGCAACCTTAGTTTATAAAATACCGTGACAAAGGGACGCAACGTCTCAATATCTATGGGGATTGATGGAAAACACTTCGCATCATTTGCCACCCCAAATAGACAACCAGTCTCGTCGTCCTGACGAGGGTAGTAGACGTTCAATATTGCAACATGAGCAATGGAATTGCTGTCCCATGGGTAAGTTTAGTTGACAGAATAACGTGACCACTTCCAGTAGTCCGTTATTTGATTTTCGAGGGGAATTTCGATGTCAGCCAGAGCGTTCCGTGACACTTGACAATTACGAGTCACACGCTTTACGATTTCGGCTCCCGAAATGTGGTTTCACTCCCCGAGTATTATGACGGATTCAGATGCAAAACGCACGTCGTGATCCTACATTCAATATATATGTATGTCTCCATATATATTAACTGACTTGGATAAAATTATCTCCGACTCGACTCACTTTACCATATAACTACTTTCCCATTAAGTAGTCATACTAGGATCTTGTCAGTCGAGATTTCATTTTTCCCGTAATCGACTCGACTCACCTTTCCATATATTTATGTTCCCATTAAATAAATATACTATGATTTAGTCGATTCGATATTACATTTTTCAACCATCAACTCGACTCACTTTACCGTATAATTATTTTCCCATTAAATAATTATACTAGGATCTTGTCGATTCGACACTACATTTTACAACCATCGACTCGACTCACTTTACCGTATAATTATTTTCCCATTAAATAATTATACTAGGGTCTTGTCGATTCGACATTTCGTTTTTCAACACCCGACTCGGCTCACTTTACCATATATTTATTTTCCCATTAAATAAATATACTAGGATCTTGCCGATCGATATTTCGTTTTCAACACTCGACTCGGCTCACTTTACCATATATTTATTTTCCCATTAAATAAATATACTAGGATCTTGCCGATCGATATTTCGTTTTCAACACTCGACTCGGCTCACTTTACCATATATTTATTTTCCCATTAAATAAATATACTAGGATCTTGCCGATCGATATTTCGTTTTCAACACTCGACTCGGCTCACTTTACCATATATTTATTTTCCCATTAAATAAATATACTAGGATCTTGCCGATCGATATTGTTGATTTAGACGGGGGCTATCATGCCTTTTAGATAAGATGATCAAGCCTATTAACTCAGCAAGGACGATTCTGCCCTCCAATAGGGGAAGGAACGCCTGACCCTTGAAGACAACCTGGGCATGTGTTAGATCAAGAATGACTTACTCACAGTAATAATATAGCAGCACACGGGCAACTAATCTCAATACTGCTCCACACAGGGTCCCGTGCTCAAAACGCACTGGTTTTGCAGGGACGCACCCTAAGTCTTCACTCGGTTCCAAGTTTAGCATTCCACGCATCGTACCAAGCATTCATCTCTCTGGTAGGCAGTGCATCCTCGTATGTCCGCTCCTTTGAAGAACTTTGTGTGGAGGCATTCAACTCCTATACAAGGAAGTTTTCATCTCCTGTCCCTATCCGATGCGAGGGTTTACGTCAGATTACTCGTATGAAGTAGACGTTCGAGCTCTTCCGTGTTCGTACCTTAGAGGTAATGCTGAAGAAAGCTCATTCAGTTTGCGAGGATCGAAATCAAGGGATATCAACAAGACCTCCCTTTTAACCCGTTGGCCAATCAAACTCTAAGACTGACCCTACAGTACAAGAATAGACAAGGCAAGAAGTGATCACCAACCCCGGCCCTAGCGCCCACCAAGGTTACCGTGCACCACAAGTTATTATTACGTGTGCACCCGCAATGATAATCGGTGTTGCCAGGTAATTTTGGTGCCCGCTAGTTCCGAGCTTCCTGATCCAAAACAAAGATTTCACACAATAAAAGACCCAGACTAGCTTCGCCTTCACAACATCAGCAACACGACAATGTCCACTAGCACGATAAAGGTTAGCCCTTCCGATCATCCCGTCCGCGGGTAAGCGGGTGAGTTCGTCGTAGACCACCGCTTGTCCTTCCCGCTTGTCGATATCGGTAATCGATGCAAAAGTGCGGACTAAAGTGAAGTGTGAGACGATATCCTTATAGGCAAGCTATCTGTACTACTTATATGCATTAACTAGCATTAATCAGAAAATCAGATCTCTACACAATTTAAACATTCATATCCTTATTTTCTAACATTTTATATATTGACACACATGGCTAGTCGGTCGGAATTTCCCCTTGTACAATCCATGTACAATTTTCTTTCTTTTCTAAAAATATTTCGTTGTGTTTTATTTTTGAAAACTTCGTTTTCGAGCCAAAACCGGTTATAGTCTAGATTTTTCAAAAATACTAGTTCGCTATAACCTTGGCTCTGATACCACTTCTGTCACACCACGCCAATGGCGGAAACACGTGGCGCGACGCTCGAAAGCATATCAAAGTCAAGATTAACACAAACTATATTTAATTAGAAAAGATCATTATATTAAGATGTCGGGAAGGAGTACCTGGTTTCAATCATTACTTAAAACCACAAACATTAAGTTTTAAAGTGGGGTGTTTCCGTTTATGTCCCAACCCGAAGGTAACAATAGATGAAACCCCCAACCATTGTCCGACATCTCAAATTCCACCGTACTAGCCGCATACCTGTTCAGCACTTAGTTACCTGAAAGATATGTTTAAAAAGACGTCAATATATAAAATATTGGTGAGTTCACAGGTTTTAGTTTCGTAAATACGACATTTTTACATCCTGTGCAAATCCAGCACATTTTTACATCCTGTGCAAATCCAGCACATTTTTATATCCTGTGCAAATCCAGCACATTTTGTGGCCTTTGTATGGAGTAGCTAGCTCCTACAAATTATGATGATGAGCAATCCCCTGAGTCCCATAACCAAACCAAGACTAATAATGTGACACCCGGCAACTTTCGGTAACTAACTTTTGAAAACTTAGTAAGTCTACCTTAGCGAGTCGCGCATACGTTACACATGGTCGAGTCGAGTCGCACATCATTAGGGTTTTAACATACGCAAGTCTCGGGTCCCGGGAATTGGTGATCGGGCGGGAACGTGTCATTTATCATGTATTATATGTTTACAATCATTATGTGACTTGTCGGTATGTGAATATGTGCTAACATGTGTTAAAACGGGGTTTAACGCGCAAAACACACCAACATAAGGGCTATAGGCGATTAGGCTTGGTGGATAGCCTAATCGCATGTAGTTGGGGCGAGTAGGGAGATATTTATAGGCGAATAGGGCTAATCGCATGAACAGTCATGCGATTAGGCACCCTACTCGCGTATAAAACCTGCACACTCGCATGATACATGCTGGACGACCAAAAACGCCTATAAATACCACCCTTGACCTCCAAAACATCATTTGTGCAACCCTAGCCGTCCCATAACATAACCCAACACCCACACACCCTCTGGAACTCGTTTTTGCATCAAAACCACCATTTTCAAGCTTATTCCATCATCACCTCTTCATTTCAAGGTGTGTTCTTCAAACCCAAACCTTTAAATGATTATGTTTTGCTCCCTAAACGTCCAGACCTGACTTATAAATGTTTTTATCTTTGGAAATCCATTTAAAACCATTTTTAAACAAACCCACACCTTTACATGTGTTATATGTGTTATATATGTTTAAAGGTAGGATTTTTAGGATTGAATCATGGTTGTTCTTATGTTATTTTGATGTTTATTGCTGAGATAAGTTAGTATGATGATGTCCTAGGAGTTTGGATGGTTTTGGTGATGTATTGTCGATATTTGATATTTTGACCCATTTGAAGGATTTTAGAGGATTAAGGATGTTATGAGGTGTGTTGTTGATTGAATGATGTTAGGGTTTGCTCTAGGATGATGCTAGAACAGTAGGATGCTATCGGACAACGTGATTATGTGGTTAAATCTGAATATTTGCTATTTAGGGTAAGTTCTTGCATGTTGATGTGATGTTTACATGCTAGGTTGCCATTTTGGGAAAACGCTCGCATTCGGGACTGTTAGAATGATGAAAACTTAGGGGTTTTGCTTGGAATATGTTTGTTTATATGTTAGAATGATTATTGAGTGTTTTTACATGTTTCGGATCTGATTTGGAGTGTTCGGCGCGCGAAAAACCACAACAGCTGCACTATAGGCGATTAGGGATCCTAATCGCCTATGTTATAGGCGATTGGAGGCCTACTCGCCTATAAGGAAGCCTACTCGTGTATAATACAGGCGATTAGACCCTGTAATCGCCTGTTGACCAGCCCTACTCACATGTTGACTTTTCCTAATTGCTAGTTTGATTCCTAATCGCGTGTAATGCTGCTGTATGCGTATTTTAACATCCCGGAACATGATTTGACGCCTAGGAACATGATAGGAACCCCGGGATTCACCCAATGACTTAGTAACACGTATCCGGACCTGTTTATGCGTTAAACGGATAATATGCTAGACTAGGTGAACTGTTGCGCGTATTAAGTGTTTAATTGCGTATGTGGCATGATGTCTTGTATTTATTTAACACGTGGAATGTCGGGTCACCAATGGGATGTCGAGTCTTGTCTTACGTTGTCTGGTTGTCGGTTAAACATGCTTTTCGAACACATAATGGTCATGGACTGGACTTAGGGACTAATGAACCCGATGGGTTATTAGTCTGACTTAACACATATCTTATGATAGGTCGCCAATAGTTGGGGCTATCATATCTCGTAAACGGTTTACTCATATCACGCATACGGATTACACAACTTAAGGTGAGTTCACGGCCCCACATTTTACAGTTTTTACTTTCGGGGTGAGAAACATGCTTACAAACTCTTTTATGACTTATGACTTGTTAAACTCTTATGACTTATGACTTGTTATCACGTTATACTATGGCTTACTTATCTTACTATACGGTTCATCGAAAATCCCTTGAAACCACTAACATGGGTATATGGCGGGGAAATATGGATAGCGCTATTGGGAACTGACAAACCCCACTCGACGGTGGGACCGGCGGGTGCATATTGTCTCTAACAAAACAAGGTCTACTGGCGATGACGGTAGCCCATAGGAACTAAGGGTAACACACGGCTTAGTCAGTAATGGTTTCACCCGTATGAGTATCTCATTCTGCGCCTGGTTTGGCGTTCTCACAAGCATAGTAGTAATTGTGATGGTAACATTTTTGAAGGATCACTGTAAACGTTTAATTAAAACCTGTGAACTCACCAGCATTATATGTTGACTCTTTTAGCATGTTTTCTCAGGTCGCTAAGGTAGCAGCATATGGATAGGCGCACGTGGTCGCACTGGAGTCGTCTCGTGTCTAGGGTCTCATCTGCACGTTTTGGGATTATGAACTTTTGAACTTATGTTTATTTATGCATGACTTTTGTAAACTTTAAAATGCTTCCGCACTGTTGAATGTTGGTTTTAAAACTTATGCATGGTTTTGTTTACGTATGTTTTTACATTTAGACGTCGTTTATTGTGACCGTTGACTTGGATCCTGGTATGTCACACGCCTCGCGGTAGAACTCCGCAGGTGGAAATTTGAGGGTGTGAGAGATTGGTATCAGAGCCAATGGTTATAGTGAACTAGGACTGCATGTAGAGTCTAGACTATAGCCGAGTCACACACACTAGACGGTCACATACATTTGAGTCGTGTCTTTTGGGCAAGCATACTAACCTTGTCGGGGTGTCGGTCTCCTTACCATACAGTGTCACATTACTTATCTCATTCTTGGCTATTTTTAGCTTCACTTTATTTTCTTCTCTGGATTACAGCCGAGGGGACTTATTTATCGATCTTTTGAGTTAGTTATATCATTCTGGGATGTGGTTATCGGGTGACTTGAAGTTCTAGCTCGGAGCACGCCTTGGGGACCATGTAGAGCGATTTGTTATTTCGGGTGCACACGAAATCATAAATCGAAATGCATGAAAATCTTGGTGGACTTTGTGTTCGGACTAATGGTCATGCTAGAGCCGCATTCTGGGTTCGTTTGGTCACTTGTAGCTTGATTTGTTTGTGGTACTGAGTGTCTCGTCTCATGTTTTGGCAGAACATGTCTGGTCGCGCTGGTGGACGTGCAGGTGGACGCCGTGGTGGCGGAGGTGGACGCCGTGGTGGGGGTAGAGGTGGTGGTAACATCACTATGACGTATGATGAGCTCAATGAGATGATGCAGCAACAGTTGGGCGTTGCACTAGCTGCTTTTCAGGCAGCCCAGCAGACTTTCATGGGTGCTGCTGCTCCTCCAGTTCAGGCAGGTGTTGCCTATAAGCGGTTTAAAGATTGTCAGCCTCTCAGCTTCCAGGGTACGGAGGGAGCTGTGGAGTTACTCAGGTGGTTGGAGAAGACGGAGTCGGTATTTGCTTTATGTGAGACTCCAGCGGCGGATTGGGTGAAGTTTGCTTCGGGGACTTTTGTAGGAGCCGCCTTGACGTGGTGGAACTGCGTCACACAGACACTTGGTCTTGGGGAGGCCAACGCCATGCCTTGGGCAGATTTTGTGCGTAGGTTGAAGGAGGAGTATTGCCCGCGGGAGGAGATTAAGAGGTTGGAACAGGAATATGGGAATCTTAAGATGATTGGTTCTGAGGTGGAGGAGTACACGATCAGGCACAACGAACTAGCAGTGATGTGTCCAGGCTTGTCTACACCGGAGTATAGGAGGATAGAGCAGTATCTTGCGGGTTTGGTGCCAGAGATTGCGGGATTGGTGTCTGCTAGGGATCCCACTACTATGTCAGAGGCTGTGCGGTCAGCTACTAAGATGACCAATTTGAAGATTGCTGAGGGTGTCTTGCCTCCTAGGGGCTCATCTGTGAAGGCGCCGGCTGAGAACAAGAGGAAGTGGGAGAGCGTGGATAAGGGTTCATCGGGGACTCAGCGACAACCGGCAGCGAAGAAGACTGAAGCTTCTGGGTCAGCATCGGATCAGAGACAGGGGGGCTATGCTGGGAAAAGCCCTAAGTGTGGACGTTGTGGGTTTCATCATTTTGGTACTTGTGAGAGCTTTCGCTGTGAGCGTTGTCAGAAGACGGGGCATCTTGCCAAGAATTGTAGGGTCAACCTCTCCGGGACGACTCAGACTGCTGCTGTTACTACCCCTGCTTCACAGGGGAACCAGGGTTGCTTCCATTGTGGGGAAGCGGGGCACTTCAAGCGAAGCTGTCCCAAGTTGACTCAAGGGGGCACAGAGACTGCGGGGAAGGACGGGGACAAGGACGGCGGTGGCCGGTGGACTCGTGCTCATGCTTATGTGATTGGTGCTAGGGAGAACCAGGCGGACCCAGACACTGTTACCCGTACGTATTCTCTCTTATCTCTTGTTACGCTTTGGTCATACTTTTATCCGCACTGTTGTGCGTTCGTGTTTCGGGTGTTTTCTTTGTGGTTTGGTCGCTGTTTCTCATTCTTTGGGTTGATGAGGGTCCTTTGGGGATGCTACTTGGACGGTACCAGTGGATTAGTTATACCGATCGTAGTAGGCTCCAGTAGGCTTTCATCGGGGGTCTCTTGTCTCATACTCACATTGGGGAAAGTGGTTTCCCGGTTGTTACTGTCACGTTTGATTCATGACCTTCACTTGTCGTATTTTGGGGAACGTTACTTGGGCACCGAGGTCGACACACATTACTGTTGAAACCGAAAGAATCTCGGGACGAGATTCCTTTCAACAGGGGGATAATGTGACGACCCGGAAAAATTTTTTCTTCTCATTTGTTTTCTCTCCTCGACTTCGGGAAATTTTCGGGACGAAAATTCTTTCAACAGGGGGATGATGTGACACCCGGCAACTTTCGGTAACTAACTTTTGAAAACTTAGTAAGTCTACCTTAGCGAGTCGCGCATACGTTACACATGGTCGAGTCGAGTCGCACATCATTAGGGTTTTAACATACGCAAGTCTCGGGTCCCGGGAATTGGTGATCGGGCGGGAACGTGTCATTTATCATGTATTATATGTTTACAATCATTATGTGACTTGTCGGTATGTGAATATGTGCTAACATGTGTTAAAACGGGGTTTAACGCGCAAAACACACCAACATAAGGGCTATAGGCGATTAGGCTTGGTGGATAGCCTAATCGCATGTAGTTGGGGCGAGTAGGGAGATATTTATAGGCGAATAGGGCTAATCGCATGAACAGTCATGCGATTAGGCACCCTACTCGCGTATAAAACCTGCACACTCGCATGATACATGCTGGACGACCAAAAACGCCTATAAATACCACCCTTGACCTCCAAAACATCATTTGTGCAACCCTAGCCGTCCCATAACATAACCCAACACCCACACACCCTCTGGAACTCGTTTTTGCATCAAAACCACCATTTTCAAGCTTATTCCATCATCACCTCTTCATTTCAAGGTGTGTTCTTCAAACCCAAACCTTTAAATGATTATGTTTTGCTCCCTAAACGTCCAGACCTGACTTATAAATGTTTTTATCTTTGGAAATCCATTTAAAACCATTTTTAAACAAACCCACACCTTTACATGTGTTATATGTGTTATATATGTTTAAAGGTAGGATTTTTAGGATTGAATCATGGTTGTTCTTATGTTATTTTGATGTTTATTGCTGAGATAAGTTAGTATGATGATGTCCTAGGAGTTTGGATGGTTTTGGTGATGTATTGTCGATATTTGATATTTTGACCCATTTGAAGGATTTTAGAGGATTAAGGATGTTATGAGGTGTGTTGTTGATTGAATGATGTTAGGGTTTGCTCTAGGATGATGCTAGAACAGTAGGATGCTATCGGACAACGTGATTATGTGGTTAAATCTGAATATTTGCTATTTAGGGTAAGTTCTTGCATGTTGATGTGATGTTTACATGCTAGGTTGCCATTTTGGGAAAACGCTCGCATTCGGGACTGTTAGAATGATGAAAACTTAGGGGTTTTGCTTGGAATATGTTTGTTTATATGTTAGAATGATTATTGAGTGTTTTTACATGTTTCGGATCTGATTTGGAGTGTTCGGCGCGCGAAAAACCACAACAGCTGCACTATAGGCGATTAGGGATCCTAATCGCCTATGTTATAGGCGATTGGAGGCCTACTCGCCTATAAGGAAGCCTACTCGTGTATAATACAGGCGATTAGACCCTGTAATCGCCTGTTGACCAGCCCTACTCACATGTTGACTTTTCCTAATTGCTAGTTTGATTCCTAATCGCGTGTAATGCTGCTGTATGCGTATTTTAACATCCCGGAACATGATTTGACGCCTAGGAACATGATAGGAACCCCGTGATTCACCCAATGACTTAGTAACACGTATCCGGACCTGTTTATGCGTTAAACGGATAATATGCTAGACTAGGTGAACTGTTGCGCGTATTAAGTGTTTAATTGCGTATGTGGCATGATGTCTTGTATTTATTTAACACGTGGAATGTCGGGTCACCAATGGGATGTCGAGTCTTGTCTTACGTTGTCTGGTTGTCGGTTAAACATGCTTTTCGAACACATAATGGTCATGGACTGGACTTAGGGACTAATGAACCCGATGGGTTATTAGTCTGACTTAACACATATCTTATGATAGGTCGCCAATAGTTGGGGCTATCATATCTCGTAAACGGTTTACTCATATCACGCATACGGATTACACAACTTAAGGTGAGTTCACGGCCCCACATTTTACAGTTTTTACTTTCGGGGTGAGAAACATGCTTACAAACTCTTTTATGACTTATGACTTGTTAAACTCTTATGACTTATGACTTGTTATCACGTTATACTATGGCTTACTTATCTTACTATACGGTTCATCGAAAATCCCTTGAAACCACTAACATGGGTATATGGCGGGGAAATATGGATAGCGCTATTGGGAACTGACAAACCCCACTCGACGGTGGGACCGGCGGGTGCATATTGTCTCTAACAAAACAAGGTCTACCGGCGATGACGGTAGCCCATAGGAACTAAGGGTAACACACGGCTTAGTCAGTAATGGTTTCACCCGTATGAGTATCTCATTCTGCGCCTGGTTTGGCGTTCTCACAAGCATAGTAGTAATTGTGATGGTAACATTTTTGAAGGATCACTGTAAACGTTTAATTAAAACCTGTGAACTCACCAGCATTATATGTTGACTCTTTTAGCATGTTTTCTCAGGTCGCTAAGGTAGCAGCATATGGATAGGCGCACGTGGTCGCACTGGAGTCGTCTCGTGTCTAGGGTCTCATCTGCACGTTTTGGGATTATGAACTTTTGAACTTATGTTTATTTATGCATGACTTTTGTAAACTTTAAAATGCTTCCGCACTGTTGAATGTTGGTTTTAAAACTTATGCATGGTTTTGTTTACGTATGTTTTTACATTTAGACGTCGTTTATTGTGACCGTTGACTTGGATCCTGGTATGTCACACGCCTCGCGGTAGAACTCCGCAGGTGGAAATTTGAGGGTGTGACAAATAAATATGCCCCGCTCCAAGTCGTTTCTCGGAACCCAACGACTTAAGTTCAGAATACGTGCACCCCAGGCATACGCCGATGCATAATCGACGCTATCGATTAGGGGTGGGCCTTGTCAGGCACCAATAGTACTATCCAAATATTCCTTCAGTTTCATTTACCTGAATTAATGGTTACAGTAGCGAGGACCCAACCCCGAGTGGCGACCAAAAACTCAAGTACTCATCATGCCACTTACCACATTTTAACCTTTGAAAACATTTCAATATGTGATAACTTTTGACAAACATATCTTTCCCCCAGTTAAAACAGTAAAATGGGGCCGTGAAACTCACCTTAATTTCCATGCTTAGCTAGCAAATAAAACCCAAAGCTTTGACCGACTTCCTCGTGCCCTAAGTACCCATAAAGGACACCTTAAAGTCTATCATATATAAACCTAGCTTAATTTCCGGTTAAAAGATAGTTTATTCAACTATCTTGACTCGTGTGTACTAACCCGAGTCCTTAAGTGTTTTAACTCGACGAACCGATCGTGACTTACCATAATTCATGTGTTCACATACGGCATAGTACCCAAGTCGCGCACCTGTTACTCTGCGTGTGTAAACCATGTTGGACTAGCACCACGAAACGTATAACTCATCCCGAGTAATAGCTTGTCTCGTAAATCAGATAATGTAATCGTCTTGTATAGTTATTTTCGGAAAATATACCTTGCTGAAATATAATATAGTTATTAAAATCCTTTTAATAACATTTGTTATTTCTTTTCCCAAAACCCATTGTTTTAAAGGTTTCCAAACACTATTTTTCACTAAGTCTTTCCCGAGTAAGCCGAGCGTTTATGTATTTCCAATCCGTATAATTAACATTATTTGGTCACCAAAATCCTTCAAAACTCCTCAATACTTGACACTCGGTAAAAACTACATTCTTGATTTGAAATATTGTCCGAGATTGACTGTTACTTTCAGGAATAATCTTTGTCAAAAACGTCGCGACTTTGTATAAAATCACCTTTGTTAAACACATGGAATGGAAGGTTATTTATAAAACGCACAACAATATCACCTTCGTTGCACTTCGGATTTTATAAAAATTTTGGCAGAGTTTCCTCTGTTTTTGTACAAACCAGACAACACAAGTTGCCTACAATTTTTCCCAAAATCAATTAGAAACACAAGACGACATTATAACTATCCGCCTTTCCAATCTACAAGACTATACGTTTCGACAATTATACAAATTATTCTATTTATATGAATATATACGTGTGGTCCAACAATTTAGTCCAACAACACAAGTCACGCTTCATTGACAAACTACGATTTATATTTGTCGTTATCTATATATATATATATATATTTACGGTTCGTTCGCGAGTTAACACTGTTCGTAGTTATAATTTATAAATACTACACAAGATAAATACGAGATTAATTATACCGATAATTATGCGCGCGTCTCAAACCACCAGTTGACTGAGCCAACCGGGCCTTGACCGGATCCGGAATCTGGCCCGTTGACCAGCAGTTGACCGGGTTGACCAACCCGAATCTGACCGGATCTACCCGAGAGCACCATGCTTGACCCACGACTAGAACTTGAAGACGGCACGCAAACCGAGCCAGATCTGACCTGACCCGGACATCAGACGAGGACATCAACCAACACCGAGCCGAGCTACCATCGAGAACCAACAAACCCGAACCAAAACTGAGTCTGACTCGGGTTGACCAGATCTTGCTTGGCTGACCCAGACCCAGACCCGGCCCGAGCAGCCCAACGCACCACCTTCCCTGTCGCCTGGGACCACCGGCCGGAACCACCATCAACAACCCCACCAACCCTGCAACAACCACCATCCATCGGACCACCACACTAGACCCCCCGCACAACCAGTCACCACCAACAACCACCTGCTGCACTCCTCGAACCAAAACATCACCACCGTACCCCTTTCCCTCCTCGCCGGACCCAACCCTCGCCAACCACCCTCCACCCGATCTGCCCCCTGCCTTGAGCTTGGAACACGACGTCGCCACCACCATGGACGGTGGTGGCCGGTTGTTTTTAGGAGAGAGAGAGGGAGTGACGCGATGAGAGAGGGGGAGAGAGTTTTAGAGAGAGAGAGTAGAGAGAGAGTGAGGTGCGGCTGGTGCAGAATGAAGAAGGAGAAGAAGAGCCTGCCCTTTTATACTTAGGGTTAGGTAGGTGGGTTGTGCACCGCGTATCGAACCCGTTTTAAACGAAAACGCTCCGGTTTGTTATTAGGCCCGATAAATAAATTACAAAAACTAGTCGGTTTTATTCGAAATGAAAAACATAACTAAACCGAGCAATTTAAATGTTATTTTCGTAACTCGACGCGTGAAAACGGAACACGCGTTAAAATCGCGTTAATCGATCCGGTCGAGCTATACTTCATTTAGGCGACCTGTTCACTTTCGAAACTAAATAAATGAAATTATTTATAATAAATAATTTTTCTGAAAGTTCGATAACGGTTAAAACCACGCGTTTTGACGTTCGAATCCCACGTCAGCTCCTCTCCGCGTTCTCCAAAACGCCGCGTTTTTGGCCGTTTACCACGCCGATTTCACAACCGTTCGCATCAATAGTAAATACGTGTCGTATTTTCATAGAATAAGCTTATGTTATTCCAGTTTGACAAATTTTTGCTGATGTCAGTTCGTTACGTTAAACACGCGAAGTCTTTCTTTAAAGGCATCAAGACTTCAACGAACTTTCAAAAGGACATCGTAGGACTCATATTAGCTCAACTAACCATAATTAACCTTAAACCATGTTAATTATTTCTAAAACATGATTAGAATCACGTTAATCGTTGTACGAAATTTGCCGGTTGTCACACACCCGGGCACTAATTTATTGCATTCGTTAAAGTCTTGTTCTTCTATTTCTTTTAGTAAACCAAATAATACTATTTGTCAATCGTGTGTGTTTGGCAAAAGTGTGAAACTTCCGTTTTATGATTCAGTTAATAAAACTTCTTTACCTTTTGATATTATACACAATGATTTATGGACCTCACCGGTCTTAAGCACCGGTGGTCATCGTTATTACATACTATTTCTTGATGACAAAACAGACTTTCTATGGACTTTTCCCCTAACTAACAAATCTCATGTCTTCACCACCTTCACTCACTTCTATAATCACATCCACACCCAATTTGAACGCAAAATAAAGCAATTCCAATGTGATAATGGCACTGAATACACAAACAATAATTTTAAACAATTTTGCCATACCAATGGAATGGAATGCAATTTCGCTTCTCCTGCCCCCACACCTTATCTCAAAAAGGCAAAGCCGAAAGAAAAATCCGAACCATCAACAATATGATCCGTACCCTTCTTTCCCAAGCTTCCTTACCACCCTCCTTCTGGCACCATGCTCTTGAAACCGCCACTTACCTCCTCAACATCCTACCCAAGAAAACCCACCACTTCCTCTCTCCCACCACACTTCTATACAATGCTCTTCCAACCTACACACACCTTCGTGTATTTGGTTGCCTGTGTTACCCCATCACCCCCTCCACCACAATTCATAAATTAACAAACCGCTCCAAACCCTATGTCTTTCTAGGCTACCCCTCAAACCATCGTGGGTATAAATGTTTTGACATCTCTACAAACCAAATGTTTATATCCCGACATGTACAGTTCGAGGAGTCTATATATCCTTTCTCCATTCAACATCCAACCACCGCCCCAAATTACGACTTTCTAAACCACCCCATCAACCCTCTGTTATGGCAACATATTACTGTAACAACCGGCAAAAATAAGGTAATTCCGTACAGATTAATTAATATATGATTAACGTAATTAAATGCAATTATGTGTGATTTAATTATCAAGGCCTTAGGAGATAGCAATTTCCAAATAGTGCATAGGAATGCATACGTTTAATGGTAAAGCATGATTGGATCATGTGCGAATAAGCTATCCGGTATGGACGTTGGCAATTACCCGGTAATAATTAAATAAACGAAAAGGATCCCGGACACCCAGGATATAAAATAAAGGGTATTTTCATAAGATATAATGAGTTTTGGAACTCCAAAACCATAAATGAAAACGTCTTGTACAAATCTCCCGGTAACGAATGAAATGCGCGTACCGCACCCGATACGCGTATAACTCATAATTTCACCCGGCAAAGGCCTAAATAACCAATCAACGCTTAAATTAGACTATATTTAAGGGTTATTAAAGGTATTTTTAATGTCCGGATAACGCGTGATTAAAACCCGAAAAATACCCGAACGACACCCGAACGACGGGGGATTAAACATAACAAACAATGGGTAAATATTTAAAGTTGTGGACCCCACTTACACCCATCAAAGGGCCGGCCTACATGGCCAAAATAACATCCATGCTTTGTGGTTATGATTATTATCTAAAGTCTAAGATAAAGCATGCATATGTAAAGACAAAAGGTGTAAGTAGACATTAGTACAAAAGCAAGCTCTATCCTTGTCCCCCATGTGAAATATTTCGGCCATATGGCCCTAATAAGCCAAGACACAATCTAAACCATCATTACACTAGTATGCATGCATGGGTGAAGGGTCTTGTATAAAGATCATGAAAGATCATAAGGCTTAGTAAGATTTACAAGCAACTTCTTCCTTTCTTCCAATAACCCACGGCCAAAACACATACATATACAATCTTTCCAAAAATCCCAAGTACACAACTCAATCTTCCATAAGATTACTTGAATCTTTAGAATGATTACATGTGAAAAGGTTATAAATAACATGTGTTAGAGACTTGGAGAATCAAAAGCAAAACTCTTTCTTTCTTTCCTCCTTGGCCGTAGGTATTCCACCATCCCCACACATCATTCTTTCAAGTTTTTACATCTCCAAATCACTTAAAACAATCCATCATCCAAACCCCTATTGTGTGTTTCAAGCTTGGAGCTTAACCATTAAGGAAGAACACACTAAACCCCTCTCAAAATCAAAGGTTTTGCCTTCCCTAGCCTTGTGCTAGTAGTAAGCTTCTTAACCTTGTTTTTGATTATTATTATTCATGTATGTGTTCTTAGAAGCAAGTTGTACATGAAGGGTTTAAAAGGTGGTTTAAACATAATCTTTAATAGGTTTTACTTGTGTAAAATAGATGATTAAAGATATGTAAATAAAACATGGATTTGATGATGATAATGTAATAATCTTGAAAATATATAAAGTTTACATTTAAAACTAAGTAGGATGATGTTTTGGTTAAGATTGTGGAATGAACTTGAATATGTTAAAAAGTAGTGTTAATCATCTTGAAATGATCATCTAAGTTATAATATGTGGTGAAACATGTTAGAAGTTCAAGAATAAAGAAGATGAAAAATTAAAGTTAGCTTACTTAGAAGAATGATATTTTGTTAAAATAAGCAAATACATAAAACACACATACAAGTAGTCTTCCATATGGAATGTAAGACTAACAAAAGTGTTTTGATACAAAAATAACTTACCAATAAAAAGTTGAATCTTCAAAGTCTACTATTTTAAGTGAAAAATGTTAACTTTGGAAGTTAGAGTGGAAAAAATGCAACTTTTGAAAGTTGAGGGACTAATATTGTAACTTTGAAAGTTAGAGGACTAAAATGGATATTTTAGAAACTATTAGTCCAAAAATACAAGTATGGAAAGTTTGGTGTCAAAAGTGTAAGTAATAAATTTCTAAGGATGATTTTGGTAAATACTAGTAGATATACTTGGGTATTTTGTATAAAAGTATATTTTTGAAAGTTATAAAAATATGGATTATATTAACATAAGGATCTTTATAAAATTGAGATTTTATAAAAATATTAAACAAACTTGAGAAACTTATACAAAAATGAATACTTTTATATAAATGGGAATATAAAAGTGTTGGAAACATTTTTGTAGTTAAGTTAACAAGTTGGGTTAAAAATACATAAGTATTTTAAACCATCCAAGTAACATGTGAAAAGAGGAAGAAATATGGATAATATTTCTATAAAACACATGTTAGGGAAAAACTGGGAAAAATTAACTAATCGAGTTAAGATATCGAACTAAGACGCGTTAACGAACCGTACACGGACAAACCATGAGAAAAATGCCATTGCGGCAAGATAAGAAAAATATATATTTTAAGAAGTAAAATATATATATATACATTGGGTAAAAACTAATAAACACTTTCCTAAGTGTTAAAGGAATTATTCGTGGGAGAAACACATGACACAAACAAATAAGACGTTAAACAAACGTATATACTTAACAAGAAAAATTACACATTTATATATATGTACGCTCGTCTCGGCAAAATTCTAGTATATCTACTTAATGGGAAAGTAGATATGTGGGAAGGAAAGCCGCGACGAGAAGGCAAAGATATATATATATGTGTATGCCGTACCAACAAGATCCTAGTATATTTATTCGAATGGGAAAATAAATATACGGTATGGTGAGTTGAATCGGGCGTTAAGAATATACAATCGAACGACAAGATCTTAGTATATTTGTTTAAATGGGAAAACAAATGTGCGGCAAAGTGAGTCGGGTCGAGTGTTGAAATATATATTATATCGAGCGATGCGATCTTAAGTATAATTATTTAAATGGGAAAATAATTATATGTTAAGTGAAGTCGAGTCGATGATAATAAGGTACAAGTTAAGGAAATATTAACAAGAGTAATATATAACTTGTAACGCAAAGGGTAATCTAACGCCAACGAAACCTAGGATACGCGCTTAATTAAACGGGATTTGGAATAACTTGTGGTCGGGAGTTGGGTGTACAACTTGCCAAGGCACATGCACTATAGGGATAGTGACTTATACGTCTAGGACGTTTGTAGGTGCGAGACCCTCTTTGCTATCTGCCTAGTAAACCAGACAGAGTTTCAGGTGAGTTTCACGGCCCCATTTTAAACTATTTCTACGTTTTCCGGGGGAAAGATATGTTAGGGAAAATGTTTGACGGATTTATTACTTGAGGTGTGACCGCCACTCGGGGTTGAGTCCTCGCCTCTATAATCATTTATTCAGGGAAATGAAACCGGAGGAATATTGAATAGTACTATTGGTGCCTGACAAGGCCCACCCCTAATCGATAGCGTCGATTATGCATTAGGTTATGCCTGGGGTGCATATATTCTGAACTTAAGTCGTGGGAAACCGAGTAACGACTTGGAGCGGGGCATATTTATTTTATACGTCTTGGTTTGATTATAGTCTCAAGTAGAGTTATAGGAATTTGCAACTCCTATATATTGTCATAACATAGTATTTCCCAAGTATTCAAGTTTTGGAAACTAAAAACCTGTGAACTCACCAATATATTTTATATTGATGAAACTTTTAAACATATCTTTCAGGTAACTAAATGAAGGAGAACCGGGCAAGCTGGGTCGAGGAATCCTCCAATGCGGCGTCAAACTTTTGCGGGGTTTCACTTTTATTTCCCAAGGCATTTGGGATATATATGAGAAACCTCTATGATTGTCTTAAAAACAATTGACTTTTGTGTAATATTTGAACAAGATTTGACGTCATAATAAATGACCCATTTTCTAAATTACTTGTGTTTAGCAATAACCTTGACTTTATGCTTTGAACCGTCGCGCCACGTGTTTCCGCCATTGTCGTGGTGTGACAGAATGTGGTATCAGAGCCAAGGTTATAGCGAACTAGAGTATTTTCTTTAAAAACTAGACTATAACCGGATTTGGTTCAAAAGATAAAGTTTTCAAAAGAAAAAATATAGAAAGACACTAAAGTAATTTTTCAAGAAGCATTGGGCATGAGGAGATTCCGACCAAGCTAGCCAGGGGTATCGTTATGCATTAACATAGTATTAGAGGTTAGAAAGGATACTGATAATGTACGCCTTAACTATCTAGTTTAAATTAATTCATATATATACATGTACGGTTCTTTTGCCAGGATGTCGGACGCTGGTAGCATAGCGCCCAGTTACGATAGCAGCATTCAGATCATCCCCGCACCACCGCCTGAGCCAGTCGAGCTGGTCGTACTTGATGCGGAGGACGACGACGTGGAGATGGACGTCGCGGGGGGGTCAGATGACGACTCGGACGAGACGGATCCTAGCGAGGATCCTGACTGGGCACCCGCCATGGTCGACGCGCCGCTACCTATTGTACCGGCCGCACCGTTAGCCCCACGCCCCATCCGAGCTATCAGGGACTTCCCTGAGGGCTGTGCCGGACCGTCCCGGCCGATCCCAGCCCAGTCGGAGACAGCAGAGTCTCCATTCGACAGACAGGCTCACGTTGAGCATGAGCCAGCACCCGTACCACACATCCACATTCCTCCAGGCATGAGACTCATGCCGATCTCCCGTGGGAGGAACGGGTGGATATCTGATGACTCTGACGACGAGTCCGTAGCTTCGGTTGAGCACATGCTGGTACCCGAGATTCCAGCTGTTCATGAGGAGCCAGTGGCTCCAATGATAGAGGACGCACCTGCTGACCCCATAGCCCCACCAGCACCACTGGAGCCCGCACCTCAGGAGGGGCCAGCCGTAGCAGCACATGTACTCGAGGGTAGCCCCGCCGATAGCTCTGAGCTACGCAGGGCAGGCATGGCAGCCTTTGCCACCGCGAGCCCTCCTACCCCCACTGTCGTGGTATCCACTCCAGAGTGGGCCACTGTTTCAGAGCCCCTAGTAGCCCCACTAGCCGAGCTTGTACCACCACCCCCAGCAGCCATGACTTTACCGATCCCCACCCTTCCCAGCATGACACCTGCACCGTACCCTCTAGGTGCAGGGGACCCTTACATGATGCCACCCCACTTTACCCTCAGACCACCAGGTTTTACCCCGTTACTACCACACATACCGATACCAGCCCCCTTTGGGCCATTCCCATCCGCACACCCAGATATACCCGGACCATCCCAGCCACCTAGGATGACACCCTTGTCTGGACCGGCATGGTCCACTGCCATTACCTTAGAGCGGGACTTTCAGACTCTCGCTGACACGGTGCAGCGCACCGTAACACAGGTAGAGCATCAGACTCGTCTGATGTGGACGAGGATGATAGATGCGCGGGATGCTTTGGCGCATTACGCGGAGGAGTTACTGAGCCTGGACGCTCAGTGCGGTATTACAGGGGATGCGCACTTTGCGCATCGACATTTCTTATATGAGCGTATCATGACGATCAGCATGACGATCAGTACGCATGCACCGCAGTACCAGTATCCGCCACCACCGCCACAGTAGAGATGTATCAGGGATGCACGGAAGAGTCACCAGCTTGTGTACATAGTAGCAGCAGTATGGTAGTACAGCACGGGTTATGACACTCGTCTGCATTTTGCCTAGCCGTACGGATATTACGGCACGTGATATGATGTTTTATTTATTTCAAAAACAATGTATTGTATGAGAGATGTATTCTCCATTTTGTATTATGAACAAGCATTGTACTAGTATTATTGAAATTAATGAAAAATCTTATTATTATGGTGAAATATGTTGTTGTCTATGATTATTATTGCTTACTCCATATGTTGTGGTTTGTGTATTTGTGTGGTGATGTTGTGTTGATTACTATTTATTTTTGTATGATGTGTTGGTATGTTGTGTGATGACATGGTGTTGATTATTGTGTTCATATTCTGGTTTGTTATTTATGCGTTATATTGTATAAATGTTTGCCAAATTAACCTTTGATAATTATTATTGAAGAGAAATGGCACCGGCCACTAGAAGCAACAGCGGTGCAGACGGACTGCCCGCAACACCGGCCGAACTTGAGACCATGATTTCTGAACGCATAGCCCGCGCGATCGCGGAGCACGAAGCTGCTCGCTCCGAACGATCCCGTGACTTGACTGGGAGTGACCGACGAGAACCCTCCCCCACTGGTAAGAAGTTGAAAATAATTGATAAAGCGATGGGAGAATATCCTAAATAACATACAACTTTATTAATGCAGAAACGGCCTCGCGAGAGCGTGGCTGCACCTTCAAAGCCTTCCTCGACTGCAAGCCGCTCAATTTCAACGGCACGGAAGGATCAGTTGGCCTGGTCAAGTGGTTTGAGAAGACCGAGGCAGTTATTCGTATCAGTGGGTGTACCCCACGTCAGTCGGTTATGTACTCCACCAATTTGTTCTTGGACCAAGCACTGACGTGGTGGAATGGTCAAGTGCAGTCTTTGGGTGATGACACTGCTTACTCCCTGTCGTGGACAGAACTGAAGGAACTTATGATTGCTGAGTACCGCCCGGCAAGCGAGGTACAGAAATTGGAAACTGAGTTCTGGAACCTCACTATGATGGGAGCGGACGTTACTGGGTACACGTCTCGAGTCCATGATCTTGCCAGATTAGTGCCGCGGTTGGTCACCCCTGAGAACAACAAAATTGAGCGTTATTTGTTCGGCTTAGCACCGCAAATACGCAGCATGGTCACTGCTTCTAAACCTACGACCATGCGCGCAGCCATTGATCTTGCGCTAAGCCTCACCGAAGATGCTATACGCATGGGCACACTGATCCGACAAGTTTCGGGATTAAAAATTTCTGAGGCAAGCAGTGTTGAAGCCAAGAATCAGGGATCAAACTCAGCTGTTGTGTCGAACGACCAGGGTAACAAGCCGAGGTTTGGGAAGAGGAAGCGAGATGAGGGAAAAAGGGACCGAGCGTCGGGTAGCTCAAACAAGAAGGGAAAGGGATATGTTGCCACGGGACGTGGTAATGGTAACAAACAGGGAAATCAGGGAAGAAACAATGGGTTGACTTGTGGAAAGTGCCACCGCACGGGGCACAAGACTGAAGAGTGCCGTTCTGGAGCACCGAAAAATGGAGGGGCTAGACCATGCTTTGCATGCGGGTCGTTAGATCATTGGAAGAAGGATTGCCCCAAGATCAACAACCAGGCCCGCGGCCGAGCATTTGTGATTGGAGCCGGTGATGCACGGCAAGACCCCAACGTGGTCACTGGTACGTTTCCTCTTAATGGTCATTATGCCTCTGTATTATTTGATACCGGTGCTGACTTTAGCTTCGTATCCAATGAGTTTAAAAGGCTACTTAGACTAAAAACTAGCAAACTAGATACACCCTACTCTATAGAACTGGCTAATGGTAAAACTATTGAAACGAGAGAGGTAGCAAAAGATTGTAAGTTAGAACTCTGTGGGCACGAGTTTGGGATTGATCTTTTGCCGGTCGTATTGGGAAGTTTTGACATCGTTGTCGGCATGGACTGGTTGTCCGCACACCGTGCCATTGTGGTTTGCAACGATAAAGTTATTCAAGTCCCCCTCGCAAGCGGTGAAACTCTCTCAATTCAAGGGGAAAGACACGGGACGCCACTAAGAATCATTTCAAGCATGAAGGCTCGTAAGTGTCTAAGAAAAGGGCTTGTCGCATTCTTGGCACACGTAGTGGACAAGAAGGCCGACGAGCGAAAGTTGGAAGACATTCCAGTAGCTAGAGATTTTCCGGATGTATTCCCAGAAGATTTGCCGGGGTTGCCGCCACCTCGACAAGTCGAGTTCCGCATCGACCTCGTTCCCGGAGCTGCTCCTGTGGCACGATCGCCATACCGCCTAGCTCCATCAGAGATGCAGGAACTGTCCAGCCAGCTACAAGAATTATTGGACAAAGGTTTTATAAGACCGAGTTTCTCACCTTGGGGAGCTCCCGTCTTATTTGTGAAGAAGAAGGATGGCACATTTCGCATGTGCATCGACTATCGAGAGCTGAACAAGCTAACCATCAAGAATCGCTATCCTCTCCCCAGGATCGACGATTTATTTGATCAGCTCCAAGGTTCCAGCTATTACTCCAAGATCGATTTGAGGTCTGGCTATCACCAGTTGCGTATACAAGAAGAAGATATACCAAAAACGGCCTTCAGAACCCGGTATGGACACTATGAATTTTTGGTAATGCCGTTCGGCTTAACCAACGCACCAGCGGTTTTCATGGACCTAATGAACCGCGTATGTAAACCATACCTGGATAAATTCGTCATTGTCTTCATTGACGATATTTTGATATATTCGCGCACCAAAGAAGACCACGAGAATCACCTTCGGTTAATTCTTGAAGTGTTACGCAAAGAGAAGCTCTATGCTAAATTCTCGAAATGTGACTTTTGGATTCGGGAAGTTCAATTTTTAGGCCACGTGGTAAACGAGAAGGGCATACACGTCGATCCCGCCAAGATCGAGGCAATTAAAAATTGGGAAGCCCCTCGAACTCCTACCGAAGTACGACAATTTCTAGGCCTTGCGGGTTATTACAGAAGGTTCATCGAGAACTTTTCAAAGATAGCACAAGCTTTAACCATGTTAACCCAAAAGGATAAGAAGTTCGAGTGGACGGAAAAGCAAGAGGCATCATTCCAATTACTAAAAGACAAGTTATGTGGCGTTCCGATACTATCACTCCCTGATGGTACGGAAGATTTTGTAGTTTACTGTGATGCCTCGCATCAAGGCTTGGGTTGCGTATTGATGCAGCGAGAAAAAGTAATAGCATACGCTTCCAGGCAACTGAAAATCCATGAGAAGAACTACACTACACACGATTTGGAATTAGGTGCAGTGGTGTTCGCTCTCAAGATATGGAGACACTATTTGTACGGAACCAAGTGCACGATTTTCACTGATCATAAGAGTTTGCAGCACATCTTTGATCAGAAAGATTTAAACATGCGACAACGGCGATGGGTCGAATTGTTAAACGATTACGATTGTGAAATTAAGTACCATCCCGGTAAGGCGAACGTCGTAGCCGACGCCTTGAGTCGCAAGGAACGGGTTAAACCATTGCGTGTTCGAGCTTTGGGTCTGACTATCCACACGAATCTGACTGAACAAATTCGTGAAGCTCAAGTTAACGCCCTTAAACCCGAGAATGTCAAAGGTGAAAGATTGCGAAAGATGATTGATTCACTGGAACCAAAGACGGACCAGACACTGTATTTCATGAATAGAATTTGGGTTCCAATGTATGGTGGATTGCGTGAGCTAGTATTGGCCGAAGCTCACAGTTCTAGATATTCGGTTCACCCGGGTGCAGACAAGATGTTCCACGATCTAAAAGAACTTTATTGGTGGCCGAATTTCAAAAGGGATATAGCAGCCTATGTTGCGCGATGTTTGACTTGCGCAAAGGTCAAGGCTGAGCACCAGAAACCTTCCGGTTTGCTCCAGCAACCGGAAATACCGGAATGGAAATGGGAACGAATTACCATGGACTTCATTACCAAGTTACCTAGGACAACAAGCGGCCATGACATGATCTGGGTAATCGTAGACCGATTGACAAAATCTGCACACTTCCTTCCGATTCGCGAAACAGACAGGTTGGAGAAACTGACCCGTTTGTACATTAAGGAAGTGGTGTCTAAACACGGTGTACCTGTTTCTATCATCTCCGATCGGGATAGTCGTTTTACTTCCAGATTTTGGGAAAGTTTAAATGAAGCCCTCGGTACTCGCCTCGACATGAGTACCGCATATCACCCCCAAACGGATGGTCAAAGTGAACGAACCATCCAGACCTTGGAGGATATGTTACGGGCATGCGCGATTGATTTCGGAGGTAATTGGGATACGCACTTGCCATTGGTAGAATTTTCTTATAACAACAGTTATCATACGAGCATTCAAGCCGCACCGTTTGAAGCTCTATATGGACGCAAGTGCCGATCGCCATTATGTTGGGCGGAAGTTGGAGAAAAACAACTCACCGGGCCCGAAATTGTTCAAGAGACCACGGACAAGGTCTTTTTGATAAAGGAACGCCTCAAAGCGGCCCGGGACCGCCAGAAAAGCTATGCTGATATGAGGCGAAAGCCTTTAGAGTTTCAAGTCGGAGACAGGGTCCTACTGAAAGTGTCACCTTGGAAAGGTGTCGCGCGCTTTGGGAAGCGCGGAAAGCTGAACCCACGATATATTGGACCGTTCGAAGTCTTGTCCAGGGTAGGCACAGTGGCATACAAGCTCAAGTTGCCTCAAGAGCTTAGTGGAATACACGACACGTTTCATGTGTCAAACTTGAAAAAGTGCCTATCCGAAGAAACTCTCATCATCCCAGCAGACGAAATCCAGATTGACGACAAGTTACATTTTGTTGAAGAACCAATCGAGGTAACTGATTGGAAGGTCCAAAAACTAAGGCGCAGCAAGATCAGATTGGTCAAAGTGCGCTGGAATGCCAAGCGTGGACCGGAGTTCACGTGGGAAAGGCTGGACCGGATGAAGCAAAAATACCCCGCCCTATTCGAGAAGACACCTGTACCGGAGAACTCGAAGTGAATTCCGGGACGGAATTCTCTTAACGGGGGGAGAATGTAACAACCGGCAAAAATAAGGTAATTCCGTACAGATTAATTAATATATGATTAACGTAATTAAATGCAATTATGTGTGATTTAATTATCAAGGCCTTAGGAGATAGCAATTTCCAAATAGTGCATAGGAATGCATACGTTTAATGGTAAAGCATGATTGGATCATGTGCGAATAAGCTATCCGGTATGGACGTTGGCAATTACCCGGTAATAATTAAATAAACGAAAAGGATCCCGGACACCCAGGATATAAAATAAAGGGTATTTTCATAAGATATAATGAGTTTTGGAACTCCAAAACCATAAATGAAAACGTCTTGTACAAATCTCCCGGTAACGAATGAAATGCGCGTACCGCACCCGATACGCGTATAACTCATAATTTCACCCGGCAAAGGCCTAAATAACCAATCAACGCTTAAATTAGACTATATTTAAGGGTTATTAAAGGTATTTTTAATGTCCGGATAACGCGTGATTAAAACCCGAAAAATACCCGAACGACACCCGAACGACGGGGGATTAAACATAACAAACAATGGGTAAATATTTAAAGTTGTGGACCCCACTTACACCCATCAAAGGGCCGGCCTACATGGCCAAAATAACATCCATGCTTTGTGGTTATGATTATTATCTAAAGTCTAAGATAAAGCATGCATATGTAAAGACAAAAGGTGTAAGTAGACATTAGTACAAAAGCAAGCTCTATCCTTGTCCCCCATGTGAAATATTTCGGCCATATGGCCCTAATAAGCCAAGACACAATCTAAACCATCATTACACTAGTATGCATGCATGGGTGAAGGGTCTTGTATAAAGATCATGAAAGATCATAAGGCTTAGTAAGATTTACAAGCAACTTCTTCCTTTCTTCCAATAACCCACGGCCAAAACACATACATATACAATCTTTCCAAAAATCCCAAGTACACAACTCAATCTTCCATAAGATTACTTGAATCTTTAGAATGATTACATGTGAAAAGGTTATAAATAACATGTGTTAGAGACTTGGAGAATCAAAAGCAAAACTCTTTCTTCCTTTCCTCCTTGGCCGTAGGTATTCCACCATCCCCACACATCATTCTTTCAAGTTTTTACATCTCCAAATCACTTAAAACAATCCATCATCCAAACCCCTATTGTGTGTTTCAAGCTTGGAGCTTAACCATTAAGGAAGAACACACTAAACCCCTCTCAAAATCAAAGGTTTTGCCTTCCCTAGCCTTGTGCTAGTAGTAAGCTTCTTAACCTTGTTTTTGATTATTATTATTCATGTATGTGTTCTTAGAAGCAAGTTGTACATGAAGGGTTTAAAAGGTGGTTTAAACATAATCTTTAATAGGTTTTACTTGTGTAAAATAGATGATTAAAGATATGTAAATAAAACATGGATTTGATGATGATAATGTAATAATCTTGAAAATATATAAAGTTTACATTTAAAACTAAGTAGGATGATGTTTTGGTTAAGATTGTGGAATGAACTTGAATATGTTAAAAAGTAGTGTTAATCATCTTGAAATGATCATCTAAGTTATAATATGTGGTGAAACATGTTAGAAGTTCAAGAATAAAGAAGATGAAAAATTAAAGTTAGCTTACTTAGAAGAATGATATTTTGTTAAAATAAGCAAATACATAAAACACACATACAAGTAGTCTTCCATATGGAATGTAAGACTAACAAAAGTGTTTTGATACAAAAATAACTTACCAATAAAAAGTTGAATCTTCAAAGTCTACTATTTTAAGTGAAAAATGTTAACTTTGGAAGTTAGAGTGGAAAAAATGCAACTTTTGAAAGTTGAGGGACTAATATTGTAACTTTGAAAGTTAGAGGACTAAAATGGATATTTTAGAAACTATTAGTCCAAAAATACAAGTATGGAAAGTTTGGTGTCAAAAGTGTAAGTAATAAATTTCTAAGGATGATTTTGGTAAATACTAGTAGATATACTTGGGTATTTTGTATAAAAGTATATTTTTGAAAGTTATAAAAATATGGATTATATTAACATAAGGATCTTTATAAAATTGAGATTTTATAAAAATATTAAACAAACTTGAGAAACTTATACAAAAATGAATACTTTTATATAAATGGGAATATAAAAGTGTTGGAAACATTTTTGTAGTTAAGTTAACAAGTTGGGTTAAAAATACATAAGTATTTTAAACCATCCAAGTAACATGTGAAAAGAGGAAGAAATATGGATAATATTTCTATAAAACACATGTTAGGGAAAAACTGGGAAAAATTAACTAATCGAGTTAAGATATCGAACTAAGACGCGTTAACGAACCGTACACGGACAAACCATGAGAAAAATGTCATTGCGGCAAGATAAGAAAAATATATATTTTAAGAAGTAAAATATATATATATATACATTGGGTAAAAACTAATAAACACTTTCCTAAGTGTTAAAGGAATTATTCGTGGGAGAAACACATGACACAAACAAATAAGACGTTAAACAAACGTATATACTTAACAAGAAAAATTACACATTTATATATATGTACGCTCGTCTCGGCAAAATTCTAGTATATCTACTTAATGGGAAAGTAGATATGTGGGAAGGAAAGCCGCGACGAGAAGGCAAAGATATATATATGTGTATGCCGTACCAACAAGATCCTAGTATATTTATTCGAATGGGAAAATAAATATACGGTATGGTGAGTTGAATCGGGCGTTAAGAATATACAATCGAACGACAAGATCTTAGTATATTTGTTTAAATGGGAAAACAAATGTGCGGCAAAGTGAGTCGGGTCGAGTGTTGAAATATATATTATATCGAGCGATGCGATCTTAAGTATAATTATTTAAATGGGAAAATAATTATATGTTAAGTGAAGTCGAGTCGATGATAATAAGGTACAAGTTAAGGAAATATTAACAAGAGTAATATATAACTTGTAACGCAAAGGGTAATCTAACGCCAACGAAACCTAGGATACGCGCTTAATTAAACGGGATTTGGAATAACTTGTGGTCGGGAGTTGGGTGTACAACTTGCCAAGGCACATGCACTATAGGGATAGTGACTTATACGTCTAGGACGTTTGTAGGTGCGAGACCCTCTTTGCTATCTGCCTAGTAAACCAGACAGAGTTTCAGGTGAGTTTCACGGCCCCATTTTAAACTATTTCTACGTTTTCCGGGGAAAGATATGTTAGGGAAAATGTTTGACGGATTTATTACTTGAGGTGTGACCGCCACTCGGGGTTGAGTCCTCGCCTCTATAATCATTTATTCAGGGAAATGAAACCGGAGGAATATTGAATAGTACTATTGGTGCCTGACAAGGCCCACCCCTAATCGATAGCGTCGATTATGCATTAGGTTATGCCTGGGGTGCATATATTCTGAACTTAAGTCGTGGGAAACCGAGTAACGACTTGGAGCGGGGCATATTTATTTTATACGTCTTGGTTTGATTATAGTCTCAAGTAGAGTTATAGGAATTTGCAACTCCTATATATTGTCATAACATAGTATTTCCCAAGTATTCAAGTTTTGGAAACAAAAAACCTGTGAACTCACCAATATATTTTATATTGATGAAACTTTTAAACATATCTTTCAGGTAACTAAATGAAGGAGAACCGGGCAAGCTGGGTCGAGGAATCCTCCAATGCGGCGTCAAACTTTTGCGGGGTTTCACTTTTATTTCCCAAGGCATTTGGGATATATATGAGAAACCTCTATGATTGTCTTAAAAACAATTGACTTTTGTGTAATATTTGAACAAGATTTGACGTCATAATAAATGACCCATTTTCTAAATTACTTGTGTTTAACAATAACCTTGACTTTATGCTTTGAACCGTCGCGCCACGTGTTTCCGCCATTGTCGTGGTGTGACAATTACCACACCCACACCTTCAAACGTGTCCAATCCATCCTCGCCTACCCATCCTGGCCCAACAAGCCCACCAGCTAACTCCAACCCCTCACCCCTCCTCCTGGCCCAACAAGCCCACACACAACACCACACCCACCTCACGGTTTTTCCTCCCTCAACAGCCCAGCTCCCTCAAGCTAACCTAGCCCATCTCGGACTCACACCCAACCTCGAGCCCAACCGTCCTCACCACCCACATCATCCCAAGCCCATACATCGGCCCGCCATACCCCTCCACCACCTCCTCCTCCCCCTCACCCAACACAAACCCGTACCATGCGCACTAGAGCCATGGACGGCATCACCAAACCCAAAACAACTCTTTAACCTCAACACTACATCCATTGTACCCATCCCCAAAAAAACCGCACCTGGCCTTGTCTACACCGGAATGGTCCAACGCCATGCAAAATGAATTTAGTGCACTTATTAAAAACGAGACTTGGGAACTAGTACCACGTCGTCCCAACATGAACATAATTAGATGTATGTGGTTATTTAAGCACAAGTTTCGTTCTGATGGCTCACTAGAAAGGTACAAAGCCAGGTTGGTATGTGATGGTCGTAGTCAACAGGTTGGAATTGATTGTGACGAAACTTTCAGTCCGGTGGTCAAACCCACCACTATTCGGACAGTTCTCACCTTAGCTCACTCAGTCATGGCCAATACATCAACTAGATGTTACCAATGCTTTCTTGCATGGTCACTTAGAGGAAACCGTTTATATGCATCAACCCATAGTGTTTCGACATCAAGACTTTCCAGACCATGTCTGCCGGCTCAAAAAGTCTCTTTATGGCCTCAAACAAACTCCTAGAGCCTGGTATCAACGGTTTACTGATTTTGTTGTGCAACACGGGTTTACTCAATGCAGGTCTGATAGCTCCCTATTCATCTATCACCATGGCGCTGACATTGCTTATCTTCTGATCTATGTTGACGACATCATCCTCACCACATCTTCTGATCTCCTGCGCCAGCGTCTCATGACTATCCTCTCTGGTGAGTTTGCCATGAAAGATTTGGGACCTCTATCATATTTTCTGGGTATTTCGGTCACTAGGACAGGTAACAACCTATTCCTGTCTCAGCAGTCCTACACCAAGGATATCATTCACCGTGCAGGCATGGACACCTGCAAACCTTCGGCCACTCCAATGGATACGCAGAGCAAATTATCAAGTGAACCAGATGCTTTATATGATGACCCCACCACATACCGAAGTCTAACTGGAGCTCTACAATACCTCACCTTCACTAGGCCAGATATCACATATGTCGTGCAACAGATATGCATGCACATGCATGCTCCCTGTCTTGCTCACTGGAATGCTCTTAAACGTATCATACGGTATGTATAGGGCACTGCGGATTTTGGCCTTCACTTATCCTTTTCCTCGGCTCTCTCCATACGAGCCTATACGGATGCTGATTGGGCCGGTTGCCCCGACACACGTCGCTTCACTTCTGGTTACTGTGTCTATATGGGGGACAATCTTGTTTCATGGTCTTCTAAGTGACAGTCTACTATAGCACGGTCCAGTGCTGAAGCCGAATACCGAGGGGTCGCAAATGTTGTCGCAGAAATTTGTTGGTTGCGCAATCTTCTACTCGAACTCCACTGCCCCCTATCTAAAGCATCCTTGGTCTATTGCGACAATGTCAGTGCTATTTATCTTTCCGGTAACCCGGTTCAACATCAGAGAACCAAGCACATTGAACTAGATATTCACTTTGTCAGGGAACACGTTCAAAAGGGTTTGGTTCGCATCCTTCACATGCCATCACGTTTCCAAGTAGCCGATATATTCACAAAAGGCCTTCCTCGGGTTCTCTTCGATGATTTTCGAGCCAGTCTAAGCATCTGATCGCCTCCCGCTTCGACTGCGGGGGTGTAATAGCAACCGCCAATCAAGCCATAATTGATTGTAATTATTGTCACACATTAATTGTATATATTCTCTCCTAAAATAGGAGATGCCTTGTACTCTATATATTATGTTTTGTTAATGAGAAATGGCAAGGGGATTAATTCTCTACATATCCATTTGGAATGTTAGAAAACGTAAAACACGTGACTTCGTCTTGTCTGAGATTGATGTGTTGATATTTGTTCCTTTTAGATTTTGCTAATTGCTATCCATCGGCATTGAGTTTATATTCATCCAATCATCAAGGCTGGTACCATGACCCTCGTCTGTTTAGCTCCCCACATTTTTGGAGATATTTTAGGACGAATTTGCTATTGGATTATGATATTTTAGGACGAATTGCTATCCATCGCCCCATTTATGGTGTGCGCATATAATGTATATATGTGTGCCTTTGGGGGCAAAAGTAAAGTTGCACTAGTTTTAACGTTATTTTACTAATTTTGTGAAAATAACGTTAAAAACGACGGACGGATAATCATGCATCATGTGGTGGCGTGGATAGCCAAATGACAAAGGGTTACATGCACCGATCGGGTTTGTCCCGATTGCTAAGTGTTTTGTGCCTTATGTCCAAGGCTTGATACCCTACCATATCGAGCGGGGTCTCACTGGAAGTAGCCTTTCTATTCTTAGGGGTAGAGGTAAGATTGTCTACATCTTACCCTCATCAGACCCTACCTTAGCTTTGCTATAGGTGAGATTAACTGAGTATGATGATGATGATGATGAAACCAACCCGAGAATGAAAAAATTGGTGTTGTCGCGTTTATTTATTTTTGTATTATGGCGGTGCAAACGTGAAGCTAGTAAAAAGAAAAAAAAAAAACTTGACGCACAACGGATATAAATTTAAAAGAATTTATCAATGTGGAAATTAAGCAATCCTTTGGTTTAAAACTCACTACATTAATACTAGTATGATATTAAACAATTTATCGTAAGCTACATGACACCTGATACAGCAACAAACCGAATTGATCTAGAATGAACAACATTGATACAATATCGATATAATCATAACCTAACCTAATATTCAATTTTATTGTTTTCGGTTAATGTAAAAATGTGTCAATTTTCTTTTGGGCATATCACAACTTCATATTTTTTTGTTTCTCCTTGGTTGCTATACATAACGAACCAAATCGATACGACAAGATTTTCATCACAGAGCAAGTAAATCCTACTAATATACAACATGGTGTTTGCCCTTCATAGAAGTAGTGTAGGTTCAAATATGTGTAGGCCGTTAAAAAAAAGTTAGACCATATTTAAGAGGGTGTTTGGGATTGAGTTTGGAAATGCAAAAGTGCTTTTGGTCAGAAGTGCTTATTGGATTATGATTTTTTGAAAATGAGTTTTAAAAAAAGGGGTTTGGATTAGTTTTTGGATAAGTAACGTCAAAAAGTCAATAGATTATTTTTTAAGTGTTTCTGTTGGTTCTATGGGTGGTAGATTTGTAATTTTTTCAAAAGCCAAAAGCCAGGATTTCTAATTTTTAAAAAACATCTTTTTCCACCCTTAAAAACTAAAAGTCAAAAGAGATAGTGCTTTTGAGTTACACAAACAACTTATTAACTTATTGGCATGTTGACAAACCCAATAAGTCAATAAGTTGTTTTGAAACTCCATTCCAAACACTCTCTTAAGCATAAAAAGTTGCAATAAATAAATGTAAAAAAAAATTTATTAAACCCCCATGACGAGCTGCCTCTTTCCTTTAAACCCTAGACCCTAATCACCCTCCTCCTTAGCGGCAGCAACTCTTCAGAGGTATAAATAAATCTTTCTAGGGTTCACTATTCTCCCTCTCTGTACCCACTTCAACATTAATCTTTTTTACTTATCAGCATCAACGTTACAATAAACCACTAATTTCCGTGTTATTTTTTCAGGAGTAATCGAAACAAATCACAAAAATGTTAGTATTATTTGAAACCCCCGCAGGCTTTGCCCTTTTTAAAGTCCTCGATGAAGGAAAGCTTTCCAAAGCCGATGTAAGTATATATATATACATATTTATATATATGTGTGTTTGTTTTTATTAATGTTTCTGATTGTATTGATGTTATGTTTACAGGATTTGTCTAAGGAGTTCTCATCTGCTGACACAGCCAGACAGGTCGTTTTTTTATGTTTATTTCTGATTGTGTTGATGCATGTTAGATTATTATATAGTTGATGATGTTATTTTCAAGCTCATAATTTGTATCAGCTGATTAATATATTTGGGTTTTTAATAATCTTTGATATTGTTCATTTAAGTTTTAACAAAACTTGGTACTCATGAACTCTTTAACTTAAAAACAACAGTTTGTAAAGCTAAAAGCTTTCTCCAAATTCGAGAACACTTCAGAAGCGCTATCAGCGGCTACCCTGTTGCTTGAAAGCAAACCAAGCAAAGGCTTGCGTAAGTTCTTGCGTGCTCATTGTGACGGTGAGTCGTTGGCTGTTGCAGACTCCAAACTTGGAAATGTTATCAAGGAAAAACTCGTAAGTTGTAATTTTGTGGATTGAATATTTTGAAACGTTTGTGCAATGTATATTGATTTTAATTAAAATTTTAAACCGACATTATTGTAGCAAATAGAATGCGTTCACACGCACGCAGTCATGGAGCTTATGAGGGGAGTAAGAAGTCAATTGACAGAGCTCATAACTGGTTTAGGTGCGCAAGATTTAGCACCGATGAGCTTGGGTTTATCTCATAGTTTGTCTAGATATAAGCTTAAGTTCAGTCCGGATAAGGTAACGTTTTTTTCTCGTTCGTTGGTAGTATGATGCTTTAGTGAATATGACTTTGAAGGGTTTGTTCACAAATGTGATTGTAATAGGTTGATACAATGATTATTCAAGCTATTGGTTTGTTGGATGATCTTGATAAGGAGCTTAACACTTATGCGATGAGGGTTCGTGAATGGTACGGTTGGCATTTTCCTGAGCTTGCTAAGATTGTGCAAGACAACATTCTTTATGCTAAAGCAGTTAAGCTTATGGGTTACCGCACTAACGCTGCAAAACTTGATTTTTCTGAGGTATATGCATTCTTAAAAAAATTATTTTCTGCGCTTTTGTATATAACATTCTCTCGTTATACTAAGGTAACTTTTTAATTGTTAAAACAGATACTATCGGAAGAGGTTGAGGCGGAACTAAAAGAGGCTGCCGTAGTTTCCATGGGAACTGAAGTTAGTGAGCTTGATTTAGTGAATATTAAGGATCTTTGTGATCAAGTATTGTCGCTTTCGGAGTACAGAGCACAACTGTATGATTATTTAAAAAGCAGGATGAATACAATTGCCCCAAATCTCACTGCAATTGTTGGAGAGCTTGTTGGTGCCCGTCTTATTGCTCATGGGGGTAGTTTGTTGAATCTTGCGAAACAGCCCGGGAGCACAGTTCAGATTCTTGGCGCTGAAAAGGCTCTTTTTAGGGCTTTGAAGACAAAACATGCAACCCCTAAATACGGGCTTATTTATCATGCAAGTTTAATTGGTCAAGCGGCACCAAAACACAAGGGAAAGATTTCACGTTCCCTTGCTGCTAAAACTGCGTTAGCAATTCGATGTGATGCTCTTGGAGATGGTCAAGATAATTCCATGGGGATGGAGAGTCGCCTCAAGGTATTCACCGTATTCTTAATGTTGTGAATGTTTGTATTATAGGAACTTTTTGTGTGAAAAATGTTGACTTTTTTTTTTTTTTTTTTTTTTTTTTTTATAATAAATGTAGCTTGAAGCAAGATTAAGAAATCTTGAAGGGCGGGAACTTGGGCGTTCTGCTGGATCTACTAAAGGCAAACCGAAGATTGAGGCTTACAACAAAGATTTCAAAAAAGGAGATGGAGCAATGATCACCCCTGCAAAGGTGCTTTGTTAGATTTAACATTCTTTTGAACTATTAATGTTTAAGATGGACGGATCGGATGGATTAAGTAACTTGTTAAAGTTGGTTCAGGTCAAATCAGGTTGTGATGGTTTGACTTTAAACACACCTATTCATTTTTAAATTTTTATAAATGGCGACTTGTGATTACAAAAACAATAATATTAAATACTAATCTAAGTCTTTGAATAAAAACGATCGACCTTTCATAAGTAAATGGGTCAAAATTGAAACTTTCAACCCTAACTAAGTTGATGCTGGAATGTTTTGCAGACTTACAATGCAGCAGCCGACTCTGTTCTTGGACGGATAGAAGCAGAAGCTGAGAAAGACATAGAGATGGCACCATCTGACGAGGGAAAGAAAGATAAAAAGAAAAAGAAAAAGAAAACCGTTGCTGATGAAGAAGAAGAAGCAGAAGCAGAAGACGGTAAAAAGAAAGACAAAAAGAAAAAGAAACACGCAGCTGTTGAGGAAACTGTTGAAGTGCAAAACGAGGAGGAGAATGTTGAGAAGAAGAAGAAAAAGAAGAGAAAGCATGCGGAAGCCGATGATGAAGATGAAGCTGAAAAATCAAGTAAGAAGAAGAAAGACAAGAAAAAGAAGAAAACAGAAGAGTAACAAACAAATGTAGGGTCTAGTTTAAATGTAAGAGTTCAGAAATTTTGGGTATGTTGGGAACATGTTAAATGTTATGTCATCACCCTTATGGTGGCAGGGTTAATTTTGGGCTCTCTGAAAGGTGCAATTGGGAACAAATGGACACATTTTTCATGTGTTTTTTGTAGGAAGTGCCTTTGTTTCTTAATGTTGATTTCTGTTTTTATGTTTTTGGACATAATTGGATGCTGTTCAATTGCAGGAATTAAAATTTAAATTTAAATTATGGTTTTTATTTGTTATGAGTTAGCTATGATCAGTACCTAGTTTTTGTATTTTGGTTTCAATTTATGTTTCTTACTATATAAAAAGAAAAGTTTTTGTTCATCTTAAAATAGTTACTCTTGTTTATCTTGAATGATTTTAAATATAGGTGTAAACGAGCCGATCCAGTGTGAGCCTATCACTGCTTGAGCTCAAGCTTGGTTCGGCTCAAGTTAATTTGAGAACAATATCAAACGAGCCAAAAGCTCGGTACAAGCTCGCTTCTATATAGCTCAAAAGAGTCAAAGCTTGGCTCGAGCTCAGCTGGCCGATGTTATTAGTTCTTGTTTAGACTCGCGAACCTAAACAATCTTTGCATGCAAAGCTCAAGTTCGGGCTTGATAACTAGATGAGTCATATTATAGGCTCGGGCTCGAACTCGTTAAGACTCGCTCGTTCGTGGTTTTTACCGATCTGATCCCGAGTAGCTCCTGAGGCGTTGCGTATCATTTACACGCCTAGTTTTAAATAGGAATCACATAAACGATTAAAATTATTGTTTTAAGTGCATGACCATCTTTCTTTCTCTGCATCTTTACATTACTTATACGATTCTTGTGATAATCTACATAAATATTTAACACATCTGTTATACATACACCATCTTTAATTAAAAAGATAAAAATATAATTAGTTGTATTAAATATAATTAGTTGTATGCTATTCTCTCATTCAAACTTTTATCTCATAATTTACGAATCTTTTGTAGCCACTTAGCCTCTTTTAATAAAGCTTACAACGATTGTAAAACTATTTCAACTAAATTAAAATATGATTAATTTAAATTTTGTTTTGAAAGTTAGCTTTAATAGTTTAGAAAAATAATTTATTGTAATTTAGAGAACTTCACACAACCAAAGTCCAAAACCATTCCACATTTTTAGTGATCCATAATATTAAAATAAAAATAAAATAAATTATAAAGAAGGCAAATTGAGTGAACTATATACGTGGGCTGTATGCACAAAACTTGAACCCATTTAAACCACAAACAAAGCCCACGAACAATATAGCAGAGATCTTAACTGTTATAAATAAGGTTAGGGTTTTATGGCTGCTTCGGAACCCTAACGTACAAAAAAGACGAAACGTAGGGCCGCTGCACAACAATTCACAGGTATTCTCTTTCTTTTGATCTGTAATTAGCGGATTACGTCACATTTTAAATCGTGATCCAGTAATAATAATAATAATATGTGTTGTTTCATGTAGGAAAATGAAGGTTGTTGCTGCATATTTGTTGGCTCTATTGGGAGGTAACACCAGCCCTTCTGCTGATGATTTGAAGAATATTCTTGCTTCAGGTATAACATTTTTAGTTGCAATTACCATTTTATCATTGATATTGTTGTTTGAACCTTATAACTTTAGAAATGATTTATACAATAATCATCAATGAAGCACTTTGTATGGCTTGTTAGTATAATTGTATGTAACATTTGAATTATGAAATCCTGAAATCTGATACATTGTTTTCTGTTATAAGTAGAACATGATTGAAGGATAAAGTTGTGTGTTTTTTTATTGGCAATTATTTGTTTGTGAATTAGTAACTGATAACTTACGTATGAACTAGCCAATAATAATTACCAAGTTGGTTGCATAGTCAGGCCAAGGCAATGATTTATTTGTGAATTGATGACTGATAATTTACATATGAACTAGCAAATAATCACCTAGGTATTAAAAAGCGCGCCTCAGTCGCAGGTCCATGCGCCTTATGCCACTCAAGGCGCACAATGTACAAAAAGCGCAGGAAAAGCGCAAAAAGCGCAAGAAAAGCGCAAATATAGCTAAAAAGGTTATACATTTAAGTTAAATGATATATAAACCTTATTTATATCTATATTTTGGGGTAAGGATGCTAAAAACATATATGATATATAGAAAAAATTATATATTCGTCTTGTGCTTCGCGTACGAAAAGCTCACCGCTTTTGCGCTCTGCTCTTTGCGCCTCGGTTTTAGACCTCGTCGCTCTTCTGCGCTTTGCGCTTTTTAAAACCAAGATAATCACTTAGTTGTTTACATATGAACTAGCCATTAACTTACATATTTGTCTTGTTAGTGCTGTAACTATGTGATTTGTTAGATTTTGATCTTTTGTTTGCTATATGCATTCGTAAATTTTAATGGGGGTTAGGTGTTTTAACCCAAGTTTTGTTCTTTTGGGTGTTAAATGTTGAGAGACTCTAGTTATATGATGGAAATTTATGTTATGTTATGCAGTTGGAGCGGACGCAGACGAAGATCAAATTGAATTGCTTTTGGCTGAGGTTAAGGGTAAGGATATTACTGAGTTGATTGCTTCAGGAAGGGAGAAGTTGGCTTCGGTTCCTTCAGGTGGCGGTGGTGTTGCAGTTGCTGCTGCAGCTGGTGGCGGTGCTGCTCCCGCAGCAGCAGCTGCTGTTGAGTCAAAGAAAGAGGAGAAAGTAGAAGAGAAAGACGAATCAGACGATGTAAGATCTGTTTTAACATTTTTGTAATTCAGTTGTGATATATGTTTTGTGTTCTTGCTCGTTCGGAAGTTATTGGTTTTTTAATGCTCTAAGTTGCTGACTTTTGTTTACCTATCTGTTTTGCAGGACATGGGTTTCAGTTTATTTGACTGAGGATCATGACATCAAGCGCAATCTTGTCTCATTTTTGAGTTTTAGGTTTTTGGTAGTGATTTTATAGTGTTATGATCAAATGTTTTGTTTTGTTAGACCTTGGAAAATTTTGATATGATATTTTAATGAAATGGAGTTTTTTTAATCAAATTACTTTTGCAAATGTTTTTTTAACTGTGATCTCCAATTTGCTTACTATTCTTCATTAGAATTTCAACCGTTTAAAATTGTGGGTTTCTACATTTAATCCAAAATGTTTGTTTCTCGCATCTAGGTCCTTGTGGTTTCAATTTCTTGCGGTTTTCATCCACTTTGTTAAGAGTTATCTGATTTTTCTGCGACCTTTCTTCACTTTCTCTGATGTTACCCTCGTTACAAAAAAACGTGATCTTAAAACGAGAAAACAATAACATGCGAATTGTTAACATAGCGATAAAATAAGCGATCTGTGCTCCTGTTTGCGATTGTGGCGCATGGGCGATTCTTGGAAACATATCTATTGACCCAACACTATCTTAGGAATGAGAGCGCTCAATTAAGAGATGAACTTAGCCTGATATCCATCCGTGCTAATAAGTTCTTTGGCAAGCCTTTATCGTCGTTTGGTGGGTCTTTACCTCAGGAGTTGCGAGCTTCAACTTAGAACTTGCACAAAACAAGTTGTTGATCAGCGTAGAGAGAGAATCAGTGTATGGGATATGGGGTATCCCAGGACGACAAACAAAGATGAAGAATCAGGGCTCGCAGGCATCTAATTCCAACTGAATTGATACAACTTCAAACCAAGTTTTTGTAACATGATGTGTTTGGTTTATTCCTTAATGAAAGGAACAAGTTTGTTCTAAAAGATGGATTTTGTAAATGGAGTAAAAACTAATTTAGTGGGAGAAATTAGGGGTTAGGATTTTTGTTCAGGAAAGTTAGAAATTGATTGTTGTAATTAGGGTTTGATTTCGTAGTTCAAACCATCTATTTACCAAAAATAAATAAAAAAACTCGAATCTCAATCAAATTCCACAAACATAAAAGATGTTGTTAGCTCGCTACGTATGTCCTGTTAAGAAGAACTACTTCGCCTTAAATAGGATATCACATGGGCTAACATCACCAACTCCTAACCTGAAATTGGCCAGACCCAGTTAGGGGGTATCTCCACTATCTTGGCCCAATATTAGTATAACACAAATAATGTATTATCCAATAAGAAAAGAGGTACATGTCCTGCATTAACCTGCGCCACGTGGCAAGGTCTTGTTGGTGGATGTTCTGATGCGGACAGGTGGCACTACGAGAGTGGCCACACGTCCGAAGGCTCTAATTGGTTCAATGGCGCTGACCGTTAGTGAAGGTTGATGGTGACGTGGTTTTTTTGCATTCTGATTGGTCGAGCATCGTTGACACAGTACCTGTTGTCCCCTCTGTGCTCAACACGATTATGGGATATTAACTATCCATCGTTGGATTGCTCTAATTGGATGAATGATATCAGGCCGTTAGAATCTCCTAGCTAGAGCGTTCTAATTGATTGGACGTGCTCAATATTCTTGGCAAGCACCCCTTGGCTCTAATTGGTTCGTACACAATCATCCTTTATGTACTATTCGTCTCCTGGTCCTGCGCAAGCATTGTTATGCGCTTCCTGCCTAAGAAGCTTTTTGCCAAAGCCAGGTTGATGGTCTGTGTTGCTCAGGCGCAGGCTTGCGCCGGAGGTTTTGCCTGGTCCATGAGATGCTGCTCGCGCACCATTAGGTGTCCTTTATTTATCATTTAAGGCTTCATGGGATATGGGTTGACCGTATCTACGCAATAATTTAGTACCCTATTCCTTCAATCTTGTAGACTTAACTTGTTACACACATTTTTCTAGTGTGCTCAGTTATATATTTCTAAGGCTGAAACCATTGACCTTCAAAACAAGCTTCACTGTATTTCTAAGGTTTTGCTATCGGACACCTAACTCTACACCCGCACCCAACCAAAGTCCAAAAACTGACTACTGGGCTGAAACGTTATTCTGGCCCAATCTTCGTTTGAAGACAATCTTGATTGTTAATATCTTTTCAATAATGATCGAATAGTTTGATGATCCGTGTTTTATTTTTCTGTTTGGCCCTTTCCAAACCATCCTAACCAAAGTGTTTGTTCTTTTATATAAAACCAAATGCTATTTCCATTTCTATAATCCTAAGAGAGATATGCCAAATGGTCCAAACCCCACCATTGCACCACCGTGGGAAACAGATTCACATGGTGGGGACGACGTTAAACCGCCAGTAGCTGGTGGTGGCCACCTCTGTCAGTAGGTACATATATATCTACATATATCATCTTTTCAACCACAAACATGCCTTTCTTTGCCTCATGGTCGTTGACATATTCACTTGTTGATATGTTTAATAATCCATTTAGACAAATGGATATAAACACAAGTATATAAAACAATACCTATATTTTGGATTATTTATTCTTCCAACAAAATAGTACAAACTACAAAGGATCGACATTCGACACAACTTGGCATTTCATATGACAAACATGTTCTTGATGTTGGTTGTCTTGTTTTAGTTTTTAGCTTCAAATAGTTTTATATTAAAAATCAAGCTTACAGTTGCACCCCTAAAAAGAACCAAACAAACATTTGCTATATATTTAACACAAAATATTTAATTCATTTCAGATATTTTTTATTAAGCTAGGCAAGACCGATGGCTCGGATAACTGGTCAAACATGGTTCAAATCATACCGTTTTAAAAAAAGAACCGATTTGACTTAGATCAAAACACATTCTAGTTAAAATGCACTTCGTTAATCGTAGATATGAGTCGTTTTGGAAAAAAAAATAATAATAAGAAAAGCATCACCAAAACAGGTCTAGTCAAAATGCATTTCGTTGATACAAGTCTGAAGGGGTAGGGTACCGTTTCAGGCGCACCCTACCCGCCATATAAAAAAGCCTCCACTAGAAGTCTGACACCCGCGGGAAGAATCACTTCCAGGAGCACCACAGCGCCAAAAGGCGCAGAGCCACAAGTTGGCAAACACCCAAAGACACCCCCCCTGGACTCCAACTTGCTTCCTCCCGTCAGGTGTCAGCTGACAAGTGGTCAGCTGTCTGACACCTGACGCCCCTGCACACCACCCACAGCACGCCACGTGTGTGGTGGACAAAGAACCTCCTAAACTGCCAACCACGAAGTGACACGTGGTCCAATCAGAAGAAGCCCTCGCCAACTTGGATCACTTTACCTAAACAAGGGTTAGGATCCAACTAAGGGGGCCCACCGATTAACCGGCCCGGTCCCCAGGCCCGGCCCATTAAGAGATAAATGGGCTCCAGCATCCCTGGCCCATGCATCTCCTATAAAAGGAGGACTCAACCTCCTTTCTCAACACAAAAAATATTAGCCAAGAAGAACGAGCACACTTGTACTTCCACTTGTATCGTTATTCACACTATATATCAATAAAGATCACCTTTCACAGTGGACGTAGATCTTACTAGATCGAACCACTTATATCTTTGTCCATTATATATGATTGCTTGCCATTCGTGTGTATAACCATAGATCAATCGTCGTTGTGAGCGAAGGATTATACCCTGCTGCGAACACGAGTCGTCACCTTATATTCCACTCAAATTATACCCTGCACTTAACCCTCAGCTATACTCGTTGTTTCTTCATTGGCGCCATCCGTACCGGCTGAAAGACTCACAAAACTTTCAACACCACATCTTTTGCTCACAAAATGACTGATCTAACCCCTGTCGGATCCAAGGGAGCGACCCCCTCTACGGTCGTTCAGACCACCAGAGCGGCAACGCTCCAAACTCCGGATAAGGACACGCAGCCAGCAACCATAAGGGAGGAAACACCGCCCCGCGCGGTTCCGGCCTCAGAATCCTCCGAATCAGACGCACCCAACACACCCATGGACCCCGACGAGTGGCTCTTTAGAAAACAACTCAAAAACACCAAGATCTATCAGAACATGCTGGCAAAAATCCAAAACAGCAAATCTAAAAGCAAGGCTTCCCCCTCCGCCAAACACAGCCGGAAGGGGAAGGAAAAACCAACCACGCGTCCAAGGTCTCAGGGTGTAGGTCGCAGTAAAAACGCACGCGACCAGGACCTAATAGACTCCGCATCGGAATCCGACGGCTACCAACCCACTAGCGATTCAGATGCAACAGCCTCAAGGGCCAAAAGGCGGAAGCTAGCAAAAACAAACTCAGCGACATCACACCACAAGGAAGATGACGACCTAAACAAACCGTACAGGCCGAAGTCGTTCGCCTTAAGTTCAAAATTCTGTCAAAGAATAGCCATCGCACCCATAGAAAAACAAGCAAAACTCCCTAGCAGCATCGGCAGATACGATGGCCTGCGAGACCCCACGGACCATCTGCATGATTTCGAGTGCGCCGGAACCACGGTCCTCTGGCCTGTACAGGTCTGGTGTCACCTATTCGCACAAACCCTTACCGGCGCAGCCAGAGTTTGGTTCGACAACCTCCCCATCGGGGGCATCTTAGATTTTGATGACCTCATCCAAAAATTCAAGGATCACTTCTCCCATCTCAGACGGCACAAACGAGATAAGGCCCACATCCTCCTCTGCCAGCGCACAGACAACGAGTCAATCGACGACTACATCGTGCGCTACAACAAAGAGGCGCTGCAAATAGGTTGTGGGGAAGAACTAACCCGCGCAGGCTTCATCCACGGAGTACGCAGTGAGGATTTGATGAAAACCCTATCCGGGAAGACAGGTGTTCCCGACTCCTGGGAAGAAGTCATCAAGGCTTCAAAAATATACGCATCCTCGGAGCGCTCCATCAAACAACAGCGCGGATATAACCAAGCCAGCAACTCCAACAGAAACAAGGGCAAGCAATCCGTGTGGTCCCGCATTTCAGGACCAACGGACGAAGGCAAATACTCGCCCTCCACAGATGCCCGCCAGACAATCACAAACAGGCAATCAAGGGACCACAAAGCCCAACCCAAGAAAACCACCGACTGGACGCCGTTAACCAAAACTCCCTCTCAGGTACTCAAAACAGAGCAAGTCACTTTCAAAGAGCCTAAAGTGTTAGGCAAACGAAAGAACGTGGACCGCACCAAATACTGTGAGTACCATAACGATTACGGCCACCTGACGGACAACTGCTACAGCCTAAAACTAGAAATCGAGGCAGCACTGAAGACAGGGCAACTGGGTCACCTCGTCAAAAACGTTAATAGGGGCGGGCGCAACAACCAAGACGACAAGCATGAAGAGCCCGGAAAGAAAACAATCCGGAACCTACAAACAAGTTACATCAGGCACACTCCGCCTCATTATTGCAATATGACCTCCGACGCGGGGAAACGCCAAAATAAAGGAAAGCGCCCAAGAGAGATCGATGACTCCTGGAAAGAGGTGGACGTCCTCCTCCCCAGAATACGAGGTGGGCCTTCCGCCACCGCACCATTAATCATCACCGGCGTCGTAGGACATTACCGAACACAATCAATGTTCCTAGACGGCGGAAGCAGCACTGACATCATATATGATCAGTGTTTTCAACAACTGGACGAGGATGACAAAGCCCGCCTCGTTCCAGTCAACGCACCAATATCAGGCTTTATCGACGAAGTCATCATGCCGCGCGGCATCATCACCTTCCCGGTTACCCTAACAGATGGTACCCACGAACGCACAGAAATCTGTGACTTCATGGTCCTACCAGTCACTTCTCGCCACGATGTCCTACTAGGGCGGGAAGGCTTGGAAAAGTTCAACGCCAACGCCTCCACCCCACACCAAATGGTAGGTTTCCCAACCCGAACCGGCGTAGCAATAGTCCGCGGCAACAAACAGTGCCACGCGATCGACGTGGCAAAACCACAAAAAACACAAACCCGATCGGAACCGGAAAACTGGGTTCTTAACCCTAAATTCCCGGACCAAACGGTCATCATCGGCCATGAAATCTCCGAAACCATACGGGCGCACCTCAAACAACTACTAGTAAAGAACATAGACATATTCGCCTGGCAACCATCTGACATGATTGGCGTTCCGAGAAACATCGCGGAACACAAACTTAACACGTACAGATCAGTGGAGCCAGTTGCCCAAAAGATGCGCAAAATGGGACCGGAGAAAACAAAGGCGATGAACGAACAAGTCAGTGAGCTACTAAACGCTGGCATTATCCGCCCAATACGCTACCAAACATGGGTCGCCAACCCGGTTATGGTAGGAAAAGCGACAGGCGGATGGCGCATGTGCGTCGATTACAAAGATCTAAACAAAGCTTGTCCGAAGGATTGCTACCCTCTTCCAGAAATCGACTTAAAGGTAGACTCCCTAGCACCATTCCGCTTCAAATGCTTCCTCGACGCCTACAAAGGCTACCATCAGATCCAAATGGCAAAGGAAGATGAAGACAAAACGGCATTCCGCACAGACACGGGCATTTTCTGCTACACCAAAATGCCCTTCGGTCTGAAAAACGCGGGAGCCACATACCAACGTCTCATGGACAGCGCTTTCATCCACGAGATAGGGGTGCGCTTGGAAGTATACGTTGATGACCTCGTCATCAAAAGCAAAGACGAAGGCAACATGCTGGAAGACATCCAGAAAACATTCAGCCAACTGCGTAAGGTGCGCATGAAGCTCAACCCCAGCAAATGTTCCTTCGGCATGGAAGAAGGAAGATTCCTAGGCGTTGTAGTTACGCGTGACGGTTTCCGCGCAAACCCAGACAAATTCGTAGCAATCGAAAGAATGCCTTCACCAACAAGCATCAAGGAAGTACAAACGCTAATGGGGCGCCTAGTCGCTCTCAATCGCTTCCTTTCAAATTATGCTTCAAAGTCTTTTCCATTTGTAGACACTCTAAAGAACTGTCTTAAGAAAAGTAATTTCCGCTGGACCCCTGAGGCGGAAAAAGCTTTTAAAGAAATGAAAGAATGTCTTATGAATTTACCTACTCTCACAGCACCATTACCCAAAGAGCCGCTAACCCTATACCTCTCTGTGACAGAAAGGGCAATCGGCGCCGTACTTTTGGTAGACCGCAAAACTGTACAAACACCCATCTACTACATCAGTAGAACCTTGTTAGACGCAGAAACTAGGTACTCCACAATGGAAAAGTTAGTACTAGCCCTCATCCACGCTTCGCGCAGATTGCGGCGGTATTTCCACGGCCACCCAATAAACGTCCTTACAGACTACAGAATCAGCGACGTCCTACGCAAGCCAGAAACCTCGGGACGTCTAGCAAAATGGGCAATCGAACTAGGTGAACACACTATCAACTACAAGCCCAGACCCGCAGTTAAAGGACAGGTCCTCGCCGACTTCGCCACCGAAATACCAACGGACAAAATCGCGGAGTGCCTCGCAGAGCAGGATCCCGCACAACCAACGCCGGAGAATGAAAGGTGGAACCTTTACACCGACGGTGCGTCAAATTCAGACGGCGCAGGTGCAGGCCTGCGGCTGATCAGCCCTAATAACAAAGAATACACGTACGCCATTAGATTAGACTTTGCCGCAACAAACAATGAGGCAGAATATGAAGCGCTCCTAGCAGGCTTACGCATCGCACACCAAATGGGAGCCTCACATATCGAAGCGCATGTCGATTCACTACTCGTGGCGGGCCACATTAATGGCACATACGATGCAAGGGACGCCACAATGGCCCTATATCTACAACAGGCCAAACTACTCATACGCAAATTCATCTCCTGCACGGTCGTTCACATCAACCGCAGCGAAAACAAACCCGCCGACGCCCTAAGCAAGATGGCTTCCACAGTCTTTGAGCACATGGCCAAAAACGTCCGTGTCGAACTACAAGAAGCCCCATCAGTTCCTATAAGGCAAGTCAACGTCATCCAAACAGGGAACACCTCTTGGATGGCACCACTAAAGGCTTACTTCACATCCGGAACGTTACCCGATAACAAAGCGGAGGCACAAAAGCTCCAGCACAAAGCCTTGCACTATCAGTTAACGGACGGAATCCTCTATCGACGATCATACCTCGGTCCGCTACTGCGATGCGTCGACAAAGAAGACGCCTCTTTCCTCATCAGAGACATCCACGAAGGCACATGCGGACTACATGCAGGACCTAGAATGGTGGTGGCCAAGCTAATGAACGCAGGCTACTATTGGCCAGGCATGCACCCAGACGCAGTGGCAGAACTGCGCAAGTGCGACTCCTGCCAGCGCCACGCGCCAAACACCCTGCGTCCTAAAAACGACCTAATTCCCGTCACAGCGGCATGGCCGTTCCAGAAATGGGCAATAGACCTTGTTGGCCCATTCCCCACAGCGCCAGGAAACGTAAAGTTCTTAATAGTGGCAATCGACTATTTCACAAAATGGATCGAAGCAAAGCCACTAGCAAAAATCGACGGCGCACACACCAAGAAGTTCATATGGGAGTTCATCATTTGCAGGTTCGGTTTGCCATATCAAATTGTAAGCGACAATGGAACCCAATTCACCGACCAACACTTGCAACAATGGTTGGCGCAAATGGGCGTCCAGCAGATATTCACCTCAGTCGCTCACCCCCAAGGGAATGGCCAAGTCGAAAGGGCAAATCGAAGCATCATCGAAGGCATTAAAAAGCGGCTGGGGACCAAACGAACAGGATGGGTGGACGAGCTTCCACACGTCCTATGGGCAAATCGCATACTCACCAAAACCAGCAATGGCGAAACTCCTTTCAGCCTGACCTATGGCTCTGAGGCTGTCATTCCCGCCGAAATCGGATGCCCCTCCGCAAGAGTACTCATGGCGGAAAAAGGGGAGAATGACAAAGAGCTACGATTAAACCTCGACTTGCTTGAAGAACGAAGAGAGCTCGCCGCCATCAAAGAAGCAAAATACAAAAGTCAACTGGAACGCTACTACAATCAAAAAGTTAAGTTACATAACTTTAACATTGGAGATTACGTTCTCAGAAACAATAGCGCTTCAAACGCGGAAAAGCAAGGTAAACTTGCCCCAACATGGGAAGGCCCCTACAAAATACAAGAAATTTTGGGCAAAGGCGCCTACGTGTTAGAGAAGCTCGACGGAACGCCTATCCCGCGCTCTTGGAACGCGGCACAATTACGTTTCTGTTACATATAATTCTTGTAAAACACTTAGGCTAAACATGCCTAGGCCACTTTTATTTTTTGGAATCCTAAGAAAATTCTATCGCCTCTTAAAGTGTGCAATATCGGAACTTGGTTCTTGAAGGCATAAATATCATGTATCATTATCGCCAGACTCATCAATCAATCCAAAAACACAAGGTAAAGAACACAGTTTCATTCATAAAAACTACTACCAAAAAGAGGCGATCAAGCTGCCTCAAGCTTTACAAAGAAAAAAAAAAAAGACACACACAACAGAGGAATCCTATTCCTCACCAGACTCCCCGAAATCAACCAACTGTTCTTCAACATCCCCTGGGCGCGTCCCAGACGGACCTTCACCACCACTCGCTGGCTGCTTCCCTTTCTGCTGCGCCTCCGCACCCAAACGGTCGGATTCTTCAATATAGTAACGGAGGGCGCCAGCTGGATCAGCATACTGATTACAGTCCGCAACCGTTTTCAGTATGGGGAACTCGACCTGCTCAAATTTCAGAAGCTCGGCTTCATACTCCTTCTCCCTGGGTTTACCATCATGCGCACCTTCAGAAATGCACCCTCCATTCAGCGCGTGGTAGAACCCAGTGTCGAATCCCTCGGCCTCTCCAGCAGCGCGCGCAGCAGCAGCGATAGCAGCAACCTGATCACCGAGATTGGGCTCGTTCCAGAACCGCTTGAAAATCTGCATAAAAACAAGTGTTAGAAAGAAAATACACTAAGGACAGTAGAAAGGAGAGAAAAATACTTACACCAGCGATACCCTCGGTCATCACCCAGCGGATAGACTCCTGAGCCTTCTCCTGCGCAACGGTGGCCTCATCCAAGAGAGACTTGGCATTTTCAGCCTCCGTTTGCGACACGGTCAAGGACTCCTCCAACGAGGCCCGCTCCTCCATCAATGCCGCTTTCTCCTTCACCCACGCTGCCTTCTCACCCGCCAACTCAGAAAGCTGAGAAGAGGCACCAACAAGCTCATCATCTTTATTGCGAAGATCAGACCTAAGACCCGCCACCACAGAGTCCTTATCAGCCAAAACCTTGGCATGGCCCTCCGCGGTGTCCCGAAGTTTCGCATTCTCATTCTTTAGGGTCTGGATCTGATCTTTCAACTTCATAGTCTCCTGGTTGGTCACCTGGCATGCATCGACCCACCGCTGATGAGCCAACGCATGCTCCTTCTCCAGCTCCTTCACTCGGTCCTCAGCTTTATAGGCCCTATCACGGTACCTATCTACCTCCGATCTCATTTTCTCCTCCCTCTGCGCCTGGCTAGCCCGCCGAGCATTGAACTCCGCGACATCCCGGGCATACTCCTGATCACGCCGCTTTAAAGATTCAATAGCGGCGACTTGGAGCGCCTGCCCGACACAGATATCGGTAATCAACTGCGACCGGGGCAGGCTATCTTGATACTCCCTTTCCTTGGGAGGAACAACTTCAGAAATGAACTCCTCAGCCGTTAGAGGGTTGGCAAAACGGGAGTTCTCCCGGATACTCCAGTGCGGACGCCAAATCACGTCGCCCGCGAAGTAACCCGGGTCCGTCCGGTCCACACTGGACCTCCCCCCAACAGGTCCACCCCCAACCCCCCCAGGGGAACCACCAGAAAAAGCTTGAACACTGGCAAGCTTGGCGGCCTCCTCCTCCGCCCTAGCCTTGGCGGCCGCCTCCTTAGCCCTTGCTTCGGCTTCAGTTTTTTCCTTCTCCACACGCAGCTTTTCAGCTGCCAACCTCTCTTCCTCAGCTTTTTTAGCCGCCGCCTCCAGACGCAGCTTCTCCGCCACTACCCTCTCCTCCTCCTTGGCGGCAGCTTCCTTGGCCCGTTGCTCGGCCTCCGCTGCCTCTTTCTCCGCGCGACCCTTCGCTTCTTCCTCCTCTCGCCTCTCCCTGGCAGCCTCTGTTTCACTTGGCTCGGGGGCAGAACCAGAAGCCCGCGGAGAAACAACTGCAACAAAAACAACACTTAGAAAAATATCACGAGAGCGGCAAAAAACCAACACAGAGGCGGAACATCACTTACTAGTAACCTTCTTCAACGTCTTCTGGATCAGAGGACGACGCTCCGGCGGAGGACTAATCTCCATGGCGAACGGTGCAGAACCAGACTTGGAGGATGCAGCTTTCCCTCCAGAAACTTTACCCAACTTCCGCTTCTTCTTCAGCGGACTGACCGCTGAATCATCTTCCGGGGCGGAAGAGGACGATTCTGCACGGCGCTCGCGTTGACCAAAGAGAGGCCCTTCACCACCTGCACTCAAAGGCGCAGACTTAGCTTCAGATAAGACCTTATGCTTATGAAAGCGTGGCACGCTCTTCTTACGACCACGCGGAGGCGCTGGATCCACCATCTCTACAGAAGATCCAGTGGATTCCTCATCAGAGGAAACAACAAAACAAGGGTTTACCCCCGCATGATGCACAGAAGATATAGGGTCAGGGTTTATAGGATGCTCACGCGAAAACAGGAGGACGGTTGGCTTGAACTCCAGATACGGAAAATAAAATCGCCCCACCATCTCGTCAATCACAGACATCCTACCACCCGCAGGATCTCTCCACTCAAGTGGGGCCTTGTCCCTCAGCAGGAACGCCTCAAACTTCGACATCCCTGGGCCCAAAAACAACTTTATTTACATAAAATAAAAAGAAAACGAGAGGTCAGAAAAATAAAAGGGAAGAAGACGTACCAGAGACGGTAACCACAGGCTCTTTTCCCTCAACGATCTGCACCCTACTCATCCCCAGCAAGGCCAACATGGCTTCAGAACACATACCCGTGTCAAACGGGGAAGCACGAGCCACAAGCTCTTTGAACCATTCCTGGTCCCTGAAACCCTCCATCACAGGATGGTCACCCACCCGTTGCCGCTCGGCAACAACTTTCCACGGCATGTCCACCGGAATCACACCCCTCTTGACATAGAAAAATTTCTCTTTCCAGTCATGAAGGGACTTCGGAGCAGTTGTCCCACAGGGAGGGACTTGAGGACGAGGCACAAAGTTGAACCAAGAACCCTCCATGTTCAGCATATAAAAAACGTTAAACCGTTCAAACGACGGTTCAATATCCAAGGCTCGGCAACAGGCTTCGAAGTGCACTAGACGAAGCATCCCAAACCCACTGACTTGGGTAACATGAACGCCATACTGCACCAGGGTGTCCACCTGGAACTTGGTAGCAGGTATCCGGAACCCACAGAGGGCAAGATGAGCCCCATAAAGACTCATCTTCCCGGGGGGAGGAGCCAAGGCAGTGCCCTTGTTGGACGGCAATTCCACCTCCCACGAAGGATCGAACTCCATGGCCTTGACAAACTTCGAAAAACTCTTTTCACCCCATTTACAGGTGGTGTTGTGAATCAGCTTCTTCGACTTCTCGGTGGCCTTAGCAGGGTTACCACCAACGTCGGAACCCTCAGACATAGTACACAATATATGAAAAAACAAAGAATTTTTTCTGAAAAGTCACCGGAAAATTTGAAGATCAACCGGAGAAGATGAGAGAAAAGAAGGAAATTATGAGAGACAAGAAGGATAAGAAGAAATTCAAAAAGCCTCCTCGGGTATTTATACCCATCGCATTTAATGCGAGGCACACAGCTGGCAGATGACTTTTCATCTTGCCAGGGAAGGACACATCTGGACGCAACACGTGGCATAAAAGGCTGGATGAACAGTTACTCATCAGCACGTGAGGACACGCGTCTGCCCAAAGGACGACTTCTCACCTGCCCAACGTCAGCATTCAGACTGACAGGCTGCACCACTCGCGCGCGTGAACGGCCACTCGCCTGACAGACAATTGGTAACTCCCCACCCACGTACTGACGTGACTGCCAACTGTGCAGACATCCTTTCTGCACTCTGACACGTCCACCAAACCGCCTCACCTTCCCAAGCACGTTTCCTAAATACAAGGAGACCCCTCAAAAATTCAAAAATTAATTACAAGGGTAGCGTACTCAGTACACCAATTAATTATGACTGCCACGTCATCTTCTGACGTTACGTCATCACTTGGCGCTACGGTTGACGTAAAATCCAAAGGACGTTCTCCGCCGGATTTTACCCTTTCACACCCTAAGTGCCACGTCATCACTTGGCGCTAGGGTTGACGTAAAATCCAAAGGACGTTCTCCGCCGGATTTTACCCTTTCACACCCTAAGTGCCATGTCGTCACTTGGCGCTAGGGTTGACGTAAAATCCAAAGGACGTTCTCCGCCGGATTTTACCCTTTCACACCCTAAGTGCCACGTCATCACTTGGCGCTAGGGTTGACGTAAAATCCAAAGGACGTTCTCCGCCGGATTTTACCCTTTCACACCCTAAGTGCCACGTCATCACTTGGCACTAGGCTGACGTAAAATCCAAAGGACGTTCTCCGTCGGATTTTACTTTTTTAAACACCCTAAAAGGTAACTACTTTATAAAAGAGCCATGTACAAAGATAATGGGACGCCAATATCTTTTCACATGACACAAGAGTTGCAACGCGCACTCTTCCGCTCAAAATAAAGTAGTTCCCCCCATCACAAACAAAAAAGGGCACACAAAGGACAAATTTTAGTCCAGCGCCCCACCATCCCTCTAAGCAAGAACAGGAGACACCCTGGACTTGGGGGACTTGAAGGGGTAGGGTACCGTTTCAGGCGCACCCTACCCGCCATATAAAAAAGCCTCCACTAGAAGTCTGACACCCGCGGGAAGAATCACTTCCAGGAGCACCACAGCGCCAAAAGGCGCAGAGCCACAAGTTGGCAAACACCCAAAGACACCCCCCCTGGACTCCAACTTGCTTCCTCCCGTCAGGTGTCAGCTGACAAGTGGTCAGCTGTCTGACACCTGACGCCCCTGCACACCACCCACAGCACGCCACGTGTGTGGTGGACAAAGAACCTCCTAAACTGCCAACCACGAAGTGACACGTGGTCCAATCAGAAGAAGCCCTCGCCAACTTGGATCACTTTACCTAAACAAGGGTTAGGATCCAACTAAGGGGGCCCACCGATTAACCGGCCCGGTCCCCAGGCCCGGCCCATTAAGAGATAAATGGGCTCCAGCATCCCTGGCCCATGCATCTCCTATAAAAGGAGGACTCAACCTCCTTTCTCAACACAAAAAATATTAGCCAAGAAGAACGAGCACACTTGTACTTCCACTTGTATCGTTATTCACACTATATATCAATAAAGATCACCTTTCACAGTGGACGTAGATCTTACTAGATCGAACCACTTATATCTTTGTCCATTATATATGATTGCTTGCCATTCGTGTGTATAACCATAGATCAATCGTCGTTGTGAGCGAAGGATTATACCCTGCTGCGAACACGAGTCGTCACCTTATATTCCACTCAAATTATACCCTGCACTTAACCCTCAGCTATACTCGTTGTTTCTTCAAAGTCGTTTTAGAAAAATAAGAAAGTATCAATCATAAATGATATAACGTGATTTTACCAGTGATGAAGCTTGGAGATGGAATCAGCGGGGCATGACTCATTTTTTCCCGATCGGTAGGGTCAGGACTCAATTCATATAAAAATTACCTACAAAAATCGCAAAATTCCACCATTGCAAAAACGGCAGGGCGGGTGCACCCCCAGAACCAGTTCCGAGTACGTTTGGGTTTTGACCGGTTTGGCCGTTTTTTTCGGGTTTTGGCAGGTTCGGTTCGGGTAGAGGTGGAACCGGTTCCAGTGGTCCTGGGTCGGTTCAGGTTTGGTTCCTTTTCCCGGGCCTGGAACTGGTCTGTACCCACGGTGGGTCGGGTATGGTAGAAACTGGTTCCGTGTCTAATATACCAGGTTGGGTCCCGAACAAAGTTTTTTTTTCTTTTTGCACCTCTAAAAGTAGGACTAATCTTGTAATCTTATTGGAGAACTAAGCGGGGGAGGGGCGCTTCATTGAAAATTTTCACTTCACTAATTTATATCAATCTTGCACTACCAGTCTATCACATCACTTCACTTATTCACTTCACTGAAACATTTTTTTAGAGGCAACACTCTATTGATTATTTATCAAACAATCAATTATTTTCAAATAATAATAATAATAATAATAATAATAATAATAATAATAATAATAATAATAATAATAATAATAATAATAATAATACTCCAACAGTGCTTAACAGAGCCGGTCCTGAAAATTCAAGTGCCTCGGCTGAGCTAAAAATAAGGCCCTTAGGCCTAACGAATTATATAAAAGAAATGATTTTTTTTCAAAACGACGATTAACATTATATTAATAAACAAAACAAAAAATAGTATTAAAATGATATCCCATATAGCTACCCAAAGATTTATGAAACTCTTACTATATTTTTTAAACGAAGAATGGAATTTCTTTTATTTCCACTAACATATGTCATTTTTTTTAACATATATAGCAACCTTGAGCTTGAGAACCATACCCTTTAACATATATCAATTATAACAAGTTTAAAAAGTATTATTTATTTTGTTCAGTAAACATATAAACTTGATTTGTGAAAAACAAGTCTTTAAGTTTAAAAAGCCCATATCCACCAAAATCTATCCCACTAAAAGAATCATTCCTGTATTATTCTTTCCTCTCAGGTCTTCTTCTCCACTTAACCTCTTAACTCCTAGTTAATGCCGACCGCCTTTGGAGCCGCCGGGAAATTTTCCGATACTATATTCTTCAACTAAACAACTATACTGGTACGTATAAGAGGTCAAAATAAAAGAAAACGGCTAAATAAGAGGCACAGAGTAATGAAAAATAGTGAAATGTTATGGTCGCCGGAGGGTCCCTCTGATCGCATGTAGGCCTGTAATTCGACCCCGGCTATACCAACATTTTTTTGGGCCCTCGTTTGAATCGGGCCTCGGCCGGGGGTGCGGGTCGCCCACCCCCAAGGCCGGCTCTGGTGCTTAAAATTAATAAAAAAAAAGTACTGTTATAATCACTAAGCTAATAATATAATAATATAAAATATAATACTCCAACAGTGGTCCGTCTTCTTCCTTCCCTTTTTAAAACAAAACCTACAAAACCTGCGAGTTCAGTCGCCACTTCAGTTGCCACAAAACAAAATCAAATATACACATTTTTCACTTTCTCCCTACACTTCTGCTACTTCTCTGCAATAAGAAAGGTCAATTTCTAAAAAAAAAAAAAAAAAAGCTATAACCAGACTTGTATGTCGCCGTAAGGAAAGGTGGGTTGGCCGGAGGGTCAACGGATCCTCCTATAGTTTCATCCATGAGTGGTGGTGATGATGATAGTTGGGAAAAAAGTGGCATAGAAATAAATAATATTTTATTTAGATTCACGGGTTCACATCCGTTAAATACAACCAGGATTTGGTTCACGGATCCACTACCAGAGTAGGTGGCCGGCGGCGTGGTTACCATGCTGATAATGAGGTACCCGTGACCAAATCTGGTAGCGCCTCGTCCCCTAAAGAAAGCCTCTCATTGGAAAGTGCATGAGTGCTTTGCAAGCATGATTCGTAAATAGCAACACACACTGTCTTCTGCAGAGACATCAGACAAAACATCATTGTCTTCTTAAAAGACTCGAAACCCATAAAAAAGATCATCGCACCCAAAAGATATGTTAGTATACCTTAATTAATTCTTACTTCATTCTAATAGTTCATCTCCTTCACGATCGACCTGAGTGTTGTAGTGATTTAGAAGGTTAATGTTTTGTACACTCTTAACATGTTTTCTTTTGGACTCAAGAAACCCACTCTATTCCACACCCAACTTATTCATCGATTACATTTATTGTTTAAACATGCATAATCAAAAACCTGATTAGCTTAAAAGGGTATTGCTAAGTTAGAACTTTCATTCGCAACATATTTTTTTCTTTCTAGACAACAATTCCTAGATTTTTTAGGATACATGGATACATCAAACTATTGAAGATATCAACTAAATAATCCATGTAAGGGTTCTAGTTGTATATATTTTTTTGAACGGCCAACGAATCAAACCCGAGGACTCTCGGGCACCCACCAGACAAATCGAGAGTAACCCGGTAACCCACCCGCCTGAAGGCACGACTGTGAAAATACCTATAAAACCCGTCTAGCTCAAGAATCGAACCCAGGATTTCCCGGGTCTTCTATCATTGTCCACCGATGCCTTTAGCGCTACACACTTAGTGTCTAGTATGTATGTGTATTAGTATATATAATAAAGTCAAGGGGTGTGTACGCGACAACGGTTATCAGGTTTTAGTATTATCGATTCATATGGACCTATGCATCGCTTGAATGAGTGTATATACCCATAGGCGACTTTGGCCCAAGCCGGGGAGGCCATCCGGCTTGGGCCCATTTTTATCAGGGGCACAATTTCTTTTATAAAATTCCTATATCTGTGTGTGTGTATTTTTAAAATAGAAAACCTATTTAACACTTAAACGTTGAGCTCAATAATAATCAATTTAAAACTTAAATTAAAATTTATAAGCCCAATACCTATTTAACTTACTAAAAAAATTTAGCGACTCTATAGATGTTTTGAAGCATATGAAAGAAGAATGTTATTTCCCAAATGCGTGCATTGCATATAGAATGTTATTGACCATTGCAATCACGATGGCATCTGCATAAATGAGCTTTTCAAAATTAAAGTTGTTAAAATCATACTTACGATCCACAATATCCAAGAAAGACTTAGCGGGTTAGCGATGATAGTTATCAAGAACGAAATCATAGATTTTATAAAGTGCGAAGATTTGGTCCACCAATTTGCTAACAAGAATACTAGTAGAGCTTAACGAATTGTCGGTTAGATACTAGTCTATTACGCTATGTAATTTCACTCATTCTAATACTATTGTTTATTGCTATATAATTGATCCACATAACATTTAGTTAAATTATTTAATTCATTAAAGATTAAGGGGCATATTTTTAACGTCTCAGATAGGGCATATAAATTTTCGAGGACGCCTCTGTAAATACCCATTGACATCTTCATATGTAACCTAGAAAGAATCATTCACAAAATTAAGTATCAAGTTTCTTATATTCTCTTTGAATATTGTTATTCATCTATCGTGTCTGGTTTTCCAACGCAACCTACACCCGACAAATTTTGTACTCCAAACCTTTTGAACGCGAAGTAGATCACTTACTATCAGGATGTATCCTTCAAGACAAAACATTGCAACATATGTTTATTAGAACTTTATGCAAGACATCCAAATAGAAATATTAACGATATCCAGTAAAACCCAATTTACCCACAAATAGCCAAGTATTCGTAGGGTCTAGGTAGAGTGAGGATGTAGACAACCTTGACTGTATCCCTAAAGAGAGAGGCAACTTCTAACTAGACTTTCAGCTTTAAAACAAAGAGTAGACGCACAACTAAAAATATAAATTCATAAGCTATAAAAAAACAAGAGATATGGTGATAGTAACATAGTAAACAAGAAATATAAAAAGTCAACCACATATAGAGTCTACCTAAAATGTAGGCACATTTAAGGGGCTGTTTGGTAAGCCTTTTAATGAGGCTTTTAACCATTCAGCGCTGAATGATTCAGCATTCAGCGTGTTTGTTTCAGCTTTTGGAGGGAACTGTTAAGGCTGAACCATTAAGATTTGAGATGTTGCTGAATCATTAAGCACTGAACTAGGCTGAACCTTAATGAGGCTCTCCTACCAATGTGGGACAAGAACTGGCCATTAAGAGGTCCAACTTAATGATTCAGTACTTAACCCATTCAGACCTCTTAACCATTCAGACCTCTTAATAATTCAGCACTTACTCAACCAAACAACCCCTAAGTCCATAAGACGAAACTAAGATACAACTCTACCATTCCATAATGATCCTTGACCTTAATCATACGTCTCAATGAGCTTTTATCCTGGACTATGTCCTTAGAAATGTGTAACCCAATAAAATCATACATAATCCTTTCATCCCACATTAATTTAACTCTTCTCTACTTCTCCTCCCTCCATAATGAGGGTTTCAACTTCTCTAACTGGAGTTATCGGCTGCCTCCTCTTACATGCCCAAACCATCTAAATCTCTTATCCTTTATCTTATCCGACACACTAGCCACTCCGAGCTGATCTCTAAAAACCTCATTTCTTATCCGGTCTAGCCTTCTATGTCCACGCATCCACCTCAGTATCCTCATCTTTGTTACCTCCATCTTGTGTGCATGTGTCTTCCTGATGGCCTCACAATCTGTCCCATATTACATCACAGGTCTAATTACAACCCTACAAAATTCCCTTTTGATTTAGTTAGGAACCTTTTGTGGCACAACAACCTAGTGACAACTACCACCTACACCAGCCATCTTGGCTGCGATCGTCACTTTCTATCTCTCCATTTCTCAGCAAAATAGATCCTAAATATTTGAACTTAGTTGTCTACAAAACCACCTGTCCTTCAATGAATCTTGGTATCCTCGATATCACCCTCACTACGAAAAGCACAGTAAAGGTACTTGGTCTTAAAATGACTAATCCTTAGACATCTACCCTCTAAATCTGCTCGACATTCCTCTAACCTTGCATTTAGACATTGTTTAGTCTTCGCAAGTAACATAATATCATCAGCAAAAAGCATACACCAAGGAACTGCCTCCTGAATTGACTTTGACAACTCATCTAAAACAATCGCAAAAAGAAACAGACTCAATGCAAACCATTGGTGAAGTCCTACCTCCATAAGAAAGAAGTTCGTATCCCATATATATATATATATATATATATATATAGTGGAAGTATAGGGAGAAAACCCCTCCAAATGAAAAAACCCCAAGAAACCCAACCCTTGGTCCTAGTTGTGCCTTATCACCCATTATATTATAATATTCTATAATATTCAAAGGGGCATAATAGACATTTCCACTACCCTCTTCTCTCTCTTCCTATATATATTGTTCCCCCCCCCCCCCCCGCCCTCTCTCTCTCTCTCTCTCTTCATTTTATTTTTCAAATTCAAATACAGATTCACATATTCTCTGCCCTCTCTCTACCCTACTCTCTCTCTCTGACTCTCTCTAGAACCACCACCACCACCACCAGCCACAGCCACCATCGCCACAGCCGGTCACCACCTCCAGTCACCACCTCCGACTGCAAGTGACTCGTCAACCCACCTACCAATCCCACCTAACTGTGCAGCACTGACCCTATCAATCTTATATTTCTAGTGAGAGAAAGTAGAAATTAAGGGAGAGACGCGATGGTCGGATCTGTTGCCGCTAGATCTGTTACCGGCATTAAACTTGATCATATTAAGGACCACTTTGAAGATCAAGGTTCTGAGTTCTATTAAAGGTTAGATTTTTTATTATATCTTTATGTTTTGATTTATTATAGGTAGTAAGAAATGTATACTACCTGCAGATACATTGTTTCTTCGTTATTCGCTATTATGCTTTTTGATTTATTATAGGTAGTAAGAAATTAATGGAGTTACATTACAGTTTGCATTAGATTCCAATGTATACTTGTATTTTGATGGATCAAAATACATTGCACTTTTCATTACACTTTTCATTATTCGCTATTATGCTTTTTTAAAGCTGTTATGTATTATTGTTTTAGAATAATAATAATAATAGTAATACTAATGAGTTGTTACGTTTTGATTTGTGCGTTTTGTGTTACGTTTTGATTTTGCTAGGTTTTTGGTTTTGTTAGAATAATAATAATAATAACAGTTTTGGGGATAGTTTTTTGTTGCATACCAAGTGTTTGATCAAATGCTTGAATGAAAAAAAAAACCTATGTTAACCTTTTTGATTTTTTTTATTATTTTTTTTATGTTAGATTGTTATTAGATTGGGGACATGAGGTTGATAGATCACATGTGATTTGATGAATAAATGTGTAGTCTTTTTATGTTAGTATATGCTAACACATGTTTGTGATGTCCCATTGTGTGTTTCTTATTTTTTTTATTTAGGAAGCAAATAATGGAGAATGCAAGCGAAAGAAACTAATGGATGATGGAGAAATTGGTATATTTTTGTATTCTATTTAATAATTTTTGGCAAGTGAAACTAATGGTGAACGTCTATTTTTTGCGGTTCGAGTCTTGTATGCTCACACGCGTTACTGATGCTAACACATGCTAGTATATGCCAAACTAACAGGTGTTAGGGTCCATATGACATACATTATTTTTCAGTAAAACATATGTTTTAGAATATGCTAACACATGTTACTGATGTCTTTTATTATATTATATATTTTCATGAATATGAGGATAATTTTTTGGTATATGGATTTTGGATCGGTTCTGATTTGATTTTTTTAATTTATAATTGTTGGATTTCAAACCCTATTAATCGTATTTAAGTAGTTATATTAACATAATTGTAAAATTGAGTATGATACACTTGGCACTGCAGATTTGGTGCTGTTTATACACATGTTAGTGATGCTAACACATACTAGTATATGCCTAACTAACAGGTGTTAGGGTTCATATGACATACGTTAGTATATGCCCAACTAACATGTGTTAGGGTTCATATGGCATACGTTATTTTCAGTAAAACATATGTTTTAGAATACACTACACATGTTATCTTTTTTTTTTTTTTGGAGAGCCCAACTAACCCGTGTTATCTTTTTTTGTAGGTGAAGCGATGTTTTGTGTTAAAGATGAAGATGGGTATCAAGAACGAAGCATAGCTAGATCTTTTTTTATGTTGTCATGATAGTTTTTTTTTTCATTCACAAATAATTATGTTTGTATTAAACGTTTTTAATACGTTTTTAGTGTTGATTGTATTGATCGTTTTTACCATTTCTTAAATAAATATACATTTTAAGTGTTCCTTTTATTTTGTTCTTTTAGTATATGCCTGTTAACACATGTTAGCGATGTCTCACACGAGGTCAGAATTTTGTATCACAATACTAACGTACGTTAATATTCGTGCTGGAAAAAGTGTCATAAAATAGGAGAGAGGTGACTTGACAAGTGTCAAATCAACCTTTTTAAACCTATGATTCAGAAAATTAAATTAAAAAAAATATATTCAAGATTACCATATTGCCCTTAATCTACCGTTTTAAGCAAGTGGCCCACTTGCTTTTGATAATTAAATAGAAATTAATCATGGACAATTGATCAAACTTAATCAATGGTCACCATAGAGTTTGCAGGGTTTTTCCAAAAGATGGGGTTTCCATATTATCCACCCCATATATATATATATATATATACACATATATATATATATATATATGCTCAAACACTAGTTTCACTTCTACCATACATATCTCTAATTATGTCTATATACTATGCCGGGACACCCTACCCTTCAAATTGTCTCAAAGTAGTCTGTGTGGCACACTATCGTATGCCTTTTAAAGCATAATGAATAGCATATGTAGATCGCACTTCTTTTCCCTTTTGTTTTCCCTCAGTCTTCTCAGGATGTGTATCGCTTTCGTAGTTCGCCGACCTGAAATGCAACCAAATTGGTTTTCCAAATAGAAATATTAAGTGTTGTTATGTGACAATGAATGAGATGTATTGTTACTTTATTCAACAATATTTATTTAATAACAACTTATCTATACTAAATTGTAATTCACCAAATATGAACATCTTAAATTTAAGTAATATAACTATAGTTGGTTAAATTACATTTCATAATGCATATGTTAAATAATAGTTTATACTTTGCCCTATTTAAAACTAACTATTCTCGTGAGTTTTAAATAAGCTATAACTTTTTTATACGTTAATATTTTTTAAAAGAAAAAATAAAAGAAGATTACGGTATAAAAAGGAAATTTCATTCTAGTTAGAGCATTCACGACACCATCTCCATCTACATTATTACACTTATGTCTTTTTTTTAAGTAATATTTTTGTACCTTTATCATTAGATTTTCTCCCTTTCACTCATAATCACTTTCAAAAGATATTAAAAAATAAAAAGGGGGAACATTGTCTTACAAAAAACTAGTAGGAATGCCCGCGCATTGCAGCGGGTGCATCTGTTTTGCCCCTTGTATATTGTGTTTGTTGGTTATTCGTTATGTTAAAGTAGAAAACAACGATGTATAAAATATATGTTATCAAAAACTGAAACTCATAAGTATATCTTCTGAATATTTTAAATGGGTACATCACAATAGGCCGTACTATTCCTTACAACACCCTTAGATTGGCCCACGTCCTTCGGTGGGACCCTTTTATGTATCTCGAAGGCAGATAAGTATGACATCGTAGAGCGGTACTTAGCGTAGTGAAGTGGTGTTGTATCTCTTAATGACCATAAGATTGTAGTGGAAGTGATGTAATTACTAAAATGCAGTTTGTAGTGTGCAACATATTTCTATTATTTTAGGGCACCCGCGAGATGCAGCGGAGTCAATGATTTACATAGATACTCTCGTTTTATGTTAGTTTGACAAGTGTCGTAACGGACCAAACAAATTAGTAATCAATATAGTTAAAACTACCAAATCGACTGATAAGAACTTGACTTCTTTTGGATATGTAAACAATTGGTGACTTCGTGAGATCAGAAACTTAAATTCTATTCCTAGAAGCTTATAGTAGCGGAGAAAACAAAAAACCATCGAGGAAGATGATGACTTTGCTCATGAAATATCTCTACCATATTTGCTTGTATAAAAGTCAAGCCTACATATATCGCTCACTTTAATGGGTTGAAACGTGTCATGGGTTGGGTGTGTTGGCAAACTTCAAGCCTACATATTCATTTGTGTGCAGAAGTGTCACATCATACCATCCTGCAGCCATATAAATTTAAAAAGAAGATATAAATACATAATATATGATGTAATTTATTTACTATAAACATTGAAAGATATGTAAGTTATGTATGTGAAGAGTCACCACATTATTTATGTACTAAATACATGACAACTATTTATAAGACTTTAACGTTGATACAAACATAATAAAGACATGGAGCTTATGATTGTAAAGAGTCACCACATTATTGTTAATTTCCTCATCAATTTTATAATTATGTTTAAATTAATTCCTTTAACAATTTAATATTTAAGTATAAAGACAATTTTACGCTCTAAATGACTTCAATAAGCATTGTACTATAAGCAATAAATGTGAGCCATGATAAACAGAGGAGAAATGATAAAAGATTGAATATTATTCTTTGTTTCTGTGCACATTTACATTGCATTCGTACATCTTTATATAACCAATACATAATGACTAAAAAAGGAAAACAATCAATGGCATTGAAGAGATTGGCTGGCCATTAGCAAGAATGAACGGATCTTGTGTTGTAGGAGTCAAAGGCCTAAATTAGGAAATGATGAAAATTGATCCTAATTATTTTCAATCACATAATTCAACATTCCCCCTCAAGTTGAGTAGTGGGATTTTCAATGCTCAACTTGCCAAGACAGTGATTGAAAATTTTTCCATTGACAGCCTTCGTTAAAATATCTGCGAGTTGGTCTTCTGAGCGGACAAAGGGAAGTTCAATTATCCCCGTTTCAAGTTTTTCTTTAATGAAATGTCGGTCTACCTCAATATGTTTTGTGCGATCATGCTGGACTGGATTCTCTGAAATTTGAATAGCTGCTTTGTTATCGCACAAAATTTTATTGGATTGAGTTGGAGGATATCCGATTTCTGTCAACAGTTTTCGTACCCATAGTATCTCTGCTAGACCGCGTGCTATGCCTCGAAATTCTGCCTCAGCACTAGAAAGAGCCACCACCTTTTGTTTCTTGCTTCTCCATGTAACAAGATTTCCACCAACGAGAGTAAAGTAACCAGATGTTGACCTCCGATTCCCTTTATCTCCTGCCCAGTCGGCATCAGTATACACTTGGGTTTCAAGGTGCCCATTTGTCTTGAAAAGAACTCCATGACCAGGTGTCCCTTTGAGATATCTAATAATTCTCCGTACGGCTTCCATATGGGTAACTTGAGGTTGATGCATGAATTGACTCACAACACCCACTGCGTAGGCAATGTCAGGCCGGGTATGTGAGAGATATATTAGTTTCCCTACTATCCGCTGATATTCTTCTTTGTCAGCTAGCTTAGCATTTTCCTCCATATAGAGCTTTTGGTTCACCATCATAGGAGTATCCACAGGTTTGCAATCAATCATCCCCGTTTCCGCCAGTAAGTCTAGGACATACTTCTTTTGGCAGATGAAAATCCCTTGTCTTGACCTCATAACTTTGATTCCAAGAAAGTATTTGAGTCTCCCCAGATCCTTCATTTCGAATTCCTTGAAAGGATTTACCTTTAACCTTGTCATTTCTTCTTCATCATTACCTGTGATTATCATGTCATAAACATAAATAATTAAGCATGTTACAAGTCCATTCCTCCGTTTAAGGAACAGAGTATGATCTGAGTTACTCTGTTTGAAACCATATTTTTTCATGGCTTGAGTAAATCTACCAAACCAGGCACGAGGAGACTGTTTTAATCCGTATAAGGATTTCTTTAAGCGACACACTTCTCTAGAATTAGAATCTTTCATGAGTCCAGGAGGGACTTCCATATAGACTTCTTCTTTGAGCTCTCCATGTAAGAAGGCATTTTTTACGTCAAATTGAAGGAGAGGCCAATCTTTATTTGCAGCTATAGAGAATAGAACCCTGATTGTGTTGATTTTGGCCACGGGTGAAAACGTCTCGGAATAGTCAATCCCAAATGTTTGAGTGTACCCCTTTGCTACCAGTCGCGCTTTGTATCTTTCAATAGTTCCATCGGGCTTGTATTTTATATTGAAGACCCAACGACATCCTACCGGTTTTTTTCCAGGAGGAAAGGGTACATTTCTCCCAAGTGTCATTTTTATTTAGAGCATTCATTTCAGCTTCCATTGCCTCCCTCCATTGCTTAGACTTAAGAGCTTGTTCAACAGTAGTTGGAATTTCTTCAGAACATAAAGATGCGGCAAAAGCTTTGGCTTCTGGAGATAAATTTCCGGATGCCACGTTGGCCATTGGATATCGAGAACTTCGAGCTTCCTTCGCAGGAGAGTACCTTTTTGGAGGAACTCCTCCGTTGGATCTCGGGGGTAGAACATATCTGTCTTGTTCAACCTATGGTGGTTCTTGTTCTGCTTCATTGTTAGATAAGTCAGGGGTTTCAATATGCTCATGATTTTCATAGTCAGTGGATGAATCAGGAATATTGGAAGAATTAACACACTCTTGAGTTTGAGAATTACTTACCTCTGACGCCAGGTTGGGAGGATCATTGTTAGTGGTACTTTCTTCAGGGCTAGTAGATTGTGACACGGTTTGAGCTTCGTGATTAACTTTGCCTTCAGAGGATGGTATCCATTGTATCCAACTCAATGTGTCACCAGTTGCCTTTTCCCCCTGACCAGTGTGTTGGGTAGTGTAGAAGTATTCGGTTTCGAGGAAGTCACAGTTCATTGTGGTATACATATGGCGTGTGTTTGGATTGTAACACCGATAACCGTGTTGATTGACCCCATATCCTACAAATACACATTTCTCGGCACATGCATCAAGTTTGGAACGGTCTGCTTTTGGTAGGTGAACAAAAACAGAACATCCAAAGACACGGGGTTCAAGTGTAAGGTTTGATGGGAGCTTGTGAAATTTAGAAAAGGCTTGAAGAGGGGTTTTTAAGTCAAGAGCTCTTGTTGGGAGACGGTTCATAAGATAGTTTGCAGTGACAAGAGCTTCAGGCCAAAAAGACTTTGGAACTTGGGATTCGATCATGAGTGCACGAGTTATTTCTAAGAGAAAACGATTTTTCCTTTCAGATACCCCGTTTTGTTCGGGGGTATGAGCGCATGATGTTTGATGAATTATCCCCTTTTCCTGACAGAATTGTTTCATGGGGTTGTTAACAAATTCCCCCCCATTATCAGACCTAAGAATTTGGATATCGCTCTTAAACTGGGTTATAACCATGGCACAAAAAATCGTGAATTTTGAAAAAACTTCGGATTTATTTTTCAAGAGATAAATCCAAGTCATGCGGGTGCAGTCATCAATGAATGTTACAAAATATCGGAAATTTTGCCTCCATAACCTTTGCTGGTCCCCACACATCAGAATGAATTAGTAAGAAAGGAGGATCAACCTTAGTGTTATTTGATTTAAAAGTGTGTCTATGACTCTTAGCCAAAAAACATGTCTCACAATTCAAGACTTTATTTGTTGGAAATAATTCAGGAAACAAACGATGTAAGTAACCACTAGATGAGTGCCCCAATCTCCGGTGCCATAACCACGCCTCCCTATCTGCAGACCCATGAGCTAGTAACCTTATAGAGTTTCTAACGGCAAAAATGCTATGGGATGCACTCACGGTTACATATAGCAGCGACAAAGACAAGCTTCAAACTTTCGATCTCCATGTCAAAGCAAACGAGTTCAAGCAAAATGGCTTACCGCTGGAAGAATTCTGGATCGTGATGCAGGGTATCTGGGGAGAGATTGAACGGCGAGATCCTAACCCGATGAAGTGTCTGGCTGACATCGCTGCTTACAACACAGTCAGGTCAGAAAATAAATTATTTCAATTCCTTAATGGTCTAGACCGAAAGTATGATTCCCTTAAAAGAGAAATCCTCAGGTGGGAACCCTTGCCATCCGCTGAAGCGGCCTATGCTGCTGTCCGAAAGGAAACCGCGCACCAAAGCATCTTCGGGAACACTCATCAAGGGGTTGGATCAGGTCTGAACTCACCAGGAGATTCCGATGGGTTAGGACTTGTATCCCGAAGCCGCCGGTCAGACCAGAAATCCAATCAATCATCCTCGTTTCCGCTAGTAAGTCTAGGACATACTTCTTTTGGTTGGATTTCTGGTCTGACCGGCGGCTTCGGGATACAAGTCCTAACCCATCGGAATCTCCTGGTGAGTTCAGACCTGATCCAACCCCTTGATGAGTGTTCCCGAAGATGCTTTGGTGCGCGGTTTCCTTTCGGACAGCAGCATAGGCCGCTTCAGCGGATGGCAAGGGTTCCCACCGGAGGATTTCTCTTTTAAGGGAATCATACTTTCGGTCTAGACCATTAAGGAATTGAAATAATTTATTTTCTGACCTGACTGTGTTGTAAGCAGCGATGTCAGCCGGACACTTCATCGGGTTGGGATCTCGCCGTTCAATCTCTCCCCAGATACCCTGCATCATGATCCAGAATTCTTCCAGCGGTAAGCCATTTTGCTTGAACTCGTTTGCTTTGACATGGAGATCGAAAGTTTGAAGCTTGTCTTTGCCGCTGCTATATGTAACCGTGAGTGCATCCCATAGCGTTTTTGCTGTTGGAAACTCTATAAGGTTACTAGCAAGGCTTGGTTCGATATTTTAAATCAGCCAAGAAAAGACGATCAAATCATCTTGTTCCCACTGTTCATCGATAGGGTCTGGTGGATTCTGGGTAAGATGGTTCAACAAAGATTTCGATTTCCCCCCTATGGCGACTCGTATCATCCGAGCCCATAGAGGGTAGTTTTGGCTAGTGAGATTAAGGCTAATTTTTAGGCTATCGGATGGGTTTGGTTTTGGGTTTTGGGTTTGAGCTTGAACTCCATTTTTTAGGAGGTTGGCTATTTGGATAGCCAGACTATTATTGTTTTCTTCTGACATTTTTTCTGGTAGATGATGAGTAAAAAAGGTTTTGGATCATTAACACCGCTCTGATACCATGTGAGCCATGATAAACAGAGGAGAAATGATAAAAGATTGAATATTATTCTTTGTTTCTGTGCACATATACATTGCATTCGTACATCTTTATATAACCAATACATAATGACTAAAAAAGGAAAACAATCAATGGCATTGAAGAGATTGGCTGGCCATTAGCAAGAATGAACGGATCTTGTATTGTAGGAGTCAAAGGCCTAAATTAGGAAATGATGAAAATTGATCCTAATTATTTTCAATCACATAATTCAACAATAAAGGTTGTATTTACTTAAATTTTGCAGGTATCCTTCACTGATGCTTTATAATATATAGTATAGAAGATAAAGATTCGGGTTAATTTATTAGCGTGAGCGTGAATTTATGGCGTTTTGATTTCTTATTTCTTAACACAAATAATATAAGTAACTAACACATAGTTAAGTTTTTAATTTCTTTTTATGCTAGTGTTTAATTTATTATATTAATTAGAATTAGAACTTAAACAATATACAATTGTCGAAAGCAAAATAATATTGTGAACCACACTTCATACAACGTTTAACAAGAACATTAAATAGATAAACAAATAACATAAAAGTCTTAGAACAAATATAGTTTACGGATAAAGTTATATTTGAGCATGCATATATAGATTTATAGAGTTAACTATTTCATGGCGTTTAAGGAGACCATGTTGATTGAAATTGAGGAATGTCTCCATACCCTTCTCCAACCATCATCTCCATCATCTGTCCTTCATGTCCATTTGTTCCCTGCAACATCAGGTTTCATCCCATGCAGTAAGTGGAAGTAATATTTATAATATATTAGAAACGTATTAGCAAATCTAGAATGTTATATTTATAATTTTGTCCGTTGTATTTAGTTAACAATATATATGATTCAAGATAAACAACTTCTTAACAAGGATAGTTAAGAAAGTCACCTGTCACCTTCATAGGGGCCATATCATCCAATTCAGTAGAGTTGAGGTCAATAGGTCATAGAACATCCTGGCTTCTGGAAGCTTCATGGAGAGAAACTAAAAATGCACAAAGAAGAGAAAAACTGTACTAATTAATTTTGAAAAATATTTTCTCATCAATAATTTTGAATATTGTTTGTTTATTGTTTTAATTGTTAGCTGCACAATTAAATTACCTCAATTTGATTCTGCAACGATCCAACATAGTTGATTATTACATCTTACATCACTGGCATTCCCATTGTATATAGCAAATAACTAAATTTAAATGGAGCAAAAAATGATATATTATGAAGATAAATTTTTATAATTGTCAAAGAAAATTTGAACAAGTAGAAAAAAAAATGTATATATGTATATAAAGATTAACTCATATCTTTATACCTTGTAGCATCCGGGAACCATATCTTGCAAGTGTCTTAACTTCTCATTGATTTTTTTCTCTTCTCATCTAATGAAGACATAAAATTTTTGAACAAAACAATGTTTCAAAGCATGAAATTAGCTCTAAGATTTTGTTTGGGGTTATGAAAAGACTATTAGCATTCAAGAAATTGATTATAATGAAGTATATATAATAATATAGATGGGGGGTTGAAAGGTCTCACATTTAAGATGCATCATAAGTTAAGTTGTATTTTGTGTTTTAAAAGTTGGACATAAGGGCATAATTGGGATAAGATTTTAGGATGTGAGGTATTGGATTATGTTAAATTTACTAATCTACCCTCCTAAATGTCTTAATTGTCACAACTATGCAATAATACCCTTAATTTTTTTGCTTAAATATGTTTTACATGTTGTTTCTTAAGTTGTACGGAGGTGAAAATGACTATGTTGTACATCACTCCTCCTTTATAATGTACTAGAAGGAATGCCCGCGCGTTGCGGCGGGTGTCTCGATTTATATTATATATGTTGATTACGAACCACACCCCGGGTTTACGACATTTTACTTTATTCAACAAAATATAGTATCAAAAATATTAGCACAACAAACCAAATAAAACTTTGTAGATAATTATAGTGGCAAAAATATTAGTATCATCTAGAAATTGACTTCCACTGCTTGATGCCATAGTTCCTTTTTTTTTGTCATCTTAGATTCAGATAGCCAATAAAAATCACCAAATAATAAAAGCGAAAATAGGAAATATGATTATTGTAGTTATGCTAAGACACCACATGAAAGTGAGATTATGAGAGTTCATTAAATTTTATAGAAACTACAAATATATGCACACCGGGTTGGCGAATAAAAATATAGAAATTAATAGCATCACTTAGCACAAGACAATCATCAACTACTATAAAACGTATAAAAAAATCGAACAACAAACGAATAATCAAATAATTCACGTTGATATTAGCAAGTAAATCTAGGTATCAAACCTGCTGGTTGCAAGAGAATTCCTTTGCCAATCTTATGCACATACTTCATGAAAATTTGCTTTTATAATCATCATCCGCGTGTAACGCATCCTAGAGGGCCCAACCGCCGCAATACTCGTAAATTAATAATCGTTGACCATACTCAGAACAAGTAACCCATGAGTTCAACAACATTCACATGCCGAATTTTATCAAATCATTAATAAGATCAATAAACTCTTCCTCCTTTTGTCGACTGATTACCTTTTTGTCCCAACTTCTTCCCAGCAAGCAACTAAATAAAAACACGAAATACAAAAGTTTTGCAGCTTTAGATATGAGATCAAATGTGTAAAAGAAAAAAAGAAGTCAACAAATTAGAAATCAGGTCAAAGAGTACCTCATACATGTTTTTTGTAACAATCTTGAAATTCTGCACCCATCTTGAAATTCTGATTTATGTAAATCCATTAATACTGATTGTAAAGGTACCTCATACATGTTTTTTGTAACCATCTTGAAATTCTGCACCCAAATTAGCATAAACAAAAAAAAACTCCAAATTAAATATAGATATAGATAACATAGATATGGCTCTTTTTTAGGAGCAAAGAATTAAGACGGTGATAGGAAGGGGCTGTAAATTGGGCTAGGGGCCTATAAAAACAAAAAAAAACCACTAAAGGTTGTATTATTCATTCACCAATATTATATTAAATCAATTAATTATTTATGTAGTTAAGCTAATAAGCTAGCCTCTCTGTTGTTGATATTTATGTAGTTGAGGGACGTTCTTCAAGAATATGTGTGTATATTTAGGGTTGTACACGAGCCGAGCCGAGTCGAGCCGAGCCAGGCCCAGCTCGAGCTCGAGCTCGAACTTAAACCAAGCCAGCTCGGCTCGGCTCGTTTTTCTGGTCGAGCTGAAAAGTCGAGCTCGAGCTCGGCTCGTAAATGTTCGAGCCGAGCTCGAGCTGGCTTGAGCCAACTCGTTATATTTTTTTATTTTTTTTACAAATATTTATTAAATAAAATTACACATAATCATTTATATTTTTTTTTTATTTTTCTAAGTTATGGTTTATTTATTATGAAAAGATAGGGTAGATAGGTAGTATGAACAAGATTTTCAAATTTTGAATTTTAGAATTGGGTTTAGAGCCAAAATATATTAGTTTCATCTATATATTAATTACACATACACAAGCCTGAGTCGAGCCATATGTCGAGCCACGAGTCGAGTCATCGAGCCGAGCCACGAGTTGAACACCCCTGGCTCGAACTCGGCTCGATTACAAAACGAGCCAGCTCGGCTCGGCTCGAAAACAAAACGAGCCTCTTCGAGCCGAGCTTTTTTCGAGCGAGCCTCGAGCCGCGAGCTTTTTGTACACCCCTATGTATATTCTTCAAGAATATATGTAGTGGGTGCTAGTGGATTAGGCTGTGAACTTCTCAAAGACCTTGCCCTCTCCGGTTTACCAATTCCTTTTCAGGTATATCCTTCCTTTCATTGCTATTCCCCAAATTAAATCAACTTCTTCTTCTTAAACCAACCAAACCAAGCCATTTAAAAAATCTAGGCATAATTTATGATGTTTATAGGCTCTTCACATTCTTACATTTAAGAAATTTATTACATTAATGGTTTTTTGATCAATCATATACCATGGGGGTAAGGTTGGAATAAGTTTTTAAGTTGTGAGTATGAGGTTATGATAAAATTACAATTTTAACATTCTAGGTGTCTTAATTGTCACAATTATGACCAAAATACCCTTAAATTTCTTGCTTAAGTATGTTGTACATGTTGCTTCTTAAGTTGTACGGAAATGTAAATGACAATCTTGGCCATCACTCCTCCTTAATAAGATAATATAGATTATAGATATAGATTATAGATATAGACATGAACAATAACTTTTCATATTTCCCTCACTCAGAACAACTTCCTAAATTATGGAGAACTCACTCACAAGTATATGGATAACTTGTTGTGAATGCCCTTAATTTGTTATAGCATTGCTATAGTTTTTAATTCAACTAAAAATGATGTGCTACGTCTGCCTACGTGATTAACAGTATGTAATTGTAAGCAATAACTAAACAATTTTACTAAATCTAACAAAAAACAGACAAAACCAAACTAAAATAAAATAAACAAAAGACCATAGTAACCACAAATTTGTTGTCGGAAATTCTTTTGTAACCCTCACTAACTAAAATTAACCGAACCAAACTATTCATATTTCCGTATATTTCTAGCTTTATATATATCCATGTCATATTTTATACCTTCATCATGAATTATACCTCTGTTTCATGTAATTCCATGAAACAGAATTTAGCCCAAGATTTTAGTTACTAACCGGAAATAAACCAAACCTAAAGCTGATTGCTCAACCTAAATAAACAAAACAGATTAACCAAAATCCAATTGGTTAATAAAATAGATCAACCAAATGATTTGGGTTGCGGTTGAGGCTAATAACTGAATCCAAGTGACCCATGCACTTCCCTGGCAATGTTTGTTTTCCCCATCGTATGCTTTTTAGTACGTTATTATATACATTTTTATTTATTTTGCAAGTGTTATGACTTATGAATAGTAGTTTGTTGTTATCGAATGATTTAGGTTGTGGTTGAGGCTAATAACCGAATCCATGTGACCCATGCACTCCCATGGCAATGTTTGTTTTCCCCGTCGTATCATGTGTGCGCCTTTCTAGTACGTTATTATATACATTTTTATTTATTTTATATATGATTTGCGAAGTGTTATGACTTTTGAATAGTGGTATGTTGTTATCGAACAATTAGTGAAACGTATATATTTAATAACGTCACCATGGCATCTCATGTTTCAAGCTTGTTTCCCCATTAAATAAACTGTTTATCATGTTCTAAAAGCCACCATTAGCTCATGAAATCTAGATACCACGGATTCGGTTACGAGTCAATAGACCGGTTGAGAACGAAATGTCCGATTTTAATGAACCAGGAATAAAAATTCAATAGTTTGTTGTTATCGAACAATTAGTGAAACATATTGAAGAGATATGTATTGGGACACGTGCGGGCACACACAGAGGACCCGCGCAAGGCCTCTCCCACACGTGAGCCTTAAGAGAATATTCAATGAAAGCTTCCGTGGGCCTGTGCGGCTGTGCGTTATCTAGTACGTGACAGCTGCAGGGAGAGAATGAAAGGGACATCTAGCTAATCAGAGGTGCACATTCATTGCTCCATAATCTTCTGCCATCATCAAGGAGATAAAGGACGAGTGAGAAAGACAGTCGGCCAATCAAAGAAGGACAACTCAAATTCCCTCAACGGCCTCCCCTATGAGGCCCGCACGAGTGAGCTGTCAATCATTACCAGCCCCAGGCCTCGGCCCACGATCACTATAAATACCTTTCTTCTCCAAGAGGAAGAGATCGGTCATTCTCACATTTAAACATACACACATTGTAATAGCTCTAAGTTTTGAAAGAAAGATTGGTCGAAATATTGTCCATTGATACTCGTTATCAGTCATCGTAATCGTCACATAAACATTAATAAAATCTCTTCATTTCTCCTTTGTATTTCAAGTATTGTTTGGATAGGTGTTTCAACACATAACACATACATATTTAATAACGTCACCATTAGCTCATGAATTCTAGATACCACGGATTCAGTTACGAGTCAATAGATCGTTGAAAACGAAATGACCGATTTAATGAACCAGAAAAAAAATTCAATGGACAAACATTGATGTCCCGGTTAATAGGTTTGAAACCGAAGGGTATGGTTCAACCAATAAAACCAGTGGTTCTCGAACTTTCCCTAGCTCCACGACAAGATAATGGATCCAGTTTGTACACACACTCGTACTGTCCATTTTTTGGATGCAACCGAACCCAAAAATCTAAAAAAGAATCAAAATCTGGCTGCACAAAATATCATCCATCAATTGGTTATTACACCATAATATTCCAAACTAAAAAATATATTTTTTATTGTATTGTATCTGTAATTTCAATAATGTTAAAGTTTTATGTAATATTTTATATTTAATAAATAAAAAGTGACATAAAAGATTTACATGTTAGACAGAAACCACTTGTTTACACAGCTGGCCCAAATTTAGCGCCCTCAAACTGTATCCGTTTGCCGGTAAGTAGCTGTTGAGGTTTTTGAAGTGGTAGGCTGTTTGGGGTATTCGGTTGTAGAGTCATAATAGCCGATTGTATTAATTGTGTATTCAATTTCGTTAACGACCACTCATGGTGAGTATTTATAAGGGAAGAAAGCACCTGTACATTAATTGCAGTTAATGATGAAGTCGGCGTGAACAGTGACAGCCGTCACTATTCCGTCTGAACGATATGGGTTATATATATTATTTAATTGTATTTTAGTGGGCTATGTTAGGGGGACGGGACATCACCAGATTTGATCACGGGTACCCCACTACTAGCACGGTAACACCGTCGCCGGTAGTGCTGATAGGGGTCCCGTGAGCCTTTTGCTGGTTCCATCTAATGGGATCTTTCACGGGAGAGAGAGAGAGGGAGGGTAGATAGTGTCACTCCATATATTATTATTATTATTATTATTATTATTATTAATTGTTTGGTAAAGAATCAGTGAAGTGTTGTCTCTAAAAAACTTTTTCAGTGAACTAATTTGGCAGTGCAGGATTGGTAGAAATCGGTGAAGTTGAAAAACTACACGGTAAGTGCCCCCTACTGTTATGGTTTGATCTATTGGTCAAAGGTCGTCTTTTGTTTTAACCAACATACCATCCGCGTCCATCCCTATTATTCACCGGCCCGTTCGTATGTCCATGTGTTAGTCAAAGTTGTCATTCGTTCTTTCCGGTCCAGTCAGGGTTGTTTGGGATTCGGCTCCTTTACTTCCGTGAACGAGATTCGGTTTTTCTTAACTTATATGTCTTGACTAAGTTCAATTCTCTTTTGTCTGGTTCCTTACCTCCATTGCACGATTCAAATCTTTGTATACGGTCGGTGGTCATTAGTCTAGTTCATGGATCGGAAATGGGTACCCGAGTCATCAGCCCCCTAGTTTGAGGATGCGTTAGCTAGAAACGGATCATCAAACTACAAATTTTATTTTGGTCAATCATACCTGTTAGCCGGTTCCTTTTTTATTATAATATTACTTTTTAATATTTTATTATTTTTATAAATTTTTTTTATAACTGCCACGTGTCGGCCACTGATTGGCCGAATGTAAACCGCCTCAGTGTAGCCTAACGAGACGTTTCGTCAGACCCTTGGTCCCCCCCCCCCCAAGGCATATAAATACCTTCATTTGAACAGTTGTTGTCTTGTCCTCTAGTCTTGTTTGACCTCAAAGCATTCTGTATTTTCCTTCCAATTCAGGTTCGTCCTTACCTGTTTTCTCTTGTTTTTGTAATTATGGTAGGTAGACGCGACATTAATGTTCATACGTCTAAGGTCTCCGAACCGTTCTTGACGACCTTTTGTAGCAAGTTCTTCGATGCAACATTCATGTTCATACGCCTAAGGTCTCCCGTTATCTATTTTCTTTCTAGAATTTCTACAATCGTACAAGTTGGACATGCGTCAGTTAATCCCCTTAAGAGCCATGAAAGTTACTCATTTTGAGGTAGTGTGTCGGGCTTTCAATGGGGAACCCACACTTAGCTTGTTTCGCCAATTTTTCCAACTCGGTAACGCCGGTGATTGGTATACAGTGGCCAAAATATCGAAGAGCAAATCAATGCTTTCCGAAACATATTCCAGCCTTAAAACTGGAAAGATCGTTTCTTTTGGTTGCCGAACAACGTTGTTCCTTTTCCGATTCCGTGGCGTGATTCGAAGGACACCATAAATGAAAAACATGAAAACGACTTCTTTGATGGGGGGAGTTATATGATAAGCTTTTAGGCACCCGTGCCCCCTCCAGATATTTCCTAAACCTATTCTAGTGTTGGCAGGCATCAGCCGTAAGTGGCCGTTCCAGAATGTCGAGCCTATGATAAAAAAAAGGGAACAAGGGTACAACCCCTTTTTACTTTCGTCCCATGTTATTGATTTTATTATCCTTACACATTTTCTTTGTTTTGTTTAGAGATGAGCTTGTTGGAATTTGTGAAACAGAAAGGAAAGAATTTGAAAGTTACTTCTCGACCGTTAGGAGAAGGTGAAGACGATGTGTTGAGTCGTACTGAGAATGTGACGTAAAGTATATGGTGTCATGCGTCCCCCCATTCATCATGAAGGCGAAAGACGTGACCGTGAAAAACCTTTGTTATCCTATCATGAAGGTCGAACTTCTGGTGGTGACGATTATTCCACATCTAAGGTAGATCAGAACCGAGGTGACTTGGGTTTGAAGACTCCTTCACCGGAGAGAGTAGTAAACGATGCTGACAATCCTGGTCCGACGGCAGATCATCAGTGGGGGAGCGTTCAAGGAGAGAAAATCTCCTAGTGTTGATGAGTCGGATGATAACTCTCCGAACGGAAAGAAACATTATGAAGGGGGTAGTGGTCCAGCTTCAGACGACGAAAACACTTCTTTTGCAGTTAATGATCCTTACGTCCCTGCATGGACTGTGAAAAATGGGGACTCTTTGAGAGAGCCGAGTGTTTGCTACCAAATCCTCCATCATGCCATTCCACCAAGAAAGCTCTCCAGACATCGTGACAAAAAGGATAGCCATCCTATCGAGGGTGCGAGTGTCTCGATTATTATGGCCTTAAATTCCTTTGCTGAATTGGTGTAGAGTTATCATAGGAAGTCTGCACTTGAGAAGCGGTTGAGGAGCAAGCTTGAGTTGAGTTCAAAGGCGATTGAAAAGTTAAATGAGCGAGTTTGGAAATTAAGAAAAGGAGAACATTCAAGTATTCGGAAGGGGAAAGAAGCCATCCGGGCCATGGGAGAGATGAAGGTGAAACATGACCAAGAGTGTAACACCACAACCGATGGCGGAAACGTCGGGGTGCCACGTATTGATGATTGTTTCAGTAGCACATGGTATAATTTAAATTTTAAATAATTTATTCATAACATAAATATCCAACATAAAGTGATTGTCTAGAAATTCAAATACATGAAATCAAAATAAAGCAACAACTTCTAATAGCTTCAAACAAAAGCTTCATGTTAAATCCTCAAGCATACTCAAGCCTCAGCTTCATTGTTACCTGAAACATGTTAATTTTGAAAATATTTTTGGGTCAACAAAAGTTGGTGAGAATTACATAGGTTTTTGATAATTGAATAAAAATGTTGTGCAATTCATGTGTCATGTCAATCTAGTCCATAAGTGAGAACATACTAGAAATAAATCGAGTGCATAACCAACCCTGATGACTGTTATAATATGATACATACCATACGCTCATGGTTCACTTGAATATGTTATGCGATAACAAACACCCACGCTACCTTTGTAGGAGGCACGTATCCGGGTGGGATTGTCAGTCCAATAGATCTATCAATGTATACCGTCGGCTTGTACGGAGTTAATGATTATGCTAGAATGGTGCTTACTCTAATCATGCTCAAGACATAATGCAACATAGAAAACACATAGACACATTGATGATTGAATTGCAATAATGATGTTATAACATGTTTCACCCCAAAAATGGTGATAAATAAAAAGGGCTATGTAAAACTCACCTTAGCAAATGTTATACTTCTTGAAAAGATGAAATAATAGTGTTGCCCAAATAATGCCAAATATCACCCTATAATAAGGTAATAAATAAGTCTAAGTCTAACTAGTTTATAAATATTTCCTAGGGTTTCGATTTGGGGATATCCAATTGTTGAATTTAAAATAAAATGTTAATTAAAAAAAAAGGGAAATTTGATAATTAAATAAAAGAAAGTCTTTTTATAAAATTTGAATTTAGAATGTTCACAATAATGTGTTTGAAGTATAAAAATAATTTTTATAAAATTATTTCTTTAAAAATAGATTTTTAAATCTATTTATTTCAAATTGCCAAAATTTAACTTTAATATCTATAAATACTAAAATTAAAGAATTATTATTTTAAAAATCATATTTCTGTTCTAAATATTTTAAAATAAATTGTATAAAATTTTGGTGCAAAAATAATAAAGATTGAATTTATTATGATTTAATTATGATTAAATCTAACAAAAATTGATTAAAATATAAAATAAATGATTTTTCTGAATTAAAAATCATTTCAGTAAAGTTTAACATTGTACAAGCATAGGATAATTTTTGTAGCAATTAATAAAATTGTTTTGATATTTTAATGGATTTTTATAAGTATAATAGTATAAAATTGATTTAATTATTATAAATATTAAATAAATGAATTTCAGAAAAACAAAAATTGTAAATAAAACTTTTATCTCAGATTTAATAAATATAATTTTTTTAGAATTTATAAAAAAAGTTTTAATATTAAAAACGAATTTATAAGATTTATATGTATAATATATATATATTATTTAGTTTGTTGTTTAAAAATGAAAAAGAAAAGAAAAGGTGGCCACAGCCGGGACTCGAACCCGGGTGCCTTTGGTCACCAACCACGATCACAACCACTTGGCCTAGGCCTGTGGTTGTGACTAACCTCTGATTAAATAAAATAAATATACTGTGTCGATCCAGTTTATCCCCAAATCCATATTACGAGCCCTAGCTTTTCCAATCAAGCAATCCACACACTTTTAACCCGATTATTGTTAGGGTTTTCGTTGTATGGACGCCGATTAACAAAACCCACAAAATAAATTGGACTTACAGTGTTGTTTGATATACGATTGGACAGTCAACTTAATTAGTCAAACTGTGTATGCGTGGGTATTATCAGAGGGTGTTTCAGAGCAATTGAAGGTTAAGAGAGATGTGTGAGCGAGTTGTGAAGGATCGCAGAAGGTCAATTTATAGTGCTAAGCACTGGTTTGATGTTTTTGGTAAGTATTGACCGTGTAATTATGAGGGACGCGTCTTGGGTTTAATTTTGGCAATGATTAATCGTGATTGATGTGTGTCCGAGTCATGCCAGGCCGAAAATCATCAATCCTTTCCATTCCTGGATTCAATTTCGCGTTTGAATGGATGGTTAATGGTATGGGTTGTCACAGTTGACTTTCTAGGTCAACTGTGATCAATCCAGGTCGGGTTAAAAGAATAAACGAACAGAATTAGAACAAATAAGATGGATGGATCAGCTGGTTAAGTGTGTTTGTTTGGGCCGGCTTGGGCGCGGGTTCGATTCCCGGCCCAAGCATTATTTTTTTTGATAATTTCTATATATATATATATATACATATTATATATAAGTAATATAGTATTAGGGCTCCAAATGTATTGCAATAATATAAATAATGATGAGAAACTTGACGTTTTTATTCAAAATGATGGTAACGTACAAGTGTAAATGCGTAATGTTACAGTCTCCCCTACTTTTAGGAACTTCGTCCCGAAGTTGGAGTTGGAGAGTCTGGTGGAAAAAGATGTGGGTACTTCGACTTCATTTGGTCTTTACGTTCCCAAGTGAACTCTGGGCCTCGTTTAGATTCCCAACGAACCTTAATGATCGGAATGCGGCTGCGCTTGAGTTTCTTGACTCCAGTATCAACAATCTCGACTGGTTTCTCGATAATGTGCATGCTTTCATCAATTTGCACATCCTCAAGAGGAACATGAAGGTTCTCATCTGCTAAGCATTTCTTGAGATTCGAAACATGGAAGGTCGGATGAACATTGCTTAGCTCAGGTGGAAGTTCAAGTTTGTAAGCCATTTTTCCAACTCTGTCAAGAATTTTGAAGGGGCCTACGTATCGAGGAGCTAGCTTTCCCTTTCTACCGAAACGAATTACTCCTTTCCAAGGGGATACCTTAAGCAGTACAAGGTCCCCAACTTGAAATTCCAAGGGTTTGCGACGTTTATCAGCATAACTCTTCTGGCGACTTCTAGCCTTGAGAAGATTATCCTGAATGAGTTGAATTTTGTCTATGGTTTCCTGGATTAGTTCGGGTCCAGTAATACGAGCTTCACCAACCTCAGTCCAACAGACAGGTGAACGACATTTCCGACCATAGAGTGCCTCGAAAGGAGCCATGTTAATGCTGGCGTGATAACTGTTGTTGTATGAAAACTCAACCAAAGGAAGATGAGAATCCCATGCGCCACCAAAATCGATGACACATGCCCTGAGCATATCCTCAAGTGTCTGGATGGTTCGTTCAGTCTGACCATCAGTTTGAGGGTGATAAGCAGTGCTCAGGTTCAACTTGGTACCCAAAGCATCTTGTAGAGAATCCCAAAAGTGAGAGGTGAAACGACCATCGCGATCAGAGATAATATCCAAGGGTATACCATGACGACATACGATTTCACTTACGTACATCCTTGCCAACCTTTCCACAGAATACTTCTCACGAATAGGTAGGAAGTGAGCTGATTTGGTCAAACGATCGACGATTACCCAAATACTGTCAAAACCTTTGGGTGTACGAGGGAGTTTGGTGATGAAATCCATAGCTATGCTCTCCCATTTCCAGACAGGAATCTCTGGTTGTTCAAGCATACCAGATGGTCGTTGATGTTCAGCCTTGACTTTGGAACAAGTGAGACATTTTGCAACGAAAAGAGCAATGTCTTTCTTCATACCAGGCCACCAATAAGAATAACGAAGATCTTGGTACATCTTGTCAGCTCCAGGATGAATAGAATAACGAGACTTATGAGACTCATTCATGAGAAAAGTACGAAGATTATCACGGTCGGGAATCCACAGTCGATTAAGGAAATAAAGGAGACCATCGGGTTTGGTTTCAAGTTGAGTTTCAGCACCACAAGACATTTCATCGTACATGTTACCTTGGGTGACTGATGTGTGTTGAGCCTGGAGAATGCGATCTTGAAGGTCAGTACGAACTCTCGCACATTGGAGTTTGACACGCTCTTTACGACTAAGTGCGTCAGCAACAACATTCGCCTTGCCAGGATGGTAGCGAATTTCGCAATCATAGTCGTTAAGTAATTCAACCCAACGTCGTTGCCTCATGTTAAGATTCTTTTGGTCGAAGACATGTTGAAGACTTTTGTGGTCCGTGAACACCACACATTTGGTCCCATAAAGATAATGTCTCCAAATCTTGAGTGCAAAGACAACAGCGCCCAATTCAAGATCATGGGTGGTATAATTCTTTTCGTGAGTCTTGAGTTGTCGAGACGCATAAGCAATAACCTTTCCTCGTTGCATGAGAACACAACCAAGACCTTGGTTCGATGCATCACAGTAGACCACGAAATCATCATTACCATCAGGCAGAGACAAGATAGGAGCTTCACAGAGTTTCAGCTTAAGAGTTTCAAATGCTTCCTCTTGCTTTGGTCCCCACTCGTAAGGTTTACCCTTGTGAGTTAGGGTAGTGAGAGGAACAGCGATCTTGGAGAAATTGGCGATGAATCGACGATAATAACCAGCCAAACCAAGGAAAGAACGGACTTCCGTTGGAGTGGTAGGAACACTCCAATTCTTCACAGCTTCGATCTTTGCAGGATCAACATGAATTCCGTTCATATCAATGACATGTCCCAAAAACTGAACTTCCTTAAGCCAAAATTCACATTTTGAGAACTTGGCATACAGTTGTTCCTTCTTTAGGAGACCCAAGATGGAGTGAAGGTGTTGCTCGTGATCGGATTTTGATTTAGAGTAAATCAAAATATCATCGATGAAGACGATCACGAATTTGTCGAGATAGGGTCTACAAACCCGATTCATCAAATCCATAAATACTGCGGGAGCATTGGTCAACCCAAAAGGCATAACCATGAATTCATAGTGACCATAGCGTGTGCGAAAAGCTGTCTTGGGAATATCTTCATCGTGGACTCTAAGCTGATGATAACCAGAACGGAGATCAATCTTCGAGAAGTGGGTTGCTCCTTGAAGTTGATCGAAGAGATCGTCAATCCTAGGAAGTGGATAACGATTCTTGATGGTGAGTTTGTTGAGTTCACGGTAGTCAATACACATTCTAAGAGAACCATCCTTCTTTTTGACGAACAAGACAGGGGCTCCCCATGGAGAAGAACTAGGGCGAATGAACCCTTTATCAGAAAGTTCCTGTAATTGACTGGCAAGTTCTTGCATCTCAGAGGGTGCAAGACGATAAGGAGCTTTAGCGACAGGATTAGCACCAGGAACAAGATCAATTCGAAATTCCACTTGTCGAGCAGGAGGCAAAACCAGGTAAATCCTCTGGAAAGACTTCAGGATAGTCTCGAATAATAGGAATATCTTGGATACTTTTGCCTTTGTCCTTCTTCTCTATCACGTTAGCTAAGAAGGCTGTATACCCCTTTCGTAAGTACTTTTGGGCAGTAGTACAAGACATAAGCTTAAGCTCGCCACAGGGTTTCTCACCATAGATCTTCAAAATCTCACCAGATTCGAGAGGAATGCGTATGACTTTCTTGAAGCACAGAATTTCGGCACGATGAGTTGACAACCAGTCCATGCCTACTATAACATCAAAACTTCCAAGATGCATGGGGATGAGATCGATAGGGAAGGTATGATCGTCGAGGTTCAACAAGCAGTTACGAATAATAGAGTCGATCGAAATAGACTTCCCGTTAGCTACCTCTACCACTAAAGGTTCCTCTAGATTTGTGTGGGGTAAGTTAAGTAAAAGTTCAAAATTCAGTGACACAAATGACTTATCAGCTCCCGAATCAAATAATATGGATGCATAGTGGTTATTAATGAGGAACGTACCATTCACCACCTCGTTGTTGTCACGAGCCTGGTTAGTGTTGAGATTGTAGGCGCGACCTCGAGCACCTTGGTTCTGGTTGCGGTTCTGGTTTTGGTTTTGGTTGCGGTTTTGGTTCTGGTTCTGGTTTTGGTTACGATTAGGGCAATTGTTGATGTAGTGATTAGGGCTGCCACACTCGTAGCATTGACCACGAGTAGGCCTGTTGTTTTGTTGGTTGGGAGCTGGGGTACTGTTGTCTTGGGCAGTAGGAGGGGCTCGACAGACGTTCACCAGGTGACCATATCTTTGACACTTAGTACAAAAACGACATGGCACCTGTGCCGGATGATGGTACTTGCAAGTGTTGCACAAAGGGTGAGGTCCGGTGTATGGTTTCTTGGCTGGGTTCTGGGCAGCAGGTGGAGTAGCAGCAACCATATAGTTTCTAGCCTTGCGCTTTTTGTTGCTTGAGGTCTCAGGCTTGACTTCAATTGCAGGCTGTGGAGTGTCTTTGGCAACCGTCTTCTTAGTGCCCTTGCGGAAGAGAGTACCGTTCTTCACGTGATTATCAGTAAGAGTGGCCGCTAGACGTTTGGCCTCTTCCAAAGTTGCAGGATTTCTACCCCAAACGGTGTCCTGGATTTGCATGGGCAGACCACCGATGTACTTCTCGATGGCTACCAGCAGCGGAGTAACTTTGTGAGGCAACAATAAGCTAAGCTCATGAAAGCGGGTGTTGTAGGCAAGGTTTTCCCCACTATCTTGAGCTAAGGTGTGGAACTCATCCTCAAGCTTCTTAACTTCATTGCGAGGACAAAACTCTTCCTTCATGACCTCCTTGACTTGGTCCCATGTCATAGCAAGAGCAACTTCGGCCCCACGAGTACGCTTTTCTTCATTCCACCAAGTGAGTGCTCGTTTATGGAGAACACTCATGGCGTAACGAACCTTGAAGTTGTCGGGGCACTCACTTTTGATGAAGGTATTCTCAATACCCTCAAACCATTGGAGGAGTCCTGTAGCTCCTTCTTCACCACTAAACTTTGGAGGGTTACAAGAGTTGAAATGCTTAAGGGTGCAGGCTGGGGGTCCATTTCCATTGCCATTACCGTTCCCATTCCCGTTGCCGTGACCATTCCCGTTGCCGTTCATTTGGATGACCTGAGCGAGTAAATTGGGAACCAGAGTTGCAATTTGCTGCGCCATTTGTTGAGAAATGATCGCAGCCAGTTGAGCATCGACCCCATTGTTGTTGTGGTTAGGAACTTGGTCATGGTTATGGTTGTCACCACCTTCTTCGTGATTCTCACCATTGCTGTTTCGAGTGCTGCGACGTGGAGGCATGATCTGTAATAGACACAATGAAATGAATGAGATTATATAAGGAATATAATCATTTATTCATTAGTTAAAACGAATAAACGAAAACGTTGACTTATCAAAGATTCTAAATTCTAATAACATATGAAGACATGCTTTAGCCTATAAGTGAACACTCATCCCGAGAATTCCCAGGTAGGCATCCGGGTCCCTCGTCTGATTGGGATATATGCGCAATGCCAGCCTAGACAGAAGACTCAGAATACAGGCGTTCACCCTTCCAGATTGCACGTGTTCGTTATTAAAATCTAGAACTTCGACGAGATCTCAAGGGGGTTCAGGTTAAACCTGAGGATTTTGTCCTATTAATCTAATGGTGGATCAGGATTGCAGCAGACGATTAAGAGTAATCACATGTAGGTTTAGGGTTATATAAGGTATAGGATAAGGATAGGATTAGGGAAGCAATTAGGGTTACAAGTAAGAGGAGCAAGTACTGTTTAAGTCCCTAAGGTTATAGTCTAGATTATTTCTAATAACCTAATTCCCTATAACCAAGGCTCTGATACCAATCTGTAACACCCCAACCGATGGCGGAAACGTCGGGGTGCCACGTATTGATGATTGTTTCAGTAGCACATGGTATAATTTAAATTTTAAATAATTTATTCATAACATAAATATCCAACATAAAGTGATTGTGTAGAAATTCAAATACATGAAATCAAAATAAAGCAACAACTTCTAATAGCTTCAAACAAAAGCTTCATGTTAAATCCTCAAGCATACTCAAGCCTCAGCTTTATTGTTACCTGAAACATGTTAATTTTGAAAATATTTTTGGGTCAACAAAAGTTGGTGAGAATTACATAGGTTTTTGATAATTGAATAAAAATGTTGTGCAATTCATGTGTCATGTCAATCTAGTCCATAAGTGAGAACATACTAGAAATAAATCGAGTGCATAACCAACCCTGATGACTGTTATAATATGATACATACCATACGCTCATGGTTCACTTGAATATGTTATGCGATAACAAACACCCACGCTACCTTTGTAGGAGGCACGTATCCGGGTGGGATTGTCAGTCCAATAGATCTATCAATGTATACCGTCGGCTTGTACGGAGTTAATGATTATGCTAGAATGGTGCTTACTCTAATCATGCTCAAGACATAATGCAACATAGAAAACACATAGACACATTGATGATTGAATTGCAATAATGATGTTATAACATGTTTCACCCCAAAAATGGTGATAAATAAAAAGGGCTATGTAAAACTCACCTTAGCAAATGTTATACTTCTTGAAAAGATGAAATAATAGTGTTGCCCAAATAATGCCAAATATCACCCTATAATAAGGTAATAAATAAGTCTAAGTCTAGCTAGTTTATAAATATTTCCTAGGGTTTCGATTTGGGGATATCCAATTGTTGAATTTAAAATAAAATGTTAATTAAAAAAAAAGGGAAATTTGATAATTAAATAAAAGAAAGTCTTTTTATAAAATTTGAATTTAGAATGTTCACAATAATGTGTTTGAAGTATAAAAATAATTTTTATAAAATTATTTCTTTAAAAATAGATTTTTAAATCTATTTATTTCAAATTGCCAAAATTTAACTTTAATATCTAAAAATAGTAAAATTAAAGAATTATTATTTTAAAAATCATATTTCTGTTCTAAATATTTTAAAATAAATTGTATAAAATTTTGGTGCAAAAATAATAAAGATTGAATTTATTATGATTTAATTATGATTAAATCTAACAAAAATTGATTAAAATATAAAATAAATGATTTTTCTGAATTAAAAATCATTTCAGTAAAGTTTAACATTGTACAAACATAGGATAATTTTTGTAGCAATTAATAAAATTGTTTTGATATTTTAATGGATTTTTATAAGTATAATAGTATAAAATTGATTTAATTATTATAAATATTAAATAAATGAATTTCAGAAAAACAAAAATTGTAAATAAAACTTTTATCTCAGATTTAATAAATATAATTTTTTTAGAATTTATAAAAAAAGTTTTAATATTAAAAACGAATTTATAAGATTTATATGTATAATATATATATATTATTTAGTTTGTTGTTTAAAAATGAAAAAGAAAAGAAAAGGTGGCCACAGCCGGGACTCGAACCCAGGTGCCTTTGGTCACCAACCACGATCACAACCACTTGGCCTAGGCCTGTGGTTGTGACTAACCTCTGATTAAATAAAATAAATATACTGTGTCGATCCAGTTTATCCCCAAATCCATATTACGAGCCCTAGCTTTTCCAATCAAGCAATCCACACACTTTTAACCCGATTATTGTTAGGGTTTTCGTTGTATGGACGCCGATTAACAAAACCCACAAAATAAATTGGACTTACAGTGTTGTTTGATATACGATTGGACAGTCAATTTAATTAGTCAAACTGTGTATGCGTGGGTATTATCAGAGGGTGTTTCAGAGCAATTGGAGGTTAAGAGAGATGTGTGAGCGAGTTGTGAAGGATCGCAGAAGGTCAATTTATAGTGCTAAGCACTGGTTTGATGTTTTTGGTAAGTATTGACCGTGTAATTATGAGGGACGCGTCTTGGGTTTAATTTTGGCAACGATTAATCGTGATTGATGTGTGTCCGAGTCATGCCAGGCCGAAAATCATCAATCCTTTCCATTCCTGGATTCAATTTCGCGTTTGAATGGATGGTTAATGGTATGGGTTGTCACAGTTGACTTTCTAGGTCAACTGTGATCAATCCAGGTCGGGTTAAAAGAATAAACGAACAGAATTAGAACAAATAAGATGGATGGATCAGCTGGTTAAGTGTGTTTGTTTGGGCCGGCTTGGGCGCGGGTTCGATTCCCGGCCCAAGCATTATTTTTTTTTGATAATTTCTATATATATATATACATATTATATATAAGTAATATAGTATTAGGGCTCCAAATGTATTGCAATAATATAAATAATGATGAGAAACTTGACGTTTTTATTCAAAATGATGGTAACGTACAAGTGTAAATGCGTAATGTTACAAAGAGTTGATCGCGGTGAGAGCCGAAAATAAACAACATGTGGAGGAGGTGGAAGAGCCGAACAACAGGCTTACCTTAGAGAAAGAATAGCTAGCTGATAAGGTACGACTTCTAGAAGAAGAGAACTTGAAGATTAGTCGGGCTGCACAGGTTTGGGAAGAGAAAGTTCAAAAGTTTATAGAAGAAAAGGAAGCTTGGAGATAGGCGAAGAATAATTATGATGTTACCATAGAAGAAGGAGAAAAGTCATGGAAAAACTAAAAGGGTTGGTTGAGGAAGTGGAGAGGGATCGGGACATGGTTGTTTTGGAAGTAATTCCGATTGTGGTTGGCCGGTTTCACAACTTAACGGAATTCCTAAAACCGTTGGGAGAGATGGAATCACTCTTGTGGAGTGCAGTCTTTCACGATGGTATCTTTGCAGGTTCCGACGGTCTGAAGGCTGGGACGAAGGTGGAAATATCAATAGGTATGATGCAAGTGCTAACGACGCCTATGAGAACGGAGTCCAATCAAGGGAGAAGACCACCTATCCATTCGTTGAAGCTTTTAAAGGCATGAAAGGTAAGACATCTTCAGATATTCTGCAGGTTATGCCCTTTGGGATGTTATCGGCTACTGGTCCTCCTCCATAGAATTTGTGAAACTTTATTATCCGATATGTTTATGTTATGACTAAACATGATTCATTTTTTGGCTCGTTGTATGACGGGTAGTATGTTTGTGTTATTTTACTTTATTTACTAACGTGGAATGTATGGAAGGGTCCTATTTTGTTATTGTTATGTTCGCTTGTAAATGTGTTAGGCTTATTTGTTTGCCTTAGGCTATTCGAAGGAGCCAGATTCTTTTTGCCGAGTAGTCGTTTTTACCCGGCCAGCATATTCTAAGACGCTGAGCCTGTGAAGAGGACATGGTGGTTTTGTCCATTCGGCTAATTAGGAGGTGTCGTACCGTATGTAAGGTTAGGTTATTAGTCAGAGCAATAGATAAACAAAATGATTGCTATTAATATGGATTTCGATCGTACATCAACAAAGTTTTGACAACCAGCTTTTTTATTACATACGCCCTAACCTTTGGTACTCCATCAAACAAAGTACTTCTTGAGGTGTGCCACATTCCAGTGCCTCGGCACTGCCTTTCCATCCAGAGTTGCTAACTTGCAAGACCCCTTCTCATGAACCTCGACCACTTCATACGACCCTTTCTAGTTAGGACCCAGCTTGCCGGTGTTTTCCTTCCGAATTGCTTCATTGGATCGTAACATCAAGTCTCCTGGTTGTAGCGTTATCTTCTTGACTCGGCCGTCATAACACTTCTTCATTTCTTGTTTGTAATGGGCCTACCGTATAGCAGCTGACATCCCATACTCTTCCAGTCCATCTAGGTTGACCATCATTCCCTCTTGATTGTCATCATGGGAAAAGACACTTCAGCAGGGATAACCGCTTCGGAGCCGAACACTAAACTGAAAGGAGTCCTTCTTTTACTTGACTTTTTAGTGGTTCGAAGAGCCCATAAGACACTAGGCAATTCAGCTAACCAATTCTTTCCGTATCTTTCCAACCTTGTTTTCAATCCATGGAGTATACTACGACGCATCCGTTCCACTTGACCGATCGCCTGGGGATGAGCAACCGCGACAAAAACTTGTATGATCTTCAAATTTTCACACCATGCCAACCGCTTGACAGTGAATTGGGTTTCGTTGTCAGTAATCAGCTTTCCAGGTAGTCCGAACCTACAAACAAGATTTTCCCATACAAAAGTTGTAAGTTGGCCGCTCGTGATGGAAGCAAAGGGCTTTGCTTCCACCTATTTCGAGAAATAATCAACCGCCACTAACATGTATTGAATCCCCCTTTGGCCTTTAGGAACGGTCCAAGGATATCCACCCCCGATTGGTAAAACGACCATGGCAAAGTTATGGGTACTAAGTCATGTCTGGGCATTCGAGGAATCGGGGCGTGCACCTGACAAGACTCACACTTCTTGCTTACCATCACTGCCCCACTTAATTTCTTCCTTTTATGTCTTTGACTAAGTGGGCCAATTGCCCAGATTTCACCGCTTCCTCTATTTGTTTTTTCAACTGGAAACATTTGTTTATGTTGTGTCCTTTGTCTTCGTGGGACTCACAGTACTTTCGGGAGCTTTGTTGTTTTGCCGTTTTTTGGAGTGGGAAAGGAGGTTTGAATTTGACGTTTTCATTTTCGGTGGACAGTATCTACTTCGGCATTTTATTTAACTCAGTAGAAACAATATCTTTTTTTGTGGTACCCGCTCTTCTGGGACCGATCATCTTTTGCCTCGGAGGACTTACGGTCATCTGAATTTTGGAATCTGGGTCCATTAGTCTAGCCGGACTTTTCGCCAAATCTATAGGATCCCTTTTATGATCCTTCGCCTGACCTTATTCTGGTATCAATGGCTTGGGTTGCTTCCTTCCCCCGGACAAATGCCTCGGTTCTTTGTATAGCTTCTTCAAATGTTGTCGGGACTCTGGCATTCAGCTCCTCTACCAGTTGCTTTGTTCTCAACCCATGGAGAAATCCGGATATCCTCATTTTTTCGTCAGCCCCCGGGGACCTGCAAGGACTTTTCTTTGAACCGAGCTACAAAGGCTTCGAGATTTTTACCTTCCTTTTGCTTGATGTTGGGTAGTTCTACTGGATCTTTCACGTGCTTGCGCTATTGCCGGAAATGCTCTAAGAATCTTGCCTTTAAACTGGCAAAATCGTCGATGCTATCCGGTTGAAGGCTATTTAACCAAAACCGGGCTACTCTAGATAGAGTTTGTACAAACATATGACACCAGGTCGGCATGCGCCATCCGTCCATTTGGGCCGCTTCCTCGAACAACATTATGTGGCCTTCCGGATGAGACGTCCCATCGTAGATTCTCATATTGGACGACATCTTCACTCGGGTAAAGGATACGAAGTTTGTGATTCATGCTGTGAACTTGGAACCCAGTGGGCTTGTACGGAAGATGCAATTCGTCCAGCCCAGGACGATCCAGTACATCGGTATGGACTATCGGACCTAGGGTTGCAGGTACAGGGTTGGCGGGAGTTGCTTGCACATTCAGCCCCCTTGCATGTTGCTGTATTATCTAAGTGAGCCATGAAGCAGGGGTGGTGTTAAGGCCGGTGGTGCCTTCATTCGGAGAACTAGAATGAGGAGGATCGGAAGTATTGGTGGGCTTCTTATCATCAAAAGACAACATAAATGACAGACCCTTGGCCCGTTCCTCCCATACATAATTGTTCATTAGTTGTCTCAGTTGTAGAAAGTTGGATCGAACCAGCTCCGAGGATACTACAAGAGTGGTATCGGTGGGCTGGTCGTCTAAAGACAGATCGGATGAAGACATTTGGTAGTGGTTTCTAGTGGGACTACTGGTCGTGGCCCCACGGTGGGCGCTAAAATGTTGAAGTTTTGAAGTAAGTGGTAGGCTGTTTGGGGTATTCAGCTGCAAAGTAATAGTTGATTGTATTAATGGTGCATTCAATTTCCTGAATGACCACTCATGGTGAGTATTTATAAGGGGATAAAGCACCTAGACATTAATTGTAGGTAATGATGAAGTCGGCGTGAACCGTGACAGTCGTCACTGTTCCGTCTGAATGATATGGGTTATATATTATTTAATTGTATTTTGGTGGGCTATGTTACTGTTACTGTTACGGTTTGATCTATTGGTCAAAGACCGTCTTTTGTTTTAACCAACATACCATCCGTGTCCATCCCTATTATCCACGAGTCCGTCTGTATGTCCACGTGTCAGTCAAAGTTGACATTCGTTCCTTCCGGTCCAGTCAGGGTTGTTTGGGTTTCTGCTCCTTTAGTTCCGTGAACGAGATTCGGTTTTTCCTAACTTATATGTCTTGACTAAGTTCAATTCTCTTTTGTCCGGTTCCTTACCTCCATTGCACGATTCAGTCCTTTGTATACGGTCGGTGGTCATTAGTCTGGTTCATGGATCGGTAGTGGGTACCCGAGTCATCAATAGAGTTATAAACAAACCAAGATACCCGTGTGTTGTTCGAGATTAGCTTGGTAAATGCTTGAATCAAGCACAACTTAAACGAGGGCGAGTAGGAGCTTATATTATAGTTTTTTAATAAATAAGTTCGAGCTCAAGTTGCATTATATATCAAGCTTGGTTAGATTGCAAGCTTAAACCAATATGTTGTTTAAATAAAAATTTTAAAATAATTCCATAATGCTTTATATTATATATAAATAAAGGGTTACGTTCACGTACAAATAGCTTTTTTCGTACGAACTGTACGAATCAAAGGAAAAAACACGCGGGGTCGTGTATAACTAGAGTAATTATATAATTACTCTAGTTATATACGGTCCGCGTGTTTTTCCGTGTTTTTCCTTTGATTCGTACAGTTCGTACGAAAAAGTTGTTTGTATTTGATCTTTTGTCTATAAATAAAATAGTAATAATATTGAAATAATATATATTAACCTATACATATGCAAATAATTGTAAGTATAAATAAATGGTAATTAAACGAGCCAATTCAAGATTAATCTTAAGAATCTACTCACCATCCAGACCCGGTTTCTCAACCAGTTAAGTTCGAGCTCGCTATAGGTCGCATATGGCGCTGACTATTAAACCGGACCTATGGTTTGACCAAACATTCAAAATGTATTTGCTTTCTAATTTTAATTTAAAATCTTATATATTGACTTGTTTACTAAAGGCGGCATCTCTACTTTGGTAACATTAGTTATAAAGTACTTTTAAACTTTAGTTATAAATCAACACTTGTTTTAAATTAGTTGCATGCATGTACTTTTAGTTTTAAAGTACTTATAAAGTACATGATTTGTGAAGCGATATGAATGGTGTGGAAAATGGATTAATAAGACGTTCTAGCTGTGAAAACATTGCCTTTTAAGTTTTACCTGTCACATAAAAAGAATAAATAAACCATCCCCATCGCCTGCTTCATACAGACAATGATAGAAGATAAAGTAAAATTCATTTACGTTAATTATGATATTATTTGTAATTTGTGTTTTTACATTATCCAATGATTATTAGGTTTAGTCATAACGGGTCGAGTAACCCTTCACTCGAACACACTTGCACTTACAAATACGTTATAAAAATGGTTGTGTAATGGTCTTGGTTACCTACCAATATTGTATTATCGTGTTCTTCACCAAGCTTAATCATAACAATCTTTGTGATTAATCCATTCACTCGTTCAATCAATACTTCAATTACAGTGGCGAATCCAAAAATAATTTTCAAGGGGTTATTTTCGTAGATTTTCCCTGATTTTCACTAATTTTTCAACTTTTCCCACTAAAATTTTCATTTTTTTCCAAATCGAGGGGGTTCATGGGAACCCCCAGAACCCCCTATGTATCCGCCACTGCTTCAATAATTTCGTTTTACTCGCATCTTTCCCAATCGGGTATAGATTTCTTTCGCCTCATTAACGATGGAGACGGTCTCATACAAGATGATAAATAAATTAAAAACAGATTAGATACAACGACATTTTTCCATAACATAAGTGGAAACAAAATTACATTTTTAGTATAATTAACTAAACATAATTCCACACAACCGGTGCTAATAATATTCCACCGCATTATCGGAGCAACTATCATCCGACACAAGTTCACGACTGAAGGGTAACGGGACATAAGGTGGTGTTGTACATCTCAACAAAGCCCAATTCACGCCTTCGAAAAAGGAATGCTGCTTAATAGCCGACGCCCCCATTGTCGACCCTAGTCGCCTCACAGGATCTTTCACCAACAACTGCGATATCAAATCTTTAGCCGTCGATGGAATCACAGGCTCTTTAGGAAACTCTAGAGCGCGAGCCACAATATTAGCTAAAGTCAACTCATTATCCATCCCTCTAAAGGGAGTCACCCCATAAAAAAGTTCAAACATAAATATTCCTAACGTCCACCAATCTACTGCACTCCCATGCCCCTCACCCGAGACAATCTCTGGCGCTAGATACTCGTGTGTCCCAACAAACGACATTGACCTAACGTCCACTGGCTCCGCCACAAACTGTGGGCCCGAGTTGGTCCCAGTCTTTTTCTTGCGTTTACGTTTAGATTTGAAGCATGAGACTGAAGGGACTATACAGTTTGGAAGAATGCATGAAGATGATGTAACTTTGGGTGGGTCAAATGTGTAGTGGTCTCTCATGGGTTGTGGGTTCGGGCGGTTGTCTTCGGAGAAGACCTGGGCAGGGGTGGCTGCAGTGACGTCGCATTTTAATGAGAGATCGAAATCGGTTAACATGATGTGACCGTCGGATCGGACCAAAACATTTTCGGGTTTGAGGTCACGGTAAACAATGTCCAGCATGTGAAGGTACTCGAGAGCAACAATAACCTCCGATGCGTAAAACCTGGAAATATATAATAATACCAACAAATTCCTTGAATCAAGTCATCCGTGGAACATTATTCAAATTAATAACAACAATATGTAGGGTACTATTTTTAAGCCATTTAAATAAAAAAAATGAAAGAAACAAACATGGTAAACTAGTAACAGCCAATGATCTCCAGCCCAGCTGGTTTGAGGTGAAAGGATTTACCTGTTCAGAGGGTTTCCGCTCATGGTTGGTCACAGGTTCGATTCTCGTCCATCGAAAATCATACCCATTAAGATTGAAAGAGCCCGGTGTGTGGGAGGGCTCGAACTTGTGACCCAGAGGTTGTTAGGACTATGATTTCACCATTGAACTACGCATTTAAAAAAAAATGGTGAACTAGTAACCACCCACCATTTGGTGGAGGAGTGGTATAGGAAAATGAAGAGTTTTGCCGCAATGGACTTTTGGTGGCGGGTTTTTCCTAAATTGGTGGCTTGATGGACTTGGGCTGCCCAGTTGGCAGATATTTGTCCAATGCTAATCCATTGATAGTTCAAGTGTTATTTAGGTGGCCGTTAAAAAATAAATAAAATAAATAAATAAAAAATACTCAGGCAAAAGAATTGATGAGATAAGACTTAGGGACCATAAGGTCCTGGGTTCGAATCTCACAAAGGGGGTTTTCTCATAATTATGAGTTTTCTCCTGAATTGGTGACTTGGTGGTGGAATATGATCGCGTGGCAACACTGGTGGCACGATGATACTCCAGTGTTCCGTGAGTGATTCCAATTTGTTGGCCGTTAAAAAAAAAAAAAAGAATTGATGAGGTTTTTAATTTCATGATTTATTACATACGGGGAAATAAATGAGTATATGAACCATAATAATTCATTTGTGCAATTAAGTTGTCGTGATCACTAGAGCCAATGATAAAAAGATGGAAATTTTAAATGCTAGTAGTTATAGACAACCAACACTTATTTATTGTACGTAAATGAGTTTGAATAATCCTACCCACTAGGCTTTAGCTGTCTCGACTCTTTGGCTTCTTCAAAAAATAACAATAAATTTTAATTATAAATTAAAAGTCGGTGATTTATATAAAACCCTTTATTGACTTATAGACAATCACTAGATAAGCAAATTTGTCACTTAAAAAAATACGGTGAAACTTTTAAGATATATTATATTGAACATTAAAAAATTTGCATTTTTAAACCATGATTGTGTTTTACTACTATTTAAACTGAGAATTCTTTTTACTTATTTTTTTCATAACTTCACATGCAAACGATGCAAGATATATTATTATGAAATATTGAACATACTCTATTTTTAAAGGTTTTGCTAGAGTTTTAAAAATAACAAAAATCAAATAACATGAGCGAACTAAGATCCATATGAAACAGTTAAATTAACCCGTTGTTTTTTTTTTTTTTTTTTTTTTTTTTTTTTTGGAGTTAAACCGAATAGAAGATAACTATTTAGCTTGATTTGGGGTTACATATATAAAAAAAAAAAAAAAAAAAAAACAAATGAGGATCATGACAAAAAATATTTGTATGCTAAGTTTGCTTGATTTGGGGTAACTAAATTTTTAAATTTTATTTCCCATCAATTCTTGAAAAAGAATATTTGTGGGTGTCACGTATGTTAAGATATCATGTTGCAAGAATAGAACAAACAAAATTTGTTTAAATCTTATTGACCTGGAGGCAAATAAAATCTTTAGAAAAATAGGAATAACATTGAGCGTAAATTTATTGTAAAATTATTCATTTAAAAAAAATATTTATCTTCGTTACTATAAATTTTGAACAAGATCCGTTTACGAAACGCTAGATCAAGTCAAAGAACCACCCACGTGGCAACAAACAAGACTTTCAAAAGTTTGACTTTGTAAACTATGCACACGAACTCACGTGGTGTCGGCCCATGTGTGTATAATCAAAGCCCATGAGACACTGTTTAGTGTTCACTCTCTTCCTATATAATTTTTAAGTTAACTTAAATGATCAGGTGTGGACCAGACTAGGCAAACATGATGAACCAGCGAGGGTCCCCTAAAACTTCTCCAATTGTGGTCCCATACCTCACGAGCCATTACAAGCCGTAGATTTCAAACAAAATAAACGGACCACAAGTTGAACAATAAGCCAGTAGACACACGATCGTTCAACTTTCAAACGAAAAAAACAGATTCAAAAAGGTTTCTGAACAAAATTAATCACACTAGATACTGAAAATTTATAACCTAATTTTTAAAAATAGAAGGTATTTAATATTGTACTAGTACGGTACCGGTTCTTTACATTACCCGGTGTTACCATACTATATCGGTTTAGTAATTAATATTGTAATCACTAGTGGCAAAGTTTGACCCGAAGGTTCGGGGGTTGGAAGTCACTAGTTTTGGGGGTCTAAAACCAGTTTCGGGGGGTCGAAACCCTATATTTACAAAATTTTCTATACGAATACTATATAATCGGAATTTCTGCACGAAAATTCGGGGGGGTCGGCCGCCCCATCCCGCCACTGGTAATCACTACGGTACGGGTACTCGTCTACAAAATAATATGGTACTGGTATTAATTATTAAACCGATATAGTCATGGTTGCATAATTCGCTAGGCGCTACCAGCTCAGTCGAATTGGCCTATGCGGAAAATACTCGGAATATTCGGCCAACTCAGCGAGTAATTGGTCAACTTGGACGACTTTTGCAACTATGAATATAGTATTATGAGTATGGTATGGTATGGTACCGAAAACACTGTAGTAAATAGAATCTATCAGTACGGTACCAGTACCGGTACTGGGTAACAAAATGTTAAACCCTTAAATCACATCATTCACATGCAATTCATAACAAAAAAAAAAAGTAATGAAACACAAACCTGACAGCTGATTCAGGGAAGCGTTTACATGGCTGACGTTGACGGAGAACATGAAGGTCACCACCGGAGCAAAATTCCGTCAATAAACACGACCATTTCTGCGACTCTAACGACGCATAAAGCGTCGGTAGAAACGGATGCTCCAACATCTCTAATATCTCCTTCTCTGTTCTCGCTCGTCCTTCTTTGTTCCTACTCGCAAGCTCTCGTTTATCCATAACTTTAGCAGCAAAAACAGCTCCAGAACAGGAAGAAGGAGAGCGTTTGATTTCAGATAAGAAAACGGAACCGATGTCTCCGGTACCAAGACGTTGGATGAAACGGAGGTCCGAAAAGGATAAGTTGGTACCGGGTTCGGATCCTGCGTGACGGATAGCGTCCCAACATGGGTCGCCGGAGGGAATGGAGTGTTTGTGGGTGGTGGAGTTGTGGCGGGAGGAGTAGTTAGCGGTGGTCCAGGTGGTTTCGGAGCTGGAGCTGGTGCTGCGGTTGATGTCGGTGGCGGTGGTGGTGGTGGTGGAGTTGAAGCTGATGCTTTGGAGGTCGTCGGCGAGGTCGTCGGACCATGGTGGTTCCATTACCGGAGAGATGGTTAGAGAGAGAGAGGAGAGAGAGAGAGATGGTGGGTTGGAAGAAGTGAGGGAAGAAATTGTTTTTGAAGAGAGGGTTGGGTTGGGTTGGGCCCACAGAAGTAATAAGTCATCTGGTATTAGAAGGTCTGGGCCCATTTAATAATCCTGCAATCGACTAGTCGAGTGTGATTTGCACTAGTCACTAGTTAACTACTTTGTAGTTTGATTATCAATAGCTTTAAGTTAGCTATTATTTAACTATTACGTTCTATTATAGTATCAAAAAATTTAAAAACATAAAATATACTACTAAAGAAAATTGGTGATTGGTTGAGGTTATACGCCCTCACCACTCACCCCTCCACTTTGATACATTAAGGGGTGGCCCATGAAATGAAATATAGTAAAAGTAATGAAAAAAATAATAGAAAATTGTTCTGAATTAGGATGAGATTGGTATCGATAGTCCAAAATACCGATATTGAATTTTTGAAAAAGTGGGTGCCGAATCTTTTGGTATGGTACTGGTTTGGTACGGTACCATTATTTGTTACTGAATGCTGGTATTTGGTACCGAACCGGTACTGACACTGAATTTTTGGAAAAGTGGGTACCGAATACCGTACTGAATCTTTCTATACGGTATTCGATAGCATATGCTCATCCCTAAACTGAATAACGCATTACGTTTGAAATAATATGTAAAAATGCATTATACAATTTTCACAGTTGTATAATTAAATCAGGTTCTTATCACACCCCTTGTGGTGTGGTGGTAACTGACTTGGCCTATTAACATGGAAGTCATGGATTCAATACCCACTAACAACTAACATTGGAGAATTTAGCCGTTAAGAAAAATCAGGTTTTTTATTTAAGTACAATGTTAACACTAATCAGTAAAATTGTGGGTTAATAGTAATGAATCTAAGCTTGAATTGTTTAAAATGAATTATTATTGTTATTTTATACGGAAAAAAAAGTTAAGTATTGGTCAACATCATTAGTACATCCGAGATTAATCTAGTGCCACCTTTATATGCTACCAAGTCTATTGATTGTAACCGCAATTAATTATCACCGTCACAAAATATATAACGGAATAAGTAGTTGAACACATGAAAAATTAATTAAGTATTTTTAAAGGAGTTGTTTCGAAAGTGATACCTGTACGTCGGTCTCAGTTTTGTTGGTACGTTGTTAGAAAACTGAAAACGTAAAGATAACAAGTAACGTAGCATTTTTTATTTTATTTTTTTGTCACACGGGGCTAAAAACTGTCGGGGTAAAATCATCATAAAAGATATGTAATTTGTAAATGCTACTTTTTTCTACGTTGTGAATTGAAAAAAAAAAAAAAAAAAAGACATTAAAAAATCATCATAATTATTAAGTCTCAACACTGAACTTAAATTTGATTTGCTAAAAAATAAAGCAATCAAAATGATCCATGGTAGACTCACAACTACTCTATTTGAATGCTAAGTCACTCTTGATGGGACGATGAATTAATACCAGTATTTGTTGGTTCTTGATGATGATGATGGTAGAGTGACAAGATATGTGTATTGTCTAAGTTTTTTTTTTTTTTTTTTTTTCACTAAAAGAGTTACTAAAAGGGTAGTTTTAAAATTATTTACTAAAATAGGTTGTTTTTAAGAAATAAATAAATTATAAAAATCCTCCAACTTACCCCTCTTCTTCTTTTTCAAATCTGCCAACACCATGGCTATCACCACCAAATCATTTAATCGATTGTCAAACTTAAAGAGGTGTGGTTGGTCGGAATATGTGTCGTCAATTGCCATGGTTCCTGATGCGAAGATATTCAGTCATTGTTGTTCTACCCAAAAAAATTTCTTGTATAAATGCAATTAGGGTCAAGTGTGAGCGTGGTTCTTTCCGCCACCGAACAATACTCATATTCGCTTTTATTGAAGTTAGAATCTAACTTTGATACATGGTCGTCTCTGCAAATGTTAAAATAAATTAGACCCTCATTGACATAAAAAAAAATAAAAAAAATCGGGCCCCATCCCTTATAAACTCATTAATCACATAGAGGAAAAGTTCATAATATGATGATAAGTGTTATAAAATAAATAGAACAAAAGTAGTGTAGCGATATGATCGAACCTACTTACTTAAGCAAAAAGTCTGGCTCTCCTAGCGTTTTTGGAAGCAAATGTCTCGATCAACTCTTTATAGTCCATACTTTCTAATATTTCACTTTCAATAGCGCCATCATCGCCAGTCCGTTAAGCCCTTCTTGAGACATTGTCGGTTGTAATATAGTCCATATTTTCTAATATTTCACTTTCGGTAGCTATTATCGCCAATCCGTTAAGCCTTTCTTGAGACATTGTAATATGACTTCAATAACTTCAGTTTTGAAAAACTTCTTTCTGTCGATGTCGGAGTTACCAGAATTGTCAACAACACTCTATAAGCATTTACAACTTTTTCGAATACACTAGCCATTATCTAATCATGTCTCCCTATTTGATATAATTCTAGTATACATGGTTTTAGAAAATCGTCTTCTAAATTTATCCACAGGACCCTTAACATTTTTACCTTTCTTAACCAATTCTTTAATTAAGATATGATTAAGCCCATCCCATTTTCTAGGATAAAAAAAATATCAATACTCGGATTAACAGTAGTATCATCTTCTCCCGCAATAGCTTCATCTACATTAGCATTAACATCATCTTCATTCTCATCGACTTCCACATTAACATTAACATCATCTTTACCCAAATTGACATTAGCTTCATCCAATTTATCTTCACTCACATTAGTTTCATTCACATTAACATCCACATTATCTTCACTCAAATAAGCTTCATCCATATTAACATCCACATTAGAAGTAGAACTTTGAGGATTTGTTGAGAAAAATACTTATATATACGATTTTGTCTTGTTTCAATGGCCTTTATTTTGTCTTCCTCTAGCTTATTCTTTTTACATGTTTGACCACCTGATAGGTGTTTCTATTTCGGAACAGGAGGCATAATTTATACACAAAAACATTCAAAGTTTCATCATATCTAAAGAATCCAAGTAAACAATTAAACTTCAAACTTGCATATCTAAAGTCTAAACAAGTAAACATCAAAATTTTAACTTTTAAACATCCAATTCAGTAAATCACACAATGATACTCAAGTTTCAAACATCAAAATAAGTAAATTCCATCTTGCCTTCAGATTAAACTTTAAAATTTAAAGGCTAATTTTGAGTTAAACATCAAAGTTTTAACTTTCAAGTTTCAAAGTTCAAACGTTCAAATCAACCCTCAAAATTATACATACAATTTCGCCTCGGTAACTGTAACTGATTAAGCAAATTTCAAACATTCAAATCAACTATCAAAATTATACTTACCATTTCTCCTTGGTGGCTGATTAAGCAAATTTGAAACATTCAAATCAAGTAATCAACCATCATTAACAAGTAGACATAATTCCGTACCCGATGACTGATTAAGCAAAGTTGCAAACCCTAGGCCTATTAAAAACGAAGATCAGAACTTGAACTCGAAGATGGAAGAGCTAATTTCGCCGTTGTTACTTTTATGAAGCTTTCGTTGTTGGACGTTGGTTTCCTAGCTCGATAGCCGTTGCTGTCGTGAGACATGAGAGATTATCGAATAAGGCCATGAGGTGTGATCCGTGTGGGGCTGAGGCCGCTGCTTGTTGTCATGAAGATTGGAGATCACTGCCTGCTGCCATCGTTTTTAGCACTCAATATCTAGACCCCGTTCCCCATAACAATAACATAATCAATGGGTCAGTGCATGTGTTCCCCGCAACATCGTCTGAATACCCATCTAGAGTGTGCGTTTTATTTAAGAAAACCGCATAGCAATAATATAGTCAAATTAGAGGTAATAAAACTCTCGATTACGTGATATAATTTACTATAAATATAAAGTAAGTAAATGTTATGTGATTCAAAATAAAAAATAGCAAAAATAGATTTAAACCGAAAACATCAAACATTAAAGATTCATTGATTATTTTACTTTTCAGTCATTTGCAACTCCTACTATCTATGATTTTGTCACTGTTACAATCATAACCATTGAAAGAGCGAGAGTAAGGATTCAGATCATTTTTTATACCTTGCAAGATAAAATCTTTTTTTTTTTTTAATCCTAAACGTGCATGTCAACATTTGACATGAATTAAGGGATGGGGAGTCTCTACCACAAATACATGTGACAAACGACTTTTGTTTGAAAAATGCTTAAACTTAACTCCACTTACCTTATTTTCAGTTAAATGTTTCCCAATGCTCAAAAAACATTAGATCATTTAGATGGCATGTTATTTTTCTCAAGTATCTCCAGTATATTCATTTTTTCATCTCTCTATGTATGCGTTCTTTCTCAACCTATTTTGGTAACATAAAGGGGTAAAAAAATAGTATTCAAAATATACATGCATACACACACATGTGCATGTGTGTGTATGCATGTATATCTGAATATGCATTTTAGTTTATTTTACATTAATATATAGATACAATTTAAATAGTTTTTTTTAACGATAACGACTTTATATATAAATATAAAGGCCCAACAACAATTTAAATAGTGTATATCACTTTAAATACTTTTAGTGTAAATACACATAACAAATTATACAAAAAAATTAAGTAAAGTTTAATATATTTTGAACATCTCCTCCTAACATCTGCACAATAAAACTATCTCCAACGCTATATGCGCCCTTAGAAGACGCCCTAGGCTGCCACGTCATCCGCCACATCTTATCCTAATAAATCATTAAAAACCTTCATTTCATCTCCAACCCTACAAATATCCTTATCCTTTTTAATTTATACATCATCATCTACCCACTACACACAATATTTAAACAATACATTTTTTCTTTTTACTTTGGGCCCACCAATGTTCAAAAACAAGAAAAAACCATTGCCCTTGTAGAAGTGCTTGGTTCCTAAAGGCCTCTATAGATAGGGTTGCAAACGAACTGAACTTTCACCGAACAGTTCATGTACCGTTCGGCGGGAAGTTCGTTTGTGTTCGTTTGTTTAATAAATGAACGAACATGAACAGAGGCCGCGTTCGTTCGTTTATGTTCGTGAACGTTCGGTAACGTGTTCGTTAATGTTCGATAGTTTAATAAGGTTTATAATTTTTTATTTTCTTTTATTTACACAAATAAATAATGTATGTGAGGTAAATATGTTTGGATAATTTAGTTATATTTTGGGTGGATCTAGCTGGTGTCTTAAGAATTATATCTTATTCCAAAGTTAATATATGTTTGTTTGTGTTTGTTTCTGTTCATGAACATTTATATGTGTTCGTTTGTGTTAATGAACACTTATTTGTGTTCATTAATGTTCGTTTGTGTTCGTGTGCGTTCATGAACAAAATTAACAAACGAACACGAACACAAGTGTTTTCTTAACGAACGAACACGAACAAAAATTCTCGTTCGGCAAGTGTTCATGAACTGTTTGTGAACACATCATCATCATCATCATCATCATCATACTCAGTTAATCCCACCTATAGCAAAGCTAAGGTAGGGTCTGAGGAGGGTAAGATGTAGACAGCCTTACCTCTACCCCTAAGAATAGAGAGGCTGCTTCCAGTGAGACCCCCGGCTCGATGTGGTTTGGTATCAAGCCTTGGACATAAGAGACATAACACTTAGCAATCAGGGCAAACCCGATCGGTGCATGTACCCCTTTGTCTTTTGGCTATCAACGCCACCACATGATGCATGATTAACCGTCCGTCGTTTGTGAACACATGATTTCCTTAACAAACGAACACAAACAAAGCTTTGTTCGTGTTCGTTCGGTTCATTTGCAGCCCTATCTATGGACAAACTTTCACAACGAAAGGGCTGGTGAGGATTTTGAAAGACACACCTCCAACGTGCGCATTAAAGGTAGCCTAAGCATTTGATAAGAAAAGAATATGAGTAACAAGACTTATCTAAATATCTCAGATTTTGTTAAATGTTATCTTAAAACTCTGTTAGGATAATCAGTTAATATAGTAGACTATATAAAATTTGTTTTATTTGGTCTCGATATTCATCTCACATAAACTAGTTTAATTCAAAGTTACAAGATTTTTATTTAAAAAACATTTAATATACCACACCTGTCTAGTTATTTTTATCTAACTATAAAATTGTAGAAAATGTTCATATTACTGCCTTTATCCGGTTAGAACCTCCGATTTGCTAGCACCAACAATTTGTTGCCATACATTTTAATTTTTAAACGTTCGAACATAGTAAATTGATGTTACATCTTTTATCAAACAAGCGGAACGAGAAACAAGAATCGTGGTTCTTTGATACTAGAAACACGAATCAAATAACACCTACTCGATCTTCGACGACAAATTTCATATTTACATTCCTTACATGCTAGCTCAGTCAACTTCCATATCTCTATCATCTAAGCTCGATTTAAAAGTCCAACAATATGAGTAATCACGTGAATTTGGCTCTCACGAAGACGACATCCAGTTTTATTTTTTGCTTTTTGTTTCTTAATATATCCAAGTGCGTCCCACAAATTATTATTTAACAAAAATGAGAAGGGCGAGAAAGATACAAAAAACACAATAGATCATAAAATATGACACAATGAGCCAAAAAATATAACACAGTGCCAAAAAATATAACACAATGCTGAAGAAAAAAGACACAATGAATTGAAAAAATGACACAATGATGAAAATAAGAAAAAGACACAATGGTACATAAAAGACACAATGATATAACGCACATTCTAAAAACTACAAGCTAAAACCCAAAAAAAACGAAGACCTAAAAACTAACATTGTAGGGTTCGATAAGACGGTTCGAATGCTGCTTGAATGAGTTCAATCAGAGTCTGTTTAATACTCTTTCTACGACTTCTATTTTTCTTTAACTGTGTATTTTATCCTAACCCTTAATACCAATAAAAATCTTAGAGTAATTTTAACGTCCATCGACTTTATGGGCCAAACATATTTCTAAAGCTAACTTAAAATGTGGGCCATTAAGTTGATCCTTCCTAGCAATCATTTTCTTTTAAAAGCTTTTATTATGTATATAGAGTCAGAACTTGTTAGTAACATGAGTATAACTTTTCGATCACCATGATTAGGATATATTTCGTTTATCTCCAATTTTTGTATTAAGTGACATTTTTAAGCTTATAAAACATCATGTTCTTTAGCCAAGATAGACAATTTTTCTAACGGCAAATTAATCTACTCCTAAATCCTATTATACAAGTGTCTTGCAGGATTTAAACAATTCACATCTTATATAGAGGAGAGACACCTTACCATCACATCGTATCCATTGGGGATATCACAAATCAATTGGTGTGTGATCCTTTAAGAAAACTTGATAACACAATACTTGGTCAGATAAAAAAAAACAAGAAAAAAATGTTGAAAAGGTGGTTAAAATATGACACCCTCACTAACTTTTTTACAATTGTACACATATGTTGTTATTACTTGGTGGATTTACAATCATAGGCTTCCTAACGAACCAAGAAATGCTCAAAATGGAGTTAAACGAAATTATATATCACTACTTAAAATGATGTGTCTGAAATGTTGTAAGAACTGGTGAGATATTGTTCCATACAACAAGATGAATAACCATGAAGTAGTGTATAGGTAAGAACTCAACTTGTTTAACTAATCTCTTATGCACGTGTGTGTGTGTGTGAGGGGGGGGGGGGGGGGGGGGATGGGTTGGAATAATCTAAAACTTTTTGAATTTGTGCATGCCTTCAGGGGCGAAGGTTAGTGAGGGTCAGGGGTGCTCTGGCCCCATCGTTTTTTGGCTCATTGGCGGAGGTTTGCGATTTTTCGTAGGTAATTTTTATATGGATTGAGTCTGACCCCCACCGATTTGATCTTCTGGCCCTTACCGATACGAAAAATTGAGTCCAGCCCCTGCCGATTTGATCTTCAAGCTTCGCCGCTACATGCCCTAATCATGTGGAAAATTGGTATGTTGACGTAGATAGTGTAACATCATGCACCATGTCTATCATTAAGGCCAAACCGATTCAATTATTTTGTAAGGGTCCCTAAAACTTTTAATGTTTAAAACAATTTAATTCTTAAATTTACAATACTTAGTTCATAAAAACACACTGAAAACACCATAGAGTGATGCCCACAACGGAAATTATCGAAGCTCAAAAGTTCTTTGTAGCTACAACTTTCAGGTCCAAATTCAGACGCTCTAGTCATCTGTGACAATTATACATTTTGAGAGAAACATGCCTTTTTAGGAGAGGTACAATTTGCATTAAGAACCTCTTTTAGATATGAATCCTTAACCAACCATTTTCTTCTTTTTATGCGTCATTTCTTTTATTCCAATTGTAACCAATGTTATAATTTCTTTTAATTATTATTAGCCTTACTCTAAAACAAAATACGATATAAATCGTTATTGTGGAATCATAATTTTATTTTTTTTATTTCAGCTATTTAAACAAATAGATTCATAGAAAAGAAATGGTCACGTCCCCTTCTATTATTTATTTACCTTAATATTGAACAGTCAACATTATCATTTATTGGTCATCTTCAATGGCCCTATTAATGCTGGACTTTATTGTTTGTTAATGCAATCTTTTCTGGGCTGACCCAAATAGGTACGCCTTTTATGAGTTTTTTCCATATTAGCGTTAGAAGAAAAAATATTTACCATTTTAGTGTTTCTTTAAAACTATTTACTAAAATAGTGTTTTTATTTATTTTTTATCTCACTTGTAATTTTAACAAACATATTAGACTTCTATTCTAATTTTTCTATTCAATTAATCCAATAGCAATTTATTTATTTATTATATGTCTTATTTATCTTTATTTAATTAATCCAGTATCAACATTTATATATTTTTGTTTTCATCAATCAACCTATTTCTGTCTCATTTTTTCTATTTTTTCACCAACTTATTGTAAACCTTTTTTTTTTCAGCCCATGTCAAGTACGAAATATAAGAATCTTTCTACATAAATTTTAAAGAATTTAATTAGTTAAACATGGATTTTCAGTAACGTATTTAGTGATTTCATAGTTTTTAAACATACGTAGTTTTCCTAATTGAATTCTCTTCAATTATACCAATTTTAACAATAAAAATTGTTGCATTTTTACTAGGGGTGCTAGGTCATGTTCGTGGGTTGACGGGTACAAGCCGACCTGCACCCAAAAATTTACACGGTTGGAACCGAAAAATTTTATCAGACACATGAACCCAACACGACCCGAATATTCACGGGTTGACCCGAACAAGACCCCGTTAACATAAAGTTTTTAAATTTTAATCTTTTTCGTATAATTATTTTAAAATTATATATTTACAACAAAAATACAAAATGTATATAAAATTGTATAGTATTGCTAAATTGCATGTCAAATTCTTTTTAAGTGATAACTATGGCATAAATACCCGGCAAAAAAATATAATACAATATAAATGGGTTAAACGAAAGGGTTAACCCGAACCTAAACTGTTTAGCTAAGACAGGAAGGAGTGGGGCGGGAGAGGTGGACGGGAGGAGGTTTCCCGAGCGGGAACACCGCCCCATGGGGGCATGGAGGAGGGGCGGGAGAGGTGAGGCGAGGAGGAGAGGTCGGGCGGTGGGGGAGAGGTGGAGGCTTATCATTGGTCAGATTTTTTTTTAACTTTAACACAATATAATATTATTTCCTTCCCCCTCCCCCCCCCCCCCCCCCTCCACTCCCCACAATCCCCCCCCCCCCCCCCCAGGGGTCCCACAAGTGCCACATGACGCTTCACCCCCTCTTTCCCCCCTTCCACTCCCTATAGTCTAAACGGGTTGACAAGTCCAATTTGTTGGTTAAAAGTAAAAGTTATACAAAAAATAAATAAAAAACACTATTTTGGTAAAATAGTTTTGAAGGAACACCAAAATGGTAAAAATATTTTTCCCTTCAACACTAGTATGGAAGAAAACTTCGCCTTTTATAACCATTTTTTTTAACGTCCAACAAAACAAAGGTGTACAAATCGGTTTTTTTGGCCAAACCAGTTTCGGTTTGGAACCGGTTTGGTCGGCCATAAAATCGGTTTTTACCCGGTTTCGATTCCGGTTCTAATTTGATTCACTTTCGCACTTTTTAAATCGTATAAATTACATTAAATTGAACTTTTAATAACTTTTAGGGTTTTTTAAAGAAGGAAAGTGAATTTTAGTTAAAAAAACAAAGTTTTAATTGTGTTTATGGGCAAAAAAATGTATTTTTCTTAAACCGGTTTCAACCGGCTTTTAGCAGTATAGGTTTCAGTTTGGTTTCGATTTGTGTACCGGTTTCGGTTCCAGTTCGGTTTCTTTTGACTGGTTTTATTGTCGGTTTTAGCCCGGTTTTCTGTTCGGTTTGGGATTTTTTTTAGTACTGGTTTCATGTGGAACCGGTTTTGACCAGTTTCGGTTCGGATCAGTTTTACCGGTTTCGGTTTCCAAACCGGTTTTTTTGTACACCTCTACAACAAAACTTCTTTATTTCCAAACGCTAGCAAAAAGCTTGCAAGTAGTATCTGTAACACCCCAACCGATGGCGGAAACATCGGGATGTCACGTATTGATGATTGTTCAGTAGCACATGGTAAATAATAAGTTTCAATAAATGATTTAAATGAACTACATACAATTGTTCTAAAAATTTGTACATCAAAATGAAAAATACTAGCTACGCATCTTCAAGCATTAACTCTAATCTTCGAATAAGCCATAACCTGAAACATGTTAAGTTTGAAAATATTTTGGGTCAACAAAAGTTGGTGAGAATTATATAGGTTTTGATAATTGAATAAAAACTTGTACAATTCGAGTGTCATGGCAAGTCTAGTCCATATGTGAAAACAAAACAATCGGGTAAATCGAGTGCATAATCAAACCTTGTGACTAGAATATTGTGGTCCATCCCATACGCTCATGGTTCACTCGATTATGTTATAAATTCGATAACAATCACCCACGCTACCTATGTAGGAGGTACACGTATCCGGGTGGGATTGTCAGTCCAATAGATCTATCATTGTATACCGTCGGCTGATCAATGTTAATGATTATGCTAGAATATTGTGCTTACCCTAGTAATGTTTAAGACATAATGCAACATAGAATAACACATAGACACTTGTGATTGAATTGTAAATTGAATGTTGTGACAACCTGCACCCTTCACTTTTCATAAATGTGCATAATTGGTTCCTCAACTATTTCAAAATTTTCATTTTTAAACCTCGTATTTTAATAGGACCAAAATTCACAATTTAATAAAACTTATAATTTTTATAAGTAAAAGTATGCACGTTTTATACTCACATCTACACCCGAGCACGTATGTTTCAGACCTTGATACTCAAAGCCCTTAATTTTCGGTACTAAAACAACTTAGAACTAGAAGGAAACAAGTCTATAACTTAAAATTGATTATATTAGAAAAATTATTTTTTTAGCCCTCGCGGTCCGCTGAGACAGTCAAACAGTCAAAGTCTCAGTCAAAATCCTAGTCAAAATCCTAGTCAAAGTCTTAGTCAAAATCCTAGTCAAAGTCCTAGTCAAATAGTCAATTCATCTTAAAACCTTACTTTATTGTGTTGACCAATTTTAAAGCCTAATTGAATCCAAAACTAGTATAAAAACTCACCTATGACCCATTACACTTTGCACCTCTAAATCGATTGTTTCAATTCGATTAAACTCTCCCTCATACCTTTCTTCTATAGTATATTACTTCTACATTCGAAGCTTTGATTATAAGCTCTCGTAATTGGCGAATTGGAAGCTGGATATTTTTCTTATTCGGTTTCTTTTCTTCTAAATTGGACTAGTTTCGTTGTTGAGTCTTTGGATTGCTCGCATTTTCACGCTCGCTTAGTCATTTAGTTATTTGGCGAAAGTGAGTATTTCTTATCCCCTTTTTGCTTTTATTCATTTTTGGGGTGTTACATGTACACTTATACAAATTACAAATACAAGTTTACATTTTCACAATACAATTCTAGTACTATGTGCACTTGCTTACAAACGTGCTTTATGCTTAGACATTACATGTAGAATACATTTGTACTTAGTGAAATCATTAACATTGTTCAAGGCGACCTTAACATTGGATAGCGCTATTGGATTGACAACCCGCCTAGGTTGATTCTCCCCCTTTTTCATCGGAGAATCCGTGGTCATTGTTAAGTTATTATCCATTTATTGGATAAGTACACCGCCGTTCATTTTAGTACATTTATACAGTCACAGGATTGATTTCGCTCATTTGTATGATACATAGTTTACATAATTGCACTGTAACTTTGCACTTGAATTGTATACCATTTTTCCAACTTACTATATGTATTAAAACTAGGAATGCTCACCAACATTTCTTATGTTGACAAAACCTATTTTGTACATGTTTCAGGTGCAGTTTGATCTTAGTTCCATAGCATTGGATTTTAGTGCTTGCTTTTAATAAGTTATTTCAATTTTCATGTTTCGTTCAGATTTTTGTATTTTTCTCATTTCATCTATGTAAGACAATTTAAATTATTCAATAATATATTTACATTTTAGTACCATGTGCTTTTGAACAATCGTCACTACGTGACACCTCGATGATTCCGCCATCGGTTGGAGTGTTACAAATGTTGTAACATGTTTCACCCCCAAAAAAATAGTGAATGGAAAAGGGGCTATGTAAACTCACCTTAGGTGCATAATGAGTTCGTGCGTTTTATTGAGCGTGCAAACACTTAGTAATAATGCCTTGGAAAACTCGAAACTAGCTAGAGGAGATAATGACGGATGAAAACTTTAGTATGTGGGAGATGGGATAATAATGTTTTTTTTTTTCTTTTTCTGAATGGTATAAAGAGTTTAATGGTAGGCTAGTGTATTTATAGTGTAAAATTTGGAGTTGTAATTAGGGACTACTTTGACTAGGCTAGAATTTAGGAACAACTTTGATTTGACTAGAAGACCATATTTACTAACACTTTGACTTGACTAGGAGACCATATTTACTAACACTTTGACTTGACTTGACTAGGAGACTACGTTTGACTTTTCAGGTTTGACTAAGGGACCTTGAAAGGGTTTAAGTTTAATTGGTTTTAATTAACATCACAAAACACCAAATGGTGTAGTGGTTTGTGTGGTGTGGTTAAGGTTTAGCCCGCCAGGGACTCGGGTTCGAATCCTGGCACAGGCAAACACATTTTTTTAACGTTTTTAAATCAGAATTTTTAATACAATCCAATTTAGTATTGATTATACGTCATTATTTAAACAAAAAAAATTAACAAAATGGATGGTAAAGATATTGTAAACATGAATCGGATGAATAAACGAGGGAGTTCTATATATATATATATATAGGGTCAAGATCCTGTACAAAGTGTTTTTTGTGAGAAGTGTGAGAAGGTGTTTTGGCCATTGGATCATCTTAATCTATGGTGTGGATTAAATGAATGGTATTTTGGTAATTAGTGTTATAATATTAATAATAAATTACATGGTTGAGGGGTATTAAAGTAAATTAGGAACCCACATTTAATGATAGCTTTTAAAAAATGGAAACAAGAAAATAAGCATTCACTCTCATTCATTTCTCTCTTTCTCTCTCTATACTCACCGCCAAGAAAACACAAAATCACCCAATTGAAACTTGTCTCTTCTGCAAAAAAACAATCCACATAAAATGAGTATGTGTCACAAAGTGATGAAAGATGGAACTGTTAGCATGGGAAGACAATACTAAAGCATACTTGGAACTAGGGTTAAAGGCGTCTGACTTACACAATTGCAAAGTGTATGTTCATGTGTAATTTTGTTATGATATATTAAACTCCATACGGTTTATAATTTCTTTTTTTTTCGATATTAAGGTTCATTTCACTTTAAGTTGTACTAAAAAGCTTTAAAATCAAACACTTGGGAATAGATAATTGTTGTGTTTTATGTTCAAATGATTTTTTGTGGTTTAGTGTTTTTTGAATTTAAAACTCATTTTAAATGTATGTATAGTTGTGTTTTAAAGTACATTCTAGTGTGTTTTTTGAATTTGTTACTGATTGTGTATGATGAAGATAAAACACACTGGATTATGGTGTTATCCGATGTTTGATGTTATGAATATAAAACACTAAGGTTCAATGTGTTTTGTGTAACATGTTGTTTCTATGTTTAATGTGTTAAATATAAAACACATATGTTTGTTGTTTGATATTTGAATATAAAACACACCACAAAGAATTGTGAGTATGCGTTTGAACCTTGAATACAAAACACACCAGAAAGAAATTACAAAACGCGTGTTGAATATAAAACACATTCGGGTTATATAAAAGCGTGTTCTCTGATTTTTTTTTTTTGAACCAAAAATTCATTAGAAAAACGAGACGGACCTCAAAACAAGGACCGACCCAAAAAACGCTACATCATATACAACGGGTATTTAGCCCACTCATTCCAAACAATATCCTTGAATTTTGTACGATGTTTAAGCCAAAGGAACGATAAAGCCTTCACTCTCGCAACAATCTCCACGACGTTAGGCAAAGAGTTTTGAAAAATCATGTTATTACGCTCCGACCAAATCAGCCAGCAAGTCAGCATAAAAATTCCACGCAGAATCTTAATCTTCCATTTAGAATTACCAACCACTGCAGACGGATTCAATAAATCGGCGACTGAACTCGGCTGCCACCCACAACATCTACACCACGCCAGAACCTTACTCCAAATACCTGCTGTGAAGCTGCAATAGACCATAAGATGAGCAGAGGACTCTTCTGCAGCTTGGCAAAAAGGACAGGAGAGGTCCGGTAAACACACTTTTCTGTGGGAGAGCGCAAGACGAGTAGGGATTCGATCGAGGTCCAATCTCCAGCAAAATATATTCACCTTCAAAGGAATCCAATTTTCCCACTTCATAGAGTGAGAAGAGCTCGATGATATATCCTTCCTAAGCCAATTTTTCACTGAAGCAACTGAGAAAACGCCATCTTTACTTGGCTCCCATAACCACGAATCAGAATTGGAGTTCAACCTGATCTGGGACAAAACAAACCGCGCGTCCTGTACCTCAGAAATCAAGGCAACAGTGTCTGCGTTAATTCTCCATGTTTCTGCGAAAGCACAACCATATTCTGTCATGATAATCCGCTCAGCAACTGTGGCGTTCTTTGAACGATCTGCTGCATAAAGATTTGGCCATCTAGTACTAAGCGGAACTGAACCAAACCACACCTCTTTCCAAAACTTAATACGCTCACCATTCCCGATTTTTGCTTTTATACAGCGCTTGAAACTAACACCATTAATCTCCAAATTATCCAACTTTCGAACTATGTTCTTCCAACAACCGGTATAAGCGCTTTTTAAGGGAAGAAAAGACCACCTCCCGTTTCCTCCATGTATACTCTCAATGATATCCCGCCACATCCCCTTATTATCCGACACGAATCTAAAAGCCCATTTAGCTAGGAGAGCTGAATTAACATCATCTATCTTTGCAATGCCCAATCCTCCATCCTTTTTCGGTTTTGTAACAACATCCCAAGCCACCCAGTTGAGTGATTTCCCTTCCTTGCAACCGGACCACAGGAACTTTCTGAAGATCTTTTCAATACTCTCAACCACAGATTTTGGAGCTTTAAAGAGGGAAAAATAATACACCGGCAGGCTAGAAAGGACCGATTTAATGAGCGTAAGCCGACCTCCAATGGATAAAACGTTAGCCTTCCACGAACACAACCTATTTCGGATAGCATCCAAAACCGGATCCCAGTTCTCTGATTTTAACACATTCTAGGAGAAGAGAGAGAATGAATGGCAGGAAATATATAATTTAAATAAATATGGGGGGAGAGAGAGAGAGAGAGATAATAAATGGTACTTACCATGATTATAATTTTAATCTTTATTTAATAGTATGTCAAAATTACTAAAATGCCCAAAGACCATGTGCCACGTGTCATAACCAGAAGCCTTCTCACACTTCTCACACATTTTGGCCTTTGTACAGGAACCTAAACCTATATATATATATACATATACATATATATATATATATAAAATTGTGTGATGTTACAGTATCCGAATACAATCATAGAACAAAAACCGAACACAAATACACTAGTTAACTACCCCATTTTTGTCGTATCAAACCGACACTAAGAATCCCAAGACATATCTGACATTGTAGCTTGATTTTTTATCCACAAATAACTCATAACCATATAACTAGCTCATGTAGTTTATATAGATACCATTTGTATTTTCAAAAATAAATTATTTGTTTTAATAGGTTGGTATGAAAATATAAATAGATATTTATTATTAAACTAAAAAATGAAACAATAAAAAGAAGATGAAACCCTTAATCCCATTGACATTAAAACTTACTTTGGTTGAGCACAAATAAATGCTTAAGTCTCTAGTATGGATCTTAAAGTACAAATCTAGCTTTGATTGGTTTTCTACTTTGAGTTAATTTCAGTTTTCGTTCATGTGGTTTGCCCTAACTAACAAGTTCAGCATGAGTATAATACTTTGAGTTTATGTGGTTTGTCGGGCTAACACTTTACATCCCTCTTATTAACATCAGTTAGTTTTTCTGTTAGTTTGTGAGTGAAATGACTATTATACCTCTCCATATTCTTTTCCAACCAACCCACCCAGCACCACCACCCGCAATACCATCTCCACAGCCACCCTCCCTATTCCCACCATCTCCTCTCTCTACAATTTCAGTAATCAAATCCAAACTTTGCAGTCAGCTAGATCTGTCTCCACCACTACTCGTGATTGCCTAGTGCCTACTCACAGTTCTTCTGTTGGCTTATACAAACCCCAATAATCTCAAACAACCAAACCCGTAGTCATACCTATACAATCACCACTCTTAATCCAATCCCTTCAACCCCTCAACCTAATTTCATACCATTAGCAATTATTAACATCTCTAATATAATTCCGTTTGAATGTAATATTAGGGTTTATAAGATACAAATATAATGAGAAGACCAAGATCCGAGTTCAGGCGCCCAGTTAGGCGATGGTTTTCCAATGTGTTTTTGTTAACATTATGTGGGTTATCAGTTTTGATGCTATTTGTTTTATTAAAACATGATTTGACAATTTTACCCATGACTTAACTGGATGTTGTTAATGTCAGGAACGAAAGTGACAAATAATTGAAACCATGGTACGATTACGACAAAAAATCAAAAGTTTGTATGCAAATGGCAATTTTCACCAAACCACATGAATGAATTTTAGCAGTTTACTCTTCTCAAAATCCAAAACGTAAACCATCAACAGTAAATTAAGTTTTGCAAGTGAAAAAGAATTGTTGTATCATTTGTTTCAATCAAGTATGGTATTCAATATTGATGGCATTAATTTCATTATATATATATATATATATATAATTCAAATTGACGTCTACAGTTCTAAATTGTTATTGGACCATATTCCCTCCTGCACCACCATAGTTTTGTGCTATTAATTATATTTTCTTAAAAATACTAACAACAAATTTCCCTTTGACAAGTAAACACACGTCTTCTTAAAATTTCTTAAACGTATGAACCTGCTGGGTTCGAAACTGATTGGAGGCAAGTCTAATTATTATATATAACAATTCCCATTCTTCGCTACAGTAACGTGCCATTTTCGTAATTCATGGTCTGTTCAAGGGCAGTTATGTCCATTTGCCAACAGCTGTGTTCTCTTTCTTTTCACCTTCTTCTTCTTCCTCTCTCTATCTCCTCTCCTCATCTCATCTTTCTTTCTCTCAAATCCAGAGCATCTCCTCTCTTCTCTCTATAAATCACCATGTTAATCGTTGTCTTCAAACCGCCCTCCTAGCTTCCGGCCACCGCCAACGGCGGCGCCCCTGGCCTTCTTCCAGATCCACGTTTCCCCTGCTTTTGTAATCCACCCATGTTTAATTAAAGCATCAATTGAAGATTGGAAGTTTGCAGTTTTGGTATAAGCTTTACTTGAACTGAAAAGCATAGTTTTTATTATTATTATTATTATTATTATTATTATTATTATTATTATTATTATTATTATTATTCTTTGATTCAAACAATAGTTGGTTCTCTTCTAATAATCGTTGCTTTTTTAATCCACCCTAACTTCCTTTTGTAACAATCGTAATAATAATAATCGTATATTACTTCTCATGTTGCTCAGGTTTTTGGGACTAAAGTCTTTTTAATTGCTTTTTTTTTTATTTAGTGAAACCACATATGAGTTGCTTTACTCAAATTTACATATAAACTTAACATTTACTTGATACATACAAGTATGCAGCTGGTTGCCGTCGGTTGGTGGCGGGTAGTAGCGGCGGGCCGCCTTCGCCATCTTGTGCCGGTTCTATTTGCTTCTGGATTTTACCGATTCAGTTTCACAGTCAGGCTGTTCGTATTTGCGACTATCGAACCGACGACGTTTGTGTCATGTCGGCGACAACGCCACCGCCGCGAAGCGGCGGGGATTTTTACTAGTTAGCAAATATTTTGGCCTTCATTCCTAAATAGTAAATACAAAAATACTTTTTTATTTCTTTTTGATATTGTTTAATTCAGTTTTTTTTCCAGCCTTTTTTTATGTTCTTATTTTCCCATTGTGGGCTTTCAAACCAATTAGTTTTGTTTCCTGGCTTTTTGTTTTTCTTTTTTATGCTTTTTTTTACGCTTTATATTAGTGTTTAAATACATTTTATTTTTTCCCTTATTTTTACGTTATAAATTTAACACTCCTATTATATCAACGTTACTAAAAATTACGACTACAACCATGATAAAGTTAGGTGTCCGCCGCGTAGCGCGGGTGCATATGCTAGTTTAAATCAATCAACGTAGTTGTTTTGTGATTGGGGAAATATTATTTTGTAAACATATCTATCTATATAATAATTGAGGTCACTTGGGTTGAATGAAGGCTTAGAAGAGAGTTTAAGGTATCCATATTGAATATGGAGCTCCAACTTGCTCCCTATAAATAGTCTTTTCTACATTTTAATTTCCTACATTCTTCCATTACACTCTCAAATCCTCACTAACAAATCTTCCAAACCACATTCATCACTCTTCTTTTTATTCATTGTTCCTTCTAGGTATGTCTCTTTTCACGTAGATTGAAGGAAGTTCATCCATTGTAACGTGTTCCGATTCATAAACGTTAAAAATGGGCATATCATATGATCCTCAAACCTGGAAAACTTTTATGTTATCGTAACATCAATCAATTACTTTGACATAAACCGGTTTAATATTCAAAGAGGAAATCGTGTTTTATAAAGGTTAGTAATAATATGGAATCACTTCAGAATGTGGAAACAATATTCAAACCTTTATGAAGAAATCGTGGTTTATAAAGGTTCCAGATTCGTTTTCTTTATGTCATCGTTTTATAAAGTAATCGAATGGTATATATTGACTCTTTTTTGATGTTTTTTCATTTGATTAATATGGAACCACTCTTTTTTGTAAAGGAATCGGTTAGTTATAATATGGAATCACTTCTGAAAGTGCAAACGATCTTCAAACCGTTGTGAAGAAATATATTGAATGTTTAGATGTTTTTTCATTTTAATACTAGAATACCATCCACCGCTGCAACTAAAAGGTATGTGGTAGATCTTTTTTTTGTGTGTGTGTGTTTATTAATGCGAAGTAGCTATTTTTCTAAAAGCAGAATGTCATTGTTTATATCTTTTATTATTATGTGTTTGTGATTAGTGATGTTAACTATTATGTTGGATGGGATGCATGACTTTTAAGGTCGAGATATGATGTTCATATATTGTTCATAATTGTTCTTAAAGATCTCATATGGTTTGGTGTTAAAGAGTGGATTGTTATGTTAATATGATTTGATCGAGTAAGGAGCCAAATCTCAGTTCGGATTCTGGATATGGATCTGAAATAATTATGGAGCATTTAATTTTGGATTATTAGTTTCCTAAGTTTGTGCCACATATTTGGAAAGGTAGTAAATATCCTTGAATGCATTAATTATTGGTTGACCAAGAAACTTAGGCGCCAAGCATAATTTTTTTCAAAAATTATAAAGGAGTCGAGTTTATAATAATTCATGTTTCTTTTATTACTTCTTTTTGTCATATTTATTTTTAAGTTAGCGTATTTAATATTTACGTTTTTTTAAGACTACTCGATAAGCTTTTTTTACTGCATTGTATATACTCTTTGAATATGAAAATGCAAATGAGACAAATGCTATTGTTTTGGGGCACACCAATGTCAAATGTAATGTTGTAATTGCTTAGGTACATGTTTTTTAAATCTTTAAATTTTTATAATTCAGTGTTTTCTTTATCTTTAAATTAATTTTGTAAATTGTTTATTCGTGTTTTTGTTTACCAGCTTATTGACTGATTATATGCATTCGTGTGTTAGGGTTTCGATTTATAAACCGAATTTTGGATCATCAGGAGCAGGGCGGACTTTTAATAAAAAAGTTGTTGAAGCTATGTCGTCAATAATATGGGGTAATGATATGTACCCAAGAGTTTATTCTTTTGTATTAATTATATTGACTGTCAATCAATTAAAATAATTAATGTGATTTAGGTTAACCATAATAGGTGGAGTAATTTTAGGACAAAATTTAAATTTCAAATACTAATTTGCACTACATAATTAATGCTTTATCATAATTTACGCTTTCTATATTCATACTAAAATTTAAACTTTCCATAATACAAATATATAAGGAAAAAAATACTTATATTATAAGTGTATACTAAATTAAATAGATTTTGTTACAGAAAAATATGTTAATTTATATATTTAGTTTACATTTTATAAACTACCATGTTTGATATATAACATCAATACATATATATTTAGATGTAAAAGACGTATTTATAATATGTAAACAACTAACAAACCAATCATTTTTATAATACGTTTGAATTTCGTAAGGAATAATTATTACTCGTAGAAATGAATAAACAAAAAAAAGCCACATTTGGTATATTTTATTTTTGATTTTCAAAACTTATAAATCTTTTACACAAAAATACTAAACACATAATGGAAACTTACCAATTTTACTTATACGATTTTAATAATCAATCAAGATTTGATCCTGAAAACTATATTAAGCGTTTAATGTGATTTGTTAAGATTTGAATATTAATTCACATTTATTCTTTTGTATTAATTATATTGACTGTCAATCAATTAAAATAATTAATGTAATTTAGGTTAACCATAATAGGTGGAGTAATTTAGGACAATATTTAAATTTCAAATACTAATTTGCACTACATAATTAATGCTTTATCATAATTTACGCTTTCTATATTCATACTAAACTTTAAACTTTCCATAATACAAATATATAAGGAAAAAAATCACTTATATTATAATTGTATACTAAATTAAATAGATTTTGTTACAGAAAAGTATGTTAATTTATATATTTAGTTTACATTTTATAAACTACCATGTTTGATATATAACATCAATCCATATATATTTAGATGTAAAAGACGTATTTATAATATGTAAACAACTAACAAACCAATCATTTTTATAATACGTTTGAATTTCGTAAGTCATAATTATTACTTGTAAAAATGTTTAAACAAAAAAAACCACATTTAGTATATCTTATTTTTGAATTTCAAAACTTATAAATCTTTTACACCAAAATACTAAACACATAATGGAAACTTACCAATTTTACTTATACGACTTTAATAATTAATCAATACTAATTTATCAGTTAATTTTGTATATTATACTGTTCTAATTAGTCATAAATGCTATTTAAAATATGATGACAATAACTTCGCTAATTTCAATCAATTTTCATTGATTGACGTCTTAATACATGCCTTCCATTTTTGCACTTCATCTATATAGATAGTTTTATCAAATCCATCTCAGTTGCTCTACACAGAATTACTTGATTGTGCAACAACATTCCAACTAATACTAAAACTAATATTACGGTTTTTAAACCCATTTATATCTTATTGACCGAATTGAATTTTTCTATTACTATTTTACGAATATATTACTAATTACTAATAATTACTAATACTAATGAAATTAATGAAATTGAATTTGAATTGGTAAGTCAATTTGAAATATAAATAATTTAATGAGACAAAAAAAATGGTAATAAATTTAGGTTTACTATATTTGCTTTACTATAATAACTCTCATTAAATTTATTACCATTTTTTTGTCTCATTAAATTATTTTACGAAATTATGTCTCATTAAATTTATTAAATTTAACTCTAATTTCAGCTTACCATAATTTAATAAGACGAAATTAAGTTTAATACGAAATTATTGTTGGTAATTATGAATCAATTTAATTCGTAATTATGAATCAATTTAATTCCTATTTATGAATCAATTTAATCAATCTTTTATTATGTATGATTGATTATAAATCAATTTATAATCAATAAGTTAGACTTACCATAACTTAATGAAACAAATTTAATTTTAATACGAAATTATTTTTGGTAATTAGTAATCAATTTAATCCGTAAGATGGAACATCAATTTATTCCATAATTATATATAATTTTAATCAATTTTTATGATTGATTATAAATCAATTAAATCTGTAATTTCGACGTACCATAATTTATTTATCGAATTTATGTATGATTGATTATGAATCAATTTTACCATTTTTTTTGTATTAATGATTCATTATGAATCAATTTAATCCATAATTTAAATACAATAAAGCATTCAGTTGTATATTATTCAAAATATAGAATCGATTGGGAGTAGAAATATTAACTCAATGAATATTCTAGACAACCATTTTAAACATATATCTATGTATACAAATTTTAAGAATCGATTAACAACTAAAGTTTTTTTTTTAATTTTAACACTTATTATACAAATATTTTATTCTAAAAAAGTATGTTATGAATGTGTAGTTATCTAATTGTTATGAATTGATACTTAACTAAGTATAGAGTGTAACTTGCGAAAGAAGGTTTTGTGTTTTGAAATTAGATTTCTAAAATTGAATGAATTTTACACAATTATGGCATAATTGGTCATCAATTTATAGAGTAAATTAGATTTCTGAATGTAGCGAAGATTGATTGACTGATTGATTGATAAACCAATCTTTACCCAAATTTTCGCAACCATTAACTTCAATAGTTATTTAATCTCATATTTTTATGAATTCTGATTGGTGTTCATTGCAATTAATAAGATTTATTCAATTTGAAATGCGAATGTTTTTAATATTATTGATTTGAATTACTGATTACGATTTTAAGGTTATTTATTAAGATTTTTAATCTCATTTATTTATATTACTATTTTTACGAATTCTGATTGGTCTCCATTGCAATTAATAATATTTATTCATTTTTAATGTTATTTATTAAGAGTTTTAATGTTATTTATTGACATTAATAATAGTTGACCGAATTTAATGTTATTTAGTAAAAAAAAAAATAATCTCATTTATGTATATTTCTAATTTTACGAATTTATGTTTAAAATTATTGACCAAATTTAATTTTTTATATTATGACTTTCGTTTAATCAATTCTTATTAAAAGATAATCATCAAAATCATTTCAATAGTAATATGCTAATTTTAAGATGTCTATAATAATTTGTCGATAATTGGTAAGTCAATTTGAAACGCGGATGTTTTTATGTAACTGATTTGAATTATTGATTACGATTTTAAAGTTATTTATTAATATTTTTAAACTCATTTATTTATATTACTATTTTTACGAATTCTGATTGGTCTTAATTGCAATTAAAAAGATTTATTCATTTTTAATGTTATTTATTAAGAGTTTTAATGTTATTTATTGACATTAATAATAATTGCAAGAATTTAATGTTATTTAGTAAAAAAATTTAATCTCATTTATATATTATTACTTTTATGAATTTATGTTTAATATTATTGACCGAAATTAATTTTTTAAATTATGACTTTCTGTAATCAGTTTTCATTAAAACATAATCATCAAAATCATTTTAATAGTAATATGTTAATTTTAAGATGTCAATAATAATTTGTCGATAATTGGTAAGTTAATTTCAAATGCGGATGTTTTTAATGTAATTGTTTTGAATTATTGATTACAATTTTGAGGTTACTTATTAACATTTTTAATCTCATTTATTTATATTACTATTTTTACAAATTTATTTTTAATATTACTGACCCAATTTAATTTTTCTATTATTTTTAATATTATTGACCCAATTTAATTGATTTGAATTATTGATTACATTTTTTGAGGTTACTTATTAACATTTTTAATCTCATTTAGTATTGATTTTTACCGTGGTTTTTGCTTGATTTTTAGGTCATTGGTTATGAGTCAAACCGTCAAAACATTTTAGGGTCTTCTGGATATAATTACCTTAAATTCTTGATGATAATACAATTATAATGCCAAATGTCTTTCTTTTCCTCACCAGAGTTGTTTTTGACAAATTTCACTGTTTTGTTATTCAAATGGTTCAGGGATCCTATAAGTGGACATAAATTCTTTTCAAAGCCACAAGTTTCAAATCGTCTTGCCATGTCAAATCGTGTTATAGAAGCTAAAATTATTCAGGGAGTAACATTGGAATGCGAACTTTTTTCCAAAGAATTAGGCTGTCCCCATCTGATAAGAAGATTCCTTTCAAATTTAACATAAGACAATTCCCTCTTACTTTATGTTTCGCAATGACAATAAATAAGAGTCAAGGACAAACCCTATTTAGGGTAGGTCTGTATTTGAAAGATCCTGTTTTTACACATGGGCAGTTTTATGTCGCTGCCAAGTGACAAAAGTAGAGATGGCCTGAAGATACTAATATTGGGCAAAGATGACAGCGTTAATAATAAATAGAAAATGTTGTCTATAGAAAAATATTTTGAAGTTTGTGAATAAGTATGCGATCATATTTTGCATAAATTGTTTAATTTTTTTTTTTTTTATAATTTTTGGGTTGTATGATTTGTTAAACTACATTTATTTACTTTGAATTTAATCTTCATTTGTATGTCGGTACAATAAATATATTTTATTCATTTCATTATTTGTTTTTAAATCACGTCAACTCAAACATTTGTTGATTCATATATATGTTATTGGGTAACATTAAACTTTTTTATGATAATATACAATCAACCAAAATTCATACGAATTGTATTACGTAATTTTCAATAAATAAATTTGCATACTACAATCTTTATAGAATTTTTTTCATTTGACATGGATATATACCGCGTGTACACGCGGGGCTCTAACCTAGTACAAATTATATGCATAAGACAGTAACGTTTTCATACGTTAATATAATATTTTTATTACTCCATAAAAAGAGCATATCCTATTTAATCTGTGTATGGTAGTTTCTAGTTTTTTTAATTAACAAAATAACATTTATATGATTACCAATGTTAATGTTTTGTGTTCCACGTCGTGTAGCCTGAGCATTTTGGTGTGTAAAAGACAAATTATTAAATATGAAAATTAATGATGACATAACTCATGAAAAAGACCGATGATGGAAATGAAATAAGTTGGAACAAAAGTTGACCATCAAATTTCAACCACAAAGATATAAAAATAAAAAATACTATGCCTTACCGACTAATCGTATACAATATAATGTGTATACCCTTTAACCCTCTCATTCGTCTTTAAGTTGTGCAATTTGGTTTCCATGTGCTCTACTTTGCTATGCTATTTTGTTTAACGGATACTACATTTGGATTTCACCTAAGACCATGTGTAATGGTGTAGTTAAAGGGCGTGAAAGGGCAAATTAGCGCCCAATTGACGCCCTGCACACCGCCCCCTTGGGCGTGAAATGAGAATTTTGGCTTTGGGCGTTAATTTTTCCGCGGCCTTAATTTTGTTTGAAAACCCACTTTTCTTTTGAGCCAATGAATACCCTCCAAGTGGACGAGGGGCGTGAAATTTGGCGGACCAGTACATTTGGTCTAAGTGTTTAACTTTTTTAAAGTTAGTTGTGTATTGAACCTGAGGATGTACGCGCGCATTTGATTTTATATATACCAAAAAAAAAAAAAAAAAAATTCCCAAACAAGATAAACATACATGTAACTATGTTATAAGATATCAACATGTTATTATTGCATTTATGTCTTTTCAAACATTTGAGAGCATTTTTGTAATCTCAATGTTTAGCGTGGGAATTGGTTTATATGAAAGACATACATAGTTGTATCGCCTATGGAGTCATTCTAATGTGCGTGTACCTTTTAGATTGAATACATTGATGGCATCTTTGTTGAATTGCGGAGTAAATAATGGTGTAACAGTCACTTGAAAGACAAGTCTGGGAGCACGACGTAGACAAATATTACTCATGTAGTGGGAGTTCATAGAAGGTTTGTGTCAAATTTGAAGCACACCTTCGACGTACCACTATGTTTGAGACACACGGTGTGATCTTTTGAAGTTATACATGTTGATTATATTAATAAGAACTGTTGAAATATGCATCATATGTTCAATTTTATACATTGTTGAATTATAGTTTGTTTTATCATTTTGCATAAGATGTGTGTAGGTATGGTGTTGGAAGCTGGATATGGGAGCTGAGTTCGTGACATGAGTTCGTGACATGGATCGAGTACTTGGATCAAGTGTTGAGTAGCTGTAGTAGCAGTCCAGTCCAAGTAGAAGAGTTGCTGGTTTTATGATGGCCCAAGTAGCTTGGATAAAGCCCAGTTTATACTGATAAAGGCTCCTGGCCCGGTCCGTGTTTTTATATGGTCAGCCAATAGGATCAAGGATTGCTGACCTGGCAATCCTTGTCAAGAAGCACAACTTAGTTTTACACGTTGGATCAGCTCTATCTCAGCCGTTCGATCATTTAGAAGAAACACATTTGCTTGATGCTATAAATAGATTGTTTCTACTTCTCTCTCATACTTTAGTTCACTCGTTCACTTTCATACACACTTTCTCTCTGGTTTTGATCTCTGATCATAGCAATTAGGGTTAGCTTGGATAGATACGTCTTGTATCTACAAGCTGGTTGTTATCCTTTGTATTGTTGATCTTTTAGAGTTGTAATCGTAGAGAGTCATTTGTTTTCTAGATCATCAGTGTTTGATCTAGGGTTTCATTTTTTTGTACTTAAGTTCTTGAGTAATAAAGTTTCAAAGTCTTTGATTCATGTTTCATAACAAGAACATAAGGAATGAACATAAGATGTAATCATGTGTACCTGATTTGCTTAACCGTTCAGGAACCTCAGTAATGGAAGACACCATCATCTTGATTGGGTTCCCTTTAGTGTGTATACTAATGATGGCTAATGATCACGAAGTGATCGAATGAGAGAGAGGTGGGTGGCGGCTACATTAGGTTATGGTGTTATTAGAGTCCTACCTAATACCTCTACTCCTCTAGTTATCTCTCTATTTATACACACAGGGACACCCTAATTAGGTTTAGTAAGGGTAATTCCGTCCATCAAAGAATCACCAATTATAAACTTAGCGTTATTATAGTAATTGATCAATATAATATAAATGATAATGATGGCCATATAATAAATATAATAATCATAATTTATATTTATTCTAACAATACATTTATAAATTTGGGTGCAGGTTAATTAAGTTCATGTAAAACCAAAATATGTATATATATGGTAGAAACTTTCTATTAAAGTGGGAGCAAGATAAACGTTGATAATGTTCTTCATTACATGGTTGATAACTGATAAATAATGACTGTAATGATAAATTTTCATCGAGAGTACGTGACATAAAAAATCATACTATATTTACGAGTGCAACCCTATAGTTTTTCTACAAGCAAGTTTTAAGCCCACTAACTAAGGTCACTTAATAACATTAAGAGACTTAAAAAATGATTGTTACATTTTGGTTTGGCGAAACTCTCTTTCATAAGCACATATTTCATACCGTTTTCTTCTCTCTGTAAGTCGTATCGATGTCACGTTTCACTTTTTTTTCATCAATGTGAAATGACAACTTGTAGCTTAGTTATAAGAATCTGATTACAAGAAATGTCCAAAAATAAAATATCGCATGAGGTCTTGAAATAGGTTGAGAATTTGAGATATGTATGTATGTCTACTAATGTGGTGGCGACAAAGAAGTAAAATTGTACCTAGCTTCGACTAACCTTCTACTAAGGTGGCGGCCATAAAGAAGTTAAAAATTGTACATAATTACAAGGTTTGGTTTTACTAGTGGCGTTTGTTTCCAGGATCATTTGAAGTGGCAAAGCCATCTAAGGCTTTCCGGAGTGGGGCGGGAAGAGTGGGGCAGGAAGAGGCTTCAAGCCCTCAACACCACCCCATGGTGGCGTGGAAAGGGGGGAGCCCCAAGGGCGGGGAGAAATTGACGGGCGTGGGGGGATTGTTTGGGCCAAGTGGCTTGATTTGATTGGTTGCTTATTTTTTTAAATATAACACAAAATAATAATAATAATAATAATAATAATAATAATAATAATAATAATAATAATAATAATAATAATAATAATAATAATTCCCCCCCCCCCCCCCCCCTCACAACGTATAGTCTAAGTGAATGATTGTTAAGTTATTGGTAGTTTGACCGTCATCAGTATAAAACTCTTTAGTTACAAGTGTGACCCTGTAAATTCATGTGTTCTTTTCTCTTATATGCAAGTGTGTATTGTTTCTCACAAGTGTTTTGAGTGATTGCGTATCAAACTCATGAGTTTTAAATGCTAGTTATAATGTCGTTGTGCTTCACATGAATCATCAATAATCAATAACATTGACTTGGTGTTCTTCGGATCCCTAACGTTGGTTTTGGTTTTTCTTCCATTTAGATTTATCTATGTTTTCTTATAAGTTTTAGTGTTCAACTTTATTCTAGGCTATCAGGTCATGGTTTGACCAAACAAGAGATTTTTAAGAACAATAACTCAATAAAGCAATGATTTGAAGAGAGAATCTATTCTCTGTAGAATCGACAATATAGCAAATATGGCAACCAACCATAAATGGTTTCATGAGAGTAAAATATGTGCTTTTTTGAAGCAAATGAAAATATTTCATAAAGTATTAATATAAAAAGATACTAAAATATACTTTCTTTTTCTGATAAAGCAATTTTGCTGTTCCTCCTTTTCATGCAAACTGACTGAAATTTCAAACATTCATGTCAAACTTTCTGTTTTTCCAATTCAAATTGAAGGTCTCGATCAGGAATTCAGACTATTAACCCCATTACTCATTACTATCAAGTTTTTAAAGTGAAAAATGTTATTTATACTCTACTTTAGATTAATAATTCTAAACTACTCTTTTACAGTTTACTAAGGTTTGAACTTGAAATATCCTATCTAAGAGACATATATTTGTACCAAATGTACTAACAACTTTATCTAGAATTAGGACAAATTTTTATATGTAACGTTTTGTAGTTTTGTTATCTAACAAACAATTGTCGGTCAACTAAATTCTCAAGACATGTTTGACCATAATTGGGCATTATGACATATTTCCACAAGACCCTCCGTGTTTTGGGTAATCTATAATATGTAGACCTTCAATTTAATCTAAACTTTTCAAATATTAAAATTAAAATATATAATAAAATGAAAAGTTAAATACACTTTTTTATAAAAGCTAAGCCTTTGTTTTTCTCATCAAAACCTTTTCATATATATCTTAAATTTACGTACTTTGTTTGCAAAATTTGGATACAAAACTTTTTGGTTGAGCCATATAATTGTTCTCATTCAAGTTACTATTTAAGAAGGTTGTGTCGGGATATATTATTTTATATCCCTTTTTTTTTAACGGCAAACAACGTTTATTTCATCACCCCAATATGTACAAACGATCAATAGCAAGATGCTATATATAGAAATGAAACACCCAGCCCAAACCCGTGATAGTTCCCAATACATTCCATTCCATTAGAAGTCAAAAGAAATCCAATTCGCCCAGTTAATAGAAGGTTGCTTCGCCCGGTTTTGAATCCACATAAAGAATGTAGACTTTACTTCGCATAACATTTGATCAAGATTCCAGCGTTTCCCATTGAAGATCTTATCGTTTCTCTTTTTATATCCCTAAATCTTAATATACAACTATTCTAATCAAATAAGCATGCCAATGAGGCAATGATAGGGTATTATCATAGTCAACAACACGAGTTTATGTGAAATTAATAAGTTGCTATTAGTCTTACTTTAAAGTTTAAACTTGTGTACATTTAAATATATGTCAGTCTACTTTTTAAAGATCCATTTACCATGGACAATCTTATAGTTGAAAAGTAAATCAACTAAGTCTCCCACATGATTATCATACATTAAATGTATGTCGGGATCAAACGATGCCACTTGTTAATGCAACCTCCTAGTATGTAACGGGTCACCTTGAATCAACAAAGAAACATTTTCATTATTTGTGAGAAATCCACATCCAAAGGTTCATGACAAACTCAACTAGCTACGCTAACACTTTTAGCTTAAAATGTACATCAACAATCGCTTTTTCATTTTAAACAATTGTGTGTTGATTATTAGCACAAGTTTTAGGTGATGTGTCTTGTGGCCCGAATTAATTCAAGTTCTACATTGCTTCCTCGTGTTCCAATTGATAGAAACTTCTTGTTTTTTTTTTTTTAAAGTACAAAGGGAATCAATAAAAACTTACTTCTTTGAGAGGTTTTAGACATAAAAATTCATTAATTTTTTTGGTTATCTGCCAAATGGCCATAAATAAATGTTTGAAGAAATGTTTAGGCTATAAATAGCATAACTTGTAGAGAAATGTTGGATTATAGGGCTTTTATAGAGTTTGAAGAGGTGGTGTAGTGTCGGGTGCAAGAGGAGTAATCGGAGTTAAAGCAAGGGATGAATCCCCCGACACGATTTGTTCTTATAATACTTTGAGTTTTTAGGATAACCGATAAATAAATAACTAACTATTTTCGGGTCAAGTTTCCTTTGAAAAAGGATTGTGTGTGTGTGTGTATATATATATATATATATTTTAGCTTCAATGATATAACCCCACACTTTAAATATTTTAGACTTGGTTTCCTTCCTGCCCAAAATTCATAAGAAGTTTTACGGCCAGACTTTGAAGGAACTCTATTGAGTATATGAATAATTGCTTTTAAGGTCTCGGTCCTATTTCTTCTTTTAGCAATGTCTTTACGAGTAACGGGCCGACGATGAGATCATGGGCCGACGAAAGATATGACGACCGAGAAAGCTTGATCATGATAAGGTCGGATGGCACAAGCACGAGATTGGTTCAAGGCAAAGTTGGAAGATACATTAATTCAAAAATAAACCCCAATAATAACCAATTAACTTAGTAGTAATAAATACGCTGATATAGAAGAGTCTAAAGTGTTAATATAAAAAATGTCACATGTGTTGATTGAACCTAAGGAAAACACATGATTGGGTAAAGTAGCGGACCTACGAACAAATAATGCTAGTTTGACCCTTAGCCTAAACATGGGGAGCTCGACGTACAAGGAATTTATGAAAGTCCGCAACAAGTAACCCACTATATATAAACTCCCATTTACGTGATTATTTACATAAATAATTATCCTCACGACAGACTCTTCTCACAAACAAATCGCTCAATCTTTTACTATGACGAGGCTAATGATTGTTACATAAGCAGATCCAACTATTCTCACTGAAACAGATCAATCTAATATACGGACTTCAATTTTTTATCAAGACTTATTTTTACACCACACAAATTTTGATAGCAATATAATACAAGTGAGATGGAAACATAAAGCATGAAAACATGAGAGTTACATCAAAACCTATTCTTCATAGAAATTTTGATAGCAATATATTTCCGTACACATTACATATTAGGGGTGTTCAAACCCGGATATTTGAAATTTTTGGACACCTATGTATACTATCCGGATTCGTATACGAAATTTCGGATATCCGAATATCGAATTTTTTTTTGATATATTTTATTTTATATATTTCAAAATATAAATTTTCGGATATTCTTCTGATATTTTTTGGATATCTTTAAATATTTTTTCGGATAATTTGGATATTTTCGGATATCCGGTATAGATAAAATTATAGATTTTTGGATATTTCGGATATCCAAAATATCCGAAAATTTTGAAAGTCACTATCCGAATATGAAAATTCGGATATCCGAAATACCGGATAGTTCGGATCGGATTTTCAGATTCGGATATTTTTTGAACACCCCTATTCCATATTTTGAGATGAATACATTTTTGGTATTTTCTATTACATTTTTGGTATTTTCAGATTCGGATTTTTTTGAACACCCATATTACGTATTTTCCATTTTTGAACACACCTTCAAACGCCCATACCTCGTAGCACATCTTCAACAAATGATTTTAACGTTTTATGTTTCTGATTAAAAACATGTCACTTAAAGAATCAACAACAATTATCACAATAAAATTATTGTTCTAATACGTTATAAAGCATTAACAACTAACTCTAAAGCCCTTACTCTTAGACTAAACGTTGTGGGACGCGAGCGAGTGATCGTTCAATCCACGTGGCTCACAAAACACCACAAACATAGCCACGCAACACTGTTCGTGAGCGAGCACAAGCTACCCAGCTCGTATGGGCTAGCGTGAGAAAAATGACTGTTAGCGACTGTTAACCGTTGCGAAAGGCTATTTTTTGGTTTAAAAAAAATGTGACTAGTGACATGATTAAGTTTCACCATCTTTCATAATATGACATTACGTAGGTCTTGTGAGGACAAAATGGGAGGAAAAGATCTTTAACAATTGAGGTAAACCAACATTATGGATCCAAGAAGTTTAAGGAATAATTCCATATATGGTTAGATCACACAATCTTCCATGATGGGTGACTAATCAAGGTGACGTTTAATCAAATCTCTAGGCTTTGGTGTTGGATGATTAAGAAGCATGTGACCATGGAAAATGGAGGTGACTTGTGGGGTTTGGTGCCCTTGGGCCGAAAAGAAAAAGAAAAGAAGAGGGTGGAGGGGCGACGATGGGTGATGGTGAAGTGGTGGGTATCTTGGGTTAAAATACTTTATTAATCTAAGTGTTGATTAATGGTTCTACCATTTTTAGTTAAGCACAAAGTTAAGATAAGATGGTCCATTTAAGAAGAGACAAAATGCATACATATGACACAAATTAAATGTGATCATCCATGTTATTATTATTAGGTGCATGCACACTCATATATATATATATATATATATATATATATATATATCGTATACATACATACATATATATATATATATAATTTAAGAAATTTTATTTATTTTTGAAACGTGGTCACAAGTACCCATATATATTCACACATTACCCATATGTATTTAAATAAATAAACATACGTACATGTTTTAGAAAAACATGTTATGAATGTTTAAACTCGCATCACCAATGCTCGTTGATATGGGTGAAATTGTACTCGTTTGGGCCTTGCTAGACTTTCTTGGGGGACTTATGCATATAAAACGATATTTAATATGTGTATTAAATTAAACGTTGACTAGTAAGTGTACGGATTTTGACCTGGTAAGTCGGTGGGTGTCACCGCAACCATCACAAGATGTCGGCCAAAAAAAAAAGCGTGGACAAAAAAAGGGGAGAGGTGGAAAATCAAGAAAGCCGACCTAAATGGCCGAACAAGATACGCCTCCAAAACGGCAAACGATGCTGTGGACAAAAGAAAAGAAGCCGGTATATAATTTTTTATGTATATATTGTTTTTTTCCTAAAGACTTTTTATAAATTTTTTTTATTATTTTTGTAATAGACTATCAAAAGGTGAAAGTATTTTGGAAAAAAAATCATGACATTTTCTATAAAGAAGTGGGGAGTGAAGCTCGTTTTCTCGATATAATATCCCGTCGGTGGGCCAAATTCAAAAGTACGCGGGCTTGTTTTCGAATATTCATAATAGGAATAGTAACCGAATACGAGCAAGTGGTAGTAACGATTTTGAAGCCTACAAATTTACTGGCAACGAATGGAAGCAATAGGTTTTTCGCAAATACAAGACCACGAAAACGTGGGATGAGAACTACTTGTGGATAATTCTTCTCAATTGCTTAAAATGGGTCGAGCTAATTACGGTCGAATAAATGAGCGAAGGAGGCTCAAAGCGGACGAAAACTACTTCTTCGGGTTGGTTCGTCTTCTCTATAAGCTCGGATGGCCATATGGGGATAGACCTAAACGTTGAAGAGGTTGTTGATCCGTCTCCACGTAGACTAGTTGAAAGGGACATGGAAAAAAAACAAGTTAATGAAGCTGATGCCGAATTCTTGACGAAGATTAGGAAAATAACAAGTAGTATGGGAGAAAGTGAAAGATTCTAAAATAAGAATGAGGAACAATGACTTTCTTATGAAAGATTTTAGCAACCTTTCCATTAGTTGTCAAACGATACTTGAACGAGAACAGGAGCGTATCGCAAAGGGAATTCAAAGACGAGCAAAACAACAACGAGTAGTTTTAGTAGTTTTTATGTTTTTTTAATTAATGATGTGTAATTTTTTATTAATTTTAATAATAACTTAAAAAAATAGATAAAACTACTCCTACCTTAAGCTACAACAGAGTTAAGTAAGTGAGCTGCAGCTTTATCAACATGTTCCGTCAGTGCTCAATTAGCATAACATGATAGAATAAGGTGTGTGGTCACCTTGAAACAAAACACCTATTCTTATGAATCACGTTCTTTGTCAGTTGTGTCTTGGTAGCTTTAAATAGGAATGGTTCAAGTGTTCAAGTATCCAACTAATCTGGGTACACACCCATATTGACCAAAAATTAATTCAAATGCCATACGAATTTTTTTCCTCTCAAAACCATTATTGACTAGAAGTTTTTATTTTATTTTATTATATTTTTGAAAGTATTATTGACTGGAAGTTAGGTTTTACCATTAGGAATTTTAAAGACCTTACAATTAAAGAGACATTTTATAATAAAATGAGTCTAAGGTACATATATTTTCCAAGTATTTGAATATCTTTGTCTAGGTGATTCCATTAAAACAAGTAAGTCTCATATTGACAAATATGATTGACTGAATTGATCTGTTTAAGTGTAACCTATTTTGACCATAATTTAGACTTTTTTAAATATATAAAATCAAATTAAAATTTATAAGCATGTAAATCGTATGGCTTGACAAATGTCACACCACGACAAAGGCGGAAACACGTGGCGCGACGGTTCAAAAGCATAAAGTCAAGGTTATTGCTAAACACAAGTAATTTAAGAAAATGGGTCATTTATTATGACGTCAAATCAGTTTCAAACATTACACAAAAGTTAATTGTTTTTGAAATAAACATAGAGGTTTCTCATATATATCCCAAATGCCTTGGGAAATAAAAGTGAAACCCCGCAAAAGTTCGACGTCGCATTGGAGATTCTCCGACCCTGCTCGCCTGATCTTTCATCATCTAGTTACCTGAAAGATATGTTTAAAAAGTTTCGTCAATATAAATATATTGGTGAGTTCACAGGTTTTCAGTTTCTAAAACTTGAATACTTGGGAATACCATGTTATGACAATATATAGGAGTTGCAAATTCCTATAAATCTACTTGAGACTATAATCAAACCAAGACGTATATAAATAAAATGCCCCGCTCCAAGTCGTTACTCGGTTTCCCACGACTTAAGTTCAGAATATTTGCACCCCAGGCATAACCTAATGCAAAATCGACGCTATCGATTAGGGGTGGGCCTTGTCAGGCACCAATAGTACTATTCAAACATTCCACCGGTTTCATTTCCCTGAACAAATGATTATAGAGGCGAGGACTCAACCCCGAGTGGCGGTCACACCTCAAGTATTAAATCCGTCAAACATTATCCCTAACATATCTTTCCCCCGGAAAACGTAAAAATAGTTTAAAATGGGGCCGTGAAACTCACCTGAAACTGCGTCTGGCTCAAAAGGGTGGATAGCAAAGGGGTGGTCTCGCACCTACAAACGTCCTAGGCGTATAAGTCACTATACCTATAGTGCATGTGCCTTGGCAAGTTGTACACCCAACTCCCGACCACAAGTTGTTCCAAATCCCGTTTAATTAAGCGCGTATCCTAGGTTTTGTTGGCGTTACATTACCCTTTGTGTTACAAGTTATATATTACTCTTGTTAATATTTCCATAACTTGTATCTTATTATCATCGACTCGACTTCACTTAACATATAATTATTTTCCCATTTAAATAATTATACTTAAGATCGCATCGCTCGATATAATATATATTTCAATCCTCGACTCGACTCACTTTGCCACACATTCGTTTTCCCATTTAAACAAATATGCTAAGATCTTGTCGTTCGATTGTATATTCTTAACGTCCGATTCAACTCACCACACCGTATATTTATTTTCCCATTCAAATAAATATACTAGGATTTCGTTGGTACGACATACACATATATATATCCTTGTCTTCTCGTCGCGGCTTTCCTTCCCGCATATCTACTTTCCCATTAAGTAGATATACTAGAATCTTGCCGAGACGAGCGTACAAATATATATAAATGTGTAATTTTTCTTGTTAAGTATATACGTTTGTTTTAACGTCTTATTCGTTTGCGTCATGTGTTTCTCCCACGAATTAATCCTCCAACACTTAGGAAAGTGTTTATTTGTTTTCACCCATAATGTATATATATTTTACTTCTTAAAATATATATTTTTCTTATCTTGCCGCAATGGCATTTTTCTCATGTTTGTCCGTGTACGGTTCGTTAACGCGTCTTAGTTCGATATCTTAACTTGATTAGTTAATTTTTCCAAGTTTTTCCCAACATGTATTTTATAGAAATATTATCCATATTTCTTCCTATTTTCACATGTTACTTGGATGGTTAAAATACTTATGCATTTTTAACCCAACTTGTCAACTTAACTACAAAAATGTTTCCAACACTTTTATATTCCCATTTATATAAAAGTATTCATTTTTGTATAAGTTTCCCAAGTTTGTTTAATATTTTTATAAAATCTCTATTTTATAAAAATCCTTATGTTAAAACCCTTTATATTTTTATAACTTTCAAAAATACACTTTTATACAAAATACCCAAGTATTTTTACTAGTATTTACAAAAATCGTCCTTAGACTTTATTACTTGCATTTTTGACACCAAACTTTCCATACTTGTATTTTTGGACTAATAGTTTCTAAAATATCCATTTTAGTCCTCTAACTTTCAAAGTTACAACTTTAGTCCCTTAACTTACAAAAGTTGCATTTTTCCACTCTAACTTCCAAAGTTAGCATTTTTCACTCAAAATAGTTAACTTTGAAGATTCAACTTTTTATTGGTAAGTTATTTTTGTATCAAAACACTTATGTTAGTCTTATATTCCATATGAAAGACTAATTATATGTGTGTTTTATGTATTTGTCCATTTTATCAAAATTTCATTCATCTAAGTAAGCTAACTTAGATTTTCCATCTTATTCATTTATGAACTTCTAACATGTTTTACCACATATTATAACTTAAATGATCATAATAAGATGAATTAAAGTTAGTTTTAACATATTCAAGTTCATTTCAAAATCTTAACCAAAACATCATCCTACTTAGTCTTACATGTAAACTTTATATATTTTCAAGACTAATACATCATCATCAACAAATCCATGGTTTATTTTCATATCTTTAATCTTCCATTTTACACATGAAAACCTATTAAAGATTATGTTCAAAACCATTTTTAAACCCTTCATGTACAACTTGCTACTAGGAACACATACATGAATAATAACAATCAAAAACAAGATTAAGAAGCTTACTACTAGCACAAGGCTAGGGAAGACAAAAACCTTGGATTTGAGAGGGGTTTAGTGTGTTCTTCCTAGTGGTTTAGCTCCAAGCTCTTGAAACACACAAAAGGGGTTTGGATGATGGATGATTTTAAGTGATTTGGAGATGTAAAAACTTGAAAGAACAATGTGTGTGTGTGTATGGAAACCCACGGCCAAGAGAGGGAAGAAAGAAGGATTTGTTTTGCTTTGTTATACAATCTCCTAACACATGTTATTATATAACTATCACATGTAATGATGCTAAAGATTTAAGAGATCTTATGGAAGATCATATGTGTACTTGGGAGATTTTTGAAAAGAGGATATGTGTGTGCATGTAATGTGCCGTATGTATGTATGTATAGGAGTGGGATTGTTGCTTGCAAATCTTGCTAATATCATTGTAATCTTTTATAAGGCATCATGATCCTACTTATAAGACTTAACAAGGCATGCTTCTACTAGTGTCATGATGGTTTAGTGGTGTGTCTTGGATTACTTGGGCACTTGGCCGAAAATTATACAAGAGGGAACAAGGATAAGTTGCTTTTGTACTTATGTTCACTCATACCTTTTCCTTACACATTTTGTCTTATGTTAAGCATGCTTTACTTAGCTTTTAGGTTATAATTATCAACACAAGTTGCATGGACATCTCCTTGGCCTTTAGGCCGGCCCTTAGAGGGGTTTGGGTGGGGTCCACAACTTCAAATATTTACCCATTGTTTGTTATGTTTAATCCCCCGTCGTTCGGGTGTCGTTCGGGTATTTTTCGGGTTTTAATCACGCGTTATCCGGACATTAAATATACCTTTAATAACCTTTAAATATAGTCTATTTTAAGCGTTGATTGGTTATTTAGGCCTTTGCCGGGTGAAATTATGAGTTATACGCGTATCGGGTGCGATACGCGCATTTTATTCGTTACCGGGAGATTTGTACAAGACGTTTTCATTTATGGTTTTGGAGTTCCAAAACTCATTATATCTTATGAAAATACCCTTTATTTTATATCCTGGGTGTCCGGGATCCGTTTCGTTTATTTAATTATTACCGGGTAATTGCCAACGTCCACACCGGATAGCTTATTCGCACATGATCCAATCATGCTTTACCATTAAACGTATGCATTCCTATGCACTATTTGGAAATTGCTATCCCCTAAGGCCTTGATAATTAAATCACACATAATTGCATTTAATTACGTTAATCATATATTAATTAATTGTACGGAATTACCTTATTTTTGCCGGTTGTTACATTCTCCCCCCGTTAAGAGAATTCCGTCCCGGAATTCACTTCGAGTTCTCCGGTACAGGTGTCTTCTCGAATAGGGCGGGGTATTTTTGCTTCATCCGGTCCAGCCTTTCCCACGTGAACTCCGGTCCACGCTTGGCATTCCAGCGCACTTTGACCAATCTGATCTTGCTGCGCCTTAGTTTTTGGACCTTCCAATCAGTTACCTCGATTGGTTCTTCCACAAAATGTAACTTGTCGTCAATCTGGATTTCGTCAGCAGGAATAATGAGAGTTTCGTCGGATAGGCACTTTTTCAAGTTCGACACATGAAACGTGTCGTGTATTCCACTAAGCTCTTGAGGCAACTCGAGCTTGTATGCCACTGTGCCTACCCTCGACAAGACTTTGAACGGTCCAATATATCGCGGGTTCAGCTTTCCGCGCTTCCCAAAGCGCGCGACACCTTTCCAAGGTGACACTTTCAGTAGGACCCTGTCTCCGACTTGAAACTCTAAAGGCTTTCGCCTCATATCAGCATAGCTTTTCTGGCGGTCCCGGGCCGCTTTGAGGCGTTCCTTTATCAAAAAGACCTTATCCGTGGTCTCTTGAACAATTTCGGGCCCGGTGAGTTGCTTTTCACCAACTTCCGCCCAACACAATGGCGATCGGCACTTGCGTCCATATAGAGCTTCAAACGGTGCGGCTTGAATGCTCGTATGATAACTGTTGTTATAAGAAAATTCTACCAATGGCAAGTGCGTATCCCAATTACCTCCGAAATCAATCGCGCATGCCCGTAACATATCTTCCAAGGTCTGGATGGTTCGTTCACTTTGACCATCCGTTTGGGGGTGGTATGCGGTGCTCATGTCGAGGCGAGTACCGAGGGCTTCATTTAAACTTTCCCAAAATCTTGACGTGAAACGACTATCCCGATCGGAGATGATAGAAACAGGTACGCCGTGTTTAGATACCACTTCCTTAATGTACAAACGGGTCAGTTTCTCCAACCTGTCCGTTTCACGGATCGGAAGGAAGTGTGCAGATTTCGTCAATCGATCTACGATTACCCAGATCATGTCATGGCCGCTTGTTGTCTTAGGTAACTTGGTAATGAAATCCATGGTGATTCGTTCCCATTTCCATTCCGGTATTTCCGGTTGCTGGAGCAAACCGGAAGGTCTCTGGTGCTCAGCCTTGACCTTTGCGCAAGTCAAACATCGCGCAACATAGGCTGCTATATCCCTTTTGAAATTCGGCCACCAATAAAGTTCCTTCAGATCGTGGAACATCTTGTCTGCACCAGGGTGAACCGAATATCTAGAACTGTGAGCTTCGGCCAATACTAGCTCACGCAATCCACCATATACTGGAACCCAAATTCTATTCATGAAATACAATGTCCGGTCCGCTTTTGGCTCCAGTGAATCAACCATCTTTCGTAACCTTTCACCTTTGACATTCTCGGGTTTGAGGGCGTTAACTTGGGCTTCACGAATTCGTTCAGTCATATTCGTGTGGATAGTCAATCCCAAAGCTCGAACACGCAATGGTTTAACCCGTTCCTTGCGACTCAAGGCATCGGCTACGACGTTCGCCTTACCGGGATGGTACTTTATCTCACAATCGTAATCGTTTAATAATTCAACCCATCGCCGTTGTCGCATATTTAAATCTTTCTGATCAAAGATGTGTTGCAAACTCTTGTGATCAGTGAAAATCGTGCACTTGGTTCCGTACAAATAGTGCCTCCATATCTTGAGAGCGAACACCACTGCACCTAATTCCAAATCGTGTGTAGTGTAGTTCTTCTCATGGATTTTCAGTTGCCTGGAAGCATAAGCTATTACTTTTTCTCGCTGCATCAATACACAACCCAAACCTTGATGCGAGGCATCGCAGTAAACCACAAAATCTTTCGTACCGTCTGGAAGTGACAGTATCGGAGCGCCACATAACTTGTCTTTTAACAATTGGAATGCTGCCTCTTGCTTTTCCGTCCACTCAAATTTCTTGTCCTTCTGGGTTAGCATGGTTAGAGCTTGTGCTATTTTTGAAAAGTTCTCGATGAACCTTCTGTAATAACCCGCGAGGCCTAGAAATTGTCGTACTTCGGTAGGAGTTCGAGGTGCTTCCCAATTTTTAATTGCCTCGATCTTGGCGGGATCAACGTGTATGCCCTTCTCGTTTACCACGTGGCCTAAGAAGTGAACTTCTCGAATCCAAAAGTCACATTTCGAGAATTTAGCATAGAGCTTTTCTTTGCGTAATACTTCAAGAATTAACCGAAGGTGATTCTCGTGGTCTTCTTTCGTGCGTGAATAGATCAAAATATCGTCAATGAAGACAATGACGAATTTGTCCAGGTATGGCTTACATACGCGGTTCATTAGGTCCATGAAAACCGCTGGTGCGTTGGTTAAGCCGAACGGCATTACCAAAAATTCATAGTGTCCATACCGGGTTCTGAAGGCCGTTTTTGGTACATCTTCTTCTTGTATACGCAACTGGTGATAGCCTGATCTCAAATCGATCTTGGAGTAATAGCTGGAACCTTGGAGCTGATCAAATAAATCGTCGATCCTGGGGAGAGGATAGCGATTCTTGATGGTTAGCTTGTTCAGCTCTCGATAGTCGATGCACATGCGAAATGTGCCATCCTTCTTCTTCACAAATAAGACGGGAGCTCCCCAAGGTGAGAAACTCGGTCTTATAAAACCTTTGTCCAGTAATTCTTGTAGCTGGCTGGACAGTTCCTGCATCTCTGATGGAGCTAGGCGGTATGGCGATCGTGCCACAGGAGCTGCTCCGGGAACGAGGTCGATGCGGAACTCGACTTGTCGAGGTGGTGGCAACCCCGGCAAATCTTCTGGAAATACATCCGGAAAATCTCTGGCGACTGGAATGTCTTCCAACTTTCGCTCGTCGGCCTTCTTGTCCACTACGTGTGCCAAGAATGCGACAAGCCCTTTTCTCAGACACTTACGAGCCTTCATGCTCGAAATAATCCTTAGTGGCGTCCCGTGTCTTTCTCCTTGAATTGAGAGAGTTTCACCGCTTGCGAGGGGAACTTGAATAACTTTATCGTTGCAAACCACAATGGCACGGTGCGCGGACAGCCAATCCATGCCGACAACGATGTCAAAACTTCCCAATACAACCGGTAATAGATCAATCCCAAACTCGTGCCCACAGAGTTCTAACTTACAATCTCTTGCTACCTCTCTCGTTTCAATAGTTTTACCATTAGCCAGTTCTATAGAGTAGGGTGTATCTAGTTTGCTAGTTTTTAAACCAAGTAGTCTTTTAAACTCAATGGATACGAAGCTAAAGTCAGCACCAGTATCAAATAATACAGAGGCATAATGACCATTTAGAGGAAACGTACCAGTGACCACATTGGGGTCTTGCCGTGCGTCACCGGCTCCAATCACAAATGCCCGGCCGCGGGCCTGATTGTTGACTTTGGGGCAATCTTTCTTCCAATGATCTAATGACCCGCATGCAAAACAGGGTCTGGCCCCTCCATTCTTTGGTGCTCCAGATCGGCACTCTTCAGTCTTGTGCCCGGTGCGGTGGCACTTCCCACAAGTTAATCCATTGTTTCTCCCCTGGTTTCCCTGCTTGTTACCGTTACCACGTCCCGTGGCGGCATAACCCTTTCCCTTCTTGTTCGAGCTACCTGACGCTCGATCCCTCCTTCCCTCATCCCTCTTTCTTTTCCCAAACCTCTGCCTGTTACCCTGATCATTAGTTACCACAGCTGAACTTGATCCCTGGTTCTTGGCCTCAACACTACTTGCCTCAGAAATTTTTAATCCGGAAACTTGGCGGATCAGTGTACCCATGCGTATGGCATCTTCGGTGAGACTGAGAGCAAGATCAATAGCCGCGCGCATGGTCGTAGGTTTAGAAGCAGTGACCATACTGCGTATTTGCGGTGCTAGGCCGAACAAATAGCGCTCAATTTTGTTGTTCTCAGGGGTAACCAATCGTGGCACCAATCTGGCAAGATCGTGGAATCGAGACGTGTATCCAGTAACGTCTGCTCCCACCATAGTGAGGTTCCAAAACTCAGTTTCCAATTTCTGTACCTCACTCGCCGGACGGTACTCAGCAATCATCAGTTCCTTCAGTTCTGCCCACGACAAAGAGTAAGCAGTGTCATCGCCCAAAGACTGCACTTGGCCATTCCACCATGTCAGTGCTTGGTCTAAGAACAAATTGGTGGAGTACATAACCGACTGGCGTGGGGTACACCCACTGATGCGAATAACAGCCTCGGTCTTCTCGAACCATTTGACCAGACCAACTGATCCTTCCGTGCCGTTAAAATTGAGCGGCTTGCAGTCGAGGAAGGCTTTGAAAGTGCAGCCACGCTCTCGCGAGGCCGTTTCTGCATTAATAAAGTTGTATGTTATTACGGGATAGGAGTTTTGGGATATTCTCCCATTGCTTTATCAATTACTTTCAACTTCTTACCAGTGGGGGAAGTTTCCTGTCGGTCACTCCCAGTCAAGTCGCGAGATCTTTCGGAGCGTGCAGCTTCGTGCTCCGCGATCGCGCGGGCTATGCGTTCAGATATCATGGTCTCGAGCTCGGCCGGTGTTGTGGGCAGTCCGTCTGCTCCACTATTGCTTCGGGTGGCAGGTGCCATTTTTCTTCAATAATAATTATCAAAGGTTAATTTGGCAAACATTTATACAATACAAAGCATAAATAACAAACCAAAGCATGAACACAATAATCAACACCATGTCATCACATAACATACCAATACATCATACAGAAATATAAATAGAAATCAACACAACATCACCACACAAATATACAAACCACAACACATGGAGTAAGCAATAATAATTATAGACAACAACATATTTCACCATAATAATAAGATTTTTCATTAATTTCAATAATATCAGTACAATGCTTGTTCATAATACAAAATGGAGAATACATTTCTCATACAATACATTGCTTTTGAAATAATAAAACATCATATCATACGCCGTAATACCCGTACGGCTAGGCAAAATGCAGACGAGTGTCATAACTCGTGCTGTACTACCATACTGCTGCTAATATGTACATAAGCTGGTGTGTCTTCTGTGCATCCCTGATACATCCTACTGTGGCGGTGGCGGTGGATACTGGTACTGTGGCGCATACATGCTAATCGTCATGCTGATCTCTGTGATGCGCTCGTACAAAAACTGTCGATGTGCCCAGTGTGCATCCCCAGTAATCCCGCTCTGCGCATTCATGCGCAAGAGCTCCTCCGCGTAATGCGCCAAGGCATCACGAGTGTCAATCATCCTCGCCCACATCAATCTCGTCTGCTGCTCAACCTGATTCACGGTGCGCTGCACCGTGTTGACTAGAGTCTGAAAATCCTGCTCTAAAGTGATGGTTGAGGTCTGGGCGGGTCCAGAGGGGGGTGTCATCCTGTGACGGTGGGATGGTCCGGGTACATCAGGGTGTGTGGATGGGAAGGGCCCGAAGGGGGCTGGTACTGGTATGTGTGGCAGTAATGGAGTGAAACCGGGTGGCCTGATGGAAAAGTAGGGTGGCATCATATAAGGGTCCCCTGCACCTAGAGGGTATGGTGCAGGTGTCATGCTGGGAATGGTGGGGATGGGTAAAGTCATGGCAATGGTGGGTGGTGGCATAGGCTCGGCTAGTGGTGCTACTAAAGGCTCCGAGACAGTGGCCCACTCTGGAGTGGATACCACAACAGTGGGGGTAGGAGGGCTCGCGGTGGCAAAAGCTGCCATGCCTGCCCTGCGTAGCTCAGAGCTATCAGCGGGGCTACCCTCGAGTATATGTGCTGCTGGTCCCTCCTGTGGTACGGGCTCGAGTGGTGCTGGTGGGGGTATGGGATCAGCAGGTGCATCCTCTAACATTGGAGCCACTGGCTCCTCCGGAACAGCTGGAATCTCTGGCACCAACATGTGCCCTACCGAGCCCACAGACTCGTCATCGGAGTCGTCGGATATCCATCCGTTCCTCCCATGGGGAATAGGCAGGAGTCTCATGCCTGCAGGTACGTGAATATGAGGTAAGGGTGCTGGCTCGTGCTCCACGTGAGCCTGTCGGTCGAATGAAGACTCTACTGTCTCCGAATGGGCTGGGATCGGCCGGGACGGTCCGGCACAGCCCTCGGGAAAATCCCTAATAGCTCGAATGGGGCGTGGTGCTAACGGTGCGACCGGTACAATGGGTAGCGGCGCGTCGACCACAGCGGGTGCCCAATCAGGATCCTCGCTAGGATCCGTCTCATCCGAGTCGTCATCCGAACCTCCGTCGGCGTTCATCTCTACGTCTTCGTCCTCTGCGTCAAGTACTACCAGCTCTACTGGCTCAGGCGGTGGCGCAGGAATGATCTGGATGCTGCTATCGATACTGGGCGCTATACTTCCAGCGTCGGACATCCTGGCAAAAGAACCGTACATGTATATATGATTTATTTAAATTAGACAGTTAGGGCGTATACTATAGTAACCTTCCTAACTTCTAATTTTACGTTAAAGCATAACAATACCCATGGCTGGCTTGGTCGGAATCTCCTCATGCCCAATGCTTCTTGAAAATTACTTTTATTTAACATCTTATATATTTTCTTTTTGAAAACTTTATTATTTGAACCAAATCCGGTTATAGTCTAGTTTTTAAAGAAAATACTCTAGTTCGCTATAACCTTGGCTCTGATACCACGTTCTGTCACACCACGACAAAGGCGGAAACACGTGGCGCGACGGTTCAAAAGCATAAAGTCAAGGTTATTGCTAAACACAAGTAATTTAAGAAAATGGGTCATTTATTATGACGTCAAATCAGTTTCAAACATTACACAAAAGTTAATTGTTTTTGAAATAAACATAGAGGTTTCTCATATATATCCCAAATGCCTTGGGAAATAAAAGTGAAACCCCGCAAAAGTTCGACGTCGCATTGGAGATTCTCCGACCCTGCTCGCCTGATCTTTCATCATCTAGTTACCTGAAAGATATGTTTAAAAAGTTTCGTCAATATAAATATATTGGTGAGTTCACAGGTTTTCAGTTTCTAAAACTTGAATACTTGGGAATACCATGTTATGACAATATATAGGAGTTGCAAATTCCTATAAATCTACTTGAGACTATAATCAAACCAAGACGTATATAAATAAAATGCCCCGCTCCAAGTCGTTACTCGGTTTCCCACGACTTAAGTTCAGAATATTTGCACCCCAGGCATAACCTAATGCAAAATCGACGCTATCGATTAGGGGTGGGCCTTGTCAGGCACCAATAGTACTATTCAAACATTCCACCGGTTTCATTTCCCTGAACAAATGATTATAGAGGCGAGGACTCAACCCCGAGTGGCGGTCACACCTCAAGTATTAAATCCGTCAAACATTATCCCTAACATATCTTTCCCCCGGAAAACGTAAAAATAGTTTAAAATGGGGCCGTGAAACTCACCTGAAACTGCGTCTGGCTCAAAAGGGTGGATAGCAAAGGGGTGGTCTCGCACCTACAAACGTCCTAGGCGTATAAGTCACTATACCTATAGTGCATGTGCCTTGGCAAGTTGTACACCCAACTCCCGACCACAAGTTGTTCCAAATCCCGTTTAATTAAGCGCGTATCCTAGGTTTTGTTGGCGTTACATTACCCTTTGTGTTACAAGTTATATATTACTCTTGTTAATATTTCCATAACTTGTATCTTATTATCATCGACTCGACTTCACTTAACATATAATTATTTTCCCATTTAAATAATTATACTTAAGATCGCATCGCTCGATATAATATATATTTCAATCCTCGACTCGACTCACTTTGCCACACATTCGTTTTCCCATTTAAACAAATATGCTAAGATCTTGTCGTTCGATTGTATATTCTTAACGTCCGATTCAACTCACCACACCGTATATTTATTTTCCCATTCAAATAAATATACTAGGATTTCGTTGGTACGACATACACATATATATATCCTTGTCTTCTCGTCGCGGCTTTCCTTCCCGCATATCTACTTTCCCATTAAGTAGATATACTAGAATCTTGCCGAGACGAGCGTACAAATATATATAAATGTGTAATTTTTCTTGTTAAGTATATACGTTTGTTTTAACGTCTTATTCGTTTGCGTCATGTGTTTCTCCCACGAATTAATCCTCCAACACTTAGGAAAGTGTTTATTTGTTTTCACCCATAATGTATATATATTTTACTTCTTAAAATATATATTTTTCTTATCTTGCCGCAATGGCATTTTTCTCATGTTTGTCCGTGTACGGTTCGTTAACGCGTCTTAGTTCGATATCTTAACTTGATTAGTTAATTTTTCCAAGTTTTTCCCAACATGTATTTTATAGAAATATTATCCATATTTCTTCCTATTTTCACATGTTACTTGGATGGTTAAAATACTTATGCATTTTTAACCCAACTTGTCAACTTAACTACAAAAATGTTTCCAACACTTTTATATTCCCATTTATATAAAAGTATTCATTTTTGTATAAGTTTCCCAAGTTTGTTTAATATTTTTATAAAATCTCTATTTTATAAAAATCCTTATGTTAAAACCCTTTATATTTTTATAACTTTCAAAAATACACTTTTATACAAAATACCCAAGTATTTTTACTAGTATTTACAAAAATCGTCCTTAGACTTTATTACTTGCATTTTTGACACCAAACTTTCCATACTTGTATTTTTGGACTAATAGTTTCTAAAATATCCATTTTAGTCCTCTAACTTTCAAAGTTACAACTTTAGTCCCTTAACTTACAAAAGTTGCATTTTTCCACTCTAACTTCCAAAGTTAGCATTTTTCACTCAAAATAGTTAACTTTGAAGATTCAACTTTTTATTGGTAAGTTATTTTTGTATCAAAACACTTATGTTAGTCTTATATTCCATATGAAAGACTAATTATATGTGTGTTTTATGTATTTGTCCATTTTATCAAAATTTCATTCATCTAAGTAAGCTAACTTAGATTTTCCATCTTATTCATTTATGAACTTCTAACATGTTTTACCACATATTATAACTTAAATGATCATAATAAGATGAATTAAAGTTAGTTTTAACATATTCAAGTTCATTTCAAAATCTTAACCAAAACATCATCCTACTTAGTCTTACATGTAAACTTTATATATTTTCAAGACTAATACATCATCATCAACAAATCCATGGTTTATTTTCATATCTTTAATCTTCCATTTTACACATGAAAACCTATTAAAGATTATGTTCAAAACCATTTTTAAACCCTTCATGTACAACTTGCTACTAGGAACACATACATGAATAATAACAATCAAAAACAAGATTAAGAAGCTTACTACTAGCACAAGGCTAGGGAAGACAAAAACCTTGGATTTGAGAGGGGTTTAGTGTGTTCTTCCTAGTGGTTTAGCTCCAAGCTCTTGAAACACACAAAAGGGGTTTGGATGATGGATGATTTTAAGTGATTTGGAGATGTAAAAACTTGAAAGAACAATGTGTGTGTGTGTATGGAAACCCACGGCCAAGAGAGGGAAGAAAGAAGGATTTGTTTTGCTTTGTTATACAATCTCCTAACACATGTTATTATATAACTATCACATGTAATGATGCTAAAGATTTAAGAGATCTTATGGAAGATCATATGTGTACTTGGGAGATTTTTGAAAAGAGGATATGTGTGTGCATGTAATGTGCCGTATGTATGTATGTATAGGAGTGGGATTGTTGCTTGCAAATCTTGCTAATATCATTGTAATCTTTTATAAGGCATCATGATCCTACTTATAAGACTTAACAAGGCATGCTTCTACTAGTGTCATGATGGTTTAGTGGTGTGTCTTGGATTACTTGGGCACTTGGCCGAAAATTATACAAGAGGGAACAAGGATAAGTTGCTTTTGTACTTATGTTCACTCATACCTTTTCCTTACACATTTTGTCTTATGTTAAGCATGCTTTACTTAGCTTTTAGGTTATAATTATCAACACAAGTTGCATGGACATCTCCTTGGCCTTTAGGCCGGCCCTTAGAGGGGTTTGGGTGGGGTCCACAACTTCAAATATTTACCCATTGTTTGTTATGTTTAATCCCCCGTCGTTCGGGTGTCGTTCGGGTATTTTTCGGGTTTTAATCACGCGTTATCCGGACATTAAATATACCTTTAATAACCTTTAAATATAGTCTATTTTAAGCGTTGATTGGTTATTTAGGCCTTTGCCGGGTGAAATTATGAGTTATACGCGTATCGGGTGCGATACGCGCATTTTATTCGTTACCGGGAGATTTGTACAAGACGTTTTCATTTATGGTTTTGGAGTTCCAAAACTCATTATATCTTATGAAAATACCCTTTATTTTATATCCTGGGTGTCCGGGATCCGTTTCGTTTATTTAATTATTACCGGGTAATTGCCAACGTCCACACCGGATAGCTTATTCGCACATGATCCAATCATGCTTTACCATTAAACGTATGCATTCCTATGCACTATTTGGAAATTGCTATCCCCTAAGGCCTTGATAATTAAATCACACATAATTGCATTTAATTACGTTAATCATATATTAATTAATTGTACGGAATTACCTTATTTTTGCCGGTTGTTACAACAAATCAAATACTTAAACCCAAACACAACTTATAAATTAATTCGTCTTTTGACAATAATCAAAACTTGCAGACAGTTACAATCAGTTACGCCAACTCAACCCATTTAACACGTACATCTAAACGACTCAAAAGGTTAAGCGAGTCAAATGCGTTGAACATGTTGGAGAACTGTAATAAATTAATCAAACAAGTTGACCTCTTTAATTATTAAATTAAAGAGTTCAACCAAACACAACTCATTTAGATAAACTAGTTTACGTTTCTTTTAATGTAAGTTTTTTTTTGAATGGCAAAGAACTTTTATTAACACCAAAACAGCCACTAACAAGAAGCTAGAGACACCATACATTAAAAACGTCAACAGCGTAACACCAAAACCAAAAACCATAAAACCACTAGCTATTTAATTTAAGTATTTATTAAAGAACCTAACGTACTTATGTTAATAGAAAAATATATATACGGGTCTAGATTTCATTAATCTTGACAATAAAAAAACAAAAAAGAAAACCTCGTTATCCGTCACGAAAGCAAAAGCTAACCACAAGAAGACTCATCCTAAACTAAAACTAAAATTCAGTAGTAAAAACCAACCCATTATTTATGTCGTCCGCAGGAGCAATCCAACAGTGATACTTCTCGTGATTTGTATCCGTTTTTTTTCTTCCATTTATTATTTCACCCTTATTTCTACTGTTACAATTACCTCTCTCTCTGTCTCTCTCTCCTTCATAAACCCTACCTTTAGTTTCCTTCTCCCCCAATTCACTCTTTCAGGTTATTAATTTACCTTTTTTCCTCTCTTTTATTCATCCTTTTATGTATAATAATTCTATGTGCATATATGTATACCTTTAATTTTGTTGTTTTATTTGTCAGTTATAATAATATGTTGCTGATTTTGTAGTTATATTATCTGATTTGTTATTATTATTATTATTTATTAGTGCCAGTATTTACACAATTTGTACAGTTTATACAATATGACCTGATTTTCTTTAGATTTGGTACTGGAATTACAGTTTTAAGGTGATTTATGAAGTCATCTGGAGTTATGTGCTGGAATTTGGTTTTTTATAGGTGGAATTTAAATCTTAATTATTATTAAATGAATTTAAAACTCAACTACTCTTTAGTTAGATGAGTTAAGGTTCATCATCCTTCATGCCAGTTCATGGTCCAGATTTTTCTTCTGTGTTAGTAATTTAGTATCAGGGAAATAGGACCCCACATGTTTTTATTTTCTTACATCATTTATGTAGATTTAATGAAATGAAATTGTTTAATTTGCAAAATGAATAAAAGATAAGTGTTTTTTGAGACTAGTTTTAGCGTAGAACAAACGTTGTTAAGCATCGGTGTCTTAATTGTGTTTGGCGGGCATGTTTTTCTTATCTTTACTTAAGGACGCATTTTTTTTAATGTTACGACCAACTGACCCGTTTGATATGACTGCAGATTTTGGAGGATTATGTTATTTTATATGCAAATATAGTTTTAGCGTAGAACAAACGTTGTTAAGCGTCGGTGTCTTAATTGTGTTTGGCGTGCCGTTGTTTTTCAAATATTTACTTGAGAACACAATTTTTTCTTAATGTTACGGCCAACTGACCCGTTCAGTATGACTGCAGATTTTGGAGGTTTATGTTATTTTATATACAAATTTTATATACAAATATAGCATTGTTCTTTAGGGTTGATCTTGCAATAATAGAAGCGCCATTTGTTGACAGTTAAGTTATTGTTCTTCTTAATTTTGAATCTATTGACAGAATGCTTAACTTTTCAAATTTCAGTGGTGCAAGGATGATCAATGGTCTATCTGATACCGATACGGGTTAATGATATTTACTCACAAGGCCTATTGAAACATATATATATATAAACATGGGGGATTTTTATAACAAGGGTGAAATCGTTGAACTAGAAGAAAATTCGGATTTTCAATCTAATCAAAAAAGATTCTACATTGAGGATGACATTAATAGGCTTTTTGAGTCGGTTAGGATTTCAGCCAAGACCTCAGGTTTACCACAAGCTCTTAAAGACAAACATAAGAAATCCATGAAACGACCAATGAGAGTTAGCCCGTATCAATCACCACAGATTGGAATTACGGAACCCGTTAATTTGAAGCAGGCGCTAAGAGGATTAACCATCTCTCAAGCGTCAGAAATGGCAGCCATGAAGAGGTTATCAAAACCGTCTGGTTTTCCAGGTGGACCGGTCAAACGGTCGCAGGTAGCTGCAGGAGTTGAGGTTAGCGATAAAGTAAATAATCAAAATATGGTGGAAGTTTCAATTGTTCCGGAAAGATCATCAACAACTTCAGTGACTGAATCGGTGCAGAGCAGAAACTTAAAGCTGAAACTTTCTTCTTTGTCCACTCGTTCTAGAAGAAAACTCCCCGTGGTTGATGAATTCCAATCTGAGTTGGTTGAAATTAAAAAGAAACCTAAAGCCGACGGAAAATCAAAATCACGAGAAAGAGGCGAGTTCTCACAGAGTTCAAAGAGCAGCGTTGGTGAATGCAGTAGCAGTACAAGTTTTAGTTGCGACAGCAATGTGAGTAGCGTTAGTCGGCCCCACATGTCAAAAGATTTGAGATGGGAAGCTGTTAATAAGGCTAAGAAGCAACATGGAAGCCTAAATATAAGAAACTTTAAGTTAATCAAGAAAATTGGAGGTGGAGATATTGGAACCGTTTATCTTGCTGAACTTATCGATTCAAATTGCCTTTTTGCTTTGAAAATTCTGGATAATGAGTTATTGGGCCTCAAGAAAAAAGCTACACGAGCTCAAACCGAAAGGGAGATATTACAATTGCTTGATCACCCGTTTCTCCCTACGTTATTTTCACATTTTACGGCTGATAAATACGCATGTTTGGTTATTGAGTATTGTCCTGGTGGCGATTTACACGTGCTTAGACAAAAACAGCCCAACAAGTGTTTCTCTGAACAAGCGACCAGGTAACAACTTACGGTTTTCTTGGTTTATATTGTTTCATTTTATGATTTCTTTTTGGTTGTAAATGTAGGTTTTATGTTGCTGAAATCCTTCTTGCTTTAGAATACTTGCATATGCTTGGTGTCGTATATCGTGACTTGAAACCAGAAAACATATTGGTTCGAGAAGATGGTCACATAATGTTAACAGATTTTGATTTGTCACTTAGATGTGATCCAAACCCAATGCTGGTCAAACCGCCGTCACCAACTGTTGACCGTCCTAAAGAGACAGAGTCAAGCTGCATTGACCCGTTTTGTCTCCAACCCTCATGGCAAGTCCCGTGTTTCACTACAAAAATGCTCACACAAAAAGCGAAATCTAACATGGTTGTCCATGCCAGCCCTCTGCCACAGCTAGTAGTGGAGCCCAGTGGTGCTCGATCCAACTCGTTTGTTGGGACCCACGAGTACTTGGCTCCTGAGATTATAAAAGGCGACGGACATGGGAGTTCAGTGGATTGGTGGACGTTTGGGATATTATTATATGAGCTTTTATACGGTAGGACGCCTTTTAAAGGTACAGGGGATGATGAAACTTTAGCAAATGTGGTATCTCAGGGTCTCGAGTTTCCAAACAGCCCGATTGTTAGTTTTCATGCTAGAGATTTAATCAAAAGTTTATTACAAAAACAGCCCGAAAGTAGGTTGGGTTCGTCAAAAGGGGCAGCAGAGATTAAACAACACGCCTTCTTCGAGGGGTTGAATTGGGCTTTGATACGATGTGCAATACCGCCCGAGATGCCCAAACCATGTGATGTCCGGAGTGTGGGTCGAAGTGAGAATTTGGTGTTTGACTTGTTTTAGCAAAGGGGGAATATGTTTTTTTTATAGAGATGTGGAATTTGAGTAATGTTGTAACACATGAATAAATATAGTACATTAGATGTATAGTGTACATGATGTCATGTAATACAAGTTGGGCAACCATATATATATGTAGTTATGTACTATTAGTCTATTAACGTCTTAGGTTTCAGGATCAGGTTTGTTTTGTGCTTTTGTTTACATAGAAACACCCTACATGTAGAATGTGATCAAAGTTATTTTGGGCTCCACAAACAGCTATAGGCTGTTAAGCCAGGTTGTCCAAAGCGATGGTCTAAGGCCTTCCTGTATACCCATAGAAGGTGATGGGTTGGAAGCCCCTTGCGACGTTGGGTGAAGATGCTTAAGGGGTGGTTTGTTTTAGCTCTTAATTGGATGGGTGTTTCATTCAGACTGTTTGTTTCGCAAGCAGATGTTTGAATTGGTTAGTCATTTGCCTCTGAATGAGTAAGCATTATGCTAAGTCTGAATGGTTCAGATCTCTTGCTGGTTTATCACTTAATGGTTTAGTCTTCTTACTGGTTCAGCACTTACGCATTCAGAAGTTGCCAAACAGCCCCTAATAGCCTAAATGATAACTGATAAGTTTGCATTCGAAAGGTGTCAACTTTGATTTGTTCTTCATCCATGATGGCGTAATACGGTTAAAGCGCCCGATACAACCTTGTTCAACTGGTTAAACCATTTCTGAGTCCAATCCGGTATGGTTAAAAAACCAGTTTTTTAAACATTACATTTTGATTTGTTGTGGAGCTCGTCAAGGAAAATGGAGACAGAACAAATAATAATTATATTAACAATGGTTTCACAGTGACTCGCAAAGCCCGAGGAACCAAGGGTTTGTATTTAGTAGAATAGGGTTTGCGATTCAAAAGGGGATAGCAGCGCAGCTTGTTGCTCGCTTACCCATTATCCAGATGTAACTTGGTTATTATTTTAATGGATATATATTCATTTAAAAAAAAAAAATGGTTTCTTATAATTATTTGTGTCCATAATTAGTAAAACACTTACACTCGTACACTCGTATCTTCCACTTACTCAAAGTTTATCTTTCATTACATACTGCATATGTGCTATCATACAATAGTAGTAGCATAACACAAGTAAATCACCTTAAACACAAGGAGATAAATCATTCTTTCTTCCCGATCCCATGAGACATGTTATAGATACCGCGCCCCTGTAAAAATACAGGAATGGTTTACAAACCAGCTCTTGTGTAAATGCGTTGAAGTCGCTTTTTATAAGGCATAGAGTGGACTTACAATGAGATATAGGGAAGATCCTGCTAATGCAAGAGGAATAGCAACCGAAGTAATTTTATCCATTGGACCTTTCAGATACGTTGGTTTATGGATGCTTTGAAACATTTTTTGCTTCTCGAGCAGCTTCTCTCGTGGCCTAAAAGGCGGTTCCTCTACCATCCTACAATGCAAGAAGATATATCACGTATGATTTTGGAATTTGGATCTCATAACTATTTCGAATACGTATATACCAAAAAATTCTATACAAATACTATATAACGGAACTTCTGATCGAAAATTCAGGGGGTGGGGCGACCCCCTGTCCCTTATATCATGCGCCCCTGGGAAGCCCAATATATGATTGTGGAATTTCCGGTATAGATGTAAAAGAGGATGAATTTATAAGAGCTCGCGATCGTCTATCGTTAGCAAAACAGATTTATGAAACTTACAACGAAGCACAATTTCAACGATTAGTATATGAATCGACATTATTGAAAGGTGCATACACAGTCAGTTATTTGTTGGCTTTTGAAATGTTATTATCAATAGCAAAATTAAAAATAAAATCCTAAGCAACACAACCATGAAATTCTTGGGATATGGTTTGCTATTCAGAAAGGAGGTGCGACACAACTTGTTACCCATTTACCTGTCATCATGTAAATTTGCCCTTTTATTTTATTGTGGAATAAATATAACCAAGTCAACTTTAAAATAAAAAAATAAAAATCCTTAGGAGCCATTAATTCAAATATATGTTAAAATTCAGCTATATCGAAACCAGTCACTAGTTAAAACAAATGAAACACAATTTCAACGATCAGTATGCGAACCGAGAAGCATGATTACGTCAAATTCAAATCATATAGCACAATTTCAGCTATCAGTATATGAATCGACATTTAAAGGTGCATAAACAGCTCCAGAGAGTAATTCACGATATCGTTAATAGTTATTAGTCATGTTCATAATTTTTTATATTCATTTGTTAAAACAAAAAAAAAATGAAGCAGAACAACTATTTATCATAGTTTCATGTAACAGTATATGAATAATGAATCGAGAAGCATATAATTATTACTTTACATACAAATCATAAATCAGTAATCACCTTTTTAACTACAAGTCAGCAAAGATCAATAAGCAGTATAAATAATATTAGTAAACTTGAGCTAATATGAGAAGAAATCTTACGTTGCTTGAGTAAGTTATTCGTGCAGGAGCAGAAATGGAGAACCAACGAGTGAATAAAACTATAGTTGAGAGACACGATGATTCGAGAATGTTGGAGAAGTTACATATGAAATTTTAAATAATCTGGTGGGGCCTTATGGCTTTCTTTTGGGCCATTATGTACTTCATTATGGGCTTCATCATGTAGTCCAGTGAACTTAGTTTATAAATTATAAGTAAATTTACATTTTTAAAAGGTTATATATAATCTATTGATTATTTCTTCTCTATTATATCTGAACTAGCTTATTGGAAGAAGACCGGCTCGATTAACAAAAATACAAGTTTATCGTATAAAAAGAACACTATTAGAGTGTGTGTGTGTGTGTGTGTATTGTTTACCCGTTGTGACTGGTAGTGTTAGTTAGAGATGACCGGCATCGTTAGTTAGAGAGTTAGTTAGAGGCGGTCTATGAGTTTGTTAAATGAGTTGAAATTACAAAATCCAAATATAATGATATCTAATGTTAAAATTACAGTCTAGTATCTAAAACCTATATTTGTTATTTGTTGTTATTTCAATATGTTGCATAAGTTATGCAGGATTGGGCTAAAAGATATTGGACTGAAGGAATTGGGCTTCGATACAGCACTCAGCAGGAAGTAACTGCGTTTATAACGGGCCTGAAGACTGAAGGCATATGGGACTCAGCTTATTAAAAGTCTAATTGGGCCTCAGCTTAATACATCAGGGCAGCCCATTGAAGAGCCCATCATCATTTGTCACGACCTTTGTTCTCTCGAGTATAAATAGACACGAGAGCTTCTCGAGAGCTTTTCGAAAGCTCTCGTGTTTTCTCTCTCTCAGATTTTTTTTTTTTTTTTTTTGAAGAGAGAATTTCATTAACACCAAAAACAAGTTATCCCCAAGGCGGAGATAACAAGCGAAAACCAAAGCGTTTACAAACCAATTACATCAAATCAAATATAGACCATCTAGCCCAATCCACTACGCCATCTTTAAACCTATGTTTATACCAAAGGAAAGCCAATGTCTTGATATCCGTCACTATCTTCACAGCCGTCGAGTCCACATTCGAGAACACCTTGTCATTTCTAGCCTTCCACAAAACCCAACAAGCGATAATTATGACCCCTTTTAGCACTTCCTGTTTAGTGCCGCTCGCACCATACACCTCGTGTAACACCACCAAATCTCTAACATGGAACGCATAAATATCCGGAATACGACACCATCTAGAAATAACATACCAAACTCCGGACGAGAACCGACACCCGGTGAACAAGTGTTCCGCAGAATCTTCATCATCTTCACACCAATCGCATAACGAATTAGCCACACAAATATTTCTCCTAGTCAAGGCCTTCTTTGTTGGTAAACGATCTAGATAAAACCGCCACATGAAAATGTTGCATTTGAAAGGAACCCATTTACTCCAAACAAACCCACCAGTATCCGCATTACTCAACGAACCTTTTAACCATTTCTTAACTTCAGAAACTGCAAAATCTTTCTGCCTCCCAGCATGCCAGACCCACGAGTCCCTACCTTCTCTCAAATCGGTCGATGTTAACATATCTTCCAGCATCCTCTTATCTTCGATCTCATCAAAAGCATTCAACAACCTTTTCCAATCCCAACAAATAATGCGGCCCACCCCATTACTCCTCAGCCGGTGACAAGCTAAAACACTCTTATCTTTTTCCAACTCGAATAGTCTAGGGAACTTAACTTTGAGAGATTCTTCACCTAACCAAACATCCAGCCAAAACCGAATCACTTTCCCGTCTCCAAGTTTCCCCCGAATGACACTATCAATGCCTTTACCATCTACCTTTATCTTCTTGCATAACGACGCACAATTCTTAGATATTTTTTCATTCTCTCTAAACTAGGCGATAGGGGTTTTGTTATTGTGTCATAGATTCATCTCGTATATGTTGTTTTAGCTTCGAGTCTGTGTCTAGATCACGGATCTTATAGTTCCGAGAGTTATGAGAGTTGTTTCTCTTTATATTGTTCGAATATGAACTTTGTTTTGGGTAAAAATCTCTTGGAGTTTTAGTTTCATACCTTGGTTTATGACATCTAAAACAAGATATTTAATAAAACTCTCATATCTAAACAAGCTGTTACATAATCAGCACTAGTGAATCGAGATTTTTTACTTTACTTACTCTTTGTTTAGGTCCTTGTCCTCGGCTCATTCCCTCACGTGCCAAAGTCATTTGAGGATTAAGATTTAATTTTAGACATCATAAACATTTGATTGTAAAGAACATAATGTGCACTAAATCTAAAATTAAAGCACTTTAAGGAGCGAAAGAAATTCATTGTCTAAAGGGAAATCAATTGCCACTTAGTTTATAGCCTAGTGGTAGAGAGGAAATCTTCTCTTAGGTGATGTTGGAAGTTCAACTCTAATAGTGTGTAAAAAAAAATGTAAAATGTGTAAAAAATGAGTGTAAGAAATTAACCGTTAAAAAAAAAGAGGAAATCAATTAATTATTATCTCATACAACTACCATCACCATGTGTTGAGATTCTTTACAATAAGTTGAATGTCATGGTTTCGATAAATTATTTCGATAATGTATGAATGACATATTACTATACCCATTTTTTTAATACACCACACGTTTATTTTTTTTAAATAAATTCTCATACACAAGCTGCATTACTTTTACCTTCTAGCAATGTCAACCATCGATTAAAAGATATTTAGTATAACGATGACATAGAAAACATAAAAAGAATATAAACATGCTTAACCAATATGTCAACCGTAATTTGTCCAATCAGGAAGATGACAATTTGGGAGGAAAAAACAACTTAAAAAACATAGTTGCAATCTCGGTTTCATTTTGACAAGGACGACGATGTTGAGTGCCGAAAAAGGGTGAGGGGTTTGTATGTGACAAGCTATGACTCGGCTTGGTCTAACCGGTCAACACTCAATATTAAATAAGCCCGGTTTATTAATAACCGACAATGTGATAAGAAAACGTACATATCGCTACATAATAGATCTTCCACATATTCAAGAAGATTCTCATTAAAAATCGTATCTCCTATTTTACAAAAGAGAGAACTATACAATTAGTCCCTGTGGTTTACTATTAGTTTCACCTTTAAGTATTAAGGTTTAAAAGTTTCATGTTAAGGTGTTAAGTTTAGCTTTTGTAACATAATAAGGTATTAGCACTAACGGGGGTTAATATTTAACTGAGTTTACCCTCACGTGACAAATGGTAAACCACAAAGACCAAAGGTGAAACTTAAGTGGGGGCCATCACCAACCTCAAAGGTGAAACTAATGGTAAACCACAAGGACTAATTATGTAGGTTTCTCTAATATTTAAAAACTTTAGTGGGACCCACCACCCACCTCCTTCTTCAATGAAAGGTGGATGAGATGATGGTTGATTGTGGTAGTGAAAAAATGAAGATGGTGGTGGGTGAAGGTGAAGAAGGAGGTAGGCGGTGGGTCCTGCTAAAGTTTTTAAATATTAGAGAAAACTACATAATTAGTCCTTGTGGTTTATCATTAGTTTCACCTTTGAGGTTGGTGGTTGGCCTCACTTAAGTTTCACCTTTGGTCCTTGTGGTTTACCATTTGTCAAGTGAGGGTAAACTCAGTTAAATATTAACCCTGGTGAGTGCTAATACCCTATTATGTTACAAAAACCAAACTTGACATCTTAACATGAAACTTTTAAACTTTAATACTCAAAGGTGAAATTAATAGTAAACCACAGGGACTAATTGTGTTGTTCTCTCTTTACAAAAACATATTCCAACACAAATACAATAAGGGTAAACCCTACCCTACTAAAAAATATACATAGTTGAATAGGTATCATCATTATTCTCATTCAATACTCTCTTCTCTCCTAGGTTGTACTTCTCCACCAAAGATACTTATTCTCATGCCGAATGGTGATCACAGAAACAACCCCAACTCTGTGACGCATACTCATGATGTTTTGTTTTACAGTTAACCAGGATACGATTATAAGGTTATCGGAGCAACAGAGGTCCGGATTCCCCTAAGAAGATTATACCATCTGGGTACGTGTTTCTTCAAATTAGTACGAGAATAAGAGATGCCATACCTAATGCGGAAGATGGAGAAGGACGGTTGAAACCAAAATTGGTTTGTTTTTCGTTATTGTAGAAGAAACGACATAACAAATACCAATCGGTAACCCTAGTATCTCTACAAAATTCTGGGACGTTGGTTAGTCAATATTCACCATATTATTAGTTTAACAAAATTACAGAAAACGTCCTTTACGTTTACCCAAAATTGCAGGTTTCATCCTTAATGTTTAAAACTTGCAGGATTCATCCCTTAACGAAGTTTTTGTTGCATGAAACGTCCTTTCTCACTAACGGAGTTAGTTTTTCTGGTTAACTTTTCCTCTAGGGACCATTTTTGCCAAATCTGAAAGATTGTAACCATTCTTGCCATTCTTGCCAAATACGAGGAGATTTTTTTAATTTTAATTTGTAAATTAATTTTAAAAAAATAAGATATCACAAAATTATATAAAGACTACCCATCAGCGACACCATGTCTTAAGTGTCTGACCCGGAAATTTAAGTGATTATTCTGCAATCACGAACCTAAAAACCCGGCGAGTAGTCGAGTACAAGCCACCATTTTCAACCCATCATTGAACTTCAATCCGAGACCAGAACGCCTTTTGCGAACACTCCCACACACATACGCGTTCAAGACTCTCCAATCGACGCATAAAGTTTTCGCCCAAGGCACCTCAAAATTGACCGGAAAACAGAAATTCCGACGAACTCCGGTGATAACAAAATTGAATTGAACGAACGGTTTTAAATCCCTATCCCTTAATCGCTTATTGAATATCGAATACGAAATTGTTGTTCTTAGTAAGAAATCAAAATCATATTTTTTTGTAATAATCTGTTTTTTCAAAAGGTTATCAGATTATCAGAACATCCATAGCATGAACATGACTCCATCTATTACTGGTTATCAGATTTTCAAAAGGTTGCAATACTCTGTTTTTCAAAATGTTATCACAAAATTGTTCTTAGATTTTTTTTGTAATACTCTGTTTTTCGAAACTAATTTCATGAAAGAAGTTTGTATATATGTATCTTCTAATAGACTATTCAACTGTTTAAAAAGTCAAACTATCTAATTTAACCTTCAAGTCAAACACTTGTGCAATACTTCTCATACATAAACCATAACTTCAATTAACAGGCATAAGTGTCAATACCTTATATCGTTGCTTAACCCTGTGGGCTGTGGCTATAAAACTAATTAATAAACTCATATATTGTTCCTATGCGTTGCAAACACATAAAATGAGGGTTGTGTACTTAAAGCTAAGATGAGATTGGGCATGTTACCATCGCGTGCGATTACTTTGAGCCTGGAGGCTGCATCTGCGTTTTCAGCGATGTCTTTGACCTAAATATAAAGGACCTAAATATAAAGAAATTATTATTTTAAATCTTATTTAGAAAATTATATATTTTATAAATATAGTTTTCTTTCAATAATATTCACAATCTTTCAGATTTGGAAAGAATGATCCCTAGAGGAGAAGTTAACAAGAAAAACTAACCCCGTTAGTGAGAAAAGACGTTTCCTGCAACAAAACTTTCGTTAAAGGATGTTTCTGCAACAAAAACTTCGTTAAAGGATGAATCCTGCAAGTTTTAAATATTAAGGATGAAACCTGCAATTTTGGGTAAACGTAAAGGACGTTTTCTGTAATTTTGTCTATTAGTTTATGTGTGAATGCATATGAGTATATGACAATATGGCTGTTGATTGTAGCTTATTTTCTTTCTTAAACATATAAAACACTAAAAACTAAGTCTTTTATAAGTGTACTCTCGTATTATTAGTTGAAAGCTAATCTTTTATTAGTATATGCTTATATTGTTTGGATGAGAAAATAAAAACTAATCCAAACTCAATGTATTATGAATGTGTATTGGGGGATACAACTAGAATGGATTAGTTTTAACATATTTAAGACGAGTGTGGTATTAGGTTATGTATGTCCGATTATGAAAATCCTTTTACTCACATTAAACTAGTATGTTGAATTGTTAACAACGTTAAATTAATAAAATTAATGAATTCTTGGAAGCGCAGTTCAGTATTTCACATTTGAAGTTGCTTTTGAGGTGATACCTTAAATGAGCATATCAGATACTCGTGAACCCAATGGATAACAAGTAAGAGGTGCTCCGACGAGTATGATCATGTACGGTACGTACCTGGTTTAACAACTATGTAAAAGACTTTTATCACCAATATCCAACATATTGCAATCCCAAGTAACGTGGAAATTTTAAAGTTTTTAGATTGTTTTGAGTTAGCTTTTATTTTTTTATTGTTGTTGTGAGAAGATAAAAAATGGACAAATGCAAGTGAGGATCTCAAATTTGTAAGAGTCTAGACGGTAGAGGATCCAAGTGAAAGAAATGGTCAATTTTAAAAAAGAAGGTAGCTTGGTCAATAAAGAACTAAAGTCATTGTAACAAAATTGCCAAAGAAGGCGATGCATTATAATAAAGTATTTAGTTAGGCTACTCTCACAGTAAAAAATAAATAAAAATATAAACATGTATACTAATTAACTAGAAGTCTAAAACATAATTAGCCAACTAACAACAACCAATCAAAATACACAAGTGAAAAATCAAACCTTTTGAAATATATATGGTTTACTCAATTGTATGCAGAATGTCACATTCTGTAATATGGTTTCATGGGGGTACATATACGCATTTAAGAGCAAGCGAAAGGGGAAGACACCACTCTCTTCTATTTAGTGTTGTTTACGAACCGAGCTAAACTGAGCGGATCTTTGCTCGTGCTTGGCTCTTTTACAAACCGAACCGAGCCAATCGGATTGTTTACAATCGATCTGGGAATCGAGCGAGCATTGTTCGAGCGCACATTTTTTCGAGCGAGCATCGAGCGAGCGACGAGTGTTTTCGGACAGACATAAATTTGGGTTGTTTCCTTTAATATTCTCACTTCCTAGTGATGACTGAGGTTTGACCGTTCGAGAATGAGGCTCTAGTTGAGGCCAGTGAGGTGATGAGCATACTACAGATAATAATTGTCGCGTTGTGGCATAGGTTGATGGCGGGAAATGATTGATTGTTGACAACTAGTGGGAATATGAAGTCAAACATGTTTTTTCACGACTTAGGGGCTGTTTGGTAGCCTCTTAATGAGGCTCTTAACCATTCAGCGTTGAATGATTCAGCATTCAGCGCGTTTGTTTCAGCTTCTGAATGGAATGGTTAAGTCTGAATCATTAAGATTTGGGATGTTGCTGAACCATTAAGCACTGAACTATTAAGCAATGAACTAGGTTGAACCTTAATGAGGCTCCCCTACCAACGTGGGACAAGAAAACTAACCATTAAGAGGTCCAACTTAATGATTCAGCGCTTAACCATTCAGACCTCTTAACCATTCAGACCTCTTAATTATTCAGCACTTAATCAACCAAACAACCCCTTAGAGTTTTACAATTAAACTTAGTGTTAAGTTATCATTGGGTTGATTGGGCCAATAACTATAAATATAATTGTATATATGCATATATTGAGCCAAACCCAATAGAGTGGCATGTATAAAACTATAAATATAAGTGTAATTAATGTGTATATATATATATAATTATATATATAATAAATTAATAAAAAATATATCGAGCCAAACCGAGCCGAGCGGACCTTTGCTCGTGCTTGGCTCGTTTAGAACCGAACGGAAAATCGAGCGAGCAATTTCTGAGCAAATTCCAAGCGAGCGGCGAGCGATCGGTGAGCGCCGAGCGTTTTGAACAGCCCTACTTCTATTCTTCTAAGTTCTGACACATATGGATCTTGTTATACGGTTATATTAAACATATATTTTTATTTCTAATACGTCGAATTTAGTTCATAAGAACTTTTTATCAAAAAATAGAAGATGCACACATTGTTTGGATATAATTATTTGATTTTCTCATGTACCAGGTTGTGTAGTTTTGCTTGTTAAGGCCATTTGTTAAGCATGTTCGAATACTATGTTGTATTGGTTTGAAGATCCGTAGCCCTAAGGCATTAGATCAAACTCCATGCTTTTTCACGTTTTAGATTAAGTTATGGTTAACCAATATAATAATTTGTCATGTTTGATAATCGGATTCTATATTGTTTATGGAGTGGATGAGATTTGGCCAAAGGTTTGGTTGGTGTTGTTGGTTGGGTATGTTCATCAATATTCCCCTTGGTATTCTTCATGTTCTTGAGGATCATTTATATTTTGGATATTGATTATGAATGGTGAATGTTTTTATGTTTTGATTATTGATTGGAATGAAGTTAATGTTTCGGATTTGGGTAGATCCGAATGGCAATGAATTCAAAATCGAATTATTGAAAGACATCATTGACTTTCCATGATTATCTCTAGTTTTTGTGGAAAGTAGTTATTGGTTTTGAATATCATTAATATAATGAGGATTTGGTGGATATTCAAAAACTTGGCGTCGAACGTGGTTATTGTTTTGAATGGAGTTAATAGCTATTTTCGTCCCTGAGGTTTGGGCCAGTTTGCCACTCCAGTACAAAAGTTTTTTTTTTTTGCAATTCCTTCCCTGAGGTTTGGATTTTGTTGCCAAATTCGTCCTTTTCACTAACCCAGTTAAAAAAGGTCGTTAGTGTCAGGGGTATTTTTGTCTTTTCCCACTTTAATGAAGGACAATATTGTCATTTTATAGCCTATGATAATTTTAAATAATAAAATAAAAAAAGGCAGGCATCTTCGTCTTCCCCTATTTAAACGTTTAAAACCCTAAAACACATAACACCTTCAAATCAATAATCAAACTAACAATTCGTCTCTGAAATCATGGTGATGTGCCAGTGTGGATCAACAACCGTCATCAACAACCGTCATAAAAAAAAACGGATCATATATTATCTGTAATTATGTGTAGACGTTTAAGAGAAGGAACGGAGGTAGAAACAAGCACGGACGCGGTCATGTGAAGTTTGTTCGTTGTTCCAATTGCGGCAAGTGTTGCCCTAAGGTCCATTATGTTTTCATCTTTGCTTTTTTTTTTTTTTTTTTTCTGTTTTTACCTATATTTTGTTGAATTGATAATTGTTTGATTGTTGAATTGAATTGTGAATTTTTTTTAATATTAATTTTTGAAAAAAAAAGTATAATTAGAAAATGTGAACTGAATTAGGACTTATCATTTTTAGTGATGAATATTAGGACAAGGCTATTAAGAGATTTATGGTGAGGAACATAGTGGAGCAAGCAGCTGTTCGTGATGTTCAAGAAGCTTGTGCATTTGACTGTAACTTTTTCGACATTAACCTATTCAAATGTTTATTATTTTTATTGTTTAGTTTGATAACATTTTTTGTATTGCACTGATGTAGAGTACACACTTCTCAAGCTGTATTTGAAGGTGCAGTACTGTGTTTCTTGTGCAATTCACTCCAAGGTTGTTAGGGTTCGATCCTGGACTGATAGAAGGAATCGTGAGCCTCCAAAGCGATTCAGTCGCCCAAGGGTATGCTTTTTGTTTTTTAGTTCTATCTATTTATTTCTATATTGCTTGTTGCTGTAAATTGGTTCTCTACCTTGCTTGAGCTCGAGCTCTGATCGTTTAACTAAAGTGAATTTGAACCCGAGCTCTATTTCTAAAGCCTGACTACGTTTTCAAAGCTTGAGCTTGGTTCCGGCTTGCCTTGTTTATGCTGGTTTAGTCCGGTCTAGGCCACTTTAGCTTGTTGAGGCTCTTTTTGCGCCTTCCTCTGTTTGAACCGGATCCTCACCTCGTTTGGGTCATAGTGTGTTGGATAACGTAGGCATTGTTAAAAACTTTAGATGAATCAGAACATGTCTAACTGGTTTTTTATAGAGGTGGCAAAGTGGGTAAAGTCAAATGGTGTAAGAAACTGGTCAAACAGTTTTAATCATTCATTGTTTTGACATTTTTATTTGTTTCAGGATGATGCTCCCAAGCCCGGTCAAGCTCCACGCCCAGGCGGTGCTGGTGGTCCACCTCCTGTTCGCGCTTGAGGATACAATCTTTGTATCAATGTATGTTCCGGTTTGGAGATAACTTTGTGTGTTCGTGCTATACTGTTTATGTAGAATACTTACTAGGTTTTGACCTTGTGACCATCAAGATTTAGTGTTGGTAGTTACTTTAATTGACCAGTTGTCTTTGTTCTGATGCTCGAATCTTCCGATATCAACTAGAGAGGGTAGTTTAAGTTTATGGAATTATGTTTAGTATCACTTATTAATTTTACCTACTAGAAGTGTTGGTAGTTACTTTAAATGCCAAATTCGTCCATGGGGTAAAAAGACAAAAATTCCCCTGACACTAATGTAACGACCCTGCCTGACGTGGCCGGGTCGTCGGGTCGGGTGATCGGAGCTACGCAGCGGAATTCGGATAATAACAGTCTTTAGTCTTTTCAGGATCCACGTCATCGTATCTGTTGGGTTACCTGAACACATGTCAAAAATAGTTTCTGTCAACATAAAGTTGGTGAGGTCGTGTATTTTATAAAGTGAATGGCCAGTTCGTTTATTGATAATTCTTTTATATAAAACATTCTTTTATAAACTTTTTATAAACATTCTTTTATAAACATGCTTTACATTTATAATTCTGAAGGGGAGAGTATACTTCTATATAACCAGCTCTATTATACATCCATTCAATCATAACCCAATTCTATTATGTGCCATTCCTTAACGATGGTACCACTCTGATTGTGATGAATACCCGTTCCACCTTCCCGGCGGATTTGTTACGGGATTGGTCCTCTACTTGGACAATGGTTCTTTCCCTCTAGTCGGTGCAAGATAGGAAATGGCGGATACCGTCCAGTACTGTCCTCGTTGTTTCTATGTCCCCTTTCTATTATATTTCTTTATAAATTCTATTAATAATCGTTTATTATGTAAAGCATTTCTAGTTTTAATAAATGACATATATTCCCCCAAAAACACTTAATAAAACAGTAAAAGTGGGGAGTTCACGATACTCACCGATTTGCATTATATCTTCTGCTAATCTTCTCATTACAATTATATGTCCTATATATATGGATACGTTTTACGCGTGGAACTTGTTAGATTGTAATACTTAGGATATATATCATATATATAATTTATATATATATATAGAATCTGATATATATTAGATAGTTCTAAACTCGGGGTTTGGTCTTCCTAGGCAAAAAGAAATAAAGCTGGCCATTACAGCTTGGCACGCGAACCTAAAAGAACTATAGACACTTCTAAACCCGAGTCTAGTATATCATTTTATATATCGAATCTTGTATATATAAACATATATATTTTATATATGTTTATTATTCTCTTATTATTATTATCAAGTCCGTACGTTATTCGTATTATATATATAATTCTTATAATTATAATAATCCTCGTCTAGTTCTTGGAATCGGGTTCTATTCCGGGTGTTGACCGAGAAGCGACCGGAAGTTAACCGTACTTCTGATTGGTACCTTGCAATAATTATAACCATCATTAATAATTGATTATAACATTAGGAAACCAAAATGACTAGAAAGAGATAACCCGAAGCCTAATCTAAACATAACATAATCGGATCATAACCCATCTCACCGGATAGTTATCGACACGTGACCGGGAAATTATATCGGACCGGGTTTCGGACTCGTCTTCCGGATTGATACCTAATAACCATAACATAATACAAGATGTGTTAATAATCAATTGACTATTTAACTTAATAATCAAATGAAAACACTTCGTGCCAATTATCACACACACATCTTCGAAGGTGTGTATGATCATAAAGCAATTTGGAGAATATAAAAGAATGTTTAATAAGAACAGACAGAGCCGAAGGGTTATTGAGATATAACCACAATCTGATCGGAATCTCATCAAATATTAACCGGTCCTTCAGTTATCAATTCGTGGGTTATTCAGACCCGAACTGGAACATACGACGCCGACGACAGTCACCACAGTCCGGTGACTGTCCGGCTACAATAGAGGAGTAGGGGTTGCTTACCGGAGCAAAAAGAGGCGGCGGCCGTGATGATGGAGCAGTGACCGGAAATGGAGACAGCGGCAGGGTGACTGGAGCACAGAGGCAGCAGCGCTGCCATGGCTCTCAGCCCTTGCTGTGTCCGTTGTACGTTTTCCGGAGACGAAGAGAAGCAGAGGCCGGTGGCCGGCGGCTCCGGCGGTTCCGGCGGTGATGGTCCGGCGGGTTTTTGTCTAGACACACACAAAGGTGTGTTGTCTGGTGAATAAATGTGCAGAGATAGAGAGGGATGCGAGAGATGAGGGAAGGGGTGGTTTATAAAGGGATTAAAATAGAGGGGTGTTTGGTCACAGGGGTAATTACTGAAACGCGGGTATTTGGCAACGAGTATAAAAGTTTAAATAAAACGTTTGGCGGCGTTCTAATTGACAGGTAACGAGCGTTTAACCGAGACAATAATAATCCAATAATTATTATTTCTATTTTCGGTTGAACCGGTTTGTCGCGAGATTCGAACTTGACTATTTTATTTCATAATTGGGTGGTTGGGTCCGACCCGACCCGTTTAGGAGATCCGTAACACATCGGGGTGTTACAATTCTCCCCCCCTTAGGAAATTTCGTCCCCGAAATTTGAGTGATCTGGTCCTTTACATCCTTAATCTATAAGAATGTTATAATTAGAACCAAGATACTTGTCAATGGGACATGATCAATTTTCGTGGGTTGTGGTTAACTTGATTTTATACCAATCCAAGATTATAACTTATTAGAAACGTCAATCTGTAAGACTACATCTTGATCAGATTTCTAATTACGTTTTAACCTTTCTTGCTATAGTCATATTACTTCAGATACATGGATTATCTGAATTTTTCTGGTATGACTATTAAAGGTTCTAGATATAGATTGATATTTTCTATAATATTCTTTTTATCTTTTTCTTACTAGGATAAGAAATAGACTGAATATTATTTCTATATAAAGATTTCGAGATTCTAATCGTTTTTTTTTTCTTCTGAAAGATTTATAATCTTTCAGTAAACATTTTCTAGAGTCTCAAATTGTTACGATATTCCTCTCATTTAATATTCGGTTTTAATTACAATGATGGATTCTATTTAGTTCTCAGGAGATAGATACGGAAGTCCCATCATTATAATGACTTGAATGGGATCCGAGCTACTATTTCCCTTATTCGAACGTTAGGATTTATCATCACTGTAATTCCGATTTTTAAAGAGTAGGAATATTTTCTGGTAATTCTCGGATTATTAGACGTATCTTATCCGGATTTTAAAGGTACCGGAAAAGACTATTTCATTGATGATTAATATTTCTCTTAAATCATCTATGATATTCTTACTGACTATTTCATTGATGATTGACTACATTGTATCTAATACATATTATTTGACTTTTCTCATTGTATTATCGTGAAAGAGGTCTTTCACAATTCTACAGTCAATATATGTAACTTTATCTTTGTAATCTCAGAATCTACTGGTAACAGTCGTTGTTACGATTCTTTGATTTAAGATTCTTACGGCAATGCATCAACTGTTCTTTCTCAAAAACATGATTATCATTCGGGATTTCTTTATTGCATTAATTATTTCTATAAAATTCTTTCTTAGTTTTATTTCGGAATTCGTTGGCTCTCTCGATAAAAATATTCTATAATTATTTTTCGCAAAACATTTGTTATAAATTCTAGTCGTTCATCTTACGACTTATATTCTTTTCTATTAATTTCTTTCTATATATATTTATTTCTGTTGGCATATCGGATGCCTTCTGATAATAATTGGCATTTCGCTTGCCTTCTCCTGTTATCTGGCATTTCCAATGCCTTATTTATTATTATTCAGACATATCGGATGTCTTTCTAGATTATAATTCTTTTTCATTTCTCGGTTTATATTCTCTTATTTCCAAGCGAATACTGATAGTCATTTATAGTAGGTACTATAAATATATCATTTCGATAATATACCTTTGCTTGGAATAATTCTTTCTTATATATAAATTCGATTAAAGTCTATATTATTAGTGTTTGGAAACACGTTCCAATAGACTTATATATAGGCATTATATCATATCTTCTTAATCCAACTTATTATAAGCAAAGCTTATTTCGTCGAAATATTCATATAGATAATTCTTGTCAAAACAGTGATTTCTTGAATTATCTCTCACGACCTTTAATTCGGGACAGGAAATTCGTCATTCCTTGGCCGGAGAGTTTCACTGGAAAAATGAGCATAATTCTATTCATTTTTCGTTTTCACGTCGATCATACCTTGCGAATCTCTACGCGATTCTGCTTGGTATTTAATCGTATTTCTATATATTTGATAAATTATTTCTTTTTAATAATTCGCTGGATTCTACCGTTCCGGTTTCTGAATCCATATAAATTCATATCCGTTATATTTTAAAGATTAACAATTCTTTCATCACTTCTTATTCATGAATTTCAACTCGGTAACACTTAACCGTTTTACCAATTTGATTGTACAATAACTCACGCGAGTTTTTATACAGAAGTGACTGAGAAGATTCTTTCATAGTGTCAAATACTCTTACAAAGAATTCCTGTGACTTGGCGGCAAATGTCCGGATATGCCTTCTGTAAGGGTCCAGATATCATTTGCCCCGGGAATTGCACAGGGGATATACACTATTTTTGGTTGGCAATCAAAAATCAATAAATTGATTCATAGAATTTAACCAATCGATGGTTTTTATTCTGCGAATATATTCTTAGTCGTATTTTGCGAAGGAAATTTCAACTATATTGCCAATGATATGGTTGTATTCTCCATATACGATACGCTGATAGTTCGAATTTATATTTCTTCTTCTTATTATTTCTTTTAATATGTTCGTGACTCAGACATACTGTGATCTTGATAAACTCTTACTCGAATGTTCCTGTGCCTGTGGTGTTCATAATTATGTCGCGATCATAATTACTATTCCACCTCACCTAGCATTCCAGTATTCGTTTATTTTAATCACAATAGGTATGTGTCCCTCACATACTATTTCGATATTCTATTCTTTATTTTCTCTTATTTTCGAAATTATGTATTCTGGAAAGAAACATATCGATATAAGTCTAACGAAGTAGAATGTCAATCATTCAAGAATTTGTTCGTGTCAAAGGATATTCAATATAACAATCCAATCTTTTTAATGTCCTCGACTTATTCGAGTCGTAGGATTAAGATGGTAGTTATATTTCCATATAATCGATCGAATAGGAATTCGATTTCTTTAGAGTTCAAGTAATTTCGTCACATGAATTCGGGATAATGATATTTCCGTTCGAAATATTATTTAACCTTTGGGAAGAATCGATGATAATACTTATCGGGAATTTTTATTTATACACAAAGATAGATTCGTATTATTACCGTGATATATAATAATCGTTGTTATATCGAGATAAAATATCAAAGAAATTATACAATCAAATATAACTACAAAATCGTGTCTAAAATACTTTCAACTTATATACGGATATAAATTCAGTTAAAAATCCTTTACGAAAATGATACGAACTATAAAGTGAAATGGGTTCGAGCAAATAATATGGCCGTAGTATATAAAAACTTTTTAGGGAAATTTTATAATAATAATACTGGTTTGAGTTTCGTAATAATATCTATTTTCTTGAAAATAATAACTTTTTTTTTTAAAAAGGGTTGTGGTAAAAGTTTTTCATAGTATCGGAATTCTTTAAAATTTTAATAAACAAATTTCTTATTTTAGATTGATAAAATAAATAGATTTCTCAAAATATTGAGGTCAAAATTTTAAGGTTAAACTAATAAATTTGGATAAAACCTGAGATAGATTCTGGGGTTTTTCAAAAATTATCAATACTTAAGAAAATAAGTTATAATATTAACAAGTTTTCTTAATTTTTATAAATTAACTAAATCGTTTATTTAAAATTTTTGACGGAGGATATTTTTATATATATTTTTACTCAAAACTGAAATACTGGTTTAGTGTAAAATAATAATAACTACGAATAAATTCAATATACTACAGATTTATACTGAAAAGATTTAAAACAATTTAAATAATTGCGGAATATATTTGATCCTTGATTAAATAATCGAGAGAAAAGTCTTTAAAAACACGATATTTATATTTTTCTAGTATATCAAATTTTATAAAAATTTTCGGAATTTACGGGGTAAAAATAATATTTCAGGATACTCGAACATAGGAATGTTCAAGTTAAAGTGTTTATTTATATTCTGTTTATAATTATTGGAATAACCGTGAGGTTAACGGTTTGAATGATTACTAAGACTGGAATAATTCAATAAACTTATGTGAAGTTTCTTGAATCAAGACGGATGATTCATGTTTAATGATCTATATATTTTTCTATATAAACATATATACTTTTTATAGCTTCGTCATTTCTTATATCAAGATTTATTTTCTGATTTCTATTAATTTATCTGGTTTCTGTTCTATATATATTCTCATTTCTTATAGCCTTAATATCCTGTAAGATTTCCCAGAAATTAAATGTGCATATAAATTCACAACTGTGTACAGAATTGTCAATTTATCTCACATAATCATTCTAGTAATATCCTGTAGTGGATTCGTTCTGATTTCTAATATACTGTTATGGTTCTCACCAACTTTATAATGGTTTTGACATTTAGGTACCCAAAATTTAATAACCTGATATTTTCTTTACTAATCCTGACATCCTAAATATTTCTCTAAGCGACATTTCTTTTTAGAAAAATATTCTGGTAGATCCCGGACTAAAGACTTCAAAACTGTTACTAGCGCGGCTCTGATACCACCTGTAACGACCCTGCCTGACGTGGCCGGGTCGTCGGGTCGGGTGATCGGAGCTACGCAGCGGAATTCGGATAATAACAGTCTTTAGTCTTTTCAGGATCCACGTCATCGTATCTGTTGGGTTACCTGAACACATGTCAAAAATAGTTTCTGTCAACATAAAGTTGGTGAGGTCGTGTATTTTATAAAGTGAATGGCCAGTTCGTTTATTGATAATTCTTTTATATAAAACATTCTTTTATAAACTTTTTATAAACATTCTTTTATAAACATGCTTTACATTTATAATTCTGAAGGGGAGAGTATACTTCTATATAACCAGCTCTATTATACATCCATTCAATCATAACCCAATTCTATTATGTGCCATTCCTTAACGATGGTACCACTCTGATTGTGATGAATACCCGTTCCACCTTCCCGGCGGATTTGTTACGGGATTGGTCCTCTACTTGGACAATGGTTCTTGCCCTCTAGTCGGTGCAAGAAAGGAAATGGCGGATACCGTCCAGTACTGTCCTCGTTGTTTCTATGTCCCCTTTCTATTATATTTCTTTATAAATTCTATTAATAATCGTTTATTATGTAAAGCATTTCTAGTTTTAATAAATGACATATATTCCCCCAAAAACACTTAATAAAACAGTAAAAGTGGGGAGTTCACGATACTCACCGATTTGCATTATATCTTCTGCTAATCTTCTCATTACAATTATATGTCCTATATATATGGATACGTTTTACGCGTGGAACTTGTTAGATTGTAATACTTAGGATATATATCATATATATAATTTATATATATATAGAATCTGATATATATTAGATAGTTCTAAACTCGGGGTTTGGTCTTCCTAGGCAAAAAGAAATAAAGCTGGCCATTACAGCTTGGCACGCGAACCTAAAAGAACTCTAGACACTTCTAAACCCGAGTCTAGTATATCATTTTATATATCGAATCTTGTATATATAAACATATATATTTTATATATGTTTATTATTCTCTTATTATTATTATCAAGTCCGTACGTTATTCGTATTATATATATAATTCTTATAATTATAATAATCCTCGTCTAGTCCTTGGAATCGGGTTCTATTCCGGGTGTTGACCGAGAAGCGACCGGAAGTTAACCGTACTTCTGATTGGTACCTTGCAATAATTATAACCATCATTAATAATTGATTATAACATTAGGAAACCAAAATGACTAGAAAGAGATAACCCGAAGCCTAATCTAAACATAACATAATCGGATCATAACCCATCTCACCGGATAGTTATCGACACGTGACCGGGAAATTATATCGGACCGGGTTTCGGACTCGTCTTCCGGATTGATACCTAATAACCATATCATAATACAAGATGTGTTAATAATCAATTGACTATTTAACTTAATAATCAAATGAAAACACTTCGTGCCAATTATCACACACACATCTTCGAAGGTGTGTATGATCATAAAGCAATTTAGAGAATATAAAAGAATGTTTAATAAGAACAGACAGAGCCGAAGGGTTATTGAGATATAACCACAATCTGATCGGAATCTCATCAAATATTAACCGGTCCTTCAGTTATCAATTCGTGGGTTATTCAGACCCGAACTGGAACATACGACGCCGACGACAGTCACCACAGTCCGGTGACTGTCCGGCTACAATAGAGGAGTAGGGGTTGCTTACCGGAGCAAAAAGAGGCGGCGGCCGTGATGATGGAGCAGTGACCGGAAATGGAGACAGCGGCAGGGTGACTGGAGCACAGAGGCAGCAGCGCTGCCATGGCTCTCAGCCCTTGCTGCGTCCGTTGTACGTTTTCCGGAGACGAAGAGAAGCAGAGGCCGGTGGCCGGCGGCTCCGGCGGTTCCGGCGGTGATGGTCCGGCGGGTTTTTGTCTAGACACACACAAAGGTGTGTTGTCTGGTGAATAAATGTGCAGAGATAGAGAGGGATGCGAGAGATGAGGGAAGGGGTGGTTTATAAAGGGATTAAAATAGAGGGGTGTTTGGTCACAGGGGTAATTACTGAAACGCGGGTATTTGGCAACGAGTATAAAAGTTTAAATAAAACGTTTGGCGGCGTTCTAATTGACAGGTAACGAGCGTTTAACCGAGACAATAATAATCCAATAATTATTATTTCTATTTTCGGTTGAACCGGTTTGTCGCGAGATTCGAACTTGACTATTTTATTTCATAATTGGGTGGTTGGGTCCGACCCGACCCGTTTAGGAGATCCGTAACACATCGGGGTGTTACAACTAACGACCTTTTTTAACTGGGTTAGTGAAAAGGACGAATTTGGCAACAAAATCCAAACCTCAGGGAAGGAATTGCAAAAAAAAAAACTTTTGTACTGGAGTGACAAACTGGCCCAAACCTCAGGGACGAAAATGACTATTAACTCTTTTGAATGACATTAAGATAATGTTAATGTTCATTTGCCTTCCGTTACAATAAATATGTTATTATTAATTTCATTATTTGTTTTTAAATCACGTCAAATCAAACATTTGTTGATTTATATATCCATTATTGGGTAACATTAAACCTTTTTATGATATTTTGCATGCAAGTAATTTACAATAAATAAAACTTGTATATTACAATCTTTATAGAACTTTTTTCATTTGACTTGGGCATGTACCGTGTGTTAACATGAGACTCTAACCTAATGTATAATAAAATGATTGGGGTAAGGACATATGTCACTTGGTAAGACCACCTTGACCCTTAAATCCAGCTAAAAATTTTAAGTTATAAATAACCTAATTAACCAAATATTTATTAATTTATAAATTATAATCTTTATCTTTATTATTAGTTACTATATTCATCTTTATCTTTATTATTACTTTACTATTTAATAAATAAAATTTTTATGATTATCTCAGTTTTCACTCACATAAAATAATATTATTAAATTATAATTCCATGTTTATCTCTTATTTATTTATTATATATTTTCTTAACTAATTCTTTTTATATTTTCGCTTATTAAAAAGCATTTAATATTTTATTAATACAACTTCATGAAATTTTAAATTTTCTAACTTAATAATAAATAAAAAACAAAAAAAAAATGTTATAATCTGTGTAATACACAAGTTTCTAATGATTTTTTACACTGAATGAAATGGTAAATGGGAGTTCTGTTTTCAACCAGAGTAGAATAGGTCAAAACCAGTCGTTTCGAAAAAAAGTTACACCTTCGAGACCACCGCCTCAACCATGTCCTTCAATGGCTGCTTCTGCCTCTGCTCCTCATCCAAACGTACATTTTCTTTTTAATATACATGTATGGCCCTATCCTCTAAACCTAATAATTTAATATAGTTAGAGAGGGTAAATGACATACTTCAAACTTCCATCCAATTTAAAAGTTATGAATTACCAATCCATTACAAAACGCATTTCCAAAAACGGATGAAGTTAGGTTTAAAACATACTACAACCAAGTATCCAATGACTAAACACAGCGGAAACGTTAACAATTTGCGCATGAGTATGTTTTGTTACGGCCATATTACAAAACTTGTCCAATAAGATATGTTCAATTTAATTCGGTAGCTTGATACTCCATCCGGGCACCCATCATACCTACAACATGTTATACAAGCAACACACGAGGTTAGTTAGCATAGAACAATCATCAAAATCGATCAACGAACCCATTTGGGACTGTACATCAATGAACGGTCGTTCGGCTAGACCGAACGGTAGTTCACTTGGACACGTGGCCTAGTGAACGGTCGCTCGGTCCTCGCGAATGACCGTTTGGCCTTCATAGTAGCTTCTGATAAGCTCGTGTCAACCTGAACGGTTGTTCAGCTGGCCGAACGGCCGTTCAGACCCTTCTGATCATGTTTTTGCACTTTTTCTCTGTCACACCACGCCTATGGCGGAAACACGTGGCGCGACGGTTCAAAAGTATTAAGCCAAGATTAATGCAAACCACAATAGTAATTAAAGAAACGGGCATTTATTCAATGCTAATAATCATGTCAAATTATCCGTACATAATTATAAATTGTTTTTGAAATTAATAAGGAGGCTCCTCCCTTTATCCCTAAGTCCATGGAATAAAGAGACGAGACCCTTTTATGACATTCCCAACGCCCAACTTGGAGATACCCCCGACCCTGCTCGCCATGCTAACTTCCATCAATCAATTACCTGAAAGATATGTTTGAAAATCGTCAATATATAAATATTGGTGAGTTCACAGGTTTTAATTTAATAAATCTTTATAAAGTGGGAATATCCTTGTTATGACATTTATAGGAGTTGCAAAGTCCTACAATTTACTTGAGCCTATAACCAAACCAAGATAATTAATAATGCCCCCGCCCCAAGTCGTTACTCGGTATTCCTACGACTTCATTTCAGAATAAGTGCACCCCAGGCATACGCCGATGCATTATCGACGCTATCGATTAGGGGTGGGCCTTGTCAGGCACCAATAGTACTATCCAAATATTCCTTTGGTTTCTCATTCCTGAATTAATGATTATAGTGGGGAGGTCTCAACCCCGAGTGGCGATCTTTACTCAAGTATCCAACCCGTCATACAATCCCAACATATCTTTCCCCCGTAAAAACGTTAAATAGTTTAGAAATGGGGCCGTGAGACTCACCTGTAACTGTGCTCGGCTCAAAGAAAATAGTAAAGTTTGTGATCTCGTACCTACAAAGGTTCTAGGCGTATAAGTCACTTACACCTATGGTGTATGTGCCTTGGCAAGTTGTACACCCAACTTCCCGACCACGTCTTTATCCCAATTCCCGTTTAATAGTTTCGTATCCTAGGTTCAATGGCGATGGATTACCCTTTCCTTACAAGTCATATATTATTCTTATTAATATTCTTTATGACTTGTACAACATTATACTCGACACGACTCTACCCAACGTATAATTATTTCCCCATTTAAATAATTATACTTAGGGTCGTTTCGCTCGATATGAAGTGTTTTCTTATTATCCGACCCGCCTTACTTTGCCACATATTTATTTTCCCATTTAAATAAATATGCTAAGTCTTTGTCGTTTGGTAACATAATCTTAACGCCCGACTAGACTTACCACACCGTACATTTATTTTCCCATTTAAATAAATGTACTAGGATCTTGTCGGTACTCGCGCGTTCGTAGATATATTTCACCTACTCATCTCGGTTTTCCTTCTCGCATATCTATTTTCCCATTTAAATAGATATACTAGAATTTCGTCGAAAACGAGTATATGTACATATACCATCGCGTGGATACTACTCGTTAAGTTCATGTGTCGTTTAGTGTTTTTAATTTGTTACGTTATGTTTCTCCTTTTCCACGAATATTCTTTCTACACTTAGGAAAGTGTTACGCACGTTTCACCCTTGTCATATATATTTTATTTCCTTAAAATATATATGTATATTTTTATCTCGACGTAATGGTCTTTTCCTCATATGTCCGTTTACGTTGGTTCGTGTAACTAAGTTTGTTAGTTAGCGTTTTTCATATTTATTTCCGTTGCGCGTTCTTATGGAAGTATTGTTCCTACTTCGAATTTCGAACGTTTACTTCTTGGAAAAATATACTTTGTACGTCTTAGCCCGACTTGTCCAACTTGTTACTCAAAAATGTTTCCGATACTTTTACATTCCCATTTATATAAAAGTATCCCATTTTTGTACAAGTCTTCCCAAGTCTTTATTTTATAACATCTTACTTTATAAAATACTTGCGTTACTCCATTTATTTTTATAAAACGTCCACTTTATAAAAATATACTTTTTACATAAAATGCTCAAGTAAGCTACTAATATTTACCAAATCAACCTTGTAAAATTATTACTTACACTTTTTGACACCAATCTTTCCATCATTGTGTTTTTGGACTAATAGTTTCTAAAATATTTATTTTAGTCCCTCAACTTCCAAAGTTTCCATATTAGTCCTTTAACTTATACTTGTAGCATTTTTCACTCAATCTTTCAAAGTTAATATTTTTCTTCCACTTTAGTGGACTTTGAAGAACCATTTTCATCATGTTTAGTTGTTTTTACTTCTTTTCACTTATAATGGTCTTCTAATGCATCCTAGATGTCATTAGCATGCTTATTCCATATTTTTATCCAAAACATCCAATTTTCACTCATCCAAGTGAGTGGACTTTGAAGATGAAACTTTTTCATCTATGGCTTTCTCACTCATTTTAATATTTTCATGACATTATTCTATCATCCTATGATGATTAAAATCATCTTTATCTCATTCAAGTCTTTCTCATTTAATATGCCCAAATCATCATCTTCTCAAGTGTATGTGTATTTTATCATTATTTCTTCCAACATTTTAATCATAAATCCAAGACTCATCAATATTATTATTATTCTTCCACTTTTATTCTAATAAAACCCATTACTTTTATAAAACTCATCTTTATTACCCAACAATGTACAACTTGCTTTCATAGCACAAAAATATGAACATTCAAGTAATAAAACAATGCAAGACTTACTACTAGCTCAAGGCTAGGGAAGACAAAATCTTGGATTTGGGTGAGGTTTAATGTGTTCTTCCAAGTGGGTTATGCTCCAAGCTCTTGAACACACAAAAGGGGTTTTGAACAATGATGAACTAGAGATGATTTGGAGTTATAAAAATTGAAAGAGAGATGTTGGTGGGGTGGTGCAATGTTACGGCCAAGAGGGGAAGAGGAAGAAGAAATTTTTGTGTTTGATTCAAGTGTGCTTCACAAGAGTGTTTATAATATCCCTTCAATATCTTCAAAGATTATATGATATCTTTTGTTGGATTATGGAAGATTTTAGTAAGATTATGAAAATCTTGAGGGATATGGAGAGGGTGTTTGGGGCCGAAAATTAGAGAGAGAGAGTGGAAAAGTTTTGTTAATTTTTACCCAATACACACTCATGCAAATAATTATTATGATTACAAGCCATCCTATTGGGTTAATTAGATAGAAAAAGATATTAATCATTTGGAGTGGGTCCCTAGGCCGGCCCCTTGGGTGCCTTGGGTGGGGTCCACCTTGCTAAATATCATTCCATAATATGTTTAAGTTAATTCCTTTCGGGTACCGCCCGGGTATTTCTTGAATTTTAACCGCGGTTTACCTTAATATTAAAATACCGTTAATATTTATTAATTTTGCCCAGTTAAATTACTGATAATTTATTTCGGCTTTTGCCGGGTGAATTTACGTGTTACGCGCGTATCGGGTGCGGTACGCGCACTTTATTCGTTACCGGGAGATTTGTGCAATAAGCTTTCACGTATGGCTTTGGGTTTCCAAAACTCATAATATTTTGTGAAAATATTATTTATTTTATATTCCGGGTGTCCGGAGTTCGTTTCGCTTATTTAAGTTTTACCGGGTAATCGCCAGTGTTCATACCGGATAGTTTTGCCTGCGCATGATCCTATCATGCTTTGCTATTAAACTTATGCATTCCCATGCATTATTTGGGAATTCCTATCTTTCTAAGGCCTCAATTAAATATTCAGCACATAATTACGGTTAATTACGTTAATCGCGTTTAATTAATTAGTACGGAATTACCTTAATTTTGCCGGTTGTTACATTCTACCCCCGTTAAGAGAATTTCGTCCCGGAATTCACTTCGAGCTCTCCGGTATAGGGGTCCTCTCGAATAGGGCGGGATACTTTTGCTTCATCCGGTCCAGCCTTTCCCACGTGAACTCCGGTCCACGCTTGGCATTCCAACGCACTTTGACCAATCTGATCTTACTGCGTCTTAGCTTTTGGACCTTCCAATCGGTTACTTCGATTGGCTCTTCGACGAAGTGTAACTTGTCGTCAATGTGGATTTCGTCTGCGGGGATGATGAGGGTTTCGTCGGATAAGCACTTCTTCAAGTTCGACACGTGGAACGTGTCATGTACACCGTTAAGTTCTTGTGGTAACTTGAGCTTGTACGCCACGGGGCCTACTCTGGACAGGATTTCGAATGGTCCAACATATCGTGGGTTCAGTTTTCCGCGCTTCCCAAAGCGCGCGACACCTTTCCAAGGTGACACCTTTAGTAGGACCCTGTCTCCGACTTGAAATTCCAAGGGCTTCCTCCTCATGTCTGCGTAGCTTTTCTGTCGGTCACGTGCCGCTTTGAGACGTTCTCTAATCAGAAAGACCTTATCCGTCGTTTCTTGAACAATTTCGGGCCCGGTGAGTTGCTTTTCGCCAACTTCGGCCCAACATAGAGGCGATCTACACTTGCGTCCATATAGAGCTTCAAAAGGTGCAGCTTGAATGCTCGTGTGGTAGCTGTTGTTATACGAAAACTCTACCAGTGGCAAGTGTGTATCCCAACTTCCGCTGAAATCGATTGCGCATGCCCGTAGCATATCTTCCAAGGTCTGGATGGTTCGTTCACTCTGACCATCGGTTTGTGGATGATATGCGGTACTCATGTCAAGGCGAGTACCGAGGGCTTCATTCAAACTTTCCCAAAATCTTGAGGTGAAACGACTATCTCGATCGGAGATGATGGAAATAGGTACACCGTGCTTTGACACAACTTCCTTAATATACAAACGGGTCAGTTTCTCCAACTTATCCGTTTCGCGAATGGGGAGGAAGTGTGCAGATTTTGTCAATCGATCAACGATTACCCAGATCATATCATGGCCGCTTGTTGTCCTGGGTAACTTGGTAATGAAATCCATAGTGATCCTTTCCCATTTCCATTCCGGTATTTCCGGTTGCTGGAGCAAACCGGATGGTCTCTGATGCTCGGCCTTGACCTTCGCGCAAGTCAAACATCGCGCAACATACGCCGCTATATCCCTTTTGAAATTTGGCCACCAGTAAAATTCCTTTAGATCATGGAACATCTTGTCTGCTCCAGGGTGAACCGAATATCGCGAGCTGTGGGCTTCGGCCAATACTAGTTCGCGCAATCCACCGTACACTGGTACCCAAATTCTATTCATGAAATACCGAGCTTGATCCGCTTTTGACTCCAGTGAATCAACCATCTTCCGCAATCTTTCACCTTTGACATTCTCGGGTTTAAGGGCGTTAGTTTGAGCTCCACGAATCCGGTCAGTCAGGTTCGTGTGGATGGTTAGTCCCAAAGCTCGGACACGCAGTGGCTTAACCCGTTCCTTGCGACTCAAGGCGTCGGCTACGACGTTTGCCTTCCCGGGATGGTACTTTATCTCACAATCGTAATCGTTCAATAATTCGACCCATCGCCGTTGTCGCATGTTCAATTCCTTCTGGTCAAAGATGTGCTGCAAACTTTTATGATCAGTGAAGATCGTACACTTGGTTCCGTACAGATAGTGTCTCCATATCTTGAGTGCGAATACCACGGCTCCTAGTTCCAGATCATGTGTGGTGTAATTCTTCTCGTGAAGTTTTAGCTGTCTGGAAGCATAGGCTATGACCTTCTCTCGCTGCATCAATACACAACCCAATCTCTGATGAGAGGCGTCACAGTAAACCACGAAGTCTTCCGTACCGTCGGGGAGTGATAGTATCGGGGCGCCACATAACTTATCCTTCAGCAACTGAAACGCTGCTTCCTGCCTTTCCGTCCATTCAAACTTCTTATCCTTTTGGGTTAGCATGGTTAAGGACTGTGCTATTTTAGAAAAGTTCTCGATGAACCTTCTGTAGTAACCCGCAAGGCCAAGAAATTGTCGTACTTCAGTAGGCGTCCTAGGGGCGTCCCAATTCTTGATTGCTTCGATCTTGGCGGGATCGACATGTATACCTTTTTCATTCACCACGTGGCCTAAAAAGTGAACCTCTCGAATCCAAAAATCACATTTTGAAAACTTAGCATAGAGTTTCTCCTTGCGTAGTACCTCGAGGATTAATCGAAGATGATCCTCGTGTTCCTCCTTAGTGCGTGAGTAGATCAAGATGTCATCAATGAAGACAATGACAAATTTGTCCAAGTATGGCTTGCACACTCGGTTCATCAAGTCCATGAAAACAGCTGGTGCGTTAGTTAAACCGAATGGCATAACCAGAAACTCATAGTGCCCGTAACGAGTCCTGAATGCTGTTTTTGGTACGTCTTCTTCTTGAATACGCAATTGATGATAACCGGACCTTAGATCGATCTTGGAGTAGAAACTGGATCCTTGAAGTTGATCAAACAAATCGTCGATCCTGGGAAGAGGATAGCGATTTTTAATAGTTAGCTTGTTCAGTTCTCGATAGTCGATGCACATTCGAAAAGTGCCATCCTTCTTCTTCACGAATAAGACGGGAGCTCCCCAGGGTGAGAAGCTTGGTCTTATGAACCCTTTGTCTAACAACTCTTGCAGTTGTCCAGACAGTTCCTGCATCTCAGAAGGAGCTAGGCGATATGGCGATCGCGCTACCGGCGCTGCTCCTGGAACAAGGTCGATGCGAAACTCGACTTGTCGGGGTGGTGGCAATCCCGGCAAATCTTCTGGGAACACATCTGGAAAGTCTCTGGCTATTGGAATGTCTTCTAGCTTCCGCTCGTCGGCCTTCTTGTCTACCACGTGCGCCAAGAATGCGACGAGACCTTTCCTTAGACACTTCCTGGCTTTCATGCTGGTAATAATTCTCAATGGTGTTCCACGCCTTTCCCCTTGGATCGATAGGGTTTCACCGCTTGCGAGGGGAACTTGAATTACTTTGTCATTGCACACGACGACGGCGCGGTGTGCGGATAGCCAATCCATGCCAACGACTATGTCAAAGCTACCCAGTACGACTGGCAGTAGATCAATGTCGAACTCATGACCACAGAGATCCAACTTACAATCCTTCGCTACCTCTCGAGTTTCTATAGTCTTACCGTTAGCTAGTTCGATAGAGTATGGTGTGTCTAGCTTACTAGTCTTTAAACCAAGTAATCTTTTAAATTCGACAGATACGAAGCTAAAATCAGCGCCAGTATCAAACAATACTGAAGCATAATGACCATTTAGAGGGAACGTACCAGTGACCACATTAGGGTCTTGTCGTGCGTCACCGGCACCAATCACGAACGCCCGCCCACGGGCTTGGTTGTTAAGTTTGGGGCAGTCCCTCTTCCAATGATCGAGCGATCCACATGAGAAACAGGGCCTCGCTCCACTGTTCTTTGGCGCTCCTGATCTGCAGTCTTCTGTCTTGTGCCCCGAACGACGGCACTTACCGCAGATCACTTCGTTCCTGCCCTGATAACCTTGCTTCCCATTATTTCCACGTCCAGTGGCCACATACCCTTTTCCTTTCTTCTCTGAACCTGATGATCCATCCTTTTTCCTTTCATCGCGCTTACGCTTCCCAAACCTTGGCCTATTTCCCTGTTCACTTGACCCAACGACTGAACTTGTACCCAGATTCTTACCCTCAACACTGCTGGACTCAGTAAGCTTCAACCCTGATACTTTCCGGATTAGAGTGCCCATTCGGATGGCGTCTTCAGTGAGGCTTAAGGCGAGGTCGATAGCTTCGCGCATGGTTGTAGGTTTGGAAGCAGTGACCATGCCGCGTATCTGTGGTGCCAGTCCGAAGAGGTATCTTTCCACCTTCTTGCTTTCCGGGGTGACCAGGCGAGGCACTAACCGGGAGAGGTCGTGGAATCTGGACGTGTAACCAGCTACGTCCGATCCAACCATGGCGAGGTTCCAGAACTCAGTCTCTAGCTTCTGCACTTCACTTGCCGGGCAGTACTCGGCGATCATTAGTTCTTTCAACTCCAACCATGATAAGGAGTAAGCAGCATCATCTCCCAGTGTCTGCACTTGGTTGTTCCACCAGGTCAGAACTTGGTCCAGAAACAGGTTGGTGGCATACATGACAGCCTGTCGCGGGGTACAGCTGCTAATACGAATCACGGCTTCGGTCTTCTCGAACCACTTGACTAGTCCGACAGAACCTTCGGTGCCGCTGAAGTTCAGTGGTTTGCAGTCCAGGAAAGCTTTAAACGTGCAGCCACGTTCTCGTGAGGCCGTTTCTGCAATAATAAAGCAATATATTATATAAGGTAGGAGTTTCACGAAGACTCCTGCTGTATATACCTGACGTCTTCTTACCAGTAGGGGAGGTTTCGCGTCTGTCGCTCCCGGTTCGGTCTCGCGACCTTTCGGTGCGCGTGGCATTGTGTTCTGCGAGAGCTTGGGCGATACGTCCCGAAACTAGGGTTTCAAGCTCCTCGGGTGTCGTGGGCAGTCTTTCATTTCCACTGTTGCTTCTGGTGGCTGGTGCCATGTTTCTTCAATAATCAATATTAAAGGTTAATTTTCGGCGATCATTCATACAATATCGTCACATATACAATATAAACAACAACACAACATACGAACACAATAATCACCATAACAACATCACACAATCACAATATAAACAGAACAAGTAATAATAATCGTAGACAATCACAATACATATTTTACCATAACAAAATTTTCATTAATTTCAATACCATGAGTACAATGATTTGTTCATAATAACAAAAACCGAGGATACATTCCTCATACATTGCTCTTTTGAAATACACTAGAAATATAATGTCATATACCGGCACAATCCCGCTCGGCTAGGCAAAAATGCAGATGGGTGCTATAACCCATGCTGTGCTATCATACTATTACTACTACTACTACTATGTCCGTGAGTGATCTCCCAAGCGTCCCTGATGTATCGCTACTGTGGCGGCGGCGGCGGCGGGTGCTGGTACTGGTACTGGGGTGCGCACATGCTAATGGTCATACTGATCGCCATAATGCGATCGTACAAGAATTGGCGATGCGCAAAGTGTGCGTCGCCCGTAAGGCCACAATGAGCGTCCATGCTCAGCAGCTCCTCAGCATAATGTGCCAGTGCATCCCTGGCATCAATGATCCTGGCCCACATGAGCTGGGCCTGCTGCTCCATCTGACTCACGGTGCGCTGCACCGTGTCGGTGAGGGTCTGGAAATCTCTCTCCAGTGAGATCACCGTGGACCATGCGGGTCCTGACAGTGGGGCCATCCCGTGGGGCTGCGACGGCCCGGGGATGTCAGTGTACGTCGGCTGGGACGGGCCGACGATATCGGGTATGGGTAGGGGTGTGAAGGGTGGGGCAAAGCCCGGTAATCCGGTGAAGTAATAGGGTGGTACCTGGTACGGGTCTCCCGCACCTAGAGTATATGGTGCAAATGGGGGTATCAAAAATGGGGCTCCTGCATCCATAGTGAATGGTGCAGGTGGTGGTGTAGGGAGCATCTCGGGTAGGGGTGGTAGTGTGGGAAAAGTGGTGATGGGTAGTGTCATGGATATGGGTGAGGGGACTATAAGCTCGGCGAGTGGGACCATGAGAGGCTGGGTGACAGCGACCCACTCTGGAGCGGATATCACAGTGGTAGGGGTGGGAGGGCTAGCAGTGGCGTGAGCTGCCAAACCTGTTCTGTGTAGCTCAGAACTGCGGGCTGAGCTGCCCTCAAGGATGTGCCCAGTAGGAGCTGGCCCATCCTGTGGTACGAGCTCGGGCATGGCGGGTAGGGTGGCTGGGGTAGTGGTAGCATGCCCTATCATCGGAGCGACGTGCTCCTCCTGGCCTGCTGGTGGGATCGGCACAACAATGTGCTCCACCGATGCAGTCGACTCATCGTCAGAGTCATCGGATATCCACCCGTTGTGTCCTCGGCAGACAGGCACGAGTCTCATGCCTGAGGGAACGGGGATAGGTGGGGTAGGTAAGGGCTCACGATCGACAGGTGCGCGTCGGTCGTATGGAGACTCGACAGTCTCCGACTGTGTAGGGATAGGTCTCGAAGGACCTGCACAGCCTACAGGGAAGTCCCTGACGGCTCGGATGGGAAGTGCTGGCAGTGGTGCTGCCTGGAATGGTACTAGAGGCAAGTCAGCCTCGGCCATCGGTAGGTCGGCCACGGCGGCCATGTCGCCTCCAGCGGGGGCCCACGCTGGGTCCTCGCTCGGGTCTGTCTCGTCGGAGCTATCTCCGTCGGCGCCCTCCATGGCGGCATCAACCTCCATCTCGTCATCCTCGGGGTCGAGTATCACCACCTCAATCGGCTCTGCTGGCGGTGCTGGGATGATCTGAAGGCTACTGTCGTAGCTCGGTGCTACGCTCCCTGCGTTTGACATCCTGGCAAAAGAACCGTACTAATATTTAAGTATTATTCGTTAGGTAGTTAAGGCACATATCTAAGGTACTCTTCCTAACCTTCTAACACAAAATAATACGTATACTTACCATGGCTAGCTTGGTCGGAATCTCCATATACCCAAATGGTCGTTGGAAAAATTTATTTTATTGCGTTTCGCATTTATTTTGAAAGGTTTTGAACCAAATCCGGTTATAGTTTAGATTTTTTTAAAATGCTAATTCGCTATAACCTTGGCTCTGATACCACTTTCTGTCACACCACGCCTATGGCGGAAACACGTGGCGCGACGGTTCAAAAGTATTAAGCCAAGATTAATGCAAACCACAATAGTAATTAAAGAAACGGGCATTTATTCAATGCTAATAATCATGTCAAATTATCCGTACATAATTATAAATTGTTTTTGAAATTAATAAGGAGGCTCCTCCCTTTATCCCTAAGTCCATGGAATAAAGAGACGAGACCCTTTTATGACATTCCCAACGCCCAACTTGGAGATACCCCCGACCCTGCTCGCCATGCTAACTTCCATCAATCAATTACCTGAAAGATATGTTTGAAAATCGTCAATATATAAATATTGGTGAGTTCACAGGTTTTAATTTAATAAATCTTTATAAAGTGGGAATATCCTTGTTATGACATTTATAGGAGTTGCAAAGTCCTACAATTTACTTGAGCCTATAACCAAACCAAGACAATTAATAATGCCCCCGCCCCAAGTCGTTACTCGGTATTCCTACGACTTCATTTCAGAATAAGTGCACCCCAGGCATACGCCGATGCATTATCGACGCTATCGATTAGGGGTGGGCCTTGTCAGGCACCAATAGTACTATCCAAATATTCCTTTGGTTTCTCATTCCTGAATTAATGATTATAGTGGGGAGGTCTCAACCCCGAGTGGCGATCTTTACTCAAGTATCCAACCCGTCATACAATCCCAACATATCTTTCCCCCGTAAAAACGTTAAATAGTTTAGAAATGGGGCCGTGAGACTCACCTGTAACTGTGCTCGGCTCAAAGAAAATAGTAAAGTTTGTGATCTCGTACCTACAAAGGTTCTAGGCGTATAAGTCACTTACACCTATGGTGTATGTGCCTTGGCAAGTTGTACACCCAACTTCCCGACCACGTCTTTATCCCAATTCCCGTTTAATAGTTTCGTATCCTAGGTTCAATGGCGATGGATTACCCTTTCCTTACAAGTCATATATTATTCTTATTAATATTCTTTATGACTTGTACAACATTATACTCGACACGACTCTACCCAACGTATAATTATTTCCCCATTTAAATAATTATACTTAGGGTCGTTTCGCTCGATATGAAGTGTTTTCTTATTATCCGACCCGCCTTACTTTGCCACATATTTATTTTCCCATTTAAATAAATATGCTAAGTCTTTGTCGTTTGGTAACATAATCTTAACGCCCGACTAGACTTACCACACCGTACATTTATTTTCCCATTTAAATAAATGTACTAGGATCTTGTCGGTACTCGCGCGTTCGTAGATATATTTCACCTACTCGTCTCGGTTTTCCTTCTCGCATATCTATTTTCCCATTTAAATAGATATACTAGAATTTCGTCGAAAACGAGTATATGTACATATACCATCGCGTGGATACTACTCGTTAAGTTCATGTGTCGTTTAGTGTTTTTAATTTGTTACGTTATGTTTCTCCTTTTCCACGAATATTCTTTCTACACTTAGGAAAGTGTTACGCACGTTTCACCCTTGTCATATATATTTTATTTCCTTAAAATATATATGTATATTTTTATCTCGACGTAATGGTCTTTTCCTCATATGTCCGTTTACGTTGGTTCGTGTAACTAAGTTTGTTAGTTAGCGTTTTTCATATTTATTTCCGTTGCGCGTTCTTATGGAAGTATTGTTCCTACTTCGAATTTCGAACGTTTACTTCTTGGAAAAATATACTTTGTACGTCTTAGCCCGACTTGTCCAACTTGTTACTCAAAAATGTTTCCGATACTTTTACATTCCCATTTATATAAAAGTATCCCATTTTTGTACAAGTCTTCCCAAGTCTTTATTTTATAACATCTTACTTTATAAAATACTTGCGTTACTCCATTTATTTTTATAAAACGTCCACTTTATAACAATATACTTTTTACATAAAATGCTCAAGTAAGCTACTAATATTTACCAAATCAACCTTGTAAAATTATTACTTACACTTTTTGACACCAATCTTTCCATCATTGTGTTTTTGGACTAATAGTTTCTAAAATATTTATTTTAGTCCCTCAACTTCCAAAGTTGCCATATTAGTCCTTTAACTTATACTTGTAGCATTTTTCACTCAATCTTTCAAAGTTAATATTTTTCTTCCACTTTAGTGGACTTTGAAGAACCATTTTCATCATGTTTAGTTGTTTTTACTTCTTTTCACTTATAATGGTCTTCTAATGCATCCTAGATGTCATTAGCATGCTTATTCCATATTTTTATCCAAAACATCCAATTTTCACTCATCCAAGTGAGTGGACTTTGAAGATGAAACTTTTTCATCTATGGCTTTCTCACTCATTTTAATATTTTCATGACATTATTCTATCATCCTATGATGATTAAAATCATCTTTATCTCATTCAAGTCTTTCTCATTTAATATGCCCAAATCATCATCTTCTCAAGTGTATGTGTATTTTATCATTATTTCTTCCAACATTTTAATCATAAATCCAAGACTCATCAATATTATTATTATTCTTCCACTTTTATTCTAATAAAACCCATTACTTTTATAAAACTCATCTTTATTACCCAACAATGTACAACTTGCTTTCATAGCACAAAAATATGAACATTCAAGTAATAAAACAATGCAAGACTTACTACTAGCTCAAGACTAGGGAAGACAAAATCTTGGATTTGGGTGAGGTTTAATGTGTTCTTCCAAGTGGGTTATGCTCCAAGCTCTTGAAAACACAAAAGGGGTTTTGAACAATGATGAACTAGAGATGATTTGGAGTTATAAAAATTGAAAGAGAGATGTTGGTGGGGTGGTGCAATGTTACGGCCAAGAGGGGAAGAGGAAGAAGAAATTTTTGTGTTTGATTCAAGTGTGCTTCACAAGAGTGTTTATAATATCCCTTCAATATCTTCAAAGATTATATGATATCTTTTGTTGGATTATGGAAGATTTTAGTAAGATTATGAAAATCTTGAGGGATATGGAGAGGGTGTTTGGGGCCGAAAATTAGAGAGAGAGAGTGGAAAAGTTTTGTTAATTTTTACCCAATACACACTCATGCAAATAATTATTATGATTACAAGCCATCCTATTGGGTTAATTAGATAGAAAAAGATATTAATCATTTGGAGTGGGTCCCTAGGCCGGCCCCTTGGGTGCCTTGGGTGGGGTCCACCTTGCTAAATATCATTCCATAATATGTTTAAGTTAATTCCTTTCGGGTACCGCCCGGGTATTTCTTGAATTTTAACCGCGGTTTACCTTAATATTAAAATACCGTTAATATTTATTAATTTTGCCCAGTTAAATTACTGATAATTTATTTCAGCTTTTGCCGGGTGAATTTACGTGTTACGCGCGTATCGGGTGCGGTACGCGCACTTTATTCGTTACCGGGAGATTTGTGCAATAAGCTTTCACGTATGGCTTTGGGTTTCCAAAAATCATAATATTTTGTGAAAATATTATTTATTTTATATTCCGGGTGTCCGGAGTTCGTTTCGCTTATTTAAGTTTTACCGGGTAATCGCCAGTGTTCATACCGGATAGTTTTGCCTGCGCATGATCCTATCATGCTTTGCTATTAAACTTATGCATTCCCATGCATTATTTGGGAATTCCTATCTTTCTAAGGCCTCAATTAAATATTCAGCACATAATTACGGTTAATTACGTTAATCGCTTTCAATTAATTAGTACGGAATTACCTTAATTTTGCCGGTTGTTACATTCTCAACCCAACACTTGGTTGTGGTCGAGGTTTCAATACCTTGGTCTATACAACCCGCTCAGGATTGCTTTTACCTCGGCTTATTGGCGTATGGGGATGCCTTGGGCTCTACAATCCGCACAAGATTGCTTATACCTCGGTCCTATTCCCATTTAACACCTTTCTAGTTTCGATTTCCCATTTGACCCGTTTTAGTCCTTAATGGTTTGTATTCCATCAAGGTCGCTTAAACTCATGCATAATCGTATGGGTTGCGACCATGTTCACATTTCTAGTTACACCATCGTCCGTATAGCTCATTTAAACTACATAGACTTTGGTGATCCGTGTTTTATCTAATCTACTTTCATCACATGATACTTCTTCTCATTTTCTCACAATGGCATTACATCAAGACATGTACAATGGTTATTTATGAAATGAATACAACCATACACGTACCTTATAGCTTTCGTGTCAGATTCACCCTTCACTTCCAAGGTTCCACTTGAGCCGCCTAGACAATTACCCAAGCGTTTATCAATATACTTAGTGTTTGATCATTTAAGTTTAACATATCCTACTAATGATTCAATCACTTTCGAGGATATCCACACAAGCAATTTCGTTTAAGCATTTAATCAAACACATAACATACACGATTTTAACCCATTGGTTCAATCAAATAGGTCAACTAGTTCATCAATTCTTCCACCCATAATTTCCATACCATGGTGTTACCCCTAATTTGATAACAACTAACAATTCACAACTCAACATAATCAAGCAATTTACATAAGATTTCTAGAGATTGTTTCACCCTAGAAGGAACCAACCTAGACTACCCCAAAATTCCATGTTCTAGGGTTTGATAACTCATATCATGTAGAAATTAACACGTTTCAAGGTACCCTTTCATATAGGATTCCTTCCAATTCTATTAATTTGTTCAAATTAAGAATCCTAGAATTTCACCCAACATCATATGGACTATAATACAACAATTTAGATAAAACGAGTGATACCTAGACCTTTATCGGAGTTTGCTGAGTCGATTAAGCCCTAATGCAGGTGGATTATCTTCCGATTTAGCAAGATTCAAGCTTGATTTGGAGTAGGAGCCTTAGTGTGTGTTTGTGTGTATGTTTGAGGTGTGTTGGTCGACATATCAGATGGATATGTCGACTTCCACCTTGTTCCATCTAAGGCCCCTCCACAACTTTCACAATATGACCATTTTAGTCCCTCAAGTTATGATTTTTCGATTATGTATTACAATGTTTAGTTTTAAATGAACTTACCGGGTTCCATTTGATTTTTAACGTAGGTTTCAATGTGCACAAAACTTTATATTAAAGAAATAAAATTCTTGGGGTGTTACAATATATTTTCATTATTATTCACATGATTAAAATTGTTGATTTCTCATATTGTAGTACATTAATTTCTATGCTACATTATAACACATATTTCATTACTTTATATTAGATTTTTATTTATCCATAGAAGCTCCTGGGATATGACCTAATTAAATATATGTTAAAGACACAACGGAAAAATAAATATCATATTTGAAGGAAAATGGAACTTAACGTATCTAGACACATATAAAGTGTGACTCAAGTAGACTTGGGTTTCGAAACCTTTCAGCATAACGTACTTTGATGTCTTATTCCAAACATAAGGTGTGACCTGTGGCCTTGTTAATTTGTTGTCGACAAGGTAGGTATAATTAGTCATATCAAATAATGTATGAAAATCCAAATACCCAAATATTTTTGGCCACGGGATATCGTCCTATTAGAAGACACAAATGAACCATTCATGTGCCAACTTTAGGAAAGGTACTCTCCCTCTCTCATCCCAAATTGACCAAGTAGTTGAAATTTGTTTATTTAATCAATAAAAGCGAGGATTCGAAGAAGTCAAGTTGAAAAAAATATTGCATGAAAATGGTGATGGTGAGAAGCGTATCTTTCATACTTCGTCTTCTTTTATTTTAGTAAAAATCCACTTACTCTCCCCCACCTCTCACCTTTGCCTAACGGTTGCCATCCACCATCAATCACCGCCATAAACTTAGAAGTTTTCTACAATTTGATTCTATGCGACCTAATGGAAATCAAAGTATTGCGCATTGCACCATGATCAAAACTTGTTAAATTAACATTGTTATGAAATATTCCAATTAGTTCATGGAAGAATGTTGTAAGAAAAAAACTTTTACATGGTTGCATATTGCATAATATGTTATGATTTTCTTAGAGTCTTCCTTATACCTTTTGAAACAATTAAAATAAAGAATAGCAAATCATGTGTTAATAAAAATATTGCACATCAAAAGTTACATGACATATTTGAATGAGAGGATGCATATACTTCTAACTATCAAGCATCATTATTTGAAAACTTATTATGTACTAATTTATTATCCATAAGCGTAGTATCAGTGTATCACTTTATATAATTGATTATTGATGTAGATGGGAGAAACTTCACTTTTTAAGAAGCAATATCCACATATTACATACATATTGATATAGGTATCAAAAAAGGGCACAAGCTCACAAGTTACTTTAAAAATGTGACGAGTCTCATGATAGTGTTTAAGATATGGTCCTCATGGACACGTGTTAACCTATGTATTGAATTTTGTGTGTTAGTGATGCATAACTAACTATTTATCATATGAAATTAATAGTCTCGACATGTCTTCGTCCAACTACTTTGATACTTAGACGTTAACTTTTCTTGCTTATTGAGCTATTGGTGAGCTATAAATTATGTTTTATGTTGCATGTAATCTCTGAAATGTATATGGGAAAGATTTTCATCTTTAACAATTTATTAATTATTATTCAAAAATCATTAAAAATGATATTGATCTTATGTCAAATGTAGTCTTACATCTAAGATCTAATCAAACCGTCAATGTAAATACTAAATAGGTAATAAGGTTTAGTCTCATCCAAAAATAGACCAAACCACAATGCTTGGGACCACCTTGCATATTCAATCATTTTACCTCTAATGTGTATGTGTGTATTTGTATTTAATAGTGTGACGTGCTTTTTTATTTTCACTTATATGAAACACATTTGAATGTAGGGTTCTGATTTATGTACAATATTTGTTTTCACAATTATGGAATATGATAATATAGCTTGCCAAGTGTATGAAGAATTACCTAAAACGGCATAACATTTACTCATCTCATTTGTGGTTGCTAACACGGTGTGGTCAATTAGCGGTAATGGTGAAAAATCCCTTAAGGTATATGCCTTATCACATCGAGACTTGCTAGATTATCATAAGAGATACCAGGGATGATAATAAAAAAGCAAGATGTTATTCTCACCACTTGTTGGAGCATAGATCAAGAATGGATAGTCTTGAGCATTGCTGTAAAAATCGAGATCAATCGATGATCAGTCTATTAATCCGTAGTCGGTCTAGTCGGACCTAATTGGCCCTAGTCGGTCGGCCAAAAATGGATGAATCCAAGCAGATTTCGGCGAAAATCTGTAATATCGGCCAACTTCGGTTAAATTCTGGCCAAAACCTGTAAATTCGGCATGTTTCCAACAAAACCACGTAGATTCTGGTGATTAATCATATATACTTTAAAAATTTTGGCGATGAGGAGTTAAAACCTGTCTATTGAAAATATTTACCTATAAAAATTTGTGTATATATAAAAAAGCTGAAAATTACATATAAAAATCTCAATCCACTTAATCTAGAGTAATCGTTAATCCTCACTTCACCGGCCGACTATCGCCTACTACGAGCCGAGCCGAGCCGAGCCGGGCCTGAGCCTGACGGGGCTCGAGCTTGGCTTGTCATACTTTTATGAAGCTCGAGCTCGGCTCGGTTCGAGCCTCATACTTTGAGCTCGAACTTGGCTCGAAAGTACAACCCAAGAGCTCGAGCTCGGCTCGACTCAGCTCAAAATAATTATAGAACAATTGAAAAGGGGCTAAAATCTCGGCTTGAGCTCGCTTTGATAGCATAAACGAGCCAAAGCTCGGTTCGAGCTCGACTTGCCAATGTTAAATAGTGGGTATACTATATATAAAATAATAATAATAAGCCTAAACGGTCTTTGTATGAAAAGCACGAGCTAGATAACTAATAAGTCATATTTCAAGCTCGAGCTCGGGCTCGTTAAGGCTCGGCCCATTCGAGCTTTTTACCGATCCGATCCCGAGTAGCTCTCGAGCCATTGCGCATCATTTACACCCCTAGCGCCTAGCGAGTTATACGACATTGGTCTTAGAGTAGTCATAATGGTGTAATTCATCTCTTAATTATACACTAGGTTATGTACCCGTGTGATACACGGGTTGAACAATTTAAATTATATATATTATATACAAAATAAAAAATATAACTAAGAAAAATTAGATTACATGTTATATTTAAATTAATAAAATTGCCTTTACAATAGTTTCTACTATTCGTGGGATATACTGGGTATGATTGATTGCCTTTACAACTGAAAAATATTAAATATTTATCAGCCTCTAAATAATTTCATGTAAAAGACATTCATATTCACATAAAACTATTTCCAAACATTTCAACATATATCTTTCATATTGTGGTTGTTACCTTGTAGACTGCAGATACAAAAAAAAAATCAAAAGTAATAAGAAAAATTTGTTTAGGCTAAGATGTAAAAAATGAAATGAATTTAAAAATATCTCCTGATCCGTTAAACCATCCCAATTGAGTATCGTTAATTTGGAATTTGACATCGAGTTTCTTGCAAGGTCCTTAAACACAATGCCATTTATTGGTTCAATATAATTGTAATTGTAAAAAAAAAAAAGATTTTGTGAATTAATAGCGTGAAAATAAAGCTAAAATGAATTACTAATTAAAACACTGTTGCCACTTACTTAGATATTGCATTTCTCTGTTGAAGTAACTTGAAACAACAAAGTCCATGAAAATTTCAAACAATGATTTTTCATATATAAAATGTATTTTATATATCAAGCTATTATAATACGAAAATAGCCAAACATATTTAGTTTTAACTAATCAAATATTTAATTAATATGGATTGATTTGTTTTATTTTGTTTGTTCAGAACAGTATAAGAAATATAGTTTTAAACTTAGAGTGAAAGACCAAATATTAAAAAATTGGTTAATTAAAGTTCACGATTTAAATTTAAATTTAATAACATATAAATACGCTATCTTAAAATAGGAATATTTTATAATAATATTTACTTATATTATCTAATAAACATTTTCAAATCATGTCTAGTAATTTATTTCTAATTTTGTATTAAAATATAATCATATTAACTGATTTACAAAAAACATAGTATATGTGTGTGTGTGTGTGTATATAACTGAATTTTGATAATTAAATTAATATATATAGTTGTAACTAATAAAGACTAAAAAAATATTAATATTAAAAAAAGAATCAAATTAAAATAAATGTATTATTTTAAATAAGAAAATGAGAGGCTTTATGACGGAGTTCTTAGTATTTCATGTGTTGTCTTTTATTAGTATAGATAACAATAAATTAATGTTGATTGGTTTACTTTATTTATTTGTTTAGAACAATACGAAAGTCTAGCAAAAAAACTTAACCAATTACATTGTGTATTAATTTGCTTATTTGACTTTTGAACTCTTTTAAACATCTAGAATTAGTATGTACTTGCTGAGCATATTTAACATCTAAAACAATGACCAAAATAATAAAAAAAAACTTAATAATCATTTGTCAAACATCATAACAAACATAGTTTTAAACTTAGAATAAAATTTCAAAATTTTATAAATGGGTTTATTTAAGGTACATGATTTAAAGTTAAAGTTAATAACATATATATATATATATATATATATATATATATATATATATATATATATATATATATAGGGGAAAGTTAATTTAAGAACACCTATATTTCGTGCGAACCGTGAGAACGCCATCTAAAACCATTCAAATCAAAATTTTCTTTTTACACTTATCTTTATTACTAAAATACAATCCCAAAAACACAATTTACGCGTAAAAATTTAAACGTATACGGAAATAAATTGTTTTTACACATGTGTAAATTTACTGTTTGTACATGTGTAAACTGTTTCATTTACACATGTGTAAAAAGTTAAATTGAAAGTGTTTTTGAAAGAAAAGATGAATTATTTGGAAAGAAAATTTGTGTTTTAATGTTGTATTTTGATTATAATTAGGTTTGTAATGAAAAAAAATGATTTTGATTGGTTTTCTCATTTGTTCTCACGGTTCTCGCGATATTTAGCGTTCTCAAGATAACCCTTCCCTATATATATATATATATATATATATATATATATATATATATATATGTTATATAAAAAAGAATCACTAATGTTTAAATAATTTATAATTCGGTTAGTTAATAGATCTTTTTACCTTTAAAAAAAGTTAATAGATCTTTTTAAAGTATGTCTAATAATTTATTTCTAATTTTGTATTAAAACATAATTATATTAAATGCGAAAACATAATATAAATATGTATAATAGAATTTTAGGATTTATATTAATAACAAAAATCATTAAATCTGTTTTTAATGATTTATGTTACAACTATGATTATTAATGTATTTATATTATGATTTTGCAAATCAATTAATATAATTATATTTGAATTTATTATAATAAATAGTAAAATTAGAGAATTCATGAGGGAGTGTCATGTGTCCCTTATGTATTTTCTTTTATTAGATAGTGTAGATGTAGATATGTCTTAAGTAGTCCTAATAGTTTAATTCTTCTCTTAATTATACATATGTTTATATTTGGGTCTCTAGTATGTAGATATCTCCATGCTAGACATGTTACTTTTATTTTTTGAATGAAATTCTTTCGATGACTTAAAAAAATGGAACGTGCTTCGGTGCTTGTAAAGAGTGGCTATATTATATTGATGAATGGTATTTTTTGTATTTTTGCATAATTTGATAACCAAACCGCTCAAACCCCATACTCTAAACCACGAGCCTATGATTTCCTTCCATCAATGCAAAACGTGAAGAGGCTCACAACATCGACATGTTTCATTAATTTAGTGGGAAAAACGAAGTCTCAAGTAAACTAGGGACCAAATTGCAAAAAAGGTGATCATTGAGTTAGCTTGTTATTGAAGCCAATTAGCCAATTCATCGTGAAATGAGATTCTCCCACCCCCTCTTAACTTTCTTTTTCTCACTTTAACCACCAAATAACAGTCTTTTCTTAAAAATGTCAGGGCAATTTTTAAAAGTAAAAGAAATTAATCAACCAAAAATTATTCAAATATGTTACGGCAAACCTTTATGGTTTATCCATCGATGCAAATTTTCTTGTTTTACATTTCAAGCTATGTTGAAGCATAGGGTGCTTATGATCTAATTTTAATGAAAACGATACCGGCTAAGGTCGTTTTGGTTGGTTTAACGGTTTGACAAGTTACTTGCTTAAAAACATAATTTTGTGGTAATTTTTATGAATATAACACACATACATACGGGTTTCAAGTTCCAAGCAGTAAACCGAACCATAAAACTGTTAAATTGTCAAAACCAAGCCGTAAACATTTTAAACCTGTAAACTTGTTTTGATTTAGACAATATAGTACTTCAACATGTTATTGTTGTTTATAAACAACCCGTGTTGACTGTCTCATATAATATACCTTTTTTTTTTTATGAGATGTGTTCACGACTACTTCACATCCCATCTAAATTTTAAGATTCTTACATCGAAGATTAAAAAAAAATATATGATTGGTTAGAAGTTACAACCCAAACGACACAAAATTGACTAAAATAATTCAAAATTAAAATATAAAATCTTTAGTGTCAAGTTAATGGAAATATTAAAATTTCTCGTCTTCTTGACCCTTTCCTATTAACTATTTAATACATAAAATAATTTTTAAAAAAAAACAAGAAAAACAAAAACAAGTCTTCAGAGTTCAGACTTTCAAGATTGAGTGAAACATATTAAAGAGCAAGATCAATCAATCAATCAATAACAATGTACAAGTTCTACAGCACGAAGTACAAATCATCGCAGCCATATCAGCCTTGAAAAAATGATTTATATTCAACAAAAATTCACAACAAATTAAGATAAAAAAAATATAAAAATTAATCAGCTTTTGGTTGCATAAACTAACAATGAGAAACCTTTCTTCTGACCATCATCATCACCACTCTTCACAATCTTCTCTTCCAACCATAACCTGCTATCCAACCCACTCCTCGTCCTAAACATAAAAACCGCCTGACCCGACCCGGACCCGGTTCCAGAATCCGAACAAAAAAACCAGTCATGAACATCCCACATCAAATCAACCAACAACCCATCCAAAAAAATCGTCTGATTCCCTCTAAAATTCCACTGCAACCTCTTGACCCGAATCACGACCCGTTTATCAATACTCACCTGTAGAACCGGGTACTTCAACCCCTCGTTTTCTCCACTACACCGAATAATAATATCATGCCAGTTTCCAGTATCACAAAACTTCGCCTTTGTGTTATACAAAGTGTTACCGGAATAATATTCTTTCCGTGACACCAAACAGAATTTCCCTATCGGGTTATTATTTTTAAGCTTCTTAACAATGGGTTCCTCCGTCATGTCTCCGATCAACAACCCAAGTTCAGAATCGATCATGATCACAACGTAATACCCTTCAACCGGCTCAGCTCCGTCTCCGTACTGAGCCGATGAAAGATCGTAATAAATATCGAGTTTTGAGGTATTAATATGGAGAGATTTGTTGCCTTTTTTCTTACGGAAGAGGCCGGAAAGAGTGTTGAGACGGAAAAGAGGAGATGGGCTGTTGCTGGAGGTGATGATGAGGGATTGGGTGGTGGGGTTACGGTGCCATGTGACGGTGATGTGGTGGTTGGTGGTGGTGGAGAGGGTGGTTTTGTAGAGACATGTGACGGTGGTTTGTGTTGATGGGGTAAGGTTAGGGGATATTATGCAGGAAGAAGAAGGGTTGTAAGATGAACATGATGATGATGAGTTAGAGACTTGAATGGAGTATTGGTTATAACATGAGATTAAATCCATCATGTTTTGTGTTTAAGGTTGTAGAGTGGTGGTGTTTTTATGATATAGAGTAGGGAGGAGGATGAAGGGGGAGGATGAATATGATTCTGTCTGTCATACTCGGTTTGGAACACCTTTTTGTTAATGAGGATTGTGCAATTAACAACTAGAAGAAATGTGAAATGTCCTTTTCTGGATGAATTGGTTTTTTCAATTTTTGGGTTATCTGAGATTCTCTTAATATAATGCAACTCGGATTTTTTATTTGGATTGTATTTTTTTTATTTGGATTAAAAGAATTCAAATTCGAAGTTGACTGTCTGGAGAATCAAGACGTTTTGTGCCATTTGCTTTTGATACATTTGGAGGTCTAGCTCCTGAAGCAATCCAGTTCTTTAAGTTGAAACCCCTTTCTTCTCAAGTTCGAATCCATCCCCAAACGTCGGTCCCTTTCAAACCTGCTATGTATATTTTTTTTCGATGGACGACGAGACTCGAACCGAGTACCTTTCAGGCAGTAACCCCATAGAGGAAAGCCTTCCCACCTCCGACGTAACCACTGGGCTACATCATCATTGGCAATAAAACTTTACTACTATCAAGCATAAGACAACAAATCAATGGCTTCCCTGTGGATTTACATGTCTTATCCAATCCGTTAAAAATATGTATCTTAGGTTTAACGAATTAATAATTTAAACAGCTTTTTATGTATGAAGATCAAAGTCATGGCAATAAACATAACAATTAACAAAATAATAGTATTAGAATGAGTGAAATTACATACCGATCAAAGTTGAACAATTTTAATTGTTAAATGAGTTTTGTATTTAAAAAATACACACATATATAACATGTATATAGAAATTTACAATATATTAATAAACCAACTTAAATGAATAGTGATCAAAATGAATAGTAGTTTTAATAATATTTTATTTAATTAACTATATTATTATTTTACTATATATTATTTTATTCAATTAACTATATTATTATTTTATTTATATTATTTTATTCAAAAACTTTATTATATTATATACTATTAATATAAATAACATAATATTATCTAATTTCGTTACAAATTTCATGTGTTACCTTATGTGTAGATTTCTTTATTTTTTTTTAACGTTTACAACCAAAATGGAATCTCGGTTGTATAATTCATTGATTGATCAACACCTCATCTAAATCTCGATTGCAAAACGCGCAACGCGCGTGATTTTATACAACTAGTTTTGTAAAAAATATACCCTTTAAAATTATGGGCCCTAACCCAGTGGCCTCTTCGGCCACCATGAAGGTCGACCATACAACAAATCAAACTCAACCAATCAAAAGCAAAAACAAATGCTCCCAACACATGACAAACCTATTTGAAAACACCAATTTGTAATAAAGAGCGAAAACCTAAACCACATACCTTCAAACATGAGTAACACAATTTAGACTATGTGTTTGTGGAATAAGTGAATAACACAACCCAATAACTAGTAAAAAAGTGTTACCACTCAGAGACGCGTAGGGGCAACAACTAAATCACCCAATAACTAGGTGTATCGAATTAACTAAACATTAAATAAAATTAAAAAAATAAATAAGTAAGATTTAATTGGATAGAATAGGCGTATCGAGCTTCTTTCCACGTGAACCGGCTAATGCCCAATGGCACCTCTCAGGCCTCAAGGTGCCCTTGTAGAAAAAAAATTTCCTTTCACTGATTTTAACCAATTATACTTTGCCACATCACTTCACTGATTTACTTCACTGAAACACCTTTTTGTAGGCAGCACTCCACTGATTCTTTAATTTATTTTTTATAATTTCATTAAACCTTTTATTATTATTATTTCACCCGGTTTAAACTTTAAAGGCTAAAATTAATTATCAAAACTATTCCAACCGTCCCACAACCTCACGGTCAGAATTTCGTATGGAAACCGTTCAATCGAATTCAATGGCATTGATACCGTTCCACCAAATCGTTTGAAGTTTTTATATATAAACATAACACACAGTGGGGTTAAAACACACTTTTACCACCGTAGATACAAAGAAACACACACGAAGATGACTCGTTGGACCCCCGAAGAAAAGATTGCATTGGTGATATGCTACCAAGACGCCTCGAACGACCCGACACTTCAATAACGTCGTTCGCAAGTTTTTTTGGCAACGTGTACTGGCCGATTTCAATCACCACGTTGGCATCAATGACCGGACAACCGTCAGCCTGCAGCGGAAGTGGACCGATCTCACCAATAATTGTGATCGGTAGACCAGCATGTACCAGAACACGTTGAGGGAGGAGCCGGGCATTGACCCGGAGTTGGCTATCGAGCTCACGCATGTGGACTGTGCGGCTCGATATGACAACAACTTTGACCGTGTCGAGGCATGGCAACTGTTGCGCCAACCCTATGTTTTTTTATTTCTTTTAATGTATTTTATTTTTAGTTTTTTATGTTTAAAAGTTATGAATTTTTGTTTTTTATGTTTATTTATCTTTAATGTTATTATTATTTACGTAAATTTTAAACAAACGGTTAAAAATAAGATAAAGATATTTATAACACAAAAGGTGAAAATAATAAAAAAAATAAAATAAAACAAACGGTTAAATGCACAAAAAAGGTATATATAAAAGTAAAAAAAAAAAACTGGTACCAGCACGGTAAACAGAACCAGCAAAACGGTTCACGGGACCACTACCAGCGTGGGTGGCGACGGTGTTACCGTGCTGATAGTTAGTACATGTGGACAATTCGGTAGATGCCCCGTCCCCCCTCACTAACCAGCCAGCACGGCGTGTAACACCCAATAGTGCTAACGTGGCTATTGGTTAATGCCCACAACTGATAATCTTACGTCGAGGTAAACAAACGTATAGTCATAAAATTGTTTTGTACTTTTAAACAGCTCACATATTTGTCTAATACTTGTAGCCCAGTTGGTTGAGGGCCTAAAGTTTCTTATGAGAGGCTTGGGTTCAATTCCCACTAGCTACATTTGGAGGACATTGGTGGAGGGGAAATGAGGGATGACCCGGCCATTGGCTTGGGTTCGAGTCCTGATCCCGACCGGTTTTACCGATTATTTCACCGTCGTGCCTTCAGGCGGGTGAGTGGTCGGGTTTTCCTGGGAATTGGTGGCAATTGGTGGCCCGGGTACTCTCGAGTACCTGATTCGCCAAAAGGGTGTCCAAGAGTGCTCGAAATTGATTCGTTAGTCGTTAAAAAAAAAACAGCTCACATATTTTATGTTGAGATAAGTTTTCTGCTTTCATAAAATTGGAAAAATTTAATGATGTGTTTTATGAAAGTGCGAGTTGGTCCCCAATAAAAATTTAAACCGAACTGTTGACCCACCAACTCCACACATATGATTAAAAGCAGAGGAATAATGTGACCTTCATACACCTTTTTTTACGTTCTTAGTTTATTTAAATTATTTAATTATTTATTTTATAACTCCTTCTAACCATAAACATTAGTTTAAATGCCCGATACTATATTATATAATGTAAATATACATAGCCCGGCTAGATCACCCTTATGATTTTTTCTTACATAGTAGAGACCCCCTCTCTCTCTCTCTCTCACTCACGTTATTGTGAAAACTTATACAATAATAAAAAAGAATATTGTATTTCTTATATAGCATTTTTATTTAGGTGAAGGAAAAATTGAAAAGTACATGGACCCCAGGATGGTCTAGTTCTTAGGGCATGTTCCTCCGTTATATTGTGGCCAACTACTTGATTGGTATTATAATCAATATATTTGTAATTGGATAGATCCGGTTCCTTTGGGGTCCAACCCACGGGTGGCAATTGGGGTTAACATGGCTCCAATTGGCTCAACATGGTTTGACCATTTTAGTTCACCCCTACAGACCAAATGTATTTATTATGGAAGTTGATGCAACCACTTGATGAAATTTGCTTCATTTTTTTGTATGGTGTAGCATTCCAACAAGCAACTCTAGGTGATTTCTAGGAGTACAAGTAAACTAGGGAGTTCGTTGGAATGATAGCTCACCAAGTTTACCAACACAGGAAACGAACTCCAAGTTGGGATTCTTTTCAATTTTTAATTTTCATTATTTCATTCGACTAAGTTAATTTTCATATAATAATTTATGCTCGTTAATTAGAAAAAAAATCTAAATGTACAGGTTTTGTAATTATTGTGTTGACATTCCAATATAACTTCTACTGAAATTTAAGTTGCTCTTGTAAAAATGTGAGAGAGAAAAAAAAAGTTATTTTTAATACAACTAGCTTTTTAATAAAATGGGGCGGGATCAAATACAAAGTAATATAAACGTGCGAAGCGTGCGAATGATCACTTTGTACATGATAATTACGTAATGATAATTACGTAATGCCTTCATGAACATACAAAAACATTACGTAATTATCATTACGTAATTATCATGTACAAATGCATGATAATTACGTAATGATAATTACGTAATGCCTTCATGAACATAAAAAACATTACGTAATTTATCATTACGTAATTATCATGTACAAATGCATGATAATTACGTAATGATAATTACGTAATGATAATTACGTAATGCTTTCATGAACATAAAAAACATTACGTAATTATCATTACGTAATTATCATGTACAAATATCCTTCGCACGCTTCGCACGTTTCTCTATTTTTGTAGAATAACCGTCCCCTTAATAAAATTTACACGGAATGTAAACAAAATAAATTAAGCAAAATTGTATTTTAGATATTTACTATTTAAATTAAGAAGCGCAACTTGATAGAGCAAAATCAAATTATATGTTAATGAAATATTGAGAAAAAAAATCTAGCTCCAACTTTGGCACCCTTGTTAGGCTAAACGGTATGGTCACTCACTCTTCCATCTTCTCCATCCTTCACCTAGGATCCAGACTATCAAATCCCTATCAAGAGGGGTGGTGTTCCCCCTTTCTTTTCATAAATAAAATGACAAGGGGATAAAGTAAAGAGATACAAGTATAAAATAGACAGAGGGAGGAGGAGGAGGAGAAGAAATCCTTGTTGCCACTGAACAGTACTGAAGGGTGGGGTGGTGTTCCACCACGACACTGAGTGCCACATGAGCTCTCTGACTCCTTCCCTCTTTCAATAACCCTTTGCTATCGGTCCTATTGAATTCCCTAGTTTTTCATGTAGAGTAAGAAATCACCTAGAAGTGCATGGTGGTTTTCTGAACCACCTAGTAATACAACTCAGATTAATCTACATATTTAAGTTGTTAGATTAGCTTAAGGTTTGAGCTAGATTTTATATACACACTAGAGAGTGCTCACGCAATATGTTGAGGAACATTGATACTGATAATCATGTAAAATGTTATTTTTTTCAAATTTAAAAAAGACTATAGCAATACCATATTCAAATTAAATACTAGAACACTTGTTTTAGGGGTTTTTAATTATTAACGTATGAAAAAAAAATATGACCGTTTAAAAATTATGGGAGTACTTAGTATAAAAGTGAACAATATGTTTCAAGAAAATAATACCATATATTTTAAAAGTTGCATTACTTAATATCTTAAAATTATGTAATATACTAAAAGGGTGCCAACACGATACCGTTGTAACATTTTTTTTTTAAATTGTGAGGGTGGAGTTAAAAGCCAAAAGTATGCTTTAAAATAGCATGCACACATACATACACACACATTAGATGGGTGTCTGCGAGACGCAGTAGGAGTAGAGACACCGGTAATTACGTAAACATGTTTCTTTTAAATAAGTAAAACTAGTAATACGATACTCAATTTAAAAAGAATAAAATGTTCATTTTTATAGGGTATTTTTTTTAAATATATCAACGTATGAAAAAAGTTATGGTTGTTTAAAATCGTGAAGACAATTGGTTTAAAAGCGGACAATATGTTCTAAAAGTTGTATTACATAAGTATTTCGAAACCTTCAACTTGAAAATGTATCCTATAATCATCCATTTATTTATTAGTTGGAAGGGTCAATACTCTATAGGCCGAGTTTGTTACTGAAAATCCTAGTATACTCTTATGCAATGTTAAGTCTCGTATAACCCTGCATTTTAGGGGCATACCAATGACCATAAGGTCGTGGAACTTGTGGCATAAGCAATGTGCAAGTCAACTGTAGATGGATTGTCATTTTCTAAATTCTTATACTCAGTTTTCAATTGCAAGTGCTTAATGGCCTAGTCAACTTCTGACCCTCTAGGTTCTTTTGAGTTTTGCCCGGGTAATGTTTCATCACCAAGATTTGGGATGATCAAAACCAAATCAAGAATTATCTTGATGTAACCTGAAGTTTGATAGACAATATAAACTTATACCATACATTTGATAATTCATAAACACTTGTTTTACATATATATATATATATTCATGAATATGCCGTGTATTGCCCATTAGCCATGGATACAAAAGTCATGAAAAAAACCATCACACATTTTGATACAATAATTTGTTATGAAGTTTTATGTGAATTTCGGTGTGCGATTATATGAAGTGAAATAAGTTGTCTTGAACAACCACTTGCTTATTTGTTTGTCAAATTGTTTATTTCAAAAGGCGATAAACCGATAATCGATTTTAATAAACAATCCCAAACACCTCCTTAATAGAAAAAGATACACTAATTCAAACTGTAATGTACACAAAATGAAAACACACCTCTTAGAAGGTGTTATAAAGTCATGTTGAAAATACAAAAGATCCCTAATGGCCGGTTTAAAAATTAAGTTTACTTTAGTCAAAGATATTATAAACATATGCATGAATATTGTCGTTGCTTCCATGAAGTTATCAGCAGACAGTTTGTGATTAAAATACGAAAATGTATCCAAATGAAGCATAAAAGTAAGCTCAGAAAGAGACTTTTAAATTCTCTATTGCAAGCTGGAACCCTTATTATGTAGATCTTAGGCTTTTCTATTCTTTTATCACATCATTATGCAATAGTTTTATAGAGACAAGTATATCTTAAATAAACAATGAGCCAAAAAGTAAACTGGGATTTTGGACAAATTCATGTGCCACATAAAACTAGTTGGTACAAACAGTATATTCATTTTTTTTTAATGCATCAGGTGGTTTACCAATTTTTTATGTAGCCACAAAACGTTTTTCTTTGTCATCTAGTCTTTTCAACCATCTCAAATTGTTCTCTTGCCAATTGGATCGAGTTAGATTTGGGTTTACTCGATTTCTTCTTTAACTTCCTACTCGATCGCCTGTTTTCTAAATTGAATTTTGTTACAGATGTGGGAAGTTCATAGCCTGTTAGAAAAAAACCAAGAAAAGTCCATGTCATATATTTAGCCAAGAGGCAGAAAGAATCCAAGAAATAGGACCCACTATTATATCTTAATGTCTGGATATAAAACAAAATAGGGGCTGAAAACATAATAATGTTAAATGGCCATAACAAACTAAGCCTAGATTACAGCAATAGAATATCAACATGATTTTTAGACTACTATGACCACGTGTAGTGCAGCTCTAAGTTGGGTGTTTTTTTTATTTTCGCGCCCCCACACCGCTACAGGGGGCGGGCGCTATGTTTTAGAATTGGTTGATGGCGTGATGATAATAGCACTGGAACGATTTTCGAATGTCCGCTAATATTGCTCCACGTGTTATGGTGCAGGAAGAAGAAGATGGAGGGAGAAGGAGAAGAAGGAGGAAGAAGACGATGGAGGAGAGAGAGAGACGTGGCAGGTTTTGTTTTATTTTTTAAATAAAATTAGCGCCCCTTTTTTCCCCTCCCACTACACCTCATTTTGAATTAACGCCCCATGCTGACTCAGCTGCTACATAGACCAATCACAGAGGAGAGACTTAAATTTCCCCCATCCACTACGCATGATGTAACACTAGAGTAAAGATTTGATCTAAGAAAGAAAATAGATTAAATTAAAGTCTTTAATTCTTTTTTCTGGGACGGTATAAGATTAGTGTATTTAGTTTGTAAGCTTGATATGAAAATTTAAAAGAACATATATTCTTTTTAGCTTAAATTGTGTAAAGAATCAAATATATTATACCTCTAATAAGAAGGATCCACATGCAATTGCTCCCCACCATGACCCTACTCAAAGAAAATACAAGTTTCATGGTGCTTTGATCTTTAGCTACATGGTATCACCGTATCAGCCTATTTTCAACAACTTTTGAAACTTAAAATAACTTGCTAACTAAATAAATTAAATCTTTTTGACTTTTGAGATAAAAAGGATACATCTTTAATTATGTGACTTTTCAAGGTGGGCGGGGTGGTCCGTGATGGCCGTGACCATCACGAACACCGCCCCGCCTATTCCGTGATGCCACATCTTTACCACAATCGCAACCACCATCACGGAGTCCTTCTCTCCCATCTCTCCCTCCCTCCCTCCCTCCCTCTCTCATCACGGTGGGATGGAAATGAGGTGGCAAAATATTATTAGATGTGATAGGGTGAAAGTGTGATAAAATCACTAACCACCCCATCTACCCTTAGAATATGGATATAATTTGAAAGCCATACTAAAACTTTTTTAGCATACAGCTGGTGCAAAAAACAATATTTAGTTCAATTCATAATCCAATAGCTATATTATTTGTACTTATAAATGTTTGTATTCTCGTTTTGTGAGGTTTCGATCCGGGTCAAATTGTTGCTGGGTCAAGTTTTGTAGCTGGGCCAGAGGAGATGGGCTGTTCAGATTTGTCTTTATATCTTGCTGGGCCCAAGCCCATCTTGGATACAACATATCCGTTCTTTCATCGACTCATTGTTTCCATAGAGTTCTCTCAAAATCCTAGTGTTTCGCAATCCCCTGAGTAGTCTAGATCATCTTGGTGGTTTGGTATAATGAATCTGCGCTAAGATGTGATTGAATTTGATTTTGATTTACTAGATCTGATATAACCTGCAAAAGAGAACACCGATAGGCTTGTCACAGGGGAGAAGGAAGGTCTCTCTGTGACCACCTCCGGCGTGAGAATAAGAGGGTGTTTGGGATCGAGTTTCAAAACAGCTTATTGACTTATTGGCTTTTCCAAGAAGCCAATAAGTCAATAAGCTGTATGTATAACCCAAAAGCACTTTCTGTTTTTGGCTTTTGGTAAAGGTGAAAAAACTGTTTTTGAGAAGTTAGAAATCTTGACTTTTGGCTTTTGGAAAAAAATTACAAATCTACCACTCATACAACCAATATTCATAATAAGTTAAGCGAAACACTTAAAAAAAACAATCTATTGATTTTTTGGTGTTTCTAATCCAAAAGCTAACCCAAACATTGGTTTTAAAAAGTGGAAAAGTAGAGAGAAAAGTATTTGGTTCGGTGATGAGAAGTTACCAAATGAGGAATTTTCCAATGAAATACTTTTTATATTTTGAGCACGATTGGAAAATTTACTGTTTCTTTAAGGGCCGTTTAAGACAATATATGAATGATCAAGATGTTTATTAAATTGTCTATAGAGTTAGTGACATCAACATCTTCAAAGATCCTATCTGTTGTGGGCCGCAAGCGAGGTTTCAGGTGCTCACCCCCAACCACAACAGCTCCACGCGAACAGCCCATGCGCGAGCACAGGCAATGTAGAAGAGGGCAAACAAATTGTTAAGAGGCATATTTCCAAACACATGATGCATTTGTGTGCACCATGTAATGCAGGTGAATAACAAGTACAAACCCATAAAATCAACATAAACCCAGCTCAAACAATAGGGAATAACATACCAACAAATGGGCTGACTCCCAGAAGCTATAGTTTTTGGTTTTCTTTTGAATTTCATAAGCAACTATTGTACCAAATCTAGTTATAAAAACATATCACTACATAAAAAAGAGACCCTAATAAAATCCACCACTTTACAACTGAAACAATAATGATGGAAATTTGATGTGCACGAAAGAATAGCATATATAAAAGGCAAACATGAATCTGAATTCTCAAAATTTGTAGTGCCAACAAAAAAAGATTGATAGAAGATGACGGCGATGATGTCTCTAGAGCAAATTAAGTAACGTAAGAGCAAAGATGGTTGAAGAGCAAAAAAAGATTGATAGGAGTGCTGCGAGCATGTAAAGTCTACATCATTGTTGTATGTGATATAAATTTATGACACAATCACAAAGACTTGAAGACTTTCATATGAAGTTTCTCTGCTTGCTCATATTCAGGCACTCATCAAATGCGTACAGGTGCACTCCCATTTGCTAGTGGTTGTATGATTGGCGTGCACTTTTGTAATGTTGTGAAACTCTTGTTACATTTTGTATTGTAATCTGGCGAAAATTTTGGTCAAGGGAATGAATTAAAACAAATCAAATCAAGGTGCTAGACTCATGAACTTGCGAGTTGAGACCTCTACGTTGTCTTGAGATGTTTTTTTTTTTTTTTTTTTTTTTCTAACTCCACTAACAAGATTTTTATGTATAAAAAACGGGGATGTAAATACTAATTATGTGTATATATATAAGTTTTTTTTTATTAAATCCGGGCCGCTTGGGATATTGGATCTCGGGCCGTCGCCCACCCTTTTGGCCAAACCTGATTGTAATGTGGTTGAGAAAAATCAAAATTTCTCGCCAATTCATTGACAGTTTGTGAAAGGGCAATTTATTCATATGATACCTTGTTTTAAACATCTCCTCATTAAATGTTGGATTAGAATCATAGAAGTAGTCTTGAACGAGTCGAGCATGTGTGGCATCACGAGATTTGATCAGTTATTTGTTTTATGGCTACAGTTAAATTATATGATGAAAACACTGTTGTCCTTCCACATGGTGATAACATTCCTAGCAGTTGTAGTGAAGCAAGAACGATGGGTGTATATCTGATCTGAACCCGATGTTAGAAACTACCGTTTACCATTTAGAGTTGGAAAAATGTTCAGATGGGTCAGATGAGTCGGGCTGTGGAGACGAACAATGAAAGTTTTGCCACAGAAAAGAAAATTTTGTTTGTATATAGTTTGTAATTGGAAATTTCTTAGAGACAACCTATGTGTTTTCATTTGTAACCTACGTACTATGCTCTAAAACAATGCACTTTGTGCGAAAGTGCACAATGGCCACCAAACTTCAAAGCGACAAAAACCACCGATACCTTGACCAATTTGCCACGCTCAGGATATCACATCACATGTGACACCAATTCAAACAATGCTTTGACTTGGCTGTTGGTATAATTTGGACTTATAGGCATGCATAGCTTCCACTGGCAATAACATAAATGTTAAAAGGAGCACCAAATGTGTGTTCATTAGTCCCGGTCTTGAGTATGTTAATTTTGTATCATCAACAATGTAATAAATGTAATAATAACGAGTGGAAAGACTATGTTCCAAGCTATCATATAGACCATTTATCTAAATTATGTGGCTGATTTAGCAAGGGATAAGAGGTGCATCGAGTAAAAAGCTATAAAAATATAGTTGGAGCACACTGAAAATATGGGTTTGAGGGATGGAATATGTCGTGTTGGGTTTATAGTTTATCGTCGAGTTTATCATTTGGCAGCTTATTAGGAATTAACATATCAACCTCGCGAGCAGAAAAAAAAATATAAAAAGTAAAAAGGAAACCAATATGGGCTCGGTATAAATAGTTAATACAATAGCCCAAGAGTAAATGGATTGAGAAAACAACGATTTGGGATTTGGGCTGGGCCATAAAACTAGAAGCATCAGTCCACATAAAAGAATAAAACTTGAGTCGCACACTTGCACATAGAGCCATAGAGGTGCACAAACCGGGTTTTTTCAATACCCGGTTCCAGGTAGGGTCATGTATCACTTTGACCGGGTATTGCAAGAACTGGTCCCGGTTTCGGTTACTGACATAAAAAACCATACCCGGTTCCGGTTTTTTCAATACCCCGTTCCGGTTATGGAACCAGTTCTGTGTATACCGGGGACTGAAAAAACCTGGGTATTTTGGGTATTGAAAAAACATGGGAATGCCGGATATTGATTTCTTTTTATACAATCACGTCAAAGGGTAGTGCGACTTAGATGATTATAACGCGATTGTAGAGTTATTTGGATGAGACGCGCCCATCTTGGGTTGTCAAAGTGGTAAAATGGCAACCCCTCTTGAATCTTGAATTGACCCATTCCTTCCCGGACCGCCCCAACATCAAAATGCCAAATAGTCCCGTCGCTTGAGACATACTTTTTGGGTATTCGGAAAACGCGGTTCTAGGTATTCGGAAAACCTGGTTCCGAGTATACAAAAACCCAGGTATAACCGGGTATAAATCGGGTCTGGTTCCAGGTACGGGTTTTTACATATAAATCAATACCCTATGCATACCTGGAAAATAGGGTTGGGTATGGTTCCGGGTTAAAAAAACAGTTTTTTTAATACCTGATTCCGAGTTTTTTTTCGATTTATTTCAGTTCCAGTTTTTTTGTGCACCTCTACTTAGCACAGGATTTTGGGGAGCGTGCTTTTACATAACCTCAATGAAAAGGTATCAACATCTAGCTAGATTTTATAATAATTTTTCATCTCCCTTACAATTGAAAAAAAAAACGAAGAAAAAGAAAACTTGCAATTCAATTAGCAATGACGATGCCCCACCCCTTGTGGTGTGGTGGTAAAGGTGATGGAGTTTTAAATGTGAGGTTGGGAGTTCAAGCCTCATAAGAGGCAAAAAAAAATGGTGTATTTAAAAGATGATATAAAAAATGGGAGAGGAAATTAGCCAAACAAAAATAATTTAGCAATGATGATGCCATTTAAATAGGGTATCAATAATGTCTACTTGCACGAGGATTTGGTGGGAGTGTGCTTTTAACAGTCACATGTAAAATTATAGGAAAAAATACGGACTTCGCCCTTTGTGCTTACACCAATTTTTAGTGATCTCCTTTTATTTTAAAATTGACAGAATTCATTATTTATGCTTTAAAATTTTTCACCCTTAGTCCTTTAACACTAAACTGGTTTTTTGTTAACGTTAAAATGGGTCATGTTAACATGTCTGAGATGTTTAACTTTGATTTGTGCTGCCATATGCCGCGTTATTTGAGTTCATGTAATGTTTTCTTTAAAGACATTACGTGTGGTGATACATAGTCGTCGTATCCATGTGTGCACTTCCGTCTTCTGTTAGGATGTGAAAGCTTTTACATAACCTCAACGACAAGGTCATCAACATCTTGCTAGATTTTATAATAATATTTCATCTCTCTTAAAATTGAAAAAAAAAAAAAAAAACAAAGAAAAAGAAAACTTGCAATTCAATTAGCAATGACGATGATAAGTTGTTTGACATATACCATTTAAACAGGGTATCAATAATGTCTTTAAATGATACATCCATTTCTCTCTGTCTCTATATATAGAGAGATAGAGATAAGGGGTGTATTAAAATTAATTTGAAGTGTCTTGCTAGGATGACCCTTAAAAATTGTTACAGTTTAAACTATGCAATACCAAATTTTTTAAAATCATTAATCCAAGCATACAGATCATTCAGAAAGTCTCATATTTTTTTTTCCTTTTAATGGTTCAGTGTATAAAAAACAAGAGAGACAGAGGATGTATAACGTGATGTTATTAAATTAATATTATAGATATACGTATTGATTTGATTCCTTATTTATGGGTGTATTAAAGAGAGAGGCAGATATCAATATTGTTTGGCAAAACTAGCTAGGGACTGATAGCGGGAAGCTGCAAGCTGGTAGCTGTAAGTTGTTAGCTAAAAACTTTTTAAATATATTTTGGTGTTTACCAGAGTAGCTGGAGCCTTTTAATAAAATGTATAAAATGACCAAAATTGGTATAATTTAAAGCTTGTAAAGAAAGTTTTTATTTTATTTTTAAAATAGAATGTGTATTTGTGTCATTTACTAATTAAAAGGTTGTAGCTAATAGAGTTTTTTCTTAAAAGCTAGTACTAGTCGCTTTTCACTATAGAGATTTTTCTCCTGACCTAAAAGCTTCCAGCTCTTCAAAACAATGTTTTTTATTGAGTAGGACCTTTTTCTTAAAAGTTTGAAGCTCCTAAAAGTTCTAAAAGCTCATTGCCAAACGTATGTTTGGCAAAACTAGCTAGTGGACGAAAACTGTAAGCTGCAAGCTGGTAGCTATAGCTAGAAGCTGTTAGCTGTAACTTTTTAAATATATTTTGGTGTTCGGCAGAGTAGCTAAAGCTTTTAATAAAATGTATAAAATGACTAAAATAGGCATTAACTAAAAGCTTGTATGCATGTTTTTTTTTATTTTTTTATGATAGAATGGGTATTTGTATCATTTACTCATTAAAAGCTTGTAGCTAGTAGGAGCTTTTTCTTAAACGCTAGTACTGGTCGCTTTTCAATATATAGCTTTTTCTCCTAATCTAAAAGCTTCAAACTCCTTCAACCAAACAATGTTTTTTATTGAGTAGGAGTTTTTTGTTAAAAGCTTGAAGCTCATAAAAGCTTTTAAAAGCTCTTTGCCAAGCATACCCATAGTAATGGAAAAGAGCTAGGTATGTAACATAGCGGCAGTGCGGCACTAGGTTAGTGATGTGTTGCAAAACACATCTCTTTTTCTATGTATTTTGTATATTATTTGGTCAGGTTTTTATTCGTTTAGTGTCATTTGTGTTATGTATTTATTTATTTTATTGTTTTATAGGTGTTCGTGGAAAATGAGTTCAAAACGAAAGAATTTCAATCGCGACACGAACACTTGAGAACAGGTGTTTATGGACGTTGAAACGTAAACGAGAAATTTTGATCGAGCTAAAAACACTCAAGTCAAGAACACAATAAAATAAAAAAAACTTAAAAGGTCTCGACCCAATTTTAGCCCAAAAAAAGGCAAAGGAATAATTGATTTAAAAAAAAAAAAAAACCCTACGGGAGGATGCCATGATATATTTTTGGAGTGACATTATTTTGAAAAAAGCTACACAGCCATTAAGAATTGAGAGCCGCCGCTGACGGAAGAACCACAACAGCTCCTAATTGTTTTGTAGAGGTTCAAAAGTGAAGCTACGGGGATCACTAAAAGTTTTAGTTTTTATATTTATTTACTTTGTGTTCATGAATATTTAGACCATGATTAATTTTTATGTTGAACCTTTGTTTTTATTGTTTTCCATGATTATGAGTAGCTAAATCTTGAATCACTACCTAGGTTGTATGATGATTGCTTGTTAATTTTATAGTTCTCGGTTTATGGATTATTTTTGAATGGTTAATGTTTTGATAACGATTTGGTTGGTGTTTATTATGATGTGTGTGCGTGTCTAGGTCTAATTTATTATCTTTGATAGTTCCATAAACGTCTTAGTGAATGTCTTTTATGTTTGGATGTTTATTAGGGTTACCTGCTTAGTGCTTGTAGCTTAGTTTGTGGTTTTGGATCCGAAAGCCATAGGAACTTGATTAGAGAATTTAAAGGACTTAGGTATTCTCCCATTCTTGAGACCGGGGGGTAGGGCTGTTCAAAATCAGATAATCCAAAATTCGAATCCGAAAAATCCGAAAATCCGAATCCGAATTATCCGAAATTTTGGATAATCCGATTTTCGGATATCCGAAAATCGGATTATCCGAAATTTCGGATTCGGATTCGGATCCTGATTTTGAAAATTTTCGGATAATCGGATTATCCGAATCCGAATATTAAAAATATATATATATATATATATAAATATATAATATTATATACACTACATAACACAATACACAATCCTAAATCCTTAATTCTTCTAACTCTAAGTCCATACTCCTCTAATCCATAGCTGTTGCTCTCTCTTCTCTCCTCTATAACAGCCCCCGTCCACCTCGTATCCGACCTCCACAACCCCCTTCCATCAAAATAATAAGTTTTTTTTATATATTTGTTGTTCAAATTTCGTTTATCTAACTTCAATTTTTGTTTTTTTAATAGGTTCACGTTTTAGGCATAAAGGAGAACGTTTTTTATAGTTTTTTTTTATTATTTTTTATTATTTTTTTAATTTTTTTTAAGTTTCGGATTATCCGTTGGATGATCCGAATCCGAATCCGAAATTTCGGATATCCGAATTTCGGATATCCGAAATTTCGGATTCGGATTCGGATCTCAATATTGACTATCCAAAATTTCGGATTATCCGAAATTCGGATATCCGAAATTCGGATTATCCGATTTTGAACACCCCTACCGGGGGGTGATAGAATGTTGGGTTGTCTAGAGTTTTAGGTGTTAGGTTTTGGGTGAGACCGGGAGGTGATCCTATCCTAGTTGTCTTTAGTTTCTTGCAATTCCAAGTCATAGTTAACCCAATTAAATTACTCCTTTACATCTTCGGGTGCATTGTGATTAGAGAGAACGGGAGGTGATCGAGTAATTAGAGTACCTTTACATTCTTAGTGAGGTGAGACTGGAAGGTGATCCGAGCTAGATAGCCAGTGTTTTATTCTTTAGGATTATTTGGGGTGTGTTGGTGAGACCGGGAGGAGATCTAGCACGTTTTAGGGTTTCTTAAGTTATCTTTAGAATCTGGTATCCATTCAGTTTTCCATTACCGAGAGTTGTGAGTTTGCATGTAGGATTCTTGACCTAGGTAGTTGCCTTCCTATCCTGATATTTTCCTCAGTTATCCTTGCTGTCTGTTTATCTTGTTTATTTATTTATTTTATTTCATTATTTAAAAAACCTAAAAATCATTTATAAACTAATTTTGTTAAGTCTTAGTTGAGTCTAGTTTTGTTTTCTATTAGTGTCCTGTGGGTTCGATACTCGGACTTACTTACTCTGTACTACATTGATAGGTACACTTGCCTGTCGTATAGTCTAGTTTAGTTGAGTCTGTTTTATATTACTAGGCGTCTAGGTTAGGTAGTTATTTTTAGATCATACATAGCACATCAGTTAGGCTTTCACACTTATTGATTTTCCTTCAAAAAAAAAAAAAAAAAAAAATTCTCTCATACATGCACTTCCCTCACAATTTTTAAATGTTAGTAACTTTTATATACGGTATTTTTTAAAAAATACACCAAATTAACGAGAGTTTTGTAATCTTTCCAACGAACACCATATGCTATACAAAAAATGGAAAAAAAAAACGGGCTTTTTTAGTGGTTCTTGTTCATGAAGAAAAAAAACATAATGTGTTCAGGTGATTCATTAATCATGTCTAGCCAAGTCACTAATCATCTTAAGATTACATATAAGAACACGCTAACTACATATATATTCACAGATATAATCAGTTTAGTAAGAATCTAAGTTTTTATATTTTGATTGGTGTTGCTAGGAACATTGATTACGAATGTTGCTAAGCCGATTTGATGTAGCCTATGATCCTTAAACATTAGGTAAATCTTTAGCTGATAAGTGATATATTAATCACCCCACGATGCATGTCTTTTAAATCAATCGTTATCATAACATATCATTTGATACCAATTTGGTTGTTTTTTTTTTCAGGTTCACATCACAGCTTTAGAATGTCTCTAGGAAGTGATAAAGTTGCACATAGACTTCACTCAAGCGAGATGTGCACACATAGAATTAAAATTAGATTTTATGAATTATCAAGTGTTGATCATATTAAATTTGTCTATCTCGAATAAGCACCCAGGAATAACCGAGTATCATATATAATATATCACCCTTCATTTAGTTTACACAATCCTAGATTTCGATCAAATCAATATAATAATATTTATAAAGAACTTTAAACTGTTTCGCTAAGGAAATTGCTAAAAATTAGTCTTATAACTTTATTTTTTAACCGGTTGAATTACAATAAGTCTGCCTTCGAAAGACTCGAACCTCTGATCTTAAAAAAAAAAAAAAGATAACATCTTAACTCTAAGGTAGCGTTTGGTATGAAGGAATCAAAGGTGGAATGGAATAGATCATTCCCATGGAATGAAATTAAACATGTTTGGTTACCATGTAGTAATGGAATAAATCATTCCATAAGGAATGAGATTCCTTCAATTTTAAGAATTTTCATTCCTTGGTAAGGTGATGTTTTTTTTCATTCCTTCAAGGAATGGAAACAAATATATTATTATTATTATTATTATTATTATTATTATTATTATTATTATTATTATTATTATTATTATTATTATTACAACCCACCATCGTTGTCATCATCCAACCACCACCGTCTATTGATGCCACCCACAACCATTGCTACGATCGTCGTAACCCACCATTGTCACCACCGTCCAACCACCACCACCACCACCACCTGCGTCACTGCCACCCACTGCCTCCACCACTGTCATCGCCACCACCAACCACCGTCACCGCTGCAACCCACCACTGCCGTCGTCGCCCACCCACAAATCATCACCGTCATCGCCCACTGCCACCACCACCGTTGCTGCCGCCGCCCACCGCCACCACCGTCACTGCCGCCACCCACCACTCACCATCGATTTTATATTTTTGTTTTTTATTACATACCAAATAACACAAGGTAAGAATTCATTCCATTCCCACATGATAACCAAACAAGACATGAAATGGTAATGATCCATTTCATTACCTCTCTCATTCCATTACCTCTTCCATTCCATTCTCTCTCTCATTCCATTACCCCATACCAAACAGACCCTAATAGTTTTATAAGTTGCACTCAATCCCCACCCCCTTGTAACTTTATTTTTCTATTTTTTTAGTTTTAAAGAAACAAAATAGATAAAGAAAAAAAAATAAAAAAACTATTTAAAAATGTACATCAAAAAATAAAAAACAGATAAATCAATGTTTACGAGATTTATTAAAAATATAGATAAAAATGTACATCAAAAAATATTAAAAACGCACTTGATAACGATACATGGGAAAAGGAAAAAATTGATAAATATAAAAATATTTATATAAAAAAATAAATAAAATTTAAAATTAAATATAGGCTTATGATCCCTCTTTTTCCTGTAGACGAGCCATGCAAAAAGGCTTGCTTGGATAACCTTGGGGAGCACACCCTCCACTGCAAGGAGTTGCCCGGGTTCAAGTACCGATACGACTTGGTTAGGGATATCCTGTGGGACGTGCTGAGGAGAGCTGAGATTTATGCTAAAAAGAAGCCCCTATAAACTTTCTAACATGCATGTTGGAAGGAAGATCCACCTTGCGTCCGCCCGATTTCCTTGGGTGTCCCCTCTGGTAGGACTTCGGGATACTGGTTAATTTCATGGTAGGGCAAGCAATTTCAAAGTTGGAGGCTAAAAATGTGGCTAAACATGAAACAACATGCTTGTAGATTCAACATGTGTTTGTGCCCTTTGCCTTTGATACATTTGGATCCCTTGCCCCCAAGGAAATCCGATTCCTGGATCGGGTTCAAAAGGTCGTGCACTATAATTCTCTGTCCTCCAAGAACCAAGGTGTAACATCCCAACCGATGGCGGAAACATCGGGATGTCACGTATTGATGATTGTTCAATAGCTCATGGTACTAAATGAAAGTTGAATAATATTAAACAATTTACAATTTACAAGTAAATATTACAAAGGTTGATTAATATAAACTAGGTCCAAAGCTCCTATGTGTTCCAAGACTTGTACAACTTCCAATAGCAAATAAACCTGAAACATGTTAAATTGGAAAGATGGAGGGATCAACTATAAATAGTTGGTGAGAATACATAGGTTTTGTATATAGTTGAAAACAATATGTTGTATAACAATCATAGTTGAAGTATAATAATGAGTAATGATAGAATATGAGCCCGACATGTAACAATGCGTCTTTTGTACAATCAAACCTTGTGTCGACTGAGACCTAACTCGCAAGTTAGTAAAAGTGTAACTGTTATCGATCATCCCTGAATTTATGCGGGGGGATGGGTTTGTCAGACCTATAGCGCTATAATCTAAACAGGCGGCTTGATCAATGTTAATGACTGTACTGTGTCTTTTTGTTACAGTCAAATGATAGAATGAGTAAATGATAGTGTAGTTGAATCACAAGTTTCAACAATGTAAGAATGAGTAAATGCTATTGTATCAAAGATGTTTAAACATGTTTCACCCCAAAAATGTAAAACAGTAAAAAAGGGGCTATGTAAACTCACCTTAGGTGCATAATGAGTTCGTGCGTTTTATTGAGCGTGCAAACACTTAGTAATAATGCCTTGGAAAACTCGAAACTAGCTAGAGGAGATAACGATGGATGAAAACTTTAGTATGTGGGAGATGGGATAATAATGTTTTTTTTTTATTGAATGTTATAAAGATTTGAATGGTAGGCTATTGTATTTATAATGTAGAAATTGTAGTTGTAATTAGGGACTACTTTGACTAGGATAGAATTTAGGAACAACTTTGACTTGACTGGAAGACCATATTTACTAACACTTTGACTTGACTAGGAGACCATATTTACTAACACTTTGACTTGAATTGACTAAGAGACTACGTTTGACTTTTCAGGTTTGACTAAGGGACCTTGAAAGGGTTTAAGTTTAATTGGTTTTAATTAACATCACAAAACACCAAATGGTGTAGTGGTTTGTGTGGTGTGGTTAAGGTTTAGCCCGCCAGGGACTCGGGTTCGAATCCTGGCTCAGGCAAACATTTTTTTTAACGTTTTTAAATCAGAATTTTTAATAAAATCCAATTTAATATTGATTATAAGTCATTATTTAAACAAAAAAAATTAATAAAATGGATGGGAAAGATAATGTAAACATGAATCGGATGAATAAACGAGGGAGTTCTATATATATATATATATATATATATAAAATTGTGTGATGTTACAGTCTCCCCTACTTTTAGGAACTTCGTCCCGAAGTTTATTTTAAAAAGAAACATTTGAATAGTGTTGAGGATAGTTAGGGTGACTATGGTTCAGAGTAGGGTAAGAGTTTAAGGAATGTATAAGATAACCATAAATGCTAGATGGACTACCAAATAACTAGGGTTTGTTATTGGTCTGACCTTACAGTATCCCTTTCCACGTATCATTAGTGTTTATATATAGGGTGTACCGCAGCTAACCCAGCACACCTCTGATACTTCGAAAACATACGGGGTATCTCCCAAAACCTTAATAGAATTTCACACTACCTTAATGTACCTGTAAATTCATGATTACGTTCCGGACCGCAATCACCAATTTACCTTACATTAGGGTTTTGTGTCCTTCTATGACTCTAAACACACATGTAAGTAATGCAAAATAGCCTTGTGATTGAATCGAATACAATGTATCCAAAAATAAGTCCAACTGTTGAGCAGGAAAAAGACCTCTACCAGTCAGTGAGTAAGAACCTCTACCGATTGTTGAGCAGGTGCGATAGCCTCTACCAGTCGTTGAGCAGGTTGTAGGGCCTCTACCGACTGTTGAGCAGGCATGATGACCTCTACCAATCGTCGAGTAGGTTATTTGGTACTCTACTAACTGTTGAGCAAGTACTTCATCCTCTATCAGTTGTTTGATTAAGTGTACCAATTATTACACACATGAATTGCAAATTGATAATATGTACATGTAAGCAATCAAGTATCAAGTATAGCATACGAGTTGTAATAGAGTTGCCCTAGACAAGGTTAATGACTCTAGGTGTGTCTATAGCAAATAGTTTATATTCCATGAATTCTAGTTTCAAATGTTCAAATACGGTAGATAGTCGAATCCTCATGTATAACTAAGGATTATGTTTGATGCAACACACAATCAAGTTTTAATAGTTTGGTTATCATGGGTAACTAGCTCATGTGTGAGAAGGTGAAGGATATGAATTTAGTTCTTGAGAGGATGATGAAAAATCTTGAAGCAGAATCAAGGTTGTGAGAGATAGTGATTGTGAAGATAGTTGATAAAGAGTTTATTTTTTTAGTAAGGAGATTATGTAGCAGTGTAAATTTTGTGGTTTGGATCAAGGTTATAATCAAGTGTATAAGAAAACATGATTGTGGTATATGCCAAATATTGTAAAAATTTGAACAAGTTGAAAATGAGTGAGTGTCGATGGAGAATTTAGAGACTAGATATTATTCCTATGGATAAAAAAAAATCTTATTTTCAAAATTGGTTTTATACATAAAGCGAAAGTTGTTAAATAGTACAAGCTAAGTGGACTTTGATTAAATTATTATTAAGAAAAGAGATCATCATTATCTACAAAACAACCGCCAAAGGAAGATTATTATCATCGACATTAGATTGTCAGCCGCCAAAGTCAAGCAAAGGGTGACATCGACAGCAGGCCAGCAGCTCAAGGGAGGGGTTAATTGAAGGCCAGGAAGGCTCGGGTCAAGACTAGAGCTACGGGTTCGATCACTAAAAATTTTAGTTTTTATATTTATTTACTTCGTGTTCATGAATATTGAGACCGTGATTAATTTTTATGTTGAACCTTTGTTTTTATTGTTTTTCGTTATTATGAGTAGCTAAATCTTGAATCACTACCTAGGCCAGCAATGATGAATACATGTTAATTTTATATTTTCGGTTTATGAATTATTTTTGAATGGTTAATGTTTAGGTAACGATTTGGGTGGTGTTTATTATGATGTGTGTGCGTACCTAGGTCTAATTTATTATTTTTGAGAGTTCCATAATCGTCTTAGTGAATGTCTTTCATGTTTGGATGATTATTAGGGTTGCTTGCTTTGTGCTCGTAGCTTATTTTATGGTTTTGGATCCGAAAGCCATAGGAACTTGATTAGAGAATTTAGAGGACTTAAGTATTCTTCCATTCTTGAGACCGGGAGGTGATGGAATGTTGGGTTGTCTAGAGCTTTAGGTGTTGGGTTTAGGTGAGACCGGGAGGTGATCCTATCCTAGTTATCTTTAGTTTCTTGCAATTCCAAGTCATAGTTAACCCAATTAAGTTACTCCTTTACATCTTCGGGTGTAATGTGATTAGAGAGACCGGGAGGTGATCGAGTCATTAGAGTACCTTTACATTCTTAGTGAGGTGAGACCGGGAGGTGATCCGAGCTAGATAGCCAGTGTTTTATTTCTTAGGATTCTTTGGGTGTGTCGGTGAGACCGGGAGGAGATCTAGCACGTCTTAGGGCTTCTTAAGTTATCTTTAAAATCTGGTAGCCATTCAGTTTTCCATTACCGAGAGTTGTGAGTTTGCATGTAGGATTCTTGGCCTAGGTAGTTGCCTTCCTATCCTGATATTTTCCTCAATTATCCTTGCTGTCAATTTATCTTATTTATTTAATTATTATATTTATTTTAATTAATTATTTAAAAAAAAACCAAAAAAATCAACTTTTAAACCATTTATTTTAAGTCTTAGTCGAGTCTAGTTTTGTTTTCCATTAGTGTCCTGTGGGTTCGATACTCGGACTTACTTAGTCTGTACTGCAGTGATAGGTACACTTGCCTGTCGTGTGGTCTAGTTTAGTTGAGTCTGTTTTATATTACTAGGTGTCTAGGTAGTGTATATTTTTAGACCATACATAGCACATCAAGTTTTTGACTCGTTCAGGCTCCAACGTCCATGACCACCTGCTCTCAAGTGTTCGCGTCTTGATTAAAATTCTTCGTTTAACGCTCTTTTTCCACGAACACCTATAAATAATAAAAATAATAAATATATAATAAAAACTACACAAAACGAATAAAAACTTGACCCAATAATATACAAAATACATAGGAAAAGAGATGTGTTTTGCAACACATCAAACATCCCCACACTTAAACCTTTTTCGTCCCCGAAAAAGACTGCAATGGAATCATAATCAGGACTCTCGGTTTCAAAAACTTTTAGGTTCATTAATTAAGATCTAGTCACGCATCAACCAAAACTGTCGGTATTGTTGTCCACCTAAACCCAACCACCAGCTAATCAGGCCCCAATCATGTAAAGCAATTAAGTTCATGTTTACTATCAATCAACCTATGGGTCTCACACTCAAGATATCCAGCTTCACCTAATCCCACCTCAAGCTTTCGAAGCAAAGGTAAAACCATATAGATTTACCAACCACTGCAAACTAAACTCCCTAGTGTATTAGAAATTAAATTTATGATGGATGATGGATGAAGTTTATGAGCTTAGACACATTTGTTTTTTTTTTTTCTTCATACCTAACCCAGAGGTTGTCTCAATCAGAGTCACTATCCCCAAGAGCGACAGCATGAGCTTCGGTATTTCTTTTTCAACTTGACCTTGAGGGAATTTCGATCAGAGGCTTCAGTTTTTTTTTTTTTTTTTTTTTTTTTTTTGTCTAGCTCAATTGATGGACATGTGGATGCTTTTTTTAGGGCGCCACTTTTCACCGGATTTATTCTCATAAAAAGGATCAAGTGTGCCATTTAATTAATAATACATATGGGCTTTCAATCTACAATGGTACCTCTAATTACTATCAGCGGTTTCAGTTCTACCGTTTCTCCTAAGATGAGAACCCACAAGATTTCATGATTTATTAAGGTATATTAAGACAATCATGCGACCTTTCAAAGCTGGCTGGGCCTACCGACACATCTTAAGCAAACGCGCTTTCAATCTATTTATTTTCTCATATATATAATATTTTGAAAACCAAAAATCCCAATTTTACTATCATTTTCCATAAAAAAAATGCACAAAAGATCAGGGACATTTTTCAAATTTTTAATAATTTTTCAATTTTTTTTTTTAAATTTTATGACTCAAACTACCTAAAAATAAAACGAAGTTTCCATCCCCACACTTGAACGACACATTGTCCTCAATGTGAGAGTGGAATAAAATAAAGCAGAAATAATTAAAAAAATACAACAAAAAAAAAGGAACAGACTCCCCTGGATATAAGCGATGTAACGGCAAGCGATCTGAAGCTGTCCTTCTAAACCAGGCCGTATAGCATTGCATTCGCGGCCTCTGACTCAAACCTGGGATTCGCTCATGATGTGAGCTGTCCTTGCCAAACAAACACAAAAACCTGCAAAACAAAACAAACACAAACCGAAAACAAAGAAAAAAAATCTAATCCTAGAACTCTACAAACTCTACAACTTGGACGCATCCAAGTGTGCCTATGCATCAATCACTCTAGCATCGGGTGGCTTCTCCCTGCAATACGAACCACCCCAGAAATCATACACCTTCAACACCTCTTCTTTTCTCTCGGGTTCTTTCCTATTCCTATACCTACCTGGTAAATTCATCCACCAATTCACAGCACTTACCGTCTCTTTCTCCTTCCCTTTTCTTCTCCTACTCTCAATATCCTTAGGGATTAATTTCTCCAACTGATGATCCAGATGATCATCTATAGCCTGTAACTCATCTAACAAATCTCCTCTCATCCTAGGCTTAATCCCAAACTCAACCTGCTCCTCCCCCACACTTATGCTCATCTTACCCTCACCCATGTCTACCACAGCTCTACAAGTAGCCAAGAAAGGACGACCTAAAATCAATGGCACGACATCATCCTCAGGCATATCTAACACTACGAAATCCACAGGAAACACGAACTTGCCCACCTTAACTAAAAGATTCTCAATAATACCACGAGGGAATTTGGTGGACTTGTCCGCCAGCTGGATGTACATGCGGGTGGGCTTAAGTCCTCCTAGGTCTAGTTGCTTAAAAATAGAGTATGGCATTAAATTAACACTAGCACCTAGGTCAGCAAGAGCATTCTTAATGGACAGGTCACCTATGGAACATGGAATGATAAAACTACCAGGATCATCCATCTTAACTGGCAGCTTATTCTGCAAGACTGCAGAACACTCCTCACTCAAACTAACCTGTGAAAGTTCCTCAAGCTTTTTCTTATTAGCCATGATGTTCTTGAGGAACTTAACATATTTAGGCATGCTCTGGAGGATTTCTATGAAGGGTAGGTTCACCTTAAGTTGCTTAATAAGTTCAATAAATTTATCATATTGGTGATCTATCTTATTCTGCAACAACCTACCTGGATAAGGAGCAGTGGGTTTATACACTCTAGTGGGCTCTACCTGCCTCTCACTCTCTCTATCCACCACTACTCTCTCAGAAGGACCCTCACTGCTAGACACAGGACTGGATGCAGCTACTCTAGAAGGTGTCCTAGCAGGTGTCTCTAACTCCATCTCCTCATCTACCGGTTCCTCTTTGTCCTCAACCGGTATCTCTACCCTCTCAGTGGCACCCCTACCACTACGGGTGCTCACAGCCATCGCTGTCCCCTTAGGGTTCTCCTCAGTGTTACCAGGGAAAGTACCTGGTGACCTAACAGAGAGTTTCTGTGAAATATCTCCTACTTTTCTCTCTAGGTCTAACAAAGTATTCTGCTGGTTCCTAAGCATTAGGTCATGCTCCTCAAGTTTCTGAGTGGTTTGTTGGTCTTTTGCAACCAGCTGAGTGAGCATCTGACTCTGACTAGCTATCATCTCCTCTATCCTCTTCAAACTAGAACCTGAACTATCACCTATGTCTCCTCTATCAGACCTCCACCCAGAATTAGATTGGTTCCTCCACCCCGAGTTATAATTATTACCATTTCCCCGGTTAGAACTACCCAAATAATCTACATGCTCACGGTTTCCTACTGGGCAATCTATGGTGTCATGTCCACCCCTACAAATCTCACACTTGCGTGCACTCATCTTAAGCTCTTTAACCTCTCTCGCTAAAGCCTCTATAGCAGCAGCCATACTAGTCTCAGGAGTGACCTGATGAACACCTCTAGTAGTGGAGGAGGTAGTCCTAGTAACTGGGATGGAATCCCCGTGGGCTGGGGTCTGCTGTTCAGCTAGAGCAAAACTCTCAAACATGTCCTTACACTCATCGGGGTCTTTTTTATCCATAATGTGTCCCCCAGCAGCAGTGTTAAACATCTGCCGCGTAGCATAAGTAAGGCCATTGTAGAATTTCTCTACAAGGGCCCAATCAGAAAGTCCATGCTGGGGACACTTGTTCAACAAAGTGTTGAACCTCTCCCAGGCCAAGTGGTATGGCTCGTCTGGATCCATTCGGAATGAGTGGATCTGGTCCCTAATGCGAGCGGCCTTAGAAGGAGGATAATATTTTTTCAGAAACTTGGTTTTCAAGTCTTCCCAGGTAGTGATGGAATCCTGGGGAAGAGTATCCAACCAAGTGGCAGCACGCCCAGACAGAGAAAATGGAAAAACTCTAAGATAGATCGTGTCTGGGGTGACACCTGTTAGACCAAAGGTGTCACAAATGCGCACAAAACGGGACAGATGGCCTGGAGCATCCTCATCATCCAGGCCATTGAACTGGGCGGTATGGGCGATGGTGTTGATAACGTGTGAGGGGATCTGCCAAGTGTGGTTATTGGGCATGGCAGTCCGAGTAATGGGAGTTCTCACTCCCGTGGCTCCCTCACAGGCCATCTGGTGGACAGTACGTCTAGGTGGTGGTGGTTGAGCGTCACCCATGATAGTAGCAGGAAGAGAAAAACGTACCTTTTTGGTTTGGTTGATAGCACGACGCATTCTTGATAATAAGAATATTTTCATATATATATCACCATGTTGACTTTTGTGGCCCTATTAACGTTTTTTGTTTGGCCCACAATTCACAAGCCTACAAATTTTCATCACTTTTTTTTAGTTATTATTATTATTATTAAGAAAAGAGATCATCATTATCTACAAAACAACCGCCAAAGGAAGATTATTATCATCGACATTAGATTGTCAGCCGCCAAAGTCAAGCAAAGGGTGACATTGACAGCAGGCCAGCAGCTCAAGGGAGGGGTTAATTGAAGACCAGGAAGGCTCGGGTCAAGACTAGAGCTACGGGTTCGATCACTAAAAATTTTAGTTTTTATATTTATTTACTTCGTGTTCATGAATATTGAGACCGTGATTAATTTTTATGTTGAACCTTTGTTTTTATTGTTTTTCGTTATTATGAGTAGCTAAATCTTGAATCACTACCTAGGCCAGCAATGATGAATACATGTTAATTTTATATTTTCGGTTTATGAATTATTTTTGAATGGTTAATGTTTAGGTAACGATTTGGTTGGTGTTTATTATGATGTGTGTGCGTACTTAGGTCTAATTTATTATTTTTGAGAGTTCCATAATCGTCTTAGTGAATGTCTTTCATGTTTGGATGATTATTAGGGTTGCTTGCTTTGTGCTCGTAGCTTATTTTATGGTTTTGGATCCGAAAGCCATAGGAACTTGACTAGAGAATTTAGAGGACTTAAGTATTCTTCAATTCTTGAGACCGGGAGGTGATGGAATGTTGGGTTGTCTAGAGCTTTAGGTGTTGGGTTTAGGTGAGACCGGGAGGTGATCCTATCCTAGTTATCTTTAGTTTCTTGCAATTCCAAGTCATAGTTAACCCAATTAAGTTACTCCTTTACATCTTCGGGTGTAATGTGATTAGAGAGACCGGGAGGTGATCGAGTCATTAGAGTACCTTTACATTCTTAGTGAGGTGAGACCGGGAGGTGATCCGAGCTAGATAGCCAGTGTTTTATTTCTTAGGATTCTTTGGGTGTGTCGGTGAGACCGGGAGGTGATCTAGCACGTCTTAGGGCTTCTTAAGTTATCTTTAAAATCTGGTAGCCATTCAGTTTTCCATTACCGAGAGTTGTGAGTTTGCATGTAGGATTCTTGGCCTAGGTAGTTGCCTTCCTATCTTGATATTTTCCTCAATTATCCTTGCTGTCAATTTATCTTATTTATTTAATTATTATATTTATTTTAATTAATTATTTAAAAAAAACCAAAAAAATCAACTTTTAAACCATTTATTTTAAGTCTTAGTCGAGTCTAGTTTTGTTTTCCATTAGTGTCCTGTGGGTTCGATACTCGGACTTACTTAGTCTGTACTGCAGTGATAGGTACACTTGCCTGTCGTGTGGTCTAGTTTAGTTGAGTTTGTTTTATATTACTAGGTGTCTAGGTAGTTTATATTTTTAGACCATACATAGCACATCAAGTTTTTGACTCGTTCAGGCTCCAACGTCCATGACCACCTGCTCTCAAGTGTTCGCGTCTTGATTAAAATTCTTCGTTTAACGCTCTTTTTCCACGAACACCTATAAATAATAAAAATAATAAATATATAATAAAAACTACACAAAACGAATAAAAACTTGACCCAATAATATACAAAATACATAGGAAAAGAGATGTGTTTTGCAACACATCAGTAACACCCCAACCGATGGCGGAAACATCGGGATGTCACGTATTGATTATTGTTCAATAGCTCATGGTACTAAATGAAAGTTGAATAATATTAAACAATTTACAATTTACAAGTAAATATTACAAAGGTTGATTAATATAAACTAGGTCCAAAGCTCCTATGTGTTCCAAGACTTGTACAACTTCCAATAGCAAATAAACCTGAAACATGTTAAATTGGAAAGATGGAGGGGTCAACTATAAATAGTTGGTGAGAATACATAGGTTTTGTATATAGTTGAAAACAATATGTTGTATAACAATCATAGTTGAAGTATAATAATGAGTAATGATAGAATATGAGCCCGACATGTAACAATGCGCCTTTTGTACAATCAAACCTTGTGTCGACTGAGACCTAACTCGCAAGTTAGTAAAAGTGTAACTGTTATCGATCATCCCTGAATTTATGCGGGGGGATGGGTTTGTCAGACCTATAGCGCTATAATCTAAACAAGCGGCTTGATCAATGTTAATGATTGTACCGTGTCTTTTTGTTACAGTCAAATGATAGAATGAGTAAATGATAGTGTAGTTGAATCACAAGTTTCAACAATGTAAGAATTAGTAAATGCTATTGTATCAAAAATGTTTAAACATGTTTCACCCCAAAAATGTAAAACAGTAAAAAGGGGCTATGTAAACTCACCTTAGGTGCATAATGAGTTCGTGCGTTTTATTGAGCGTGCAAACACTTAGTAATAATGCCTTGGAAAACTCGAAACTAGCTAGAGGAGATAAGGATTGATGAAAACTTTAGTATGTGGGAGATGGGATAATAATGTTTTTTTTTTATTTAATGTTATAAAGAGTTGAATGGTAGGCTATTGTATTTATAGTGTAGAAATTGTAGTTGTAATTAGGGAATACTTTGACTAGGCTAGAATTTAGGAACAACTTTGACTTGACTAGAAGACCATATTTACTAACACTTTGACTTGACTAGGAGACCATATTTACTAACACTTTGACTTGACTTGACTAAGAGACTACGTTTGACTTTTCAGGTTTGACTAAGGGACCTTGAAAGGGTTTAAGTTTAATTGGTTTTAATTAACATCACAAAACACCAAATGGTGTAGTGGTTTGTGTGGTGTGGTTAAGGTTTAGCCCGCCAGGGACTCGGGTTCGAATCCTGGCTCAGGCAAACATTTTTTTTAACGTTTTTAAATCAGAATTTTTAATAAAATCCAATTTAATATTGATTATAAGTCATTATTTAAACAAAAAAAATTAATAAAATGGATAGGAAAGATAATGTAAACACGAATCGGATGAATAAACGAGGGAGTTCTATATATATATAAAAAAATTGTGTGATGTTACACAAGGTTTTATTTTTAGTAGGGTAGGTTTTGCGATTCAAAATGGAGTTACGGCACTGATTGTTGCACGTTTACCTGCTATGCTTTTGTAATTTTTCATGGGTTTTTTTAATGATCCATACATTTGAATCTATGAGCTAACTTCGTTAAAATTTTCAGTTAATCCATGTAAAATGACAAAACTACCCATAGGGACCATTCGAGCACTTAACTCTTATATATATATATATATATATATATATATATATATAATCTTGGATCACCACCACTACCTCCTAAAAAACCACCACCACCACCACCACCTTCTCAACCACCACCACCTCCGGGAACCACCAACACCTCCTCCTCCCCCAACTACCACCACCAAAGCCAGCCTAAAAGGCTACACAATTTGAAACACCAGCAACAAACAATGTTATCGATGCAAAACCTAATGTTTCTAAGCAGATTCGCGGATTCCAGCTGTTCAAACAGTCACTTTAGAGATGATGGTCAAAATACTGCGAAGTTCATTACGATATGTCACTTTTCAATAATTATCTATTTGTAATAATCTAAGTTTCCTTAGTTTGTTTTTGTACTATGATAGTAACTAGTATATGCGGGAATGGTAGTATGGAACAGACTTTTTGTGTGTGGTTTAATTTTTGATTTTTTTTACTTTTTGCAGGAACGAACTTCGACTAAGGTTCACAGTGCACCAGGTGGTGGATCATCTCTTGGATAATTATTTGGCAGTGGTGGTAATTGTTCAATTACCACATCCGACCACCATCACATCAACTTCTTTTCCACTTTGAAACATGCAAATCATAAAAAAATCCAGCATATCAAACTTGAGGGTTGGAATCGCCTCTTTATTTCTCACAAAAACCCACCTACTTGGTTCATTAAACAGTCACTAGCAACAAACAACTTTAGGCTTATAGAACCAATACCCTATTAGTTAGCTGAAAGCTGCAACAAAGGATTTTGGTTTCTCACTGTCGCTCCGTCGTCACTAGATGGTTGTGGTGGTGGTTGAGAGAGATAAAGAGAGGGAAAGGTAGGGGAATATGAGGGGTAGAGATGTGGAAGAAGATGAGGGGTTTATGATATTTAATCTTTTTAGTTTTTTAAAGCGAGGGGTAAATAACTAATTTCATACGAGGTTAACTAAAAAGGTAATCCCCATCCAAGATAGAGACCACCGATTTAATTAAAAACAAACTATAGCCACCGTCAATGTAATTTTGAAAAACCAATGATCAAAGTTTAAATTTGTGCGACATAAGGTTCCCAACTAAACTAAAAGGGAAATTCTATAGGGTAGCAATTAGACTTGCTATGTTATAAGAGTTTGACTGTTGGACATCAAGAAATTGCAAGCACACAAGATGGAGGTAGCTGGTATGAGGATGTTGAAATGGATGTGTGGGTACACAAGGTTATACCGCATAAGAAATGAGGTTTTAAGAAGAGGTTGAGAGTAACTAGTATTTCAGGTGTAACACCCCAACCGATGGCGGAAACATCGGGATGCCACGTATTGATGATTGTTCAGTAGCTCATGGTAAATAATAAATTCCATTAAAAGATTTTGATTGAATTACAATCAATTGTTCTAGAATTTGTACATCAAATTGAATAAATCTATACACATATCTTCAAGCATCAAATCAAATCTTCAAGCAAATAGAACCTGAAACATGTTAAGTTGAAAAGGTTTTGGGTCAACAAAAGTTGGTGAGAATTACATAGGTTTTTGATAATGAAATGAATAAAATGTTGTGCAATTCATGTGTCATGTCAATCTAGCCCATATGTGAGAACATACTAGAAATAAATCGAGTGCATAATCAACCCTGATGACTGTTATAAAATGATACATACCATACACTGATGGTCCAATTGAATATGTTATGCGATAACAAACACCCACGTAACCTTTGTAGGAGGCACGTATCCGGGTGGGATTGTCAGTCCAATAGATCTATCAATGTATACCGTCGGCTTGATCAATGTTAATGATTATGCTAGAATGGTGCTTACTCTAATCATGCTCAAGACATAATGCAACATAGAAAACACATAGACACATTGATGATTGAATTGCATAAATGATGTTGTAACATGTTTCACCCCAAAAATGGTGATAAATAGAAAAGGGGCTATGTAAAACTCACCTTAGCAAATGTTAAACTTGTTGAAAAGATGAAATAATAGTATTGCCCAAAATGATTCCAAATATCACCCTATAATAAGGTAATATATAATAAGTCTAAGTCTAATTAACTTATAAGTGTATCCTAGGGTTTCGATTTGGGGATAATCAATTGTTGAATTTAAATTAAAATGTTAATTAATAAAGGAAAATTTGATAATTAATAAAAGAAAGTCTTTTTATAAAATTTGAATTTTGAATGTACACATTAAAGTGTTTGAAGTATAAAAATAAAATTATTTCATTTAAAATAGATTTTTAAATCTATTTATTACAAATTGCCAACAATTAACTTTAATATTCAAAAATACTAAAATTAAAGAATTTCTATTTTAAAAATCATATTTCTGTTCTAAATATATAAAAATAAATTGTATAAAATTTTGGTGCAAAAATAATAAAAATTGAATTTATTATAATTTAATTATGATTAAATCTAACAAAAATTGATTAAAAAATACTAAATAAATGATTTTTCAGAAATAAAAATCATTTCTGAAAAGTTTAATGTTATAAAAACTTAGGATAATTTTTGTGGGAATTTAAAAGATCGTTTTGATATTTTAACGGATTTTTATAAATAAAATGGAATAAACTTGATTTATTTATTATATATATTAAATAAATAAATTTTTGAAAACTAAAAATTGTAAGTTGAACTTTTTCATTAGTTTAACTTAAAATAATTTTTGTAGGATTTTTAAAAATGTTTTAGTATTTTTGAATGAATTTATAAGATATAAATAACATATATATATAATTGATAAACAAAGGAAAATAAGGGAGCAAAAAGTGTGGCAGCCGGGTTTCGAACCCGCGTCTGCTGGGAATCCAAGCATCAACACAACCACTTGGTCTAGACCTGTGGTTGTGTTAAGATTCAGTTTGTTTAATGTATAACATATATGGAAAATCAATGTTCTTCCCCAAATCAAATACAAGCCCTAGCATTCTCATTCTCAATTGATCAATACACACGACATTAACCCAATCAATCATGGGGTTAATGTCGTGCACATGCCGAATAATAAATCCCACAGAAAAATAACAACTTACAACGTTCAAACGATCCTCGAATGCTCAGTCAACTCTAAAAGTCAAACTGTGATCGTGAAGAGTAATCAGAGTAGAATTAAGAAGATTGGAGGTTAAGAGAGATGTATTGGCGAGTTGTGAAGGTCCGAGGATGATCAATTTATAGGATTTATACACTGGATCGAAGAATGGTAAGGTTTGACCACTAATCAATGTCAAACGCGTAATTAAGCTTAAATTGATGATATTAATACGTGTATAAGACTCGTGATAGACCGATAATTACGAATCCGAGTCAAACCATGTTTAAATTCGCGTTAATAATATCAATTAACTGGTCAAAATGGAAAAAGAAAAAAAAATAAATAAAAAATTAACATGTTGCTGCTGCTCGCTGATGTACCAGGGAAGAAGAAAGGGGCGCGCAGACAAGGTTAAATACATTATGGGTTGGGATAAGATCAGATGTGGCCTTGTAGCTCAGTGGTTATGGCGTGTGTGTGTGTGTTAGAGGTTGGCCCGGTTCGAGACCCGGCATAAGCAATGCATACATTTTTTTTTAATAAAGCTGAATAGGAGGGTGTGGGCTTGACTGAGTGGGCCGGGTACTTGGGCTGGTTGGGCTTCAGTAAATGTAAAGGAAAGGAAAGTGGGCTTGGGTATGGTTATGGTTTATGGGCTAGTATGGTGTGGTTTTGTTTAAATATTACATATATATATATATAAATATAAAATTTGAAATTTATTATATAAATTTTTTTATAATTATTATTATTACTATATATATATATATACATATATATATATATATATATATATATATAAATTGTGTTAGGGATAGCGTATGTAGTAAGGTTTTTTTTTACGTAGAAAAATTAGGGGAAATTTTTGCGATGTTACAGTCTCCCCTACTTTTGGAAACTTCGTCCCGAAGTTAAAAGAAAACACCAGGTTTGCAATTGGTCAACTACCGAATACCTTAATAAAATTTCACACTACCATAACGTACCTGTAAATTCATGATTACGTTCCGGACCGTAATTACCAATTTACCTTACATTAGGGTTTTGCGTCCTTTTATGACTTTACCGATTGTTGAGCAGGTCTGATGGTCCCCACCAGTCGTTGAGGAGGAGGTAGGGCCTCTCCCGACTGTTGGAAAGACATGATGACCTCTACCAATCGTTAAGTAGATTGTTTGGTAGTCAACTATTTGTTGTACAAGTAAGCAAGTATAGATATAGCAATCAGTTCACATGCACACAGATGTTATGATAATACTTGAATTTATTACTTGAAAATAAAAATGTCGATACATGGAATTTAAATAGATATTATTCAAATGGTAGGGTTTGCTGTTAAGTAGCTGGAGGGTCTCAAGCGGGATTATTTGGAGCATCAAGAGCGTCGGTAGCAGGGATTCGACAAGCATCTGCAAGATGCCCATATCTTCGACAATTGGTGCACTGTCGGCAGGGTACTTGAGTTGGATGGTGATACTGGCAGGTGTCACACTTAGGTAGGTTCCCATTGTATTGTTTCTTGGTGGGTGGGGCAGTGGTGTCTATTGCAAAATTCCTGACCTTGTTCTTCCCGTTGGTTGAGGCCTCAGTTTTGATTTCAATGGCAGGTTGGGAAGTATCCTTTTTCTTTTCCCCTTTACGAGTCAGGGTTCCTGCCTTCACATGGTTATCTGTTAGGGTGGCAGCCAAACGCTTTGCTTCCTCCAAAGTAGCAGGGTTCCTTCCCCACACTGTGTCTTGAATCTGCATCGGTAAGCCACCAATGTATTTTTCGATCGCAATGGGCAAAGGGGTGACTTTGTGGGGTAGCAGTAAGCTAAGTTCGTGAAAACGAGTGTTGTAAGCGAGGTTTTCCCCACTGTCTTGGGCAAGATCATGAAATTCATCTTCCAGCTTCTTAATTTCATTACGAGGACAGAACTCTGCCTTCATAATGTCTTTAGCTTGATCCCAGGTTAAGGCTAGTGCAGCTTCGGCTCCGCGAGTGCGTTTTTCTTCATTCCACCAAGTGAGTGCTCGTTTGTGAAGAACACTCATGGCATAACGGACTTTAAAATTGTTGGGGCACTCACTGTTGATGAAGGTATTCTCAATACCCTCAAACCATTGTAGGAGTCCTGTAGCTCCTTCTTCTCCACTGAACTTTGGGGGATTGCAAGAATTAAAGTGCTTAAGGGTACAGGCTGGAAGTCCATTCCCGTTGTGGTGTCCATTTCCATTCCCGTTACCGTTGCCGTTCCCGTTGCCGTTCAACTGGATGACTTGAGCTAGTAAGTTGGGAACCAGAGTTGCGATTTGCTGCGCCATTTGTTGAGAAATGATTGCAGCCAGTTGGGCATCGACACCATTGTTGTTGTTGTTGTTGTTGCGGTTAGTATCGTGGTTGTGGTTGTGATTGCTACTTCCTTCATCATGATTTTCACCACTGTTAAGACGAGCACTGCGACGTGGAGGCATGATCTGTAAGAGACACAGTGAAATGAATGAGATTATATAAGGAGTGTAATCATTTATTCATTAAAACGAATAAACGAAAACGTTGACTTATCAAAGATTCTAAATTCTAATAACATATGAAGACATGCTTTAGCCTATAGGTGAACACTCATCCCGAGAATTCCCAGGTAGGCATCCGGGTCCCTCGTCTGATTGGGATATATGCGCAATGCCAGCCTAGACAGAAGACTCAGAATACAGGCGTTCACCCTTCCAGATTGCACGTGTTCGTTATTAAAATCTAGAACTTCGACGAGATCTCAAGGTAGTTTAGGTTAAACCTGAGGATTTTGTCCTATTATTCTAAGAGTAGATCCACTGATGGAGAGCAACCTTCTTGTAGGAATGAAAGTAGGGATATGAAGTAGGAGGGAGGTAGAGTATAGCAAGTAAAGAAGCAAGTACTGGTTGAATCCTATGGTTATAGACTAGATTATTTTTCTAATAACCTAATTCCCTATAACCATGGCTCTGATACCAATCTGTAACACCCCAACCGATGGCGGAAACATCGGGATGCCACGTATTGATGATTGTTCAGTAGCTCATGGTAAATAATAAATTCCATTAAAAGATTTTGATTGAATTACAATCAATTGTTCTAGAATTTGTACATCAAATTGAATAAATCTATACACATATCTTCAAGCATCAAATCAAATCTTCAAGCAAATAGAACCTGAAACATGTTAAGTTGAAAAGGTTTTGGGTCAACAAAAGTTAGTGAGAATTACATAGGTTTTTGATAATGAAATGAATAAAATGTTGTGCAATTCATGTGTCATGTCAATCTAGCCCATATGCGAGAACATACTAGAAATAAATCGAGTGCATAATCAACCCTGATGACTGTTATAAAATGATACATACCATACACTGATGGTCCAATTGAATATGTTATGCGATAACAAACACCCACGTAACCTTTGTAGGAGGCACGTATCCGGGTGGGATTGTCAGTCCAATAGATCTATCAATGTATACCGTCGGCTTGATCAATGTTAATGATTATGCTAGAATGGTGCTTACTCTAATCATGCTCAAGACATAATGCAACATAGAAAACACATAGACACATTGATGATTGAATTGCATAAATGATGTTGTAACATGTTTCACCCCAAAAATGGTGATAAATAGAAAAGGGGCTATGTAAAACTCACCTTAGCAAATGTTAAACTTGTTGACAAGATGAAATAATAGTATTGCCCAAAATGATTCCAAATATCACCCTATAATAAGGTAATATATAATAAGTCTAAGTCTAATTAACTTATAAGTGTATCCTAGGGTTTCGATTTGGGGATAATCAATTGTTGAATTTAAATTAAAATGTTAATTAATAAAGGAAAATTTGATAATTAATAAAAGAAAGTCTTTTTATAAAATTTGAATTTTGAATGTACACATTAAAGTGTTTGAAGTATAAAAATAATTTTTATAAAATTATTTCATTTAAAATAGATTTTTAAATCTATTTATTACAAATTGCCAACAATTAACTTTAATATTCAAAAATACTAAAATTAAAGAATTTCTATTTTAAAAATCATATTTCTGTTCTAAATATATAAAAATAAATTGTATAAAATTTTGGTGCAAAAATAATAAAAATTGAATTTATTATGATTTAATTATGATTAAATCTAACAAAAATTGATTAAAAATACTAAATAAATGATTTTTCAGAAATAAAAATCATTTCTGAAAAGTTTAATGTTATAAAAACTTAGGATAATTTTTGTGGGAATTTAAAAGATCGTTTTGATATTTTAACGGATTTTTATAAATAAAATGGAATAAACTTGATTTATTTATTATATATATTAAATAAATAAATTTTTGAAAACTAAAAATTGTAAGTTGAACTTTTTCATTAGTTTAACTTAAAATAATTTTTGTAGGATTTTTAAAAATGTTTTAGTATTTTTGAATGAATTTATAAGATATAAATAACATATATATATAATTGATAAACAAAGGAAAATAAGGGAGCAAAAAGTGTGGCAGCCGGGTTTCGAACCCGCGTCTGCTGGGAATCCAAGCATCAACACAACCACTTGGTCTAGACCTGTGGTTGTGTTAAGATTCAGTTTGTTTAATGTATAACATATATGGAAAATCAATGTTCTTCCCCAAATCAAATACAAGCCCTAGCATTCTCATTCTCAATTGATCAATACACACGACATTAACCCAATCAATCATGGGGTTAATGCCGTGCACATGCCGAATAATAAATCCCACAGAAAAATAACAACTTACAACGTTCAAACGATCCTCGAATGCTCAGTCAACTCTAAAAGTCAAACTGTGATCGTGAAGAGTAATCAGAGTAGAATTAAGAAGATTGGAGGTTAAGAGAGATGTATTGGCGAGTTGTGAAGGTCCGAGGATGATCAATTTATAGGATTTATACACTGGATCGAAGAATGGTAAGGTTTGACCACTAATCAATGTCAAACGCGTAATTAAGCTTAAATTGATGATATTAATACGTGTATAAGACTCGTGATAGACCGATAATTACGAATCCGAGTCAAACCATGTTTAAATTCGCGTTAATAATATCAATTAACTGGTCAAAATGGAAAAAGAAAAAAAAATAAATAAAAAACTAACATGTTGCTGCTGCTCGCTGATGTACCAGGGAAGAAGAAAGGGGCGCGCAGACAAGGTTAAATACATTATGGGTTGGGATAAGATCAGATGTGGCCTTGTAGCTCAGTGGTTATGGCGTGTGTGTGTGTGTTAGAGGTTGGCCCGGTTCGAGACCCGGCATAAGCAATGCATACATTTTTTTTTAATAAAGCTGAATAGGAGGGTGTGGGCTTGACTGAGTGGGCCGGGTACTTGGGCTGGTTGGGCTTCAGTAAATGTAAAGGAAAGGAAAGTGGGCTTGGGTATGGTTATGGTTTATGGGCTAGTATGGTGTGGTTTTGTTTAAATATTACATATATATATATAAATATAAAATTTGAAATTTATTATATAAATTTTTTTATAATTATTATTATTACTATATATATATATACATATATATATATATATATATAAATTGTGTTAGGGATAGCGTATGTAGTAAGGTTTTTTTTTACGTAGAAAAATTAGGGGAAATTTTTGCGATGTTACATCAGGTATGATAAAAGAAGATATATTGAGATGGTTTGGGTATGTGAAGAGGAGACGGATAACTGAGCAAGTTGGAGTGGTAGAAACCATCGCTGCAGAGGGGAGGAGGAGTAGAGGCAGACCCAAATTGACTTGGGACGAGCAAATTAGACATGATTTACTAGGGTGCACCTCTCTGAGGACATAGTCCATGATATGAATTCGTGGAGACTTAAGATTAAGGAGTTTTAGAGGGTACATTGACGTTTTAGTGTGTCGTAGGGTTTTTGTTTTTGCACCTTTAACACCCCAACCGATGGCGGAATCATCGAGGTGCCACGTAGTGACGATTGTTCAAAAGCTCATGGTACTAAAATGTAAATAATTAATTATTGAATATTGTTTTACAACATGTGAAATTCAATACAATACAACAAAATAAAGATAGTTGATTAATTTAATCTAAGTCCAAGGTCCTATGTGAATCGTCAAGCAGCTTATCCTGAAACATGCACGAAAATAATTTTGTCAACATATGATGTTGGTGAGTACTACTTAGTTTTGTACGTATAGTATAAGTTTTGAAAAGTAGTACAATTCATGTGTCTAGCATCACCAAGGCATTATGTAAACACGCAAGTAACCAAACAAGACAAAGATCAAATGTAAAGTTTGTACCATGTAATTGATAATGAGCACCTCAACACGTGTGAGTCTAAAAGAGCACCATAACACAAAGTTATGTCTAAATGAGCACCGTAACGTAAGTTACGTCTAAATGAGCACCGTAACATAAGTTACGTCTGAGTGTAAAGAGCACCATAACATAAGTTATGTCTGTATGTATGATTTTGTATGTAAGCTACGTTCATGTTAAAGCATAAGCACAAAGATAAACAAGACACGTATATGAATTGTAAATGAATAAAATGTATGTGTAAATGAATATGAAGGTTTTGTATACTTGTGCATGAATCACCCCAAAAATTGTAAAAGCGAAAAAGGGGATAAGTAATACTCACCTTAGCAAGGTGTTAAGTCTTGTGTAATTGAATAAGTGTATCCAACGTTGCCAAGTATCACCCTATGTATAATGTAACAAATAAGTCTAAGTCTATCTAGTCTATAAGTATTTTCTAGGGTTTCGAATTGGGGATATGTATTCGTTTGATTAATAAATTAAACGTTTAATAAATAAGAGAAATTTGATAAATAATTAAACAAAAGTCTTTTTGTATATTTTAAATCAAAGATGCTCACAATATAAAGTTTTAAGTGTGAAAATAATTTTTATAAAATTATTTTCTTATAAATAGATTATTAAATCTATTTATTTCAAATAGTCAAAATATAACTTTTAATATTTAAAAATATTAAAATTAGAGAGATTTTAGTTTAAAAATTGTATTTCTGTTCCAAATAAATAGAAATAATTTATGTAAAATTTTGGTGCAAAAACGTTGAAAAATGAATTTTTTATGATTTATTTATGATTAAAACTAACAAAAATTAATTAAAAATATAAAATGGACGGTTTTTCAGAGATAAAAATTATTTCTGAAATGTTTAATGTTGTACAAGTTTAGGATAATTTTTGTGGAATTTTATAAAGTCGTTTAGATATTTTTATTGAATTTTAAAATTTTAAGTGAATGAACTTGTAATATTTATAATATATATTAAATAAATTATTTTTGAAAAAACTAAAAATTGGATGATGAACTTTATCAGTGGAATAACATACAATGAATTTTGTAGAATTTATAAAGTAGTTTTAGTATTTTAAAACGATTTTTAAAAAGAATGAAGATAATATAGGTACAAAGGATAACAAAAATGTTTGTTCATGGTGGGACTCGAACCTGGCCTCAAGGCCGGTTCAATGGTTTTAGCCAAACACTAGCACCAACTGCTCTACACTTCTGTTTGTATTATTCAAAACCGATTAATATATATAAACGCTAATTATAGAAAAACCCCAATTCGTATAAACCCTAGAATTATCAATCACAACAATTGTATGCAGATCACCAATGAATCGATGGGGCTAATGATCTATACCCCAAAACGATTCTATATCAGCCGTGAATTAAAACAGATACATACCGATAGTCGTATGATTCAAACGTCAAAAACCCGGACCTTAGAGCATCGAATACAAGTGATTGTGTGTTTGTATGTGCAGTATGTTATGGGGGTTTTCTTAGTCGGCTTATATAGGGTATAGACACGAGATTAATTAAGTCAAAATCTTCTATAAACACGGATTAGAATTTGGGTTCAAACTCGGTCAAAACCGAGTCATAAGGCTCGATTAGAGGCTTGAAATCACGCGAATCACTATAGGGTCAATACACATGATTAATGCTTGCCAAAATTTGGGTGATTGTTTGGTCAAAATGGTTGGTCAACTGTTGTTGACTGTTTCCTTTTTTTTTTTTGTTCTTCACGCGTAACAGTAGCAGACAGGAAGGAGAGGTTTGATCTGTTTTAGGAAGGGTTAAATATTATTGGGGTTGGGTTTAAATCACAAAAGAGGTGTAGCTCAGGTGGTACGCGTGTGTGTGAAGGTTGTCCGGTTCCTGCCCGGGTTCGAGTCCCGGCAGGAGAGTTTTTTTTTTTAACAGATCAAAAAGGGGGGAGGGATTGGGCCTGGTTGTCTGGTGGGTCGGTTTGCTTGGGCCTGTGCAGTGGGCTTCAAGAATAGTTAAGGGTTTTAATACAATGGTTTGGGTTTGGGTTAGATAGTGGGTTTCAAATGAGTGTTAAATTTTATTATTACTAGGAATATTATTATTATTATTATTATTATTATTATTATTATTATTATTATTATTATTATTATTATAAAAAAAAATGACGGATGTCACAGCATCCCCTACTTTTAGATTCTTCGTCCCGAAGTTATTAGAAACATAGGGTTATGGATGCTTGGGTAAAAATTAAAATGACTGTGGCTTGGAAAATTCGAATGATTTAGATAAGAAGTTTGATAGGTGTGAGTTAAGGATTGGATTAGATTCGTTTCGAATAATAAGGAGAATAAGAATCTAGTAAGACACTAAACTTCAAGTTTTAGGAACCCTAAAATGAATGTACAAGTTGATTGACTATAGAATTTGAACTACCAAGTAAACAGAGTTTGTTCCTGGTCCGACTTCCAGTCTCACTTTCAATGCATCATTAGTGTTTGTATACAGGGTGTACCGCAGCTAACCCACCACACCTTTGATACCTTGAAAACGTACTGGTCACCTACCAAAAACTCTAATAGAATTTCACACTACCCTAACGCACCTGTAAATTCATGATTACGTTCCCGACCGGAATCATCAATTTACCTTACATTAGGGTTTTATGTCCTTCTATGATCCTAATCTAACACACATTAAAGCAAATAAGTTTCACAAGAAGATATCACAACAAACACGTTGAGTTACAATGAGATGTTATCAATGAAATGAGGTCATGTAATAATGAGGTCAATTGCATTGGTTTGCAATGACTTGTAAGCATAACTGTATTTAAGTATGGGCTACCACTCGTCCGAGGAGCCCTTTAAATGAAATGTTTATCAGAGTTGCGTGGATAATACACACGTGCAAGCAAGTTTGTAAGTACTGCAACCATTAAGTGTAAGTGTTATCTTAGTGGCCTATAGAAATAGATTACGAGTATCATGAATAACTAAATGTTCAATAGATTGTCAAATTAAGGGAAAAATTTTCAAGTTTCATATAACAAACAATGATGTTTTTAGAAAAGCTCTGTAGGGTCAAGTATTAAGTTTTTAGTAGTTTGATTTTCATGAAAATCAAGTCCAAATGTTTCAATAAAATGTAAGGTAGAGTCTGAAACTTATACGATATAAAATAAACGTAATCGAATATGATAAATTTCCAATCGGTGTACGTACACAATAGTATGCAAGAAAATTTCTGGATGTTGTATGCTAATGAGTGCGACAAAATTGGGTACAAAATGATAATAGAATCAAGAAAATGAAAACACGAGTATCATGAATAATTGAATGTCCAGTGAATAGTCAAATTAAGGGGAAATCAAGTTTCTCAAACAATGATGTTTTGGAAAAAAAAAATCCTGGAGAATCAAGTATCAGGTTTTTAGTAGTTTGATTTTCATGGGTAATTAGTTCATGTGTGAGAAGGTGAAGGATATGAATTTAGTTTTTGAGAGGATGATGAAAAATCTTGAAGCAAAATCAAAGTTGTGAGCGATAGTGAATGTGAAGATAGTTGTTAAAGAGTTTATTTTATAGTAAGGAGATTATGTAACAGTGTAAATTTTGGGGTTTGGATCAAAGGTTATAATCAAGTGTATAAGAAAACATGATTGTGGTATATGCCAAATATTGTAAAAAAAAAATTGAACAAGTTGAAAAATGAGTGGGTGTCGATGGAGAATCTAGAGACTAGATATTATTCCTAAAAAAAAAATATTTTCAAAATTGGTTTTGTACATAAGGCAAAAGTTGTTAAATAATACAAGCTAAGTTTAAAACATTATATAGAAAATCGTTTGTTACGTCAATAAATAATCAATTGAATTTAAGTTCGAGGAAAATATGTACTTTGTAAAGTTACTAGGTAATACAACAAGTTTTAGAAATCTTTAGTTTGTGCTAAAGTATGAGGTTATAGTTTTTAAAATAAATAATATGTGGAGAAATGAAATAATATGATTTGGGTAGGGTGTTGAATATTTAAAAAGTGGCTAAGAGGGTAAGGTGAAGTGTGATTGTGAAATCCATAGATGGTTATGAAAGTATGAACTTGTAAGCAATATATGAAAATCGTGAAATACAAAATATTGTATATGAATCGAGAGAGTATTATTGAAAAAGCTTGCATAGTGCCCTTGTCTAGCTGTAAAGCCCAACAAGAACGTTGACTTTTCAAAGGAATTGAACCCAATGGTGGTCAAAGAAGACATGCTTTAGCCTATAAGTGGACACTCACTCCAGGAATCCCCAGGTAAGCATAACAGGTCCGTTATTGGATTTATGCGCTATGCTTGCCTATGCCAGAAAACCCAGTGTACAGGCGTCCACCCTTCCAGATTGCACGTGTCCTTATCACACTCATTAAAGTTCAACAACTTTGAAGGAGCAAAAATAAGAGTAGGTATTATGCCTAAGAGTGTCTTCATGAAAGGTACTGCTCCCGTTCTATGATGATGTAAACCTTCCACTCCTTGTAGGACACCATCTCTATGCACCATGATGAAAGATGAGAAGAATGGAGAAGGAGGGAGAGATAGAAGAAGGAAAGTAGAGGGGAATGAGGGATAGGGTAATTTAGGAAATATTATGCATGAAGGTTCGGTTATAGTCTAGGCCATTTTATCTAATAACCTAGTTCCCTATAACCATGGCTCTGATACCAATCTTTAACACCCCAACCGATGGCGGAATCATCGAGGTGCCACGTAGTGACGATTGTTCAAAAGCTCATGGTACTAAAATGTAAATAATTGATTATTGAATATTGTTTTACAACATGTGAAATTCAATACAATACAACAAAATAAAGATAGTTGATTGATTTAATCTAAGTCCAAGGTCCTATGTGAATCGTCAAGCAGCTTATCCTGAAACATGCACGAAAATAATTTTGTCAACATATGATGTTGGTGAGTACTACTTAGTTTTGTACGTATAGTATAAGTTTTGAAAAGTAGTACAATTCATGTGTCTAGCATCACCAAGGCATTATGTAAACACGCAAGTAACCAAACAAGACAAAGATCAAATGTAAAGTTTGTACCATGTAATTGATAATGAGCACCTCAACACGTGTGAGTCTAAAAGAGCACCATAACACAAAGTTATGTCTAAATGAGCACCGTAACGTAAGTTACGTCTAAATGAGCACCATAACACAAAGTATGATTTTGTATGTAAGCTACGTTCATGTTAAAGCATAAGCACAAAGATAAACAAGACACGTATATGAATTGTAAATGAATAAAATGTATGTGTAAATGAATATGAAGGTTTTGTATACTTGTGCATGAATCACCCCAAAAATTGTAAAAGCGAAAAAGGGGATAAGTAATACTCACCTTAGCAAGGTGTTAAGTCTTGTGTAATTGAATAAGTGTATCCAACGTTGCCAAGTATCACCCTATGTATAATGTAACAAATAAGTCTAAGTCTATCTAGTCTATAAGTATTTTCTAGGGTTTCGAATTGGGGATATGTATTCGTTTGATTAATAAATTAAACGTTTAATAAATAAGAGAAATTTGATAAATAATTAAACAAAAGTCTTTTTGTATATTTTAAATCAAAGATGCTCACAATATAAAGTTTTAAGTGTGAAAATAATTTTTATAAAATTATTTTCTTATAAATAGATTATTAAATCTATTTATTTCAAATAGTCAAAATATAACTTTTAATATTTAAAAATATTAAAATTAGAGAGATTTTAGTTTAAAAATTGTATTTCTGTTCCAAATAAATAGAAATAATTTATGTAAAATTTTGGTGCAAAAACGTTGAAAAATGAATTTTTTATGATTTATTTATGATTAAAACTAACAAAAATTAATTAAAAATATAAAATGGACGGTTTTTCAGAAATAAAAATTATTTATGAAATGTTTAATGTTGTACAAGTTTAGGATAATTTTTGTGGAATTTTATAAAGTCGTTTAGATATTTTTATTGAATTTTAAAATTTTAAGTGAATGAACTTGTAATATTTATAATATATATTAAATAAATTATTTTTGAAAAACTAAAAATTGGATGATGAACTTTATCAGTGGAATAACATAAAATGAATTTTGTAGAATTTATAAAGTAGTTTTAGTATTTTAAAACGATTTTTAAAAAGAATGAAGATAATATAGGTACAAAGGATAACAAAAATGTTTGTTCATGGTGGGACTCGAACCTGGCCTCAAGGCCGGTTCAATGGTTTTAGCCAAACACTACCACCAACTGCTCTACACTTCTGTTTGTATTATTCAAAACCGATTAATATATATAAACGCTAATTATAGAAAAACCCCAATTCGTATAAACCCTAGAATTATCAATCACAACAATTGTATGCAGATCACCAATGAATCGATGGGGCTAATGATCTATACCCCAAAACGATTCTATATCAGCCGCGAATTAAAACAGATACATACCGATAGTCGTATGATTCAAACGTCAAAAACCCGGACCTTAGAGCATTGAATACAAGTGATTGTGTGTTTGTATGTGCAGTATGTTATGGGGGGTTTTCTTAGTCGGCTTATATAGGGTATAGACACGAGATTAATTAAGTCAAAATCTTCTATAAACACGGATTAGAATTTGGGTTCAAACTCGGTCAAAACCGAGTCATAAGGCTCGATTAGAGGCTTGAAATCACGCGAATCACTATAGGGTCAATACACATGATTAATGCTTGCCAAAATTTGGGTGATTGTTTGGTCAAAATGGTTGGTCAACTGTTGTTGACTGTTTCCTTTTTTTTTTGTTCTTCACGCGTAACAGTAGCAGACAGGAAGGAGAGGTTTGATCTGTTTTAGGAAGGGTTAAATATTATTAGGGTTGGGTTTAAATCACAAAAGAGGTGTAGCTCAGGTGGTACGCGTGTGTGTGAAGGTTGTCCGGTTCCTGCCCGGGTTCGAGTCCCGGCAGGAGAGTTTTTTTTTTTAACAGATCAAAAAGGGGGGAGGGATTGGGCCTGGTTGTCTGGTGGGCAGGTTTGCTTGGGCCTGTGCAGTGGGCTTCAAGAATAGTTAAGGGTTTTAATACAATGGTTTGGGTTTGGGTTAGATAGTGGGTTTCAAATGAGTGTTAAATTTTATTATTACTAGGAATATTATTATTATTATTATTATTATAAAAAAAATGACGGATGTCACAGCACCCACGTTAGGTGGAATTTTCATGTAATTGTCTTCGTGTATCTGTGTTTATTGGTTGTCTCTATTGATAACTTGATATATAAATGTTTTCCTTATTTATACTCATTCATCACCTAGGTTACTATTGGTAGCTTTCTTTGTGTGTGTGTATATATATGCGCATAGGTGTGTCATGTTCTATATTTTTGTCTACTGCGTGTTTTGAGCTGAGGGACTTCATGGAAGCAACCTCTCTAGTCTTTGAGATAGAGGTAAGATTTGCCTACGTCTCATCTTTCCAAACCCTACCAATAGTTTGATATTTGTGAGATTTACTATAGTTAGTTGTTGTCAAAGTTTAAATTTGTACAACCTACATTAAGCATCCGGGCACTTTACTCTGAAATCAAAATAAACTAGTGGGATACAATTATAAATGTCTAGTTGTTTATGTATCTAGATGTATACCAAATACATTAATTAATATTGATTTTAAATGTCTTGAAATTATATACTTTCCTAAAAACTCATATAATAATAGAATAGATAAACAAAATGTGTTACCAAACTTTTCATCATGGTTCATTACATAAATGTCCTTAATACGCATGTTGATGTCATGTTACGTTACCTGCAACACCATAAGTATTAATAATAACTGAATTTTTTTTTATCAACTTGCTGTTCTTTGACAGATTACTGTATTTATTTAAATTTATTTCCTATTTAAGTAACAATTTTGGGATTAGCAATAATGCTTTTTACGGTTTGTATAAACTAACCTATTGCCTTAATATAATGCTTTCTAGGTAGTATAGTGTACATATAAATTTAATAGAAACGTATAAACTACCTATTGCGTTACATTAATAAGCAAGACAGCATTAAACATGATTTTACGCTATAAACAAAATTACCATCTTGATTTGCTTAGATTAATAATTAATAAAAATATATATAAAAAAGGAAAGAGGGTGGTAGGTGTCGATTTGACCCAACTTTTAAAAAGCCGTCACCTACATCCACATATATAACCACATACGTTTCACCTCTCCTTCCTCAGCTTGCACAACAACAAGCTCCCATTCCCATTCCCATTACTTACATTATTATTATTATTATTACTTTCTTTCTATATTTCACTTTTAGTCCTTCATCTTTCCTCAAAATGCAGTGTATTACCCCTTCACCAACCATTCCTTTCAAGTCACACCGTCTCACCCACCCAAAGCTCACCATCAAATGCGTTGCCAGCCCCTTCGATGCCGCCGCCACTAATCCACACTTATCAGCCGCCGCCCCAGCCGCCACCAACTTCACAGCCGGCGGCGTCGGAAAAAGCCGAGCCGACTGGCAAAGCTCATGCGCTATCCTCGCCAGCAAAGTCGAATCACAACAACAAAACACCGACAAACCTAGCGGCAGCCCAGACAAACTCACCGTCATTAACGGCGTTAACGGCCACACCACCCTAGATCTAGTCCCAGTCAACAAACTACCAAAACCTTTAACCATTGCTGACCTGTCACCAGCTCCATCACACGGCTCAACCCTACGTGTCGCCTACCAAGGCGTTCCAGGCGCCTACAGTGAAGCTGCTGCTGGAAAAGCATATCCTAACTGTGATGCCATTCCTTGTGACCAATTCGAAGTAGCTTTCCAAGCCGTTGAGCTTTGGATAGCAGATCGAGCTGTGTTACCAGTTGAAAACTCATTAGGAGGAAGCATTCATCGAAACTACGATTTATTATTACGTCATCGTCTCCATATCGTTGGAGAAGTTCAACTACCTGTACACCATTGCTTGTTAGCATTACCTGGTGTACGGAAAGAGTATATTAATCGAGTAATAAGTCATCCACAGGCTTTAGCTCAGTGCGAGTTAACGTTAACTAAACTTGGTTTAAATGTTACTCGTGAAGCCGTTGATGATACTGCTGGAGCAGCAGAGTTTGTTGCGGAGAATGGTTTACGCGATACTGCCGCGATTGCATCTGCACGCGCTGCTGAGCTGTACGGATTGAATATTATTGCAGATGGGATCCAGGATGATTCGAGTAATGTCACGCGGTTTGTTATGTTGGCGCGTGAACCGATTATTCCACGGACGGATATTCCGTTTAAGACGAGTATTGTGTTTGCTCATGATAAAGGGACGTCTGTTTTGTTTAAGGTTTTGTCCGCGTTTGCGTTTAGGAATATTAGTTTGACGAAGATTGAGAGCAGGCCGCATAGGAACAGGCCGATTAGGTTGGTTGGGGACGAGAATGTTGGCACAGCGAAACATTTCGAGTACTTGTTTTATGTGGATTTCGAAGCGTCGATGGGGGATGTTAGGGCGCAAAACGCGTTGGCTGAGGTTCAGGAGTTCACGTCTTTCCTAAGGGTGTTGGGTAGCTATCCCATGGACATGACTCCTTGGTCACCATCTAGATCATGATTTGTTATGGCCTTGTTATATGTTATATTTATTTTTATTTAGTTTGGATCTTCTTTGAAAAAAGAAAGTTGTAAAATATGGTTGTGGGTGATGATTCACTTGTGAGTTGAATGTCGAATACTCCAATATTGATTGATGTATACAAATTTGTATGATTTTATGTTCAAATATTATTTTGAACATCATGTGGATATGTGTATGTCGTAACTTATATAAATAATTGAAGTTATTAGTATATTGTGACATTTTGACAATGTAGTCTACTTATAAGTTATATAAAACATTTATAGGATGGTTAAAAAGCAGACGAATAAGAGTGGAATGATAAGTGGTGGAGCAATAGATAGGTGGGGGTGTGTAAGACCACATGTTATGTTAATAATTTGGATTTGGACCACATTTGTTGTTACTTACCCATCGCTATTGACACCTACAGCTTTTCTGGCATGTCCCTCTCGGTCACCCAATACTTTCGTAGTACTGTACTTACGATTTGAAATATTGTTTTACCTTGTTTATGTATCTATTAACACTAATTTATAGTCACGTTTGATAAAAAGGTTGTTAAAGCTAAAATTGTAAGCTCTCAGCCTCTTTTGAGCATGTAACACACACAAGTTGACAGTTGACACAAACGTTTAACACAAACCCTTCAATGCACCTTTTAAATTTACACATTTTGAGCGCATATGAGATTTGAACCTTCAATCTAATAGGGAGCAACAAATTTCTAACATAGATTGATACCTCTAGGCTACGACCCTTTAGTTGAAGCTCTCAATGCGCCTCTTTTGATAATAATTAAGTATGCAAAAAGGTCGTTGTCAGGAAAGATTTTTTTTCCCCTAGAAGATACTTGTCAACTATCATAATCCCAAAATGTGTATGACAAAATTGGCTTATTGGGAACTAAATATCTACAAGGATTATACGATATTACCAAAATAAGAAGACAAATGGTTGAAAAAACCAAGGGTTAGACCGGGTGTAGTGGCCTAAGGATTGGAGTGTTTTTCAACCTTCCACGCCCCATAACGCACCAACCCCCCCCCCCCCTCCCCGCGTGGATGAGTCAAAATTGGTTTTGGCGTGAAATAAACAACAGTGTGGATTGGCACATGGTTCGAGACTTGGAGTGGGGGCCAATCTTCCACTACGCACTACGTTTGGTCTCTAACCTAGTTATTTCTATATGCTTATTTAACATGACTAAAAACATCCTTTGAAATTATTTGATGTGCTACTAAATGTTATCATTATTATTTGATATGATATGAGACTTTTATGTGTGTATGGTGATCATTGTATAGTCCAATATTTATGTTATATTTATTTTAATTGTATTTAATTATACAAATAAATGAAAAAAAACTTTGATAGTTATAAGAGATTTCTTTTGAAAAGCAAACGGACCATTCTTTTCGATTACCATAAATAAGTAAAAAAAGATAAATAATCATTCATGCAGATATATTTGATGTGTTTAATTATAAATAAGCAAATGATTTATGGAATTCACAAGGATAATTCAAAGACAATTCAATGTGGTCAAGTTGTGTCTTAAAGGGTTCAAGGGGAATCACATGCAATAAGTTATTTTTAAATCACTTTGCTAAGAACGTGTTTAAAAGATGCTATATCACCATTTTTTATTGATGCATTTGTTGCAAGTTGTAACAGATTGAGTATGCATGTGGTTATATGGTATTTATTTTTTTGACCATTGGTTATTAAGTATTAACTTAATATATAAGTCTTATTATAAAGAAATACAATTATATTTATATTGTAAGTGTTTTCTATCTTTTCTTAAGTATCATGGAACGTTTAACCAAAAAAAACAAGTTTAAATTGATCATTGTAACTTGTAAGATATATATAACTATATAGGTATTTGTCTCTTAACTTATATATAAGATGTATATGACTATCATATAACCCCCCCAACAACCCATTTTCTTCTCTGTTATCACCCCCAATCACATAAGTGTAATAGGTATTCTTGTTTTCATATTTTTTTTATCTAATATTCCTTATGTATTTAACACTTCTATTTAATGTATTTTTACTTTATATTCATCAGAGATGTTTTAAAAGAAAATGTAGTCGGGTTATGAAGAGATTAAAATGTGAAAAATTCTTCAGTAAAATATCTAATTAGTATTAAGTTGGTAAGAATTGATAAACTTGTTAATGATGTGTAATTTAGCTAATTAGTAAAATAAAATGAAAAATGAGAAACAGGGTTAGGTGAGAATTGAAAAAGGATCCTGGCAACTAGGGTCTATGTGGTGGTAGGTGGCGATGTGAGGCAAGGACAAAATAATATTGGCAAATAATAAACCACTCCATAATAAATACCGAATACAGAAATGGCTGGTGTCATTTGAATACCGAAAAATACCCACATGTTTGTTGTTTTGTAGAGGTTCATTTGCATAAAATGTATGATGTACGTTTGAATAAATCCACTTTACTTTTCATTACTAGGGTTTTTGTGTGATGCAACAGGAACAGACCTTTATAAGAGTGTGTATGATTCGTTCAGCTTGTTTATTAGCCACAACCGAAACTGAAACCAAAGTCATCGGTTATTCAATCTTATTAACCAATCGATTAATTGGTTCGGTTTATATGGTTAGATTGTCGGTTTTCAGTTTCGTTTAGTTTAGTTAATTTTGGTTAATAACAAAAACAAAAGTTTTGCTAACATTTTTTCTTAGAAGTACATGAAATTGAGGTATAATAAATACATGAACTGGAAGTGTAAAATCTAAAAATATACGAATATATGAAGTGTTCGGTTTCGATTTGGTTGATTTCAATGAACTAAAGGTACTAAAAACGATAACCGATTTTAAGTTAATTTGGTTTTTGGTTTATTCAGTTTTTGATTAATTTCAATTCTGTTCCGTCTGTTTTTTAGTCTGGTTTCGATTAACGATTTAGGTATTGATCACCCCAATATATCTATACCATCAATAATGTATTTGATATGAGCATTTTAAGATACTCAAAAGTTAAGAGTTTTTAAGAATGTAATGCATAATGTACAACCCTAAATTGAGGGTAAATTAGTCTTTTAAACACTAATTACACTTTAATCACATCATCTTAATAACACTTTAATTCCCTCAAGCTGGGTAAACTTTTTTTTATTTAAATAATAGTTATACTTTCTTCTCTTATTTTAAGCCAACTACTCCCATGAATTGCAAACGGTCATAATCTTTTCATACATTAATATCTTTTGTTAAGAAAACTACATCATAAAAACGGACATTTTATTTTTAATAATTAGAGAATAATATTGTAATATTTTAGTTAAAAAAATTAATGTGTTACGTGATTAATAATATATAAGGGTGAACAATAGTTGAACCCTTAACCGAAATCGAACAAAAAATTATACGAAGCCGAACCGAAACCACTCGAAAACTGAATTATTTTTTGTACCCTAAGTTAACCAAAAGTAACCAAACTGAAACTGAACCATTCATATATTCATACACTTTTAGCTTTTATACATCCTTTTCATGTATTTATACCTCTATTTCATGTACTTCTAAGCAAAAATTGTAGTCAACGTTAGGTTTTAATGATTAACCAAACTTAACTAAAACGAACTGATTATGACAATCTAATCAAATAAACTGAACCAATTAACCGGTAGGTTAATAAGATTGATTAACCGATAATGTCAATTTCTGTTTTGGTTGAGGCAAATAACCGAACTGAACCGAACCCAACCATGCACCATTAGAAGTGTACGTGTCACCTGCTACATTACGCGAGCATGCTTCTATGAATATATGAATGGTTCCATTTCCGTTTGACTGCTTTCAGTTAAGTAATGGTACAAAAAAAAAAAGATAACCGATTTTAAGTTAATTCGGGTTTTGTTTAATTCATTATTCAATTGATTTTAGTTTGATTTTGTCTATTTCTTGGTTCTGTTTCTTGGTTCGGATATGGTGAACGGTTTAGTTATTGCTCACTCCTAGATATTGTTAATCACATAGCGCATAAAATTTTTTAAATTGAAAAAAATAGCAATAGTATACTCAGGTTAAAGATAACAAAATAACAATATTGTTAATCACGTAGCACTTTAGATTTGTTGTCTCATATCGTATTCAACCCGCGCGTTGCTGCTAGGACACGATGAGAGTTCGATTCGGTACCGGCAAACACTATAGTAATAGTCGAAGTATGACAAACGACATCCACAAGTGAACGGTTGGTTATTTTTTTAACCGTCATAAGCAATGTGTTTGTTATTTTAAAAAATCTAAAATGTCAAATTTGATTAAAAATCTTATATCCTATTTGTTACTTTTCATAAAGAATAAGTTCGTCAAATCTTATATCGTATTCTTTTTTATTTGAAATCACAGTAATTCTATCTCTAACCAATCAAAGTATGTCTTAACTTTATAGAGTGTATTTGAAATCACATTTATTTTATCTTTAATTAATCAAGTTAATCAACTCTTATAGTTTTCGAAGTTAATTTTATTGCCAATATTTAAATTACCGTTAATATAAATTGTGAATTAAATGTCTTAAAACATGGCCCAGTTCAATTAATGGATCACTCATAAAGATGTATTAACAATAACAATGTTACTAACATTTTTTTTGGAAGGTGTACTTCAGCGGTGAAACCAATCGACAGACAACCCCTCAACCCGAGTTCGAATCACTACCCACGCACCGGTGTCCACTTTGAAGTTATCTCAAACCGTTACAGGGAATTTTTTCGTGGTGTGCAGGATTCGAACTCAAGACCAAGCCCGGGCGGGAACCCTCCGAAAAGGTAAACCCTCCCACCTCTCCCCAGAACAATGTTACTAACATAAAATAATTATTACATTCTATTCATATAAAATGGTAGAAATTTAGTAGAGAAACTAAATTACAACTGCTTGATATGAACTGGCCAAGCTTCAATATAGAAGACACTCAGTATTTTGTGAGGAAGTAAAAGTAGAGAGTAATTTATTATACAGTATGGTAATATACACACAACAAAACCAGTACATGTATATACAACAACAACCAAGTCCAGTAAATCCAACAAATAGCAAAGCTATTAGTAGGGTCTAGGGAGAGTAGGATGTAGGTAAACCTTACCTCTACCCCTAGGGATAGAGAGACCGCTTCCAGGGAGACCCTCTGTTCACACACAACGAAAAACATACACACACACAAAATAATAATAATAATAATAATAATAATAATAATAATAAATTAAAAAAATAAAGATTTACACACACACACACACACAACTACTGATAACATCATAGACATTGAAAACAATGCATCGAAAGAATAGACACTATATTACCATAAACAACCTATACACAAACGTACAGGAAGACAAACATGTAAAATCCCACATAACGTGAAAACAAAAGTAAGACCATGTGAAACACCTAAAATGCCTTTTTCCCGTACCCTAACAGTCCTTAGCTTTTATCCTTTGCCTCCATAAACCCCTATCAGTACATGTGTATAAGTTTCATTTTTTTTTTGTTTGAGTTAAGTCACCCCTATTTGATTGTAACATCCTAACATGTTTACATGAAACGCTTTTTAAACAATTGATGTCATTTTGTTAGATCCTTTTCTTATCAAATCCTACTTTGTGTCCAATCCTGTAAAACAAAGTTGAAATATACGTCAAGAAAATTATGACACTTAGCCATTGCTATAACCAAGCTTCTGTTAGAGGTCTAATTCCTACCCATTAGTCAAATTGGGCATTAATAATATCAAATAAAAGAATCTTACAAACCTAAAATTTTTAACATCCAATCTACAGCCCCTTGAAAGAAATAACAACCATCTGAAACAAATTTTGGACAATAAAATAAGTACAAGTCGAAAGGGGTAGGTATTTTAAAGAGTCATCTTAAAATATCCACTTGTAAGTGCTAAATTACCTAACTCAATCATAAACTTCATCCTCATTTTCTCCACCTTGTATTACGTTGTTCAAAATATGTGTTGCTTGCCATATCTATCAAGTATTCCTTTTAACCATAATTGAGTTGTCAAGATAAAAAATAAAGGAAAATCGCTCCAAACCCAAACAATTTACCATCCATTATTTGTTATTCTACAACATATAAGTTTATTGACAGTAATAAAGTCATAACCATTTTATGACTGTTTAAATTCCAGATTAACCAATTTATATGTCACAAAGCAAAATGTCACATCTTTTTTAAGTGTTCTGTTGTTTATTGACTGGCTATTGAAACATAAAAGAATTTTAAAACACGTATTTGTAAGTTCAACTTAACAAACAGGAGATAATAACTACTAGTAATTATTGTGTTTGTCAAACACGTGTCATACCTTAAATTACTTAAGAAATCAGTGATATAATCATGAGCCAAAAGTGATGTCCATAAGAGACATCAAATAGTTTTTACCTTGTGGGTTTCTTGGTTGCCTCTAAAGTTGTTGCTTCTGCCTTGTCCTCGGAACAACCGAAACACGAAATAGATGTCTGAATTAATTAAAAAAAGGCAAATAGAACAACATTAAATTGAGCCTAGTTAATTAAGAACAAGTGCAAGTTAGATATGTATGAACGTAAAGAATGACTTCCATTACGTTTATTTTCATTCTATACGGTTGTGGAATGATTTTAAATTGGTAGATCTCCTGCCTTAAAAGAGCGATGAGATCTTTCTACACTGCTTTGAAAGAGCAATTATCGTTGTTATAATGGCAAATCAATCAAATACCATATCCATACCAGATTTTAGTTGCATATTTTATCCTTTGTGGCTCAAATGGGTATGCAATTGCAATTCAGAAAAAAAAAATCATATAACTTCTAACATTTTATTTCTAAGGTATTGAGAAATTAAGAAACATCCAAAACATCTGATGATCTGACTTCACAAAAGAAACAACAAAACATAGAGGAACATTACGTGCTTAATATTCTTTAACTATTACCAATTTCAACCACAAGTTTCCAAGCACCCATAGTTTCTCCTTTAACTTCACAAATAAAAACACCAAATAAAGTCAAAATTAAATTTTAAAACAAACGAATTCATATACAACAATTATTATAGATTCAAGATTTAGGGTTTTCAAATTGTCAAATACCAAAAACTAATCAACTATCCAAGTGTTATAAGTGTTCCTGAATTGTATACTTCAACAAGCTCAGAGCCTAAGAACATATTCATTGCCATTAGCAGGACTGATTAAGTCATCTTCACACAGATGATGACAAATAAACCCAATTTTGTAGCTCCTGCAAAATCAAACAAAAGAAGATTCACATTCATCAAGCTTTAAAAAGGTGAAGCCATTCTTCTTCGTGGAGAGTGAAAACTGCATTGATGATCATTACAATTATTGATTACTTATTAAAGCACCATTAAGGTAGTCATGAATTCCACTGGTTACTGCTTCACCAGACGTCTAGGAGGAGAAGAAATTGATTCATGCCCCTTTTTATTCACTAGTGGGGTGCCCGCGCATTGCAGCGGGAGCACAACATTACTAAAAACGAAGCAACAACAAAAATAAATATGTAATGATAAATGCAAACAAGGGTAGGGCATGTGTCATGCTGTCTTTTACATGAGACAAAGAAGGACATCATAGACTCATCATGAAGGCTTGGCACGATGACCAAGCTTCGATATGCGTGTATGTTTTGATTAACATATAGTCGTGTAAGGTTGGAAAAAGAGAAGTTTATCATCTCCTATTATTGTTTTTAAATTTTGTAGGTAACCTTTCTAAATACTTTATAATATATATATATATATATATATATATATATATATATGTACAATTGAAGAAAGATGCTGGTGATAATGCCTATGAACAAACCAAAGATTATAAAAAGAATAACGAATGAGAGAGTTGTTTCATTGAGATGTATATAATACCAAAACAATGGCCACTATTTATAAGGCTCTAATAGAAGGTATAGACATAAATGAGATAAATGAGTTAGAAACAAGAATAGTCACTAATCTATATTATCTTATTAAGGAGGAGTGATGGCCAAGATTGTCATTTACATTTCCTTACAACTTAAGAAGCAACATGTACAACATACTTAAGCAAGAAATTTAAGGGTATTTTGGGCATAATTGTGACAATTAAGACACTTAGAAGGTTAAAATTGTAATTTTATCATAACCTCATACTCACAACTTAAAAACTTATTCCAACCTTACCCCCATGGTATATGATTGATCAAAATACCATTAATGTAATAAATTTCTTAAATGTAAGAATGTGAAGAGCCTATGAACATCATAAATTATGCCTAGATTTTTTAAATGGCTTGGCTTGGTTGGTTTAAGAAGAAGAAGTTGATTCAATTAGGGGAATGGCAATGAAAGGAATGATATACCTGAAAAGGAATTGGTAAACCGGAGAGGGCAAGGTCTTTGAGAAGTTCATAGCCTAATCCACTAGCACCTACTACACATATTCTTGAAGAATATACACACATATTCTTGATTCAATTGGGGGAATGGCAATGAAAGGAATGATATACCTGAAAAGGAATTGGTAAACCGGAGAGGGCAAGGTCTTTGAGAAGTTCATAGCCTAATCCACTAGCACCTACTACACATATTCTTGAAGATCGTCCCTCAACTACATAAATAACAACAACAAAGAGGTTAGCTTATTAGCTTAACTACATAAATAATTAATTGATTTAATATAATATTAGTGAATGAATAATTCAACCTTTAGTGGATTTTTTTTTTTGTTTTTGTAGGCCCCTAGCCCAATTTACAGTCCCTTCCTATCACCGTCTTAATTCTTTGCTCCTAAAAAAAGCCATATCTATATTATCTATATCTATATTTAATTTGGAGTTTTTTTTTGTTTTTGCTAATTTGGGTGCAGAATTTCAAGATGGTTACAAAAAACATGTATGAGGTACCTTTACAATCAGTATTAACGGATTTACATAAATCAGAATTTCAAGATGGGTGCAGAATTTCAAGATGGTTACAAAAAAAACATGTATGAGGTACTCTTTGACCTGATTTCTAATTTGTTGACTTCTTTTTTTATTTTACACATTTGATCTCATATCTAAAGTTGCAAAACTTTTGTATTTCGTGTTTTTATTTAGTTGATTGTTGTGAAGAAGTTGGGACAAAAAGGTAATCAGTCGACAAAAGGAGGAAGAGTTTATTGATCTTATTAATGATTTGATAAAATTCGGCATGCGAATGTTGTTGAACTCATGGGTTACTTGTTCCGAGCATGGTCAACGATTATTAATTTACGAGTATTGCAGCGGTTGGGCCCTCTAGGATGCGTTACACGCCGATGATGATTATAAAAGCAAATTTTCATGAAGTATGTGCATAAGATTGGCAAAGGAATTCTCTTGCAACCAGCAGGTTTGATGCCTAGATTTACTTGCTAATATCAACATGAATTATTTGATTATTCGTTTGTTGTTCGATTTTTTATACCTTTTATAGTAGTTGATGATTGTCTTGTGCTAAGTGATGCTATTAATTTCTATTTTTTGATTCGTCAACCCGGTGTGCATATATTTGTAGTTTCTATAAAATTTAATGAACTCTCACAATCTCACTTTCATGTGGTGTCTTAGCATAACTACAGTAATCATATTTCCTATTTTCGCTTTTATTATTTGGTGATTTTTATTGGCTATCTGAATCTTAGATGACAAAAAAAAGGAACTATGGCACCAAGTAGTGGAAACTAATCTCTAGATGATACTAATATTTTTGGCACTATAATTATCTACAAAGTTTTATTTGGTTTGTTGTGCTAATATTCTTGATACTATATTTTGTTGAATAAAGTAAAATGTCGTAAACTCGGGTTGTGGTTCGTAATCAACATCATAATTGAATATAATATAAATCGAGACACCCGCCGCAACGCGCGGGCATTCCTTCTAGTAATTTATAAAGGAGTTAGAAACATGAATAATCATTAATAACTTTATTATTTCATAATCAACTTAATTGTTAATGTAAAAAGACAATTTCACCCATTTACTACATTCATTAAGTTATTGTACTATATGCATTATATGTTGTAATTACTTAAATTTGGTTGGAATCCTTCCCTCATACTTTATAATATAGTATAGATATAGATATAGATATTCAATTGCTTCCATCAATTACAATTAATCATTATCGATAGTGTTTATGAACAATTACTTATATCGTGAGAGGAGTATAAACTATGTATTAGAGACATATACAATTGACATTATATGTTATACATTAGGGGCATAAAGGGAAAGAAATGACAAAAAAAACAGAGATTTAAGAAGGGACCCTTCAACTCTATCTTAAAATTTTAATGAAATTACCTTTGTGGGCATCTTTGGTCCTTAATAAGGTAATAGAGATAGAGATAACATGTATTTAAGTTTATTAATAATTTTTTTAACATTGAATAATGATTTACATAAACAGTAAGGTGTTGGCAATCTTTTGAGCTTTTATGTTCATAGCAAGGTGCATTCAATCATTTCATTCTATCATGAAAAATATACAAGTTGCTTTTGCAAACAGGGGTAGTATTGGAAGAATTTTTATGACATCTTGGATGTGAAACAAGGAATTATTCATATGCCATTTTAAAAGTCATAAGAAATTATTATTATAGCTACAGTTGGCTCTTTATAATATAGTATAGATAACTTTTAAATTAAATTCTATATATATTTAACGGTAAGGTCATTTGAACAGTAAAAGGGTAACTTCGTCATTTTCTTTTCTCTAAACGGGTATTCCGGTCATTTTCCGTGTGCTTCCTCCTTCACCTCCACGCTTCCTCTCCGCCTCTTCTACCTCTCCCTTCCTCCATCACCGCCTCACCTGACTCGCCCCCAACGCCGACTCCCTTTTCTCCCCCTTTCTTCCTGGGTTTCTCACCATGTCTGTCAACAACCTCTGTCGATGACGGTGGATCCGTTATCATAAAGGCCCGATTTACGCGGCTTTGCTTTAAGATGGCAGAACGTTTTTAAGGATGACAATGTTTAGTCCGTCTCTCTGAACCCTAATCAGTGGCGTTTTCATTGATTTGGATTTTTCCCTTTATTCAAAGTAGATAAAGGTGGGACTAATAAGATGGTTAAGGATAAGGATAAAGAGGAGGAGAAGGTTGTTAGTGAGTCTGTTAAGAGATGTGAGGTTGTTGTGAAGAGTGGTTGGTTTAATAAGGTGTTGAATGTTTGTTCTGATGATGCGAAGGCTGCGTTTACGGCTTTGAGTGTCAGTATATTGTTTAGGTCGCAGTTGGCGGAGCCTAGGTCGATTCCTTTTGCGTCTATGAGTCCTACTCTTGATGTTGGTGATCGGATTTTGGCTGCGAAGGTATAATTTTAGTTTGATGATTGGTGATTTGTGTGTTAATTAAGTGTGATGTGTGTTGATAATTGGTTTTCGTGGATGATATATGGTTAGATTGAGCTTATTAATGTTTTAATTGACTTGATGTATATGAGAACTTGTTTCTTTTAAAGCTGTACATAAGTGGTTGTGTCTAGATTTGCATATATGTCAAAGTAATTGGTGATTTGTGGTTCATTTGATGGATTTGAAGGTGCTGTCAGGTAGTGTTTTCATTTGCTGATATGTAAAAATAAATGGTGATCTATTGTTTTTTTTAAGGTGTTATCAGGTAGTTGTGTTTTCATTTGCTAATGTGTAAATGTAAATGGTGATTTGTGGTTTCATGTGATGGATCTTAAGGGGTGATCAAGTGATTGTTAGTTTGATTTGATGATCCGTCAAAGTAAATGGTGATTTGTGGTTTCATTTGATGGATCTCAAGCTATGTTTTAAAAAGCGCGCTTGAGCGCAAAGCGCACCTAGGCGCAAATCTGTGCGCCTTATATAACCTTAGGCGAGTAGTGTACGAAAAGCGTAAAAAGCGCACGAAAAAAGCGATAAAAGCGCACTTTTTGTACACATGATGTTTTTGTGCTTAAAATTGTTATACATGTAGCTAAAAAGGTTGTACATTTTAGTTAAATCATATATATATACCTTATTTGTATCTATATTTTGAGTAAATAATGCTAAAAACCTATAGCATATATAAAAAAAAATTATATAATTGTCTTGCGCCTCGCGTACGAAAAGCCCACTGCTTTTGCGCTTTGCGCCTCGGTTTTAGACTTCGTCGCTTTTGTTCGCTTCGCGCTTTTTAAAACCATGATCTCAAGGTGTATTCAAGTGATTGTTAGTTTGGTTTGCTGATCCCTCAAAATAAATGGTGATCTGTGGTTTAATTGATGGATATTATGGTGTTATCATGCAATTGTTTCTTGATTTGCTAATCCGTCAAAGTTAATTGGAAAGTGTTTAGATGTAATTGTTTCTTCACTTGCTAATCTGTTAAAGTAAATGTGGTGATTTGTGGTTTTATTTGATTGTTTTGAAAGTGTAATCATGTAATTGTTTCTATGATTTGTTATTTCATCAAAGTAAATGGTGATTTGTTGTTACCTTTGATGGATTTGAAAGTCTTATCATGTAATTGTGTCTTGATTCGCTAATCCTTCGAAGTAAATGGTGATCTGTAGTTTACCATTTCAAATAGACCCATACGGCGAATTTTATCTACCTTGGTATGTTGGTCCTTATCTCCTTTGATCAAAAAGGAACTTCATAATTTATGAACCTTTTTTATTAGCAGAATGAGTTTTACAACAGGCATTGGTATGTTGATCCTAATCGCCTTTGCTCACGTAAGTATCTTCATAAATGATCTACGTTGAATCGGTTATTAAGTGTAGTTTAGAAAATACTGGTAAGTTATAGACTGATTTTGTGCCCAGGTTGCCGTTATGCACTTGGTGATGGTAGGATAGGTCGGTGTGAATGTTGCGTTTTTCCGGAAATACCAAGAGAAGGCGTAGAATATTATGCGTACGTGCTTTTGAAAAGGAAGTTGGAAATTTCTTCACTTCTGCTCAGAGGAAGTTGAATTGTTCTTCATATAGGTTGTAATAAACAAATTCACAAATTGCGCAACGCGCAATCGTCAAACACCTAGTTGAATATATTGGACTATTCAGACCGTTCATGGGCCTATGGGCTAGGTTTTATTGACAGGAACCCACTTAACAATTACCTGATTCAGTGAAATAGTTGATGGAAATAACAATTTTAGATCAAAAACGTTTGGCCCATTTGTAGAGCCCAAAAACTCAAAAGATGTGTTGTACTTAAAAGACCAAAATTGATCTGATAATTAAAATGCACATATCCCTTTTGAGCACTCATAATGGGGCATCAACAGACTAAGGTAACGTCTGACATGAAAAATCTTCGTCCTTCATCGCTCATGGCATGCTCGTCCTTCATGATATATGGCCGGCCACACAGGCGGTTCTCGTTTTCACATAATTTCCCAAGTCCCAACAATAATTAACCCAAACTGAGACTAGTATAATCCTTTCGATACACTTCCTTTGTCACTGATATAATGATATCTGATAACGGGTGTTCTAATATGGCCCAATGATTGTTGGGTTTGGGCCTAACTACAGTCAGGTCCATTAGGCTTAATCTGGCCCACGTTTTATCCCTATTATACAAACAAGGCTCACTTCATTGAAATGGACCCCCTCTCATTTTCCCTTTGGACTCGCACCTTTACTCACGTCTCACCATCAACCTCCTCTCTCCAAGATCTCTAACACCACACACTTTATACCCAGTGACAGAACCAGAAATTTTTAGTCGGAGGGTCAATAATATAAAACATTTCTTTTACATTGTAACTAAAACTCTAAATACACAAAAACAATTATTAATAATCTTAACCAAGATGTTTTTATCAATAGCTTTCTTCAAGTTCAAATTATCTTGCTAAATATTTTCATAATAATGTCTCTGAATAGTAAAAAATATCTCTATATATATGAAAAAAAAATAACATTAGGAAAAAAAACAAATTAGTTTAATAACCCCAACGTAAGATTTTGGATCTTCATTGTTTAGTGTTGTAGAACTATAATCCTATATGCATTTATAAAAAAAATAAGAAAAGAAATTCAAATTATATTTATATGTGTTAAAGTGGGGTCCAGTCTTGTTTAGTTGAAGGGGCTTGAAACTTTTAGGTTAGGAGAAAAAATCACATATTGAAACGCTACTAGTACTAGCGTTTAAGAAAAAAAACTCCTATAGCTACAAGATTTTAATGAGTAAAATGACACAAATACCAATTATACCATAAAAAATGCATACAAGCTTTTAGTTATGCCCATTTTGGTCATTTTATTAAAAGTTCCAGCTAATTTGCCAAACACCAAAATAAATTTAAAAAACTACAGCTACAGCTTTCAACTTTCAGCCACCAACTAATTTTGCCAAAAATACCCTATAAGTTAAACTGTTGTAACTTATAGTATTTTATAATTATTTAAATCTGTATATCAATATCAACCAAAAAAATCGATAAGGGGCAAATTGTGTAGATTAATTATTCAAAAGGAAAATTAATTATAAAAAAAGTCCTCGCTTATCATTGTTATTGTAATTGTTGCTAAGCACGAAGCAGCGTGTCTAGCGAATCAGCATGTGTGTTTGTCGTTTGCTTTTGACATATTTGGATCCCTAGTTTTCGAGGCAGTGCATTTCTTGAAACGAGTACAGAAGGTGGTTCACAGCGACTCGCAGAGCCCTAAGAACCAAGGGTTTGTAATTAACAGAATAGGTTTTGCGATTTCAAAGGGGATAGTGGTCCAGTTTGTTGCTCGTTTACTCACTATCCAAATGTAATTTAATCTGTAATGGAATGATAGTAATATGATTAAATTTACGGAGGGGAAATATAACTTTGAACATCTAGAATTCTATGTGGCACATCGTTTTTTCTTTTGGTCTTTTGTGGTGTGTAACTTAGTACAAAAGTAAAATCACAATAAAAAAAGGTTTGGTTTATGCAAAAAATCCCCTTTATAATCAAGCAAGCCTTAGCCTTCCAACCATATAACTTTTTTACTTCTGATAAGTTAATAACAAGCTTTCAACGCCAATTATTATTTTATCAAACAGCATTATATATGTGACACCCGGCATGTTCGGCTTAAACATAATAGTAACATCTAAGTCTACCTTAGCGAGAAACGTTTATAAACAAACTTAACTGGGTTAGTTGAGTCGGGTCAGATTAGGATTGTCCAGGGTTCAATGATCTGGAGGATCATTGGGAGTCATTTTGGGGAATACACTAGTACCGGGTTCCGTTGTTGGTGACATTACATGAACTAATTAAGTATATGTGTAGATTATGGGTCGTGTGGTGGATTGTATACTTATACTTGCTTAAACAATGTACAAATGATTATACGTGCCTAAATATGCTAAGTATAGACTATTGGATGCATGCTTATGTGTTAAGATGTGTTAGAATGCGTTAAACACGACAAACTGGAAATCTGGAAAAAAAAAAAAGTTAACATGTGTTAAAAAGTGCTGTTAACATGTGTTAAAAAGTGCTGATGACCTGAAAGTGGAAAGTGGGCGAATGTGGAAATGGAACTTGAGAAAGTGGGCGAATGTAGAAACAAAGTGGGCGAATGTGGAAAGATTCCACATTCGACCATTACAAAGGGGCGAATGTGGAAAAGTTCCACATTCGACCATATAAAAGGGGCGAACCTGGACCTGGTATAAATACCATACTTAGTCATTTTTCATCATTTCACAAACCCTAAACGCCTCCAAACACTCTCTATCAGCTATTATCATTGGGGAAGGAGTTTTTGAGCTTGTTTTTCATAACCTAACTCTCTAAATCATTACAAGTGAAAATCTAAGGTGTGTTCTTCATTCCAAATCCTTTTTAAACAATTTTGACTTGTTTTCATCTAAACCCCAAGGGTCCAGATCTGATATCAACATGTTTTATGGGTAAAAACCTTCCTAATATCTTTCTAAATAAAACCTATTCATAAACAATGAGTTTTCATACAATTTAACATGTGTTAATGTGGTATTAAGCATTGTTTGATGATTACTTGCTATGTAGATGACATGACTACAACCTAGGGCTGTTATTAATGAAGAGTTATGATTGAAACATGTTACAATTGATTGTTGATGGTGTTTTGTCGATTAAAGGAATTTTTAGTTAGATTTAGGGCTTGTTTTTGGATGGTAATGATAGAGTTATGATAGGGGTTTCTTGTTCATGATGATTTAAGTATGATGAGCTGATGATTGATTAAATTCAGAAAGTTTCCTAATTGGGTAATAATTTCATGCATGATGATGTGACATCTCCATAATTTACTATTTTAGGAAACTTGTAAAAACGGATAGATTTTGGGGTAAAATCGGTAGGGTTTCGTAGGAATATGTTAATGATGCTTGACTGCTGTAACTCATGATGTTTCGTGATGTTTTCGGATGTTTTCGACGCGTTTTTGGGAAAATCTAACAGCAGGGGCGAACCTGGAATACCTTCGACCAGTCTAACGGTCGAAGGTGGATCTCCAAGGGTCGAACCTGGAACTGAGGGGGCGAAGGTGGAAGAAAAGGGGCGAAGGTGGGAGTTTAAAGCCACCTTCGACCACTCAAAGCCACGTTCGGCCCTACGATAACAAAAATGAGATTTTTGATACGAACTAAGTGTTTTATGCTTGAACCTTGCGTGTAATCTGTGTGTACTTGATTAGTTAGGGTAATGGGTCACCAACGGGATGTCGGGTCGGTCTAGTGTGTCGGTTAAACATTTAAACACGTTTTTAAAAACATACTTGGTTATGATCTGGACAATCGGGGACTAGATAATCTTATGGTTATTAGTCGGAACACTTATGTGAACATTTTGATAGATCTCCGGTAGAGGGATTATCAAGGGCTAAACATCTTTACTTATAATTGAAGAACGCAATCTAAGGTGAGTTCACGGCCCCACTTTTGCTGCTTTAACTTTTGGGGGAGAAAACATGCGCTAAACAGTTTTGGTAACATATGTCATACTATGGTTTTAACTTTATATTGCTATATGATCTTTTGGAAAGTCCCGGGGGAAACCATGAATGTGCGGGTTTGCACAACGGGGGAAATGTGGATAGATCTATTGGGCGTGACCTGCCCCACTCGTCGGCTTGGAGGGCCGGGCGGGTGCATATTGTCTCGAACAGGAACATTATCGTGCTGAACATTACGGGCTGCTAAACATGCTAAACATTGCTAAACGTGTCCAGTAATGGTTTCCAATCGTAGTAGTAATAAAACATACGCCTAGCTAGCGTACTTGGTAGCATTGATATAGTATGGACATGGTAACACTTGGATAACATTTTGAACAAACCTGTGAACTCACCAGCATTATTTGTTGACGTCTTTTTGGCATGTTTTTCTCAGGTCGCTAAGGTAGCAACAACTGGATCTAGGCGCACGAGTCGGCACGGGCGTCTAGGGTTTAGAGCATGGTCTTCATTAAACATTTGAACTGTGTCTTTTGGGTTGTAAACATTTAAAGCTTCCGCTACAGTTTATGTTTTTATAACTATATCTTTTGAGTATTGTGTTATGCATATAGTGTTGTTTATTGTGACCGTTGACTTGAATCCTGGTTTGTCATGCGCCTCGCGGTAAAACCCCGCAAGTGGAATTTGAGGGTGTGACAGATTGGTATCAGAGCCAATGGTTATAGTGAACTAGGACTGCATTTAGAGTCTAGTCTATAGCCGAGTCGCACACACTAGACGGTCACATACTTGAGTCGGGTTGGAACGCGTACTAACTTTGTCGGGGTGTCCTTACATCATCATCGCACTTCTCTGTTACATCATCCGATCTTACTCTTGGCTTTATACACTCTTATGTTCTTCTTCGGGGTTTGAAGGAGAAGGAGTTGACTCGTTAGTTATTGCACGGCAGTGTCGTACGTTGGGGTAGTCTTACGTACTCTCGGGGTCTGTCCAGGATTCGGACATCTCCCTTTCATACCCCAATAGACGCACTTGCTTACACATTATCTTGTGCACTTATGCTTGTGATAGCATGATGCTAGATGCCGATATTCAGCGACTTGAGTTCAAGCTGAGGGAAAACTTGGAGGATCATGTAGAGCAGTTTATCATTTCGGGTGCACACGAAATCATAAACTGAAATGCATGAGAATCCAAGTGGACTCTGAACTTGGATGCATAGTCCTGGATTGGGTCTAGACATGACTTTTCTAGCTACTAGTGGTTGACACTAGCAGTGAATCTAAATCTCTCGATTTCTGATTTGTCAGATCATGTCGGGCGCACGTGGTGGTGGACGTCGTGGTGGTGGCCGTGGCGGCGGTGGCCGTGGTGGCGGTCGTGGTAACATCAACATGACCCAGGCAGAGCTGAACAACTTGCTTCAACAGCAAGTGAACATAGCCTTGGCTGCTTTCCAGGCTGGGCACAATGCTCTGGGTGGTAAGTTGGTTCTTACCTGCCTTGTTTCATTCTTGGGTGTCATGTTTCCTTTGTGGTTTACCTTTGTGTCGTGTTTCAGGTGCTGCTGTCAACCCACCTCCATCCCAGTGTTCCTACAAGAAGTTTAGGGACTGCCAGCCCCATAACTTCGCAGGGACTGAAGGGGCAGTGGGACTGCTCCAATGGTTGGAGAAGGTTGAATCTGTTTTCTTGATGTGTAACTGTCCTGTTGAGGACCGGGTCAAGTATGCCACTGCGACATTTGAGGGTCCTGCTTTGTCATGGTGGAATGCTACTACGCAGAACATGGGCTTGGGGGAAGCTCATGCTATGCTTTGGGCGGATTTTGTTCGGCTAATGAAGAGCGAGTACTGTCCCAGGGAGGAAGTGCAGAAATTGGAGCATGAAGTCTGGAACTACAAGATGGTGGGGTCCGAGATTGAGGAGTATACCGTGCGACGCAATGAGTTGGCGGTGTTGTGTCCTGACATGCACACACCTGAGTACCGTAGGATTGAGCATTACATCTCTGGGTTGGTGCCGGAGATTGCTGGGTTAGTAGCTGCTGGGAACCTACCCACACTGGCTGAGGTCGTCCGTTCTGCACACAAGATGACCAACATGAAGATTTTGGAGGGTGTTTTACCTCCCAAGGGTTCGACTGTGAAGGGTTCTGAAGGCAACAAGAGGAAATGGGAGAACGTGGGTAAGAGTGCAGTGCCGGCGCCGTCTCAACCGGCCAAGAAGTTTGATGGATCTGGGTCGTCTTCAGCGCAGAAGACAGGTGGATACGTTGGGAAGCATCCCAAGTGTAACAAGTGTGGCTTTCACCATTCTGGGAATTGTGATCGGGCTCGTTGTCATCGGTGCCATCAGTTGGGGCACCATGCTAAGGATTGCAAGGTGGCGCTCACCCCAACCCAGACTCCTGCGGCTACTCCTGCTCCTGCTGCTCAGGGGACTCAGGGAAGGCAGGGGTGTTACAACTGTGGTGACACGGGACATTTCAAGCGTGATTGTCCCAAACTGAAGCAGGGCGATAACGGGAGGGGCGGGAACGGTAACGGGAATGGCGGCGGAGGCAGGACTGCGCGTGCTTTCGTCATTGGGTCTGCGGAGGCTAGGCAGGATCCAGACACAGTTACCGGTACGTTCCTTCTCAACAATCGCTATGTTTCTGTTTTATTTGATTCTGGTGCCGATAAGAGCTTCGTATCTGTGTATGTTAGTCAGTTGCTAGATGTAGTACCCACACCTTTAGAGGCTAAGTACTTGATAGAATTGGCTAACGGTAAGAACATCGAGGCGACTCATATCCTTAGGGAGTGTCACTTGGAACTGTCGGGTCTGTCATTCCCCATTGACCTTATGCCTGTACCTCTGGGTAGTTTCGATGTCGTTGTGGGCATGGATTGGTTATCGTTGTATCGTGCAGAGATTGTTTGCTTTGACAAGGTTATTCAGATCCCTCTCCCCGATGGAGAGATTCTTTCGGTCCACGGCGAGAAAAGCGGTGCTCCGCTGAGTATCATTTCCAGCATGAAAGCCCGTAAGTATCTTCGAAAGGGCTGTTCGGCCATTCTGGCACTTGTTAACGTTTCTACTGACGATGAGAAGAAGATCGAGGATATTCCGGTGGTTCGTGACTTTTCTGATGTGTTTCCTGATGATTTGCCTGGTCTTCCTCCCCATCGTCAGGTTGAGTTTGGTATTGATCTTGCTCCGGGCGCAGCTCCTATTGCCCGAGCTCCGTATCGTCTTGCACCTCCTGAGATGCAAGAGTTATCCAGCCAGTTACAGGAACTCTTGGAAAAGGGTTTCATTCGACCGAGCTCGTCCCCGTGGGGAGCTCCTATTTTGTTTGTGAAGAAGAAGGATGGGAGCCTTCGTATGTGTATTGATTACCGTGAGCTGAACAAAGTGACCATCAAGAATCGTTATCCTCTCCCTCGCATTGATGATCTCTTTGACCAGCTTCAGGGCTCCAGCTACTACTCGAAGATTGACTTGCGGTCCGGTTACCACCAGTTGCGCGTCAGGGAAGCTGACATCCAGAAGACTGCTTTTCGCACTCGTTATGGACATTTTGAGTTCTTGGTCATGCCTTTCGGTCTCACTAATGCACCGGCGGTGTTCATGGATTTGATGAACCGCGTTTGTAAACCGTACCTCGATAAGTTCGTCATCGTGTTCATTGATGACATTCTGATTTATTCCAAGAACAAGGCAGATCATGAGGAACATCTGCGGTTGGTCTTGGAACTTTTGAGACCGGAGCAGTTGTATGCTAAGTTCTCAAAGTGTGATTTTTGGTTGCGGGAAGTTCAATTCTGTAACACCCCAACCGATGGCGGAAACATCGGGATGTCACGTAATGATGATTGTTCAGTAGCTCATGGTGAATAATAGATTCCATTAAATGATTTAAATGAATTACATACAATAGTTCTAGAATTTGTACATCAAATTGAATAAATCTATACACGTATCTTCAAGCATCAATTCAAATCTTCAAGCAAATAGAACCTGAAACATGTTAAGTTGAAAATGTTTTGGGTCAACAAAAGTTGGTGAGAATTACATAGGTTTTTGATGATTGAATAAAATGTTGTGCAATTCATGTGTCATGTCAATCTAGTCCATATGTGAGAACATACTAGAAATAAATCGAGTGCATAATCAACCCTGATGACTGTTATAAAATGATACATACCATACGCTCATGGTCCAATATGTTATACGATAACAAACACCCACGTAACCTTTGTAGGAGGCACGTATCCGGGTGGGATTGTCAGTCCAATAGATCTATCAATGTATACCGCCGGCTGATCAATGTTAATGATTATGCTAGAATGGTGCTTACTCTAATCATGCTCAAGACATAATGCAACATAGAAAACACATAGACACATTGATGATTGAATTGCAATGATGATGATATAAACATGTTTCACCCCAAAAATGGTGATAAATAGAAAAGGGGCTATGTAAAACTCACCTTGGTAAAATGTTATATCTGTTGAGAAATGTGTTGACCAAACGTATCAAGTATCACCCTAAAATGAGGTAATAAATATGTCTAAGTCTAACAAGTCTACAAATGTTTAAGTTCTAGGGCTTCGAATTGGGGATAATTGTTCGTTTGATTATTATTAAAAATATTCGCCAATTGAGAGAAATTTAGTAAATAAATAACTAAAAATCTTTTTATAAATGTTAAATCTAGGATGGTCACAAGAATGTGTTTTAAAGTATAAAAATAATTTTTATGAAATTATTTTCTTTAAAATAGATTATTTAATCTATTTATAGCAAATTGTCAAAATCTAACTTTAATATTTAAAAATATTAAAATTAAATAATTTTTAGTTTAAAATTCATATTTCTGTTCTAAATGATCAGAAATAATTTGTATAAAATTTTGGTGCAAAAATAACAAAAATTGAATTTATTATGATTTAATTATGATTAAAACTAACAAAAATTGATTAAAAATGTTAAATAAATGATTTTTCTGAAATAAAAATCATTTTTGAAAAGCTTAATGTTATAAAAACTTAGGATAATTTTTGTGGAAATTAATAAGATCGTTTTGATATTTTAATGGATTTTTATAAATATAATAGTATAAAATTGATCTAATTATTATAAATATTAAATAAATGAATTTTTGAAAAACAAAAATTGTAAATAAAACTCTTGACTCAGATTAAACAAATATAATTTTTTTAGAATTTATAAAATAGTTTTGCTATTTAAAAATGAATTTATAAGTTTTAAGTATAATATATATATATATAGAAATGGTTGTTACAAAGAAGCAAAAAATGGGGGTGGTAGCCGGGACTCGAACCCGGTTCCCTTCTGTGTCAAACCCATGTCACAACCACTTGGCCTAGGCCAGTGGTTGTGATGTTTTCTGTTAAAGATTTAATAAATACACTACGCGAAACAAGTTTATCCCCAATTCCATATGAACGAGCCCTAGAATTAGCAATCAAACAATTCAGGCAACTTGAGCCCGATTAATGATGGGGCTATTGTTGTTTGATAGCCGACTAATGAAACCCACAAAAGAAAAGTAACTCACAGTGATGTATCACGTATGATTGTCGGGTCAAAGCAAAAGTCAAACGACGAACAATATAATAATAATTAGAGTGTTTCAGAGAGAATTGGAGGTTGAGAGAGAGTTGTGAGCGAGTATACAAGGTTCGCAGAAGGTCTAATTATATAGAGGATCAAAGGGTTGGGTAAATTGGAAGGTTTGACCCCGTTTTAATATCATACGCGTGATGTATGCTTGGATATAGCTGATTGATTGTTTGATGATTGTATTAGTCAACACACGAGGTCAGTTAAGGATGGTTTCCAAAGTTTAGCTTGATTTATAAAAAAAATGGAAGGTCAATTAATTTGTTGCATCATTCCATACCTGCTGCTACTGTTGCGCTGTTAAGGAAAGGGGAGAAGGGAAGCAGACGCGAAAGGGTTAAATAAAATTAATGTTAGGATTAGTTCAAAAGGAATGTGTAGATCAAGTGGTGTTGTGTGTGTGTGGTAGTGTTTGGCCCGGGTGTTCACGCGAGTTCGATCCACGGCAGAGGGATCTTTTTTTTTTTTTTTTTTTTTTTTTTTTAACAGAAGTGGTGGGTTAGTGGGCCGGGTATTTACTTGGGCTGAAGAACTGGGCTGGCACTTGTTGGGCTTCAGAAATGTAAAGGAAACAAGGGGTTTGGGCTATGGTTTGATTATGGTTTAATAGTGGGTTTCAAGGTTGTGTAACACAAAGTTTTGTGTTTAATATATATATATATATATAATCTGAATTTTTTTTTTAATAATATTATTATTATTATTATTATTATTATATATATATGTATATATATCTATATATATTATGAGTTAGGGTAATGGAGACTTAGTGACGTTTGTATAAAATGTAACGAAAATAAGGGCGTTTTAAAATTTGGGGAAAATTTTCGCGATGTTACAGTCTCCCCTACTTTTAGGAACTTCGTCCCGAAGTTAAGAGAAACACTAGGTTCACAATTGGTCAACTATTGAAAACCTTGATAAAATTTCACACTACCTTAACGTACCTGTAAATTTATGATTACGTTCCGGACCGTAATTACCAATTTACCTTACATTAGGGTTTTGCGTCCTTTTTATGACTTTACCGATTGTTAAGCAGGTCTGATAGTCTCCGCCAGTCGTTGAGCAGGTGGTAGGGCCTCTCCCGACTGTTGGAAAGACATGATGACCTCTACCAATCGTTAAGCTGGTTGTTTGGTAGTTAACTAATTGTTTGTACAAGCAAGTAAGTATAGATATAGCAATTAGTTCATATTCAAACAAGCATGCACACAGATGTTATGATAATACTTGAATTTTATTACTAGAATCAAATAGTGTTAATACATAGAATAAAAGCAACCAATAGTCAAATGGTGAGACTTGCGGTTAGGTAGCTGGAGGGTCTTGATCTCTGTTTAGGGCATCGGTTACGGAAGTGATTTGGGTTTTCACACTCATAGCATTGACCATAGTTGTGATTACTAGGACGATTAGGATTAGTAACCTGAGCTGGGTTAGGGATAATTGCAGCCAGTCGGGCATCAACACCTTTGTTGTTTTTGTTGTTGTTGTGGTTGGTGTTGTGGTTGTTGTTACTTTCCTCTTGGTTTTCACCTCTGTTATTGCGAGTGCTATGACGTGGAGACATGATCCGTAAGGGACACAATGAAGGTTTAATGTGGCATGAAATGAATGAGGTGATATAAGGAATGTAATCATTTATTCATTAATTAAAATGAATAAACGAAAACGTTGACTTATCAAAGACTCCAGATTCTAATAACATATGAAGACATGCTTTAGCCTATAAGTGAACACTCATCCCGAGAATTCCCAGGTAGGCATCCGGGTCCCTCGTCTGATTGGGATATATGCGCAATGCCAGCCTAGACAGAAGACTCAGAATACAGGCGTTCACCCTTCCAGATTGCTCGTGTTCGTTATTAAAATATAGAACTTCGACGAGATCTCAAGGGGGTTCAGGTTAAACCTGAGGATTTTGTCCTATTAGTCTAAGAGTAGATCCAATGGTGGAGAGCAACCTTCTTGTAAGGATGAAAGTAGGGATAAGAAGTAGGAGGGTGATAGAGAATAGCAAGTAAAAGAAGCAAGTACTTGTTAAATCCTATGGTTATAGACTAGATTATTTTTTCTAATAACCTAATTCCCTATAACCTGGCACTGATACCAATCTGTAACACCCCAACCGATGGCGGAAACATCGGGATGTCACGTAATGATGATTGTTCAGTAGCTCATGGTGAATAATAGATTCCATTAAATGATTTAAATGAATTACATACAATAGTTCTAGAATTTGTACATCAAATTGAATAAATCTATACACGTATCTTCAAGCATCAATTCAAATCTTCAAGCAAATAGAACCTGAAACATGTTAAGTTGAAAATGTTTTGGGTCAACAAAAGTTGGTGAGAATTACATAGGTTTTTGATGATTGAATAAAATGTTGTGCAATTCATGTGTCATGTCAATCTAGTCCATATGTGAGAACATACTAGAAATAAATCGAGTGCATAATCAACCCTGATGACTGTTATAAAATGATACATACCATACGCTCATGGTCCAATATGTTATACGATAACAAACACCCACGTAACCTTTGTAGGAGGCACGTATCCGGGTGGGATTGTCAGTCCAATAGATCTATCAATGTATACCGCCGGCTGATCAATGTTAATGATTATGCTAGAATGGTGCTTACTCTAATCATGCTCAAGACATAATGCAACATAGAAAACACATAGACACATTGATGATTGAATTGCAATGATGATGATATAAACATGTTTCACCCCAAAAATGGTGATAAATAGAAAAGGGGCTATGTAAAACTCACCTTGGTAAAATGTTATATCTGTTGAGAAATGTGTTGACCAAATGTATCAAGTATCACCCTAAAATGAGGTAATAAATATGTCTAAGTCTAACAAGTCTACAAATGTTTAAGTTCTAGGGCTTCGAATTGGGGATAATTGTTCGTTTGATTATTATTAAAAATATTCGCCAATTGAGAGAAATTTAGTAAATAAATAACTAAAAATCTTTTTATAAATGTTAAATCTAGGATGGTCACAAGAATGTGTTTTAAAGTATAAAAATAATTTTTATGAAATTATTTTCTTTAAAATAGATTATTTAATCTATTTATAGCAAATTGTCAAAATCTAACTTTAATATTTAAAAATATTAAAATTAAATAATTTTTAGTTTAAAATTCATATTTCTGTTCTAAATGATCAGAAATAATTTGTATAAAATTTTGGTGCAAAAATAACAAAAATTGAATTTATTATGATTTAATTATGATTAAAACTAACAAAAATTGATTAAAAATGTTAAATAAATGATTTTTCTGAAATAAAAATCATTTTTGAAAAGCTTAATGTTATAAAAACTTAGGATAATTTTTGTGGAAATTAATAAGATCGTTTTGATATTTTAATGGATTTTTATAAATATAATAGTATAAAATTGATCTAATTATTATAAATATTAAATAAATGAATTTTTGAAAAACAAAAATTGTAAATAAAACTCTTGACTCAGATTAAACAAATATAATTTTTTTAGAATTTATAAAATAGTTTTGCTATTTAAAAATGAATTTATAAGTTTTAAGTATAATATATATATATATATAGAAATGGTTGTTACAAAGAAGCAAAAAATGGGGGTGGTAGCCGGGACTCGAACCCGGTTCCCTTCTGTGTCAAACCCATGTCACAACCACTTGGCCTAGGCCAGTGGTTGTGATGTTTTCTGTTAAAGATTTAATAAATACACTACGCGAAACAAGTTTATCCCCAATTCCATATGAACGAGCCCTAGAATTAGCAATCAAACAATTCAGGCAACTTGAGCCCGATTAATGATGGGGCTATTGTTGTTTGATAGCCGACTAATGAAACCCACAAAAGAAAAGTAACTCACAGTGATGTATCACGTATGATTGTCGGGTCAAAGCAAAAGTCAAACGACGAACAATATAATAATAATTAGAGTGTTTCAGAGAGAATTGGAGGTTGAGAGAGAGTTGTGAGCGAGTATACAAGGTTCGCAGAAGGTCTAATTATATAGAGGATCAAAGGGTTGGGTAAATTGGAAGGTTTGACCCCGTTTTAATATCATACGCGTGATGTATGCTTGGATATAGCTGATTGATTGTTTGATGATTGTATTAGTCAACACACGAGGTCAGTTAAGGATGGTTTCCAAAGTTTAGCTTGATTTATAAAAAAAATGGAAGGTCAATTAATTTGTTGCATCATTCCATACCTGCTGCTACTGTTGCGCTGTTAAGGAAAGGGGAGAAGGGAAGCAGACGCGAAAGGGTTAAATAAAATTAATGTTAGGATTAGTTCAAAAGGAATGTGTAGATCAAGTGGTGTTGTGTGTGTGTGGTAGTGTTTGGCCCGGGTGTTCACGCGAGTTCGATCCACGGCAGAGGGATCTTTTTTTTTTTTTTTTTTTTTTTAACAGAAGTGGTGGGTTAGTGGGCCGGGTATTTACTTGGGCTGAAGAACTGGGCTGGCACTTGTTGGGCTTCAGAAATGTAAAGGAAACAAGGGGTTTGGGCTATGGTTTGATTATGGTTTAATAGTGGGTTTCAAGGTTGTGTAACACAAAGTTTTGTGTTTAATATATATATATATATATAATCTGAAATTTTTTTTTAATAATATTATTATTATTATTATTATTATTATATATATATGTATATATATCTATATATATTATGAGTTAGGGTAATGGAGACTTAGTGACGTTTGTATAAAATGTAACGAAAATAAGGGCGTTTTAAAATTTGGGGAAAATTTTCGCGATGTTACAAATTCCTAGGGCATGTGGTGAATGAACTGGGAATTCATGTCGATCCGGCTAAGATCGAAGCAATTAAAGACTGGGAAGCACCAAAGACGCCATCTGAGGTGCGGCAATTCCTAGGTCTTGCAGGTTACTACCGGCGTTTTATCGAGGGATTTTCGAAGATCGCTCAACCCCTCACCGCTCTCACCCAGAAGGATCGAAAGTTCGACTGGGACGAACCACAGGAATCAGCCTTTCAGATGCTGAAGCTTAAACTATGTTCTGCTCCTATCTTAGCCTTACCCGAAGGAACAGATGATTTCGTTGTGTACTGTGATGCTTCGATTCGGGGTCTCGGTTGCGTGTTAATGCAACGTGGGAAGGTTATCGCTTATGCTTCTCGTCAACTCAAGGTTCACGAGAAGAACTATACTACTCACGACTTGGAGCTGGGTGCAGTAGTATTTGCGTTGAAAATCTGGAGGCATTACTTGTACGGTACCAAGTGTGAAGTATACACCGATCACAAGAGTCTCCAGCATATTTTCGACCAGAAGGTGTTAAACATGCGGCAGCGTCGTTGGGTTGAACTCTTGAACGATTACGACTGTGCGATCAAATACCATCCTGGCAAGGCAAACGTTGTGGCGGATGCCTTGAGCAGGAAGGAGTCGGCAAAGCCTCGGCGTGTCCGAGCCTTGCAGCTTACCATTCATTCCTCCTTGCCTGACCGGATCCGTTTGGCTCAGGTGGATGCCTTAAAGGAGGAAAACCTTAAGGCCGAAACGATGCACAGTGCGGACAAACACCTTGAGCTTAGGTCTGATGGCCTACACTACTTCGCTGGGCGTGTTTGGGTTCCTTTACTCGGGGGATTACGGGAGCTTGTCTTGGACGAGGCTCACAAATCCCGGTATTCTATTCACCCAGGCTCCGATAAGATGTATCAGGATCTGAAGATACTTTATTGGTGGCCGAACATGAAGGCCGATATAGCCTCCTATGTGAGCAAATGCTTGACCTGTGCTAAAGTCAAGGTGGAGTATCAGAAGCCGTCTGGTCTCCTACAGCAACCTGAGATTCCAGAATGGAAGTGGGAGCGGATCACGATGGATTTCGTCAGCAAGTTACCGAGATCACCAAGTGGTTGTGACATGATTTGGGTGATCGTCGACCGGTTGACGAAATCGGCACACTTCATACCTATTAAGGAAACGGATGGACTCGAGCGGTTGGCTCGACTCTACCTTAAGGAGGTGGTCTCTCGGCACGGGGTGCCTGTTTCTATCATTTCTGATCGTGATTCCCGCTTTGCTTCGCGTTTCTGGAAGGCTCTTCATAAGGCCTTGGGTACTCAGCTGGATATGAGTACGGCTTATCATCCGCAAACTGACGGGCAGAGTGAGCGGACGATACAAACACTGGAGGACATGCTGCGGGCATGCGTCATTGATTTTGGCAAGGGTTGGGAGACTCACCTGCCGTTGGTGGAGTTCTCCTACAACAACAGCTACCACTCCAGTATTGGGGCAGCTCCGTTCGAAGCTCTGTATGGACGGAAATGCCGATCTCCCTTGTGTTGGGCCGAGGTGGGCGAGAGCCAGCTCACTGGCCCGGAACTGGTGTACGAAACTTCGGAGAAAATCGTACAGATCCGTAACCGTTTGGCAGCTGCACGGGATCGTCAGAAGAGCTATGCCGATCGCTGTCGCAAACCACTAGAGTTCCAGGTTGGGGACAAGGTGCTTCTGAAAGTTTCACCATGGAAGGGCGTCATACGCTTTGGAAAGCGTGGCAAGCTTAACCCTCGTTACGTCGGACCGTTCGCAATCCTGGAACGGATTGGGCCGGTGGCGTACAGACTTGATTTACCGACGGAGCTCGGTAATGTTCATAACGTCTTCCATGTGTCTAACTTAAGGAAGTGTTTGGCTGACGAATCTCTTGTTGTACCACTGGAAGAGATCAAGGTTGATGATCGTCTTCGCATTGTGGAGGAACCCGTGGAGATTCTGGATTACAAGATTCGTAGCCTTCGGCGGAGTAAAATCCGCATCGTTAAAGTTCGTTGGAACTCGGATCGTGGACCGGAGTTCACGTGGGAACGAGAGGACCAGATGAAGGCTAAGTACCCTCATCTCTTTCCGAAGCGCGCGTTCGAGTCCAGGCATGTTACTGCTGAAGCAGAGTGAATCTCGGGGCGAGATTCCCTTTCAACGTGGGGATGATGTGACAACCGGTAACTTTTCTTTTCGTTTTCTTCCTTTTCGTCTGTTTCATTTTTGGGCTTCGTGCAATTTTCGGGACGAAAATTCTTTCAACGTGGGGATGATGTGACACCCGGCATGTTCGGCTTAAACATAATAGTAACATCTAAGTCTACCTTAGCGAGAAACGTTTATAAACAAACTTAACTGGGTTAGTTGAGTCGGGTCAGATTAGGATTGTCCAGGGTTCAATGATCTGGAGGATCATTGGGAGTCATTTTGGGGAATACACTAGTACCGGGTTCCGTTGTTGGTGACATTACATGAACTAATTAAGTATATGTGTAGATTATGGGTCGTGTGGTGGATTGTATACTTATACTTGCTTAAACAATGTACAAATGATTATACGTGCCTAAATATGCTAAGTATAGACTATTGGATGCATGCTTATGTGTTAAGATGTGTTAGAATGCGTTAAACACGACAAACTGGAAATCTGGAAAAAAAAAAAAAAGTTAACATGTGTTAAAAAGTGCTGTTAACATGTGTTAAAAAGTGCTGATGACCTGAAAGTGGAAAGTGGGCGAATGTGGAAATGGAACTTGAGAAAGTGGGCGAATGTAGAAACAAAGTGGGCGAATGTGGAAAGATTCCACATTCGACCATTACAAAGGGGCGAATGTGGAAAAGTTCCACATTCGACCATATAAAAGGGGCGAACCTGGACCTGGTATAAATACCATACTTAGTCATTTTTCATCATTTCACAAACCCTAAACGCCTCCAAACACTCTCTATCAGCTATTATCATTGGGGAAGGAGTTTTTGAGCTTGTTTTTCATAACCTAACTCTCTAAATCATTACAAGTGAAAATCTAAGGTGTGTTCTTCATTCCAAATCCTTTTTAAACAATTTTGACTTGTTTTCATCTAAACCCCAAGGGTCCAGATCTGATATCAACATGTTTTATGGGTAAAAACCTTCCTAATATCTTTCTAAATAAAACCTATTCATAAACAATGAGTTTTCATACAATTTAACATGTGTTAATGTGGTATTAAGCATTGTTTGATGATTACTTGCTATGTAGATGACATGACTACAACCTAGGGCTGTTATTAATGAAGAGTTATGATTGAAACATGTTACAATTGATTGTTGATGGTGTTTTGTCGATTAAAGGAATTTTTAGTTAGATTTAGGGCTTGTTTTTGGATGGTAATGATAGAGTTATGATAGGGGTTTCTTGTTCATGATGATTTAAGTATGATGAGCTGATGATTGATTAAATTCAGAAAGTTTCCTAATTGGGTAATAATTTCATGCATGATGATGTGACATCTCCATAATTTACTATTTTAGGAAACTTGTAAAAACGGATAGATTTTGGGGTAAAATCGGTAGGGTTTCGTAGGAATATGTTAATGATGCTTGACTGCTGTAACTCATGATGTTTCGTGATGTTTTCGGATGTTTTCGACGCGTTTTTGGGAAAATCTAACAGCAGGGGCGAACCTGGAATACCTTCGACCAGTCTAACGGTCGAAGGTGGATCTCCAAGGGTCGAACCTGGAACTGAGGGGGCGAAGGTGGAAGAAAAGGGGCGAAGGTGGGAGTTTAAAGCCACCTTCGACCACTCAAAGCCACGTTCGGCCCTACGATAACAAAAATGAGATTTTTGATACGAACTAAGTGTTTTATGCTTGAACCTTGCGTGTAATCTGTGTGTACTTGATTAGTTAGGGTAATGGGTCACCAACGGGATGTCGGGTCGGTCTAGTGTGTCGGTTAAACATTTAAACACGTTTTTAAAAACATACTTGGTTATGATCTGGACAATCGGGGACTAGATAATCTTATGGTTATTAGTCGGAACACTTATGTGAACATTTTGATAGATCTCCGGTAGAGGGATTATCAAGGGCTAAACATCTTTACTTATAATTGAAGAACGCAATCTAAGGTGAGTTCACGGCCCCACTTTTGCTGCTTTAACTTTTGGGGGAGAAAACATGCGCTAAACAGTTTTGGTAACATATGTCATACTATGGTTTTAACTTTATATTGCTATACGATCTTTTGGAAAGTCCCGGGGGAAACCATGAATGTGCGGGTTTGCACAACGGGGGAAATGTGGATAGATCTATTGGGCGTGACCTGCCCCACTCGTCGGCTTGGAGGGCCGGGCGGGTGCATATTGTCTCGAACAGGAACATTATCGTGCTGAACATTACGGGCTGCTAAACATGCTAAACATTGCTAAACGTGTCCAGTAATGGTTTCCAATCGTAGTAGTAATAAAACATACGCCTAGCTAGCGTACTTGGTAGCATTGATATAGTATGGACATGGTAACACTTGGATAACATTTTGAACAAACCTGTGAACTCACCAGCATTATTTGTTGACGTCTTTTTGGCATGTTTTTCTCAGGTCGCTAAGGTAGCAACAACTGGATCTAGGCGCACGAGTCGGCACGGGCGTCTAGGGTTTAGAGCATGGTCTTCATTAAACATTTGAACTGTGTCTTTTGGGTTGTAAACATTTAAAGCTTCCGCTACAGTTTATGTTTTTATAACTATATCTTTTGAGTATTGTGTTATGCATATAGTGTTGTTTATTGTGACCGTTGACTTGAATCCTGGTTTGTCATGCGCCTCGCGGTAAAACCCCGCAAGTGGAATTTGAGGGTGTGACAATATATGAAAACGTTAACCTATTATCAAGATTTATAGAGTAAGAATATTTAGTCTTATCAACGGATATTTGGTATAAAGATTCAAGGCTCACTTTAGAACAAAAGTGATATTCAAGGAATATGTAGGCGTCAAGAATAAATATGTGGGATTTAAAGGGTGGCCCTTAGAGAACAATGTTAAAATTTTGCATGCTGCCGTTGGGGCCTCACGGGGGCAATTTGGGGGCTTAGCCAATCTTTTATGAGGGGAATATGGATTTTTGCGTAAAAATAACATTTTTTTTTTCATGGTGGGTGGCGGGGCGGTTGCTCCATTGTTCGTTAGTAGGTCCACCACCGGTTATAACCCAAACTAAACCAAAAATCAAACCGGTATTTGAGATTGGTTTGGGGGCCCCTTCGTTGTGACCGGTTCGGAAATGGTTTTACTAAACCTAGTCGACCAAAAACTGGTAAAAAATCGGAACTAGTTTTGACTTTTGTTGACCAGATCAATTTGAAAGAAAAAAATGGTTGGTGCACTCCTACATGAGACTAGCTCCACATTACACATACAAGCGTGGGAGATGTTCTTATAGCTACCAAACACAAATAATAACATTTTTCTGTTTGTTAACTTCGACGGGGAAGAAGAGATGTGTTAGTCGGAAACATTTTGATTCGTCTGGATGTAGACTAGGAGTGGAAGAATTGGTGGCCAGTGATGAACTTGCATGCCTATGCCGGCCACACACGACAGAATTAGGTGCATAAAGCTCTTTAGCCTTTACAAATTATCACTGAATGGATATGCAAAACAAACCATTAGTCTAATTAGTCTAATTGCAACTTTACCCTGAATTAGTTAAAATGACAACTTAATGAGAAAATTATGAAAGGTGTCCATTTTTTCTGAGGGTAATATAGGTGACTTCACAATCATGCATCTATTTCTTGGTTCTTGTTTTAGACTTAATTCATACTAATGCGTAAAAAAACACATGTTATGCACATATCGCCTTTTCACTTTTGTAGCCAGCCAACGTCAATTAGGTGGTATTTAGCTAACAATGTAACAAATTACAAATATTTAATATTTATGCCAAAAGGACTCATGTGTTGTCCATTTTCGTAGCATATGCATATTGGTATGATGACATCTTGATGTTTTGAGATACCAAGCATTTATACATGTAATATTTTTGTTTTTAAGATTGAGGAAGAACTTGGTTTACATGTGTTTGTCAAAAATACGTTGATATGTACACATTATAAAGTGATTATCTCCGGTCCTTTTTCTCTCAACTTCATTTTTTCAGACAAAAATAGATCACAACCAAGCCTTGTGTTGTCAAGATTTTATCTTGTGAACGTGTTATGTTTTTAACAAATACGATATATAGATAATTCCCCTAACTGTGAGTAGAGAGTCGATGAATGTACTCTTTCATAGGCGATATCTTCTTCTATTGAAGGTTGTGATATCATTTATCGACATAACTAGGGTTCATGGAGTTTCATCAATTTTGCTTCTAAATCATGGATTATCATCCAATTTTGAGGTAAGAACTTGTTTTATTTGATCGATAATTTGCTCCAGTTTTGACCTGTTCGAATTCATTTTTGACCTAATCTTGAGTTTTTACGTCCAACTAGGACCAATTTGGTCAGACTAATCGGTGATTAATCGCGACACTGAATAATTGAGTGATTAGCCTAAAATTAATCAGTGAAGTGAGGACTAGCGATTAATCGGTGATTAATCGTGATATTTACAACCTTGGTCTCTACAAAAGGAGAAGCTGTATTCCACCTCCTTGGTAAATAAAGAGCTTAAAAGGCAACAAGTAAAAACCACTACATCCAAAGACTACACAAGTTAATAATTTACCAATGAGTTTAACCGACATCATAAATCTGCATAGACACGTATAGCTAGGATGCCATTGAGAATAACAGCCACTCCATAGTTGCCTCAACTCAACGTTGCCACATCCGCTAACGCTACTCATTATCGGTAGCGCTACACATTAGGGGTATCCATTGAGTTTGGTTTATCTGGTTTCAGTGGTGAAAATATTATCTGATAACCGACCTAGCTAAATGGTTATCGGTTATATGATTAATCGGGTTCTGGTATCTCAGGTTAAATGATTATCGATTAAATGGTCCGGGTGTTTGATTTAAATATAAAATGATTTAAGCATACCTTTATCGCAAACTTGAAAGTTGTTGGTTGATCACTTGACTAGAGCAAGTATGAGGATTGGAGGATTTTGTTTGAGATGACTATGTTTGATTGGTATTGGTATGTGGATAGGATGAAGAGAAATTTGGAAAGGATTAGAAAAAATGGCAATTATTTTGCTAGCATGGAGCCTACAAAGTAAGAGGCAAAATGGAAAGCGGAAACGAGGTTTTGGAAATACGTAAAGTCTGATTTTTTTTTTTTTTTTTTTTTTTTTTTTGTACCTAAATGTTTGTTTCAATATCATTGAAAAAGGTAAATTACATAAGGATGGTAAGTAGGCGGGCAACCGAAACTCCTACATTTAATCCAAAAGCCGACCCAATTTAGTCGGGTTCAAGTTTAAGCATTCGTCAGGTTTGGGTTAATAAGGTAAGCTACTTTCTCATATCAAGTCACCTCAAGTTCAAGTCGCATTTAGTTCAGTTATCAATTAAAAACAACACCCCTACTACACATTAGAAAATACTTTTTGTAGCCTAGAAAGATACACACTAATTTATAAAGAGTTAATGTGGTTCTATAAAAATAAACAAGTTAAACATCACATCACGTGATAATTCCTATAAATATTTACGTGCCTGTATTTTTAGTAAACTGTAGACTGACGACTCATGAGAGTTGTTAATAAAGCTGGGAATGAAAATGACTGATTTTCCCCTACTTTGTATGACAATACATTTAATATCCAAAATTATTAATGGAATTAGGATGAACATAAATAACCATAACTATATTTGAATTTGACAAATTAATATTAAAATTGTATTTTTATGGAATATATAATTTAAAAAAAGCAAGTGGAAACAACCTCCGAAGTTGATTATAAAAAGAAAAATAATAAATAAAAAAAAAGTAAAACAAGAAGCATAAAAACTCAACAGAAAACCCATTACAACTGTGGCTTTGTTTCTTGTATAACCAAACATCATTCACTCTATCACACTCTTTCTCTCTCATCTCATCGTTTTTTGCCGTCACAGATCTTCCTTCCAAATCACATACTACTACTTCCCATAATAATTTAACCCGATTAACCTGGCCCTACGACGTCGTTTCCATGGCTCCACCTCACAATAATAATAATAATAATAATAATAATAATAATAATAACAACAATCAACCAAATCCTCTACACTTATCCCTGCCGCCGCTCCCGTTGTCGCTTTCCACCAAGCATCACCGTCACCGCCGCTGCTCCAGAGCACAAATGTGCTTCTTTAACATCCTCCACATAATCTCCACTTTTCCTACACCTGACGTCACGGTCAACAAGCTTCTGACGCACGATGACGACATGTATGAAAACAAAGGGTTTGTTGAAGACACCGTCACTGAAAATTGCGTGTTTGTGAAGAATGATATCGTTAAAAGAGAATCGGAATCAGCTGTTGAAGATGAGAGAGTTACAGAGTACTCAGGGATCTCACATGTAGAAGATCAAAGCTCAGAGATTGCAATTGATTACAATGGAGCCTCACAACAACAAGAACAAGGACAACAAGATGTAAAAATAGTAGACGAAGGTAATTTAACTTTGTTAATAGAAGCGGCTCAGTTGATACTCGGCGGCTTATCCGAGCCGGATAAAAAGCCGTCGAGTCAGTCAACTGAGCCGCGAATGAAAAATAAAAATGTTGAGAGAAACTCTATGGGCAAAAGCGGAGCTAAAAAGAAACAGCAATGTTGGACGGCTGCAGCTGAGGCGGAATGGTATGCTGAGTTTGAGGACACGTCACCGGTTGTGAGGTCAAAGAGAGGGAGGAATCAGGTGTTGCCGTTTAAGTATAGAGACTCGGTGGTTGAACCGTTGATACGGTGGACTTCGAGCTGTAAGTCAAGCTCAAACGTAGCTAAGCGAAGGTCAAAATAGGAAATATCAACACCAACCTACAAGAAAAAAAAGGAAGAAAACCACAGGCGGCTGGTGATTAAATATTATCTTTTTTTTTATGTTTTAATTATTTCAGTAGTTATTTTAAGTTAACTTCGAGTTGCAAAATCAATATATAAATAGTTTTTCGTAATTTGATTAGTGTAGACTTAAACTAGTCAACACTAGTGAGTATAGTTAGTTATTTTTTTTCCAATGCAATTTTTTTTTTTTTTCAAAATAAACATTTTTCCATCTCACAAAAATAACAACCATGTTAATTGTCACTAGTCATCTTTTGAGTGTGGCGCATCGGATTGTCCGGTTGACAGCTATTCCATCCCGCGTATGAGATGGGTCACTAGTTTTTTTCTACCTTAGACTCATAAGCAGAACGGCAACAACTCTTGACGCGTATGACATGGGTCACTAGTTTCTTTGTACATGACTAGACACACACGTTATTTTTTATTTTTTTTTTTTGAACGGCAAATTTTATCACACCTTAATTTCACCTCACCTTGCATTTGCAAGGATTTGAACCCACAACCTTACATTTGTAAGGGGGACACCATACCACTAGACCAAGAGGTCATGGGTTAGACACATACGTTATTGATGAGGTTGTCCATGATGAAGTCTAGACTAGTCAGTAAACTCAAGCGATCAAGTACAAACCTAAGGGAATACGACATTCAAACATTTGGATTGAAACATAATGGAGTTTTAATAAACACTGATTAAATATTAAAGTTAATAAACTGTAGTTTATAGAATGAAGGTAGTTTACATAAAAGAGTGGCTTTTGGTTCTTGTCTGATGTGGTCCTTTCAGATGTTCAGTGTCTATGCTTTCTAATGTACTAACAGTGTTACGTAAGGTACAACACTGGTTATTTCATTAAGAAATAGAGAAAGTAATGTACCGTTCATGTTGTATATAACAGTGGTTCTTAAATGGTTTCCATTTCAGGCTAGGCATTACACGGATTATTTCAATTTATTAAGATTTTGAAACTTAGTGTTCTTTTTAAATATTTTTATATAACAAGATACATGATTGCTGGTTGGGTTTTAATTTTCCTTTTATCTAAATGTATTAGAATAAAATTTATGAAACACTAAAGTATTAATCCTGTTTCATCGGTTAAGATGGCTTACATTATAATAGCCTTATTAGTAAATTACATATTTCTCTTTGAGAAGGCGAGATATGTAAAAACACCTAATGAAATAGTTGTAAAAACAAAACTTGATTATATATACTGTTTAGTAACTTTTAAAAATACTGCTTCATCAGTTAAGTCATTTAAGTTTATAAAAATGTGAAGCTCAATCGCTCAATTTTATTGAATACCAAGATGAACAATATATAGACGGATACATGGAAACTAAATATTACATTTTAAATTACAATAACTACACGTAAAAGACGGACATAATTATGCAAATCATTTACAGTAAAGCTATTAAAAAGTTGTAGGTTTCGTCTAGCTTCCATGTTGAAAATTCTCTGTCACCTTTCTTATAACAAATTATGTCTTTTACACTAAAAATAACGTCTCATTATTCTAATGTGTTTAATTCTATAATCCTAATATATTGAAAAATATAATTGTATAAAAACGAATCATTATTCTAATGTCTTTTACACAAAAGTTTATGATACATGTCATAATCATTTGATATGTCCTATAATTTTGTCAAATGGTCATGACATGTATCATAAACTTTTGTGATAATATGAAAGTATTTTTTTTAAATTAACAATAAAAACTTGTCAAGTTGCATTAAAATAGAAGGTAGACGGGTAATAAGTTGCGCCGCCACCTCTTTCTGAATTGCAAAACCTAGTCTATCAAATACAAACCCTTGCCCCCTTGGAGATGAGCTATTGCTGTGGATAACTCTTTGAACCCTGGTCAAGAAACGAATAGCTTCTGGTGCCAGGGAGGCAAATGTATCAAAGGCCAATGGGACAAATACATGTTGGTTCTCTGCACAAGCTTTAGCGTGCTTATCCATTTTCTTCGATTCCGCCTTCCTCAACGCTTGTCCAGCTACAAAACCGTTTTCCCTTAAATCAACCAAAGGAGATACCCCTGTGAGGTCCACACAAGTATGTTTCCCTCCAGCCCAACCAAAGACGAGCAAATCCGCTGGTCGCAGAGTGGATCTTCCTTCCGCAGGGCCCGTTAGAAAATTCACAGGGGCTTCCTTCTTGGTAGAAATCCCCGCTCTTCTCAAGATATCCCACAAAACGTCCCTCACCCAGTCATGCCGGTATTTGAAACTGGGAAGCTCTTTGCAATGAACTGCGTGCTCCCCATATTTATCCATACAAGCTTTACGGCAGATCGGGCATGTTTCATCTTCTGGATACATAGCGATCATCAACCGGTACTTGAGAATAGCCCTGTATTCCACTTCGGACATGCATTGACCTAAACCCTCAATCGGGATAATGGTCAAAAAGTCCTGAGCATGGGGACCCCTCAGGCATTCAATCACCGCCTTCTGGCGAGGGGACAAATAAAAAACTTCTCCCAAACCTTGAGCGATTTTGCTAAACAGAGCATTCGCCAAAGTTTTTTGTGGCTTTGAGGGGGCGGTGTCCTTATTAGAAAAACCGCCAATATCAAAGTCCGGGATAGAGACATTTAAGCGTTCAAGTGTCTGCTGATAGTCCGGGTCCAGCCCGACGACCCCGCTGTTCTGGAGGATATGATCCTGTAGTTTCCAGGACTGAGCTCTAGACGCCACAAAGGCATAAGTCCCAACATCTCGAGCTGAAAGGAGTCCCAAACCACCTAGGCGCATCGGCATGGATGCCGATCGCCACTGTAGGTCACCAAAGAAGGGGTCGCCACACACAACTATATCTTCTAATAGCCTCCCGGAGGCCATCATCGAAACGAGATACCGCATCCATCATCAAATGAGGTTGACAGGTCCGCAACCTAAAAAGTAACTTAGCGACCCCCTTCATGACCTGATCAGAAGGAGTTCAATTCTATAATGCTAATATATCAAAATGCTAATATATCAAAATTCGAATGAGAAGGAGTTTGAATATAAAATTCTATAATGCTAATATATCAAAATTCTGAATATAAAATTCATTATTCTATCAATCTTCTTTTCTTTTGAACTAGGATGTTATAATATCAAGTTAACATCTACATTCATAGATATATACACACATAGTCACATACTATGTATATGCATAATATAATGTCAGTTTGTGTTGAAATGATAACATAAATGTTTAGGCGGTAAAGGGAAATTAATGATGTGTGCATATGTAATTCCAGTGGACCAAAGACGGTTTATTTTAGGGAATTCCAACCTTGAATAATGAATGACATTGAAACTCCAACTACCAAACCCTTTGAATGAGATTCTAGTGCGATACAAACTAATTTCTCAACTTTATCTCATATTTGATTAGATAATGGTGTTTTGGTCTATAACTTGTTTTATTTTATTAAGTTAAAGCAGTTTCAGTTCAAATTTTATAAATTTATACCGATGCATATTCAATAGACCAATCACATTTACTATTTTTCTTCGTTTAGTTGGTCTACAAAATTTGTATATATATATGAAATTTTATAAAAGGTGTTATCCAAAATTATAACTAAAAAGTGATTGTATAATCTGTTTTATACTTTTATAGAGAAAAACACTAAACTTCCAACTTTGTTTAATGTTTGTTCAAAAAAAGTAAACTTCCCACTTCATGATGATAAAAATATTAAAAAGAAATGGTGTATGTTAGTTAAGTCAACATTTTTTAAAAGTTGCAGACATTATTATTGTATTTGAGTTAACATCATGTCTTTTCTTAAATGTACCTTAATTACGTTATTTCAAGGTGCATAAATTTGGATCTTCCGCCTCATTTTGTACTAGGTATGCCAGATAAACTTATTATATGAAACGACTAACCTATCCTTCAATAATATATGTATACTAGTGGGAATAACCGCGCGTTGCGGCTGGTATCTTGAGTGATATCAAATTTAATTATGATGTGCATTATCCATTCCGGGTTCCTAACATTTTATTCCAATCAACAAAAAATGGCAATAGAACCTGTGAGGTTATAAATGTTCAAAGAAAGTCTAGAATTTTTATATTAAGACCCGATTTATTAAATGATGAGACATTTTCATCAAAAGTAGTTTTATCTACTAACTTATTAATAATAATGATATCAAATGGTAAATGTATCGGTTTATACTCGAGCAGATATTTAGGTACAACTACATATACTTCAATCCAATTCCGTTCGATATCAAACAATATATGATTCAAAATGACCCATTCTCATATTAATATGATGAAATGGGATCTCCACCTCTACCTATGACTTCACAGAGAAGTAATATTACATTAAAAAAATTAACTAAACTACTTCCTCCATATATGCAACATTGCTCCTCTATTAAGCAAGGACTTCTGAGCCATTGTTGTGATCTCATTTGCTTTTGGTAGACTGGAACATATACATATACATATATGTAGTAAAAAAAATTTGAACGGCCAACAAATCCTTCAAATGGGCTATTGACAAAATTCACCACATCGGGATACATTTGCCAACCGAACCAAGGCATACACACACCTAGGGCTGAAGGCCGCACACACTCTCCCGAAAACATAACAGTGTGGCAAGGTAAAACCCGTTCAGTTCAAGGATCGAACTAAGTGATCATCGCCGAGTCTCCCATCATCACCAGGTATCGCAGAAAATAATGAGCGCAAGAATCAAACATGTATCACAAGGAACACCAAGTCTTTCCCCAACCACTTCACTACTCTCTGACCTCTCAATCTCTTGAACAAATAGTTATAACTTATAAGTTCAAGACTCACCGTTGATAGGGTGATTCTTCAAGAGATAATAATTTAATCCATCTTACTATAAACAACTTTATACTACTTTATGTTTAATTGGTAATCATGTCTACTAAAGAAAAAAAAATCAGCTAACTTGGGACAAATAGGTCGAAACAAGTGAAAGGTATACCAAACACATAACGGAAAGATATGATAGATGTGTAGCAGCACAAATTGTCCTTAAATATGGTGCTATAATACATTTTCATACCTCAAGTATCTAGATGCAGCTATAAATTTATGCAAACTCTAGTGATCCTTATGTTGAGCCAAACATAACAGGGACCACCAATACTCAGTTATCATATAATAACTTGAAATTTGTAAATCATATAGTTGATGATATAAACTTCAATCACTGGAAAATCTAAGTTCAATCTGTAAGCCACATTCAGGCAAAATTAACAACACAAAAATTGCTCAGATTTAAGTTACAGAGAGTAAACCGGTCAAGCCAGCAGGAAAAGTACATGGACACGTCATGTAAACCAAAACTTCAATCGCCTTAAACACAAGTCAGAATCAGCTATTTCATTGTCCTTAAAGGCTTCAAATGGTTTCACAACGGCATTCGCTTGGGCTGCATACCAACATTTAGAAATTGAATAGTTAAAATAGGTAAAATAGCCAACACCGATTTATGGTGATATAAGTTCATATTAAATTGTTCCGATAATTTATAATGAAAATGAAACAAAATAATTCATAAAACTTATTCCTGGTTCCATTTAAACATTCCACAGTGGAACAGAATAAATTAAGAAACCATTGCTCCGACCGCCAAGCGGTGGAGTAAATTTGTTTTTCTACTTATTTTTTTTCTTAATTGCTACTGTCTCATGGTTTCTAAATTGTTGTACATGTAAATGATTTCTTTTTAAAAGGGACAATCACTCTCAAGGAGTTAAGCTGCTAGGTAGGCATTCACATGCCCTGTTTTTTATAAATGGTTCTTGCTGCTTCTTTTTTTTTAATAAGTTAGGCCCAAAACTAAATTCGGTTAACATTACCTATACAAAATTGATGATAGAAAGAAGTGCATCCTCGTTTTGATTTGCAGCCTGAAATGAAGAAGTAATTAAAAAAAAATACTCTTGATCAATAACAAGAGGCATGAGTATTTAAGATTGTTTATAAAACGTTATTAATGCGAGTCTTTTTAAGAGAGTGTAGGTTGTTTTGATTCTACTTTGGTGTCACATTGCCTCCAAGTAAGATTGCCATATTAGTTGTTACACACATCAGAAGCATCCTAACACCATTTACTGTTATCGTTATCTTGTACCTAAAGATACCTCCAAATCTCTTATCAATTGTAATATAGGACCATTTTTAATACAATCTGCATTCTTTGTTCTTGATCATCGATCCTACATTTTCCTATTTGATTCTCTACAACAACCGGATCAAATCGACCTATGAGCACTCAGTGAAGTAAGATTAAGCATGTATCTTGTAACCTAAAATCAAAGCGTACTCAATCTTACAAAAGTAAGCAATAAAAAAAAAATAGGCATCACATTCTTACCCGTGAAGATCACAAAATGCCTAAATTTGGGTGATTCAACCAGAAAACTTGATACTGTAGGCCGGAATCTACAAACATCAAATCAGAAACCATAAGATATTTCACCAAACCTCAAACGTAGCTAATATAAACGCAAAGTATAATCATTAAGTTGTCACATATACGATTGAAAGAGCGACGATCAGAAAACATTTAGCCCTTGAAGGTGCTCTTTTGATGTAGAAAGCAAACAGCAAGGAAAACTACAAGAATCACAAACAAACAAAAAATTGGGTTTCAAATTTAAACATTTGCAGAGCAAAATAATTAAACTCTCAAAAACTGATTTCAAACTAAACCCCGAATCCCTAGAGCCAGAATGATTACATCTTTTTTGTACTCATATAGCTCTTCATCAGCAAGCTAACCATTTGGTAAAAAAAACTTCTAAGAACAAAGCATATAAAGGACCAGTTATATTGACTACATAGCTATATATATAATAAAGTTATATAGAACCATGTGACCTGATGAGTCTCTGAAGCGAAAATGGCGGCCAATACAACAAAGAAACTCTTTATCGCTGTCGGTTGAGTCTCCGCTACCGCAACATAAGCTCCATAACCCCCTAATCGTTCCTCAAGGATAGCAATAGAGATGCCCATGGTGATGGATCCTGTCAGCAATGTTTCAGCAGAGAGGTTATGTAGTGTGTGCGGTGGTTTTTATGGAATTAGGGTGAGGGGAAGGGATGTAAATGATGGGTTAGAAAAAGATGAAGCGTCATGTCTTTATTGCAATTAAACTGTGTCGATTAATCTAGACATAAGGGTAAGGAAGGAATAGATTTTTAGGTTATGGCTACAAAATTATGATAAAATTACAATGACGCCCTTTAAGCATCTTAAAATTTTGTTAAAGTTACAATTTTACCCTCTTAAATAAGCTTTATTGTCTTGTACACATTACCTCACAAGTTGTATGCTAGGCAAAATTACTTTTGTGGTCATCTCTCCCTCTTAATAAGGTAACATAGATACGGTCACGTTTTGAGTAAACACAATTCTTGGGAAATTTTAAAAGGTTAGTAATATGCTTAAAGCAATTCGCCTCATTTAATCATCAAGCAATTTCATGAGCTATTTTACATATATATGAATTACAATATGATTCAGGGGCGGACTTATCATTGGGGCAGGGTTAGCGTCCGTTACCTCTCAACTTTTTAGGGCGTGGTGGAAAATTTTGTATCTTTGACGCTTTTCGTATTGTGCTACCCCTAAGTTCTATTGTCGTTACCCCTCAAAATATTTTTAAAGTTTGAATATTACCCTTAATTTTTTGTTTCTAGATCCGTCATTGATATGATTGTAACTTATTCAAAACAGCAATATAAGACTAAGAAGATAATTATGCGTGACTATAAATTTCGTTTTAAACCACCAAATGAAAATGCTTTAAGTGAACCCAATTTCACCAATTAAAATATAAATCTTCTTAATCTATATGAGGGAATAAACTTCTAACTATGTACTCACTCAGCATTGCTAATTGTGTGTGTGATGTATATTTTCAGGTGAACCAGAGTTGATTGCTAGAGTTGAGAAGTAAAGTGTGTACGGACAGGGGCGAAGTATAGTTGGGGCCAGGGGTGGCCCTGCCCCCCTGTTTTTTAGGCGCAGTAGTGGAAATTTGCGATTTTCATTGGTAAATTTAGTCCGGGCTGAGTCTGGCCCCCGCCGATTCTACCGATTGAAAAAAATTGAGTTCGGCCCCCGTCGATTCCGAAACCAAACTTCGCCACTGTATACAGAATCACGCTCGTGTAGTTGCTAATCTATATACATTTGAATAGTCATGAGCCACTCTTTATGTAACACCCAAAAATTTTTAATACTCAATAACCTCATTTAAGAAATTTAATACGTAAATTTAGCCCAATATTATCACTAAATTCATAATTTGGTATGATGGAATGAAAGGGGGAGTGAAATGGATCATTACGAGGTAATGAAAAATAGTGTGTTTGGTTGATTAAAGGAATGAAATACCATAACCCACCACCACCACCCACCACCATCGTCACCACCCACCACCGCTGTCACCACCCACCACCGCTGTCACCACCCATCACCGTTGCCCACCACCGCCACCACCTACCACCGTCGTCACCACCCACCATCGTCTCACCGCCACGAACCACAGACACCTACTACCTTCACCCACCCACCATTGCCGCCATCCAACACCACCCACCACCGCTATCCAACACCACCTACTGCTGCCCACCACCATCAACACCCACCGCCACCTCTACCACCTGCCACCGTCACTCACCACAATTTCCTTTACCCACCACTACCGCTGCCACCCACCACCGCTGCCGCCTCCACCCACCACCGCTGCCGCCTCCACCCACCACCGCCACTACTCCCCATCGTCACCCACCCACCATCACCGCCATCCCCCCTCCACCCATCACTGCCATTCCACCTCCACCCATTGCCACTATTGCCGCCACCCACCACCATCGTCGTCGCCATCACCCACCACCGCTGTGGCCACCCGCCACCATGCTACCACCACACACCACCATCTACCATCACCACCACCAACCAACACCCACCACCGTCACTACTCACCATCGGCGCCCACCCACCATCACGACCATCCACCTTCACCTTTTATTCCTTCGTCTTTTCCTGTCTATCCAACAACACAAAGTAATATTTTGTTTCATTACTATATGGCAACCAAACAAGGCATGGGAGGGTAATGATCCATTCCATTACCTTGTCCATACCATTACCTCGTCCATTCCATTCCCTCATTTATTCCATTACCTCATAATTTAAAACATATGAATCATGATTATGTTTATAATCGTCTACAACTTGACATTAAGCAACATTACATGTCAATTTGAAAGCTTGAGGTACATCATTTCACAACATATTGACACAATGATTATTTAACCTACTCTTTCCCAACCCAATTTAGAGGTGCAAAAATGTGTATTTAGTTTGCTCCAAACCGATTCCAGTTAGGGTGAAACTTGGTCAAAACCGGTTTTTGTTGGAACCGATTTGTTTTGGGGAGTGGGTGGCATCGGTTCGATTTGGGTTTGACCGGTTTGAAAGTATAGGTTCCTAACCTAACCGGATTACTACCTGCCTAATCGGGTTGAGTATATTAAAACATAAAAACAAATCCTAATCACAATTGTTTTAAGACCTGCCAAATTGGTTTAAATTTTGTTATCATAATTGGGCCTAAACTGCTATTTTCTGATCCGGAAAGCAATTAGAATTGGTTTTGGATCCATGGGCCTAATTTGCCACTATCAACTATCAAGCCTGTAATGGTCTTCTAGTTTGTGACTAATGGAACATGTGTATAACATCCACTCTATCCTATCAACTAATATTGTTAACATTGTCTCTTCGTTCCAAACACACAAGGATGTAGGATTCACCGAAGAAGCTATAACTTGTTATCCCAGCATAGTATAGTTTTGGTTGTATTTATGGGCATAAAGAAGTATATACTATATATACCATCTTAGAAAAACATTTATGTGAAATCCAATGACCTGGAAAACATATTGAAAAGACATATTTATAGTATCCTATGAACAAATAGGATTAAGAAGAGATAACCATTTCTTGTATTTATAAACCTAACACACTTGTTGGATTGGTTACACAAAACACGCTTCTACGACTTGTACATTGCGCTTTAGTGATCACATTGCGGCTACTTGCGCAATGGATGGTCAAAGTAAAAGTCAGAGGGTGATGATGATTCTTGATGCCTCTGGTGGAGTGAGATTGAAAGGTGTGAAATGGTCTCTTGATGGATTCTTGTTGAAGGATGGAGATATGTTTACTTTGCTTTTTGTTGTTCATCAAATACTTCATCCGAGTATGTTGTTCCTAATACTCATTATCAGTAGTTTCGACGTTTAATTTAAAATAAAAATACCCTTAAGTTTCTAGAAAATATTTGTAGTGGGATACAAGATTAGAGTTGATAGTTCCATGTTTGGAGGGGCGAACCAAAAGGCTATAGATGAGGAAGTTGCGAAAAAGAAGAAAGAGTACGACGGCAACCTTCAACTTGTTGAAATATCAAAACTATACCAAATGCGAAAGGTAACTTTGTCACTATGTTTATGTTTAAGATAGAACCAAAATACATATCACTATGTAATTATACGTCTACAGGTCGATTTCAAAATCGAAGTGGTGGCTGGGTCTATACCCAAGAATGTCGCCGTAGATGCATCCAAGAAATATAAGGCGACATGGGTGATACTTGATAGGTAAATCCTACATGTGGTAAACTATGTCCCAATCATTAAAAATGAGTTCAAATGAGCGAGAAATATGTAGGAGAATGTAGGAGAATGAAGAAAGACAAGAAGTATTTTATAGATAAGCTTTCGTGTGGGATATCGACAATGAATAACAACGACGAAATAATAGATATAAGAGGACCAAGAAGAAAACACCAAACGTTTATACCATATGCTGAAATGTTACCCGTCGACAACAAAATTTCGAATACTACGGAAACATCAAATGATCAAGAATTGTTTAGCATCGAATTTGACTCCTCATGTAAGTATTTCATTGACATTTTCATATTTATTTACTGTTTTTAGAATATAAACCATCATGTAATTATATAAGGTGCGAGTTCCACGAGCACAAGAACTAGCGTTAGCGACAACATGTCAGGAAATAATAAAGATGACAAGATGTCAACGCTTGTAGAGGTGTCTGCAGACGAACAAGATAATTCTCCAAATAATCAAGTACAAATATCGGATGAGAAATGTAGTGAAGAGGTCAACGAAAATGAGGAAACTATTGGTCATGGTCTAAGTACTATTGATGAAGAAGTCAACGATAACTTTGGTGAGATGTCGCCTGTGCCGAAGCAGGCAAAACATTTTTACCAAGGCAAACTTTAGCTTTTCATCAACAATGAAAATGGTTATTTTGTGTGTGATAATAAAGTGGATGAAATAAATGAAGGTTTATGTATCTCTTTGAATTGAGTGTCTGAACTACTTTTACAGTATTCTTGAAATCTCGATTGAATAACTCTATGAAAAACAAGGATGAGTGTGTAATTTCCTAAGACCATGTGTACTCGGGCGTTAAAGGGGCTTTAAAACAAATTTAACGCCCCGTACACCACTACACATGGGCGTTAAAGGGCCTTAAAGGGGGCTAAGTTTGCAATGGGCTGAAGCGCTATAAATTTAACGCTGAAAATTGGATTTTGAGCCACCTTTATGTGGCAACCAATCAAAAAAGAGAGAGGGCGCTAATTTAGTGCTGCCACTACACCTACTCTAAGGTGAAATCTCGTACCAAAATAAGATCAAATACTTTTGTTTAGGGGTTGGCTAAATGCACTCCCCCTTTTTACTTTTTACACCTCCTTTACAAAATAACCAATTCACAATTTTCAAGTTTCACCCCTTTAATAAAATAAACTTTTATACTTAAACCTCCTCATCACCATTTCTAGGGTCCAAAATGACCATTGTACTCTTTTTGTTGTCTTCGCCAATGGATTGCTACATGTGTTCATATGAACTTGTATCATTTTATTGAATTGGGTACTTCATATGGTTTCATAGTCAAACGAAACATTTTCTGCTTATATAGTTATATCATATCCTCTTTAAGAATGTTCACATCAATCAAGATGAAAGTTAAATGTTTTTACAACTCATTATCAAAAGATACACAATAAATATGAATTGCAAGATCATAAGTAGAATCTAGATACCAGATGGAAGTCATTCGTGAATTTTGAGCCTTGAAATTGCTCAAGCTGAAAGGTGAAAATAAAGAAATAAAATGTAAAGTGTAATTGTATTTATTTAAAATCTTTAAGGGGGGAGTGTAAACAGTAAAATTAAAAATAAGGGAGTGCATTTAGCAACACCCGTTTGTTTATAGTAAGAGAACCATCACAATGTGTAGTTGAAATGACAAAATGCTTTGTGAGAGAGTGTAGCAGTTTGACTATTAAAACTAGTGACATTAAATTCCCAAACCAAAATATTTACACCCAAGAAACAATCACGAAACACTGCTCTCTACCTTAACCCTCTCTGATCATATAGATCACTATCAACTACAAACAAACAAAGGATCAACAAAGAATGATCAGAAACAAGATGTTCACAGATCAGAGAAAACCCTAACTAGATGATTAATGAGAGAGACAAAGTACAAAATCAGAGAGAAAGTGAACGAAAATAAAACTAGACTCGTAAACTCTGGAAAGAAAGAGAAAGCCAATCCTTATATATGGCAGCTGAGATGATAGACCTTGGGATCCGTGTGAAAACAATCTGAACCATAGAATGAACGAGAAATGATCTACGCCGTTCATAAGAAACACACTTGACTACTGGGCTCTCCACAAGACTATCCAAAGATATCCACAAGCCCACTAACTTAAACAAATAAAGAGTGGGCTTGGGCCGAACATAACAAATACTCCTGTACTCCTGAATTCATTAATCAACACCCCATAGCATCTCTGGACCACCATCACTCGTCAGTATTCCAAGTCAGCATTCACAATCCTTGTCAGCTCTCCATCAGCATTCCATGCCACCTCAGCATTCCATGTCAGCATGTCAGAAACTCCTTGTCATAATTAAGTGCCAAAATGCATTCTTGAAACAAACAATCTTATGCAAAATGTTAAAGCAATAACTCAATCACAAATAATGACCTTTCGGTTATAAATTGACAATGTGTCTTTATAATTTCAAAACACCCCTCATATCTTTGTAAGCCTCTTTAACATAAAAATCCCCTAATTCCCCCTGCACATTCTTGTAGCGAAATGTTAGGAACTTCAATTTGAAACAGGAAAGGAAATGTATCCCTCCATTCTTCCGGCCATTTCCATTGCCCATCCTCAATCATGTCAATCACCCTACTCTGATTAGAGAACCCAGCATTGTAGATATCCCTATAAGAAATATAAGCATCAATAGGTCCTATATCACTCCAATAGTCATGCCAGACATTTGTCTACTCTCCACTGCCAATCTCAGTATAAAAATGGTGCCTAACAAACGACCTGATTTCAAGAATCTTCCTCCAACTCCAATTACACCCGTCCATAGGCTTGACTTCCCAAAAATTTCTATCATTTAAGAGATGAGTTTGAATCCAAGTAGTCCAAATGGAGTCTTTCCCAGACAAAAGATTCCAAATATGTTTTGTGATAAGGGCCCTATTCATAACTCTAAAAGATTTAAGTCCCAACCCTCCAAATTTCTTTTCCCTACAAACATCAACCCATCTTGTTCTCACTTTACCCTTAGCCTTCACATCTTGGCCCCAGATGAAACTGTTCATTAATCTCTCTATGTCATCAGTAATATTAGCATGCAAAATGAACATAGAGGACCAATATATACTGAGAGAGCTTACAACAGATTTGACAAGTTGGACTCTCCCAACAAAGACAGACTCTTATTCTTCCAATTATTCAACCTTTTTTTTTAACTTTTTCAATCAGCAAAATGCAATCTTTAGCATATAGTCTGTTAGAAAATAAAGGGACCCCAAGGTACCTAACAGTAAATTTTCCAGCAGCAAAAGGCATAATAGTATCCAAATCCCTTTTAACATGAGGCAACACATTCTCATAAAAAAGTAGTACTTTTACTCAATTTGGGGAACAAACCTGAGAGATTGCTAAACTCTTCCAAAGCAGATTTTAAGATTTCAACAGACTTCCTATCAGCATGACAAAACATCATGAGATCATCCGCAAAACAGAGGTGAGTAATCTAAAGCTCAACACATTTCCAATGGAATTTGAAATCAGGGTTTCTTCTGATCATTCTTTTTATGGTAAGATTTAGGACTTCCATAACAATAGTGAAAAGATAAGGATACAATGGATCTCCTTGTCTAAGACCTCGCATGCCTTTAAAGTAGCCCTGCATTTGCCCATTAATGTTAATAGAAAAAGAAGCAGACGTCACACATTCCATCAACCATTTTATCATTTGACTTGGAAAACCAAAATGTTGAAGACTCATTTTAAGAAACTATGATTCACAATGTCATAAGCTTTATGAATATCAATTTTAAAAGTTGTTCTTGCTTCCCCCTTCTTTCTATGATAGCTTCTAACCAATTCTTGGGCAAAGAGGACATTATCCCCAATTTGCCTCCCAGGGATAAAAACACTTTGATTTGCATCCACAATACTAGCAAGAGAATTTTTATCCTGTTACAAAGGACTTTGCTTATACTATACATTTATAGAACACATTGCAACATGCAATGGGTCTAAAATCAGCAACATTCTCAGGCTTGGCAACTATAGGGACCAAAGAGATACTGGTAGCATTAATCTCTTTTAACAGCTTTCCTGACTTAAAAAAACTCCTTAATTCCCTCACAAATTTCATCCCCTACCACACCCCAAGCAGCTTTAAAAAATTTAGCAGTGTACCCATCAGGCCCAGGAGCCTTGTCATCATTAATATCACATAGTGCAGCTTTTATTTCAGCATTAGTTATAGGCCTAATCATGAAGTCAGCATCTTCAGACTTAATATGCTTGTCAAACAGTCCCTCAGGATCATGAAAGTTTTGAATAGCACAACTGGATCCTAGAATGCTTTTAAAGTGCCTAACAAAAGCATCCCCAACCCCTTCGTTTTCAAAACAAACCCCATTCATATCTCGGATTTCAATTATCCTATTAAGAGCCTTCCTTTCTTTGACACATTTGTGAAAGTATTTGGTATTAGTATCCCCCTCTTTCAACCATTGAACTTTAACTTGTTGTTTAAGCAATAAGTTCTCATCAATCAAAGCATCTTTATACGCACAAAGATACACATGTTCCTCATCTCTCAAATCCTTGTTGTGAGATACACCTAATCACTACTATCCTGCATTTTCAAGTCCACCTTCCTAGGATCCCAACTCACAACAATCCTAGCCCAATTTCTACATTGATCAGTATTAGACACCCAATCCCAATTACCAAAAATACTATTACATACCTTATTGTTATCAGTAGGTAGAAGCCCTATATTAGCCAACATGTTCATCAAATCTCTTGAAATAGGATCCTAGACAGCGGAACCTTTGAATCCTCCTCCATGTTGTTACAAATCGAGTTGTTAATGATCGATAGGTTCTCATCCTGGATTTGTGCTTCAACCAAGTTAAAATCATTCAAAGAAAGAGACAGGGCAGAATCGCCCTTTACGCTAGAAAAAGGATCCGGGGGTTTTTCCTCCAAATTGGACGATAATATCAATTTGTTCACTGGATCTATTGATTAAAGCAAAATCAATGGTAACGAGAGTGTTAAACAACATAAATGATTAACAAACAACAAGTAAAACGTAAAAAATCGAACGAAAAAAGCTGAAAAAACGAGAGAGAAAAGTGAACACAATGCAAACAGCAGACCCGCACAAAAAATAAAGCATATGATGTATTCAATCATCAACTCATACATAGTTTATTACTCACAAAGCCTTTCCTGAACATAAACCTGAGAAACATTTCATCATTCAAACACAATTTATACCATAAATCAACAAATGCATTAACATAAACAACATAAAAATAAAGTTAACCAATCGATCCAATAACAAGTATATACCAAAGCATACACACCAAGACTAAACAGAATAACCAAATCACCAACAAAGCACACAACCATCTATCATCACAAATCATGCATTTTTGAAACTAAATATCTGCAACAGCAATTCTAATTTCATTTATGCTCAAGTTTCATACAACTTTGAACACACCTGACTTAAACTAAACTTTGAAAGCCAATTCTTAGATTCTTTGCTAGCATGAGCGATAACCGAATCACCTTAAAACTCTTATTTTATTACTACTACTAGTGGGAAACCCGCGCATTGCGGCGGGACAGTTAAACCAAACTAAAAATAAACAAAAACATGTTAAAATACACACACGTGTGGCGGCGAGTTAACTTGCCATATTAAAAAGAAGTTAAAATTCATCATAGAAAAATATAAATCGAAACCGTAACAAATCCACATAAAAAGGGAAATAAAAAAACTAAATAAACTTTAATGACTTGTTTGTCTTTGCTTAGATGACTTGTATATTATCACACGCAATTTTGTTTTAACCAAAGATTACATTGAAACGTATATAAAAATAGAACCAATAAAGGAACTTATCCTTTCTCTTTCTTCTAAACACAAGATAATATTATAAAAAACAATAAGTTTGACCTATTTCATATAAAAGAATATTTCAAGGAAAAATATAAAAGCACATTGTTATATGGATAATAAAACTTTACGTGTTTAGCAGGGCGAGCTCGATTTAGCTCTCAATATGCCAAATTATACGTGCAATAGATATTCCTAAAAGACTCAAATACCTAAAAGTTTAGTAACATTGTCATGAATAATAATAGATTTACTCACTTTTATAAAGTACCTAATTGTATATAAAAGATTATAATAAAACATGTTAGCATTATGAAAATTCTTTTTTACATGTTTTCTATTTAATATGTTCAAAATAATTATAGAAATAAATGTCATGGCCTATGATAAACATGACTCTTGAGTTCATTTAGATTAAATATGATGCTTTAAAGACAAATTTGCCCCTAAAATGTAGTTATTATATGCATTGTGTGTTGTATCATAAGCAAATTAACTTGCACCTCTTAAATTTTAAGAAGTCCTTGTCAAATGCTTTATAGTATAGAATAAAGAATAATAGAATATATATATATATATATATATATATATATATATATATATATATATATATATAGGGTCAAGATCCTGTACAAATAGTGTTTTGTGTAAGAAGTGTAAGAAGTGTTTTGGACCTTTGGATCTCTAGATGGATGGTTGAGATTAACTAATGGCAAAAATGTAATAAGGATTATAAAATTGATTGATTAATTAGAGCTGGTGTGGGTATTATAGTAATTATACCCTTTAAAAGATCTGCAACCAGTATATTCTTTCCTCAAATCTCGCACCTTCCTTTTTTCTTAGGGTGTCAAAGCTTTTATCAAAATAACCAACAATATCGCCGGAGATATTTGTTGTATTCTTTAGATATTTTAACATGTTCAAGTTTGGGTTTTTGTTATTTATTACATATTGAAGCTTTTTGCTATAAACTGGTGATTTGGTTTTTAAATTGCCAGATGGTATTATTAGTTTAATAAAGGCGAGATAGAGAATGAATGGCAACGATAATGAAAGTGAATGATTCTAGTATCAACAGATATGGATGGGGTGTCATGATTTGGAAGGAATTTCTATTCATTCTTTGGAGCTGATTAAATTATCGATTTTTTTTTTCAAGCATGGTGTTTTGTTTGGTTCATTTTTTTTTCGTGGTAATTGGGATTGATTAAAAGTTCTTTGATTTTCGATTAGTTGGGATGTTGTGTTTTATCATGATCATCTTGTTGTGTTTTATACTCATAGTTTGTATGAAGGTGTGTTACATCGTTACTGTGTAATAAAAACACTACATATTGAATAACAAAAACAAACTGTTGTGTTATAAAACACCATACGGAGTGAACACAATTGGGATTGATTAAAAGTTCTTTGATTTTTGATTGGTTGGGATGTTGTGTTTTATCATGATCATCTTACTGTGTGTTATAATAATAGTTTGTATGATGGTGTGTTTAGATTTCTTTGGTGTTTTATGAATATTGAACATGATTCATACGCATAACACCACAGATTGAAAAAACACCCTACACCCTTACTATGTAGTAAAACACTACGGATTGAATAATAGAAACAACATTGCTGTGTTGTGTTGATGTTGTGATGTTACGTTGAATAAGAAAAGTGCAGAAAATATATATTCTACCATTAAAAAAATGGAAATGGAATGTAAGTAAATGCATGATACATTCCTCAAATAATTAATTGATTAATTATGATTAATGATAAATTGACTAAGCTACCCTTATTTCAAAATAAATAAGAGTGCCATGTGTCAACTTTCGATTGCTTCTTACACTTCTCACAAAAAACATCATTTGTACAGGAACCTAAACCTATATATATATATATATATATATGCCAAAGAAAACATAAAATTCATGATAATAGAAAAGTACTAAAGAGTCAAGAATCAAAATCAAGGGAATAAAAAATTAAAGAGATAGCACGTATTAAGTCTTATAAACAACAGGTAGCAAAATGCTTGATAAGTATATTTTTTTTAACAAATAGGATTCTTTTCATTAAAACAAAATACGAAAGTTACATCACAATAGAAGGTAGATGGGCAACAAGCTGCGCCGCCACCCCTTTCTGAGTTGCGAACCCTAGTCTACCAAAGACAAAACCTTGCCCCCTGGAGACGAACTGTTGCTGTGGACGACCCGTTAGACCCTGGTAAAGAAACGAATAGCTTCTGACGCTAGGGAGCCAAAGGTATCAAAGGCCAAAGGGATAAAGACATGTTGGTTCTCTGCACAAGTGTTGTATAAAAATTGGTACTTAAAACAAAAGTCACCTCTGCTTTTGAAAATATATACCATAATACATACATACGTATATATGTTTTTAAAAGTTGAAGTTCCTACAAGATCATCAAATTAGAAGAAGAGTAAACAAGATGTCTTATATGAACAAAAAAAAAAGTCATTTTTAAAACCAAATCCAAAAATACATACAAACATAACCAAAGTAGAGACAAGACATACAACACTTGAGTAACCTTGCTTGCCGGAACAAGTTCACGTCTTTTGATGTACTCAAACGGAAAGCATCCTACTTGGCTACTCTCTCTTTACATTCACATTCTATCTAACCATTATTGTTATGAAAAAAGAAATTTCATTTATAAGAGTTTGTTGTCTCTTTAGTTTTCCTCAAATAATTAACAAATCATTTATCATTTAATTATATAAGAAGTTGCATCATTTCAGTTTCTTCTTTTTAATTGTTATCATTTATAAGAATATGAAGATTAAAATATTTACTATTATATGTGATATATGTAACATTTCGCAATTACACTTGTACGTTACATCACCATTATTAATAAAAACGTCAAGTTCTAGTATTTTGTTCGCATTTAATTATTTTTATTGCATTTTGGTAACCCTAATACTACATATTATATATATATATATATATATATATATATATATATATATATATATGGATTAGGGCATGGATAATTATCAAAAAAATAATGCTTGGGCCGGGACTCGAACCCGCGCCCAAGCCGGCCCAACAACATCACACACACAAACCAGCTGGGCTGGCACCTTTATCCGTTTCAAACCCGGGCTTTTATTATTATATCATTGGTTCAAAGTCGTCACAGTTGACTTGGAAAGTCAACTGTGATACGCGACTTGCCTTAATCATCAACTTTAACTCGTGATTTGCATATTCTTGGCAACACTACACAATTACCGGTCCATTATGACTAGGATACATGATTTTTAACAATCAATTGATACCCAATTTATCATTGACACGTATGACATTCAATGATGGGTCAATGGTTTCCAATTCGATCACCCAGGTTTTAATACTATAAATTGATCATTCACAAACAACGCCAATACATCTTTCTCCACCTCCAAATCCTCTTAATTATACTCTGTTCATACATCACGATCGCGTTTTGACCTTTCTGGTTTGACTGACCAATCGTCATCATAACAGCTCTGTAAGTATAATTGATTTAGTGGGTTTTGATCACCAGCATCCACACATCAATAGCCCTATGATTAATTGGGCTATTGATGTGTGAATCAGACGATTTGAAAATCTAGGGCTCGAGGGTTTGAAATTGGGGATAAACTTGATTCTGCATAGTATATTTATTTTAAATAAAACGGAAACAATCACAACCACTGGTCTGGACCAAGTGGTTGTGACTGATGCATTGTTCCTAAGCCACCCGGGTTCGAGTCCCGGCAGTGGCATTCTTTTTGGCACTTTTTCATTAATTCTTTTAAAATCAAATAATTATATATAATATATATAATTTTATAAATTCGTTTTTAATTATTAAAATCCTTTTATAAATTCTAAAAAATGACTTTTAGTTAATCTGATATAAATGTTCCACCTACAATTTTTAGTTTTCAAAAATTAATTTATTTAATATATATAATAATTAAATCAATTTTATTCTATTATATTTATAAAATTCCATTAAAATATCAAAACAATTTTATAAATTTCCACAAAAATTATTCTAAGTTTGAATAATGATAAACTTTTCTGAAATGATTTTTAATTCTGAAAAATCATTTATTTAATATTTTAATCAATTTTTGTTAGTTTTAATCATAATTAAATCATAATAAATTCAATTTTTGATATTTTTGCACCAAAATTTTATACAATTTATTTCTGAATATTTTGAACAGAAATATAAATTTTAAACTAATAATTCTTTAATTTTAGTATTTTTAAATATTAAAGTTAAATTTTGACAATTTGTAATAAATAGATTTAATATTCTATTTTAAAGAAAATAATTTTATAAAAATTATTTTTATACTTCAAACACATTATTGTGAACATCCTAAATTCAAACTTTATAAAAAGACTTTCATTTATTTAATTATCGAATTTCCCTTTATTTATTAAAACATTTTATTATAATTCAACAAATAGATATCCCCAAATCGAAACCCTAGAATATACTTGTAGACTAGATAGACTTAGACTTATTTATTGCCTTATACATAGGGTAATACTTGGCAATCTATTGGGCTACACTCATACTATTCCTCAATACCTAATACTATACCAAGGTGAGTTTACGTAACCATGTTTATGCAATTCTTCATACTTGCAACATTTTATTTAAGCAATTCAACATGCATGTCTAGTTGTAAACTTTATTGCCTCATGAATTAGTCAACAACAGTTTCAATGAGTTTCAACGAGTTTCAACATTACATAATCATTAGCTATGGCCAAGCCGGCGATACTCAATAATAGATCTATTGGATTGACAACCCCACCCGGATACGCGTACCTCCTGCATAGGTAGTGTGGGTGATTGTTATCGTTCCAACATATTACTAAGGTGAACCGTAGATGACGGGATGGACCTAAACTAGTCGGAGGTTTGATTATGTCGATTCAACATATTATGCTATTTCATGTAGACTTAAACTTACGATAGACATATGAATTGCTAAACTTTTATACTTAAACTATTTGCTTAACATGGATTATGTAATCTCACCAACTTCTAGTTGACCCCCCCCCCCCATTTTTATAACTCAACAGGAAATAATGATGCATGGAGACTAGAGTATTTTTCGTGAAGACAATATGAAGTCTATGCTTGCTTGATCTTTGTGATCTTTGTGATGTATTAGGTTACCATGTGCTACTGTATACTCATTCTTACGTGACACCTCGATGTTTCCGCCATCGGTTGGGGTGTTACAGATTGGTATCAGAGCCTTGGTTATAGGGAATTAGGTTATTAGAAAATAATCTAGACTATAACCTTAGGGACTTAAACAGTACTTGCTTCTCTTACTTGTAACCCTAATTGCTTCCCTAATCCTATCCTTATTCTATACCTTATATAACCCTAAGCCTACATGTGACTACTCTTATTCGTCTGTTGCAATCCTGATCCACCACTAGATTAATAGGACAAAATCCTCAGGTTTAACCTGAACCCCCTTGAGATCTCGTCGAAGTTCTAGATTTTAATAACGAACACGTGCAATCTGGAAGGGTGAACGCCTGTATTCTGAGTCTTCTGTCTAGGCTGGCATTGCGCATATATCCCAATCAGACGAGGGACCCGGATGCCTACCTGGGAATTCTCGGGATGAGTGTTCACTTATAGGCTAAAGCATGTCTTCATATCTTATTAGAATTTAGAATCTTTGATAAGTCAACGTTTTCGTTTATTCATTTTAATTAATGAATAAATGATTACATTCCTTATATAATCTCATTCATTTCATTGTGTCTATTACAGATCATGCCTCCACGTCGCAGCACTCGCAACAGCAATGGTGAGAACCACGAAGAAGGTGGTGACAACCATAACCATAACCACGGTCCTAACCACAACAACAATGGTGTCGATGCCCAACTGGCTGCGATCATTTCTCAACAAATGGCGCAGCAAATCGCGACTCTGGTCCCCAATTTACTAGCACAGGTCATCCAAATGAATGGCAACGGGAACGGTAACGGCAACGGGAACGGTAACGGCAATGGTAATGGAAATGGAAACCACAACGGGAATGGAAATGGTCTCCCAGCCTGTACCCTTAAGCACTTCAATTCTTGTAACCCTCCAAAGTTTAGTGGTGAAGAAGGAGCTACAGGACTCCTCCAATGGTTTGAGGGTATTGAGAATACCTTCATCAACAGTGAATGCCCCGACAACTTCAAGGTTCGTTACGCCATGAGTGTTCTCCACAAACGAGCACTCACTTGGTGGAATGAAGAAAAGCGCACTCGTGGGGCCGAAGTTGCTCTTGCTATGACATGGGACCAAGTCAAGAAGGTCATGAAGGAAGAGTTTTGTCCTCGCAACGAGGTTAAGAAGCTTGAAGATGAGTTCCACACCCTAGCTCAAGATAGTGGGGAAAACCTTGCCTACAACACCCGCTTTCACGAGCTTAGCTTATTGTTGCCTCACAAAGTCACTCCCCTGCCGGTAGCCATCGAGAAGTACATCGGTGGTCTGCCCATGCAAATCCAGGACACCGTTTGGGGAAGGAACCCTGCAACTTTGGAAGAGGCCAAACGTCTAGCGGCCACTCTTACTGATAACCACGTGAAGAACGGTACTCTCTTCCGCAAGGGCACTAAGAAGACGGTTGCCAAAGACACTCCCCAGCCCGCGATTGAAGTCAAGCCTGAGACCTCAAGCAACAAAAAGCGCAAGGCTAGGAACTACATGGTTGCTACCACTCCACCTGCTACCCAAAACCCAGCCAAGAAGCCATATGGCGGGACTCACCCTCTCTGCAACACTTGTCAATACCATCATCTTCCTGGTAGACCTTGCCGCCAGTGTAATAACTGTATGCGGTATGGGCACTACACCAACGCTTGTCAAGCCCCTGCTGCCCAAAACAACCAAAACAACCCAGCCAGAAACAACCCAGCTCCCAACCAACAAAACAACAGGCCTGCTCGTGGTCAATGCTACGAGTGTGGCAGCCCTGATCACTATATCAACAATTGCCCCAATCGTAACCAAAACCATAACCAGAACCAAAACCGCAACCAAAACCAGAACCGCAACCAGAACCAAGTTGCTCGAGGTCGCGCCTACAATCTCAATGCTAACCAGGCTCGTGACAACAACGAAGTGGTGAATGGTACGTTCCTCATTAATAACCACTATGCATCCATATTATTTGATTCGGGAGCTGATAAGTCATTTGTGTCACTGAAGTTTGAACCTTTACTTAACTTACCCCACACTAATCTAGAGGAACCTTTAGTGGTAGAGGTAGCTAATGGGAAGTCTATTTCGATCGACTCTATTATTCGTAATTGCTTGTTGAACCTCGACGATCATACCTTCCCTATCGATCTCATTCCCATGCATCTTGGAAGTTTTGATGTTATAGTAGGCATGGACTGGTTGTCAACCCATCATGCCGAAATTCTGTGCTTTGAGAAAGTCATACGCATTCCTCTCGAATCTGGTGAGATTTTGAAGATCTATGGTGAGAAAACCTGTGGCGAGCTTAAGCTCATGTCTTGTACTACTGCCCAAAAGTACTTACGAAAGGGGTATACAGCCTTCTTAGCTAACGTGATAGAGAAGAAGGACAAAGGCAAAAGTATCCAAGACATTCCAATTATTCGAGACTATCCTGAAGTCTTCCCAGAGGATTTACCTGGTTTACCTCCTGCTCGACAAGTGGAATTTAGAATTGATCTTGTTCCTGGTGCTAATCCTGTCGCCAAAGCTCCTTATCGTCTTGCACCCTCTGAGATGTAAGAACTTGCCAGTCAATTACAGGAACTTTCTGATAAAGGGTTCATTCGCCCTAGTTCTTCTCCATGGGGAGCCCCTGTCTTGTTCGTTAAAAAGAAGGATGGTTCTCTTAGAATGTGTATTGACTACCGTGAACTCAACAAACTCACCATCAAGAATCGTTATCCACTGCCTAGGATTGACGATCTCTTCGATCAACTTCAAGGAGCAACCCACTTCTCGAAGATTGATCTTCGTTCTGGTTATCATCAGCTTAGAGTCCACGATGAAGATATTCCCAAGACAGCTTTTCGCACACGTTATGGTCACTACGAATTCATGGTTATGCCTTTTGGATTGACCAACGCTCCCGTAGTGTTTATGGATTTGATGAATCGGGTTTGTAGACCCTACCTCGACAAATTCGTGATTGTCTTCATTGATGATATCTTGATTTACTCTAAATCAAAATCCGATCACGAGCAACATCTTCACTCCATCTTGGGTCTCCTAAAGAAAGAACAACTGTATGCCAAGTTCTCGAAATGTGAATTTTGGCTTAAGGAAGTTCAATTTTTGGGACATGTCATTGATATGAACGGAATTCATGTTGATCCCGCAAAGATCGAAGCTGTGAAAAATTGGAGTGTTCCTAAAACTCCAACTGAAGTCCGTTCTTTCCTTGGTTTGGCCGGTTATTATCGTCGATTCATCGCCAATTTCTCCAAGATCGCTGTTCCTCTCACTACCTTAACTCACAAGGGTAAACCCTATGAGTGGGGACCAAAGCAAGAGGAAGCATTTGAAACTCTTAAGCTGAAACTCTGTGAAGCTCCTATCTTGTCTCTACCTGATGGTAATGATGACTTCGTGGTCTATTGTGATGCATCGAACCAAGGTCTTGGTTGTGTTCTCATGCAACGAGGAAAGGTTATTGCTTATGCGTCTCGACAACTCAAGACTCACGAAAAGAATTATACCACCCATGATCTTGAATTGGGCGCTGTTGTCTTTGCTCTCAAGATTTGGAGACATTATCTTTATGGGACCAAATGTGTGGTATTCACGGACCACAAAAGTCTCCAACATGTCTTCGACCAGAAAAATCTTAACATGAGGCAACGACGTTGGGTTGAGTTACTTAACGACTATGATTGCGAAATTCGCTACCATCCTGGTAAGGCGAATGTTGTGGCCGACGCACTTAGTCGTAAAGAGCATATCAAACTTCAATGTGCGAGAGTTCGTACTGATCTTCAAGATCGCATTCTTCAGGCTCAACATACATCAGTCACCCAAGGTAACATGTACGATGAAATGTCTTGTGGTGCTGAGACTCAACTTGAAACCAAACCCGATGGTCTACTCTATTTTCTCAATCGACTGTGGATTCCCGACCGTGATGATCTTCGTACTTTTCTCATGAACGAGGCTCATAAGTCTCGTTATTCTATTCATCCTGGAGCTGACAAGATGTACCAAGATCTTCGTTATTCTTATTGGTGGCCTGGTATGAAGAAAGACATTGCTCTTTTCGTTGCAAAATGCCTCACTTGTTCAAAGGTCAAGGCTGAACATCAACGACCATCTGGTATGCTTGAACAACCAGAGATTCCTGTATGGAAATGGGAGAGCATAGCTATGGACTTCATCACCAAACTCCCTCGTACACCCAAAGGTTTTGACAGTATTTGGGTAATTGTCGATCGTTTGACCAAGTCAGCCCACTTCTTACCTATTCGTGAGAAGTATTCTGTAGAAAGGTTGGCAAAGATGTACGTAAGTGAAATCGTATGTCGTCATGGTATACCTTTGGACATTATCTCTGATCGTGATGGTCGTTTCACCTCTCACTTTTGGGATTCTCTACAAGATGCTTTGGGTACCAAGTTGAACCTGAGTACTGCTTATCACCCTCAAACAGATGGTCAGACTGAATGGACCATCCAGACACTTGAGGATATGCTCAGGGCATGTATCATCGATTTTGGTGGCGCATGGGATTCTCATCTTCCTTTGGTTGAGTTTTCATACAACAACAGTTATCACGCCAGCATTAACATGGCTCCTTTCGAGGCACTCTATGGTCGTAAATGTCGTTCACCTGTCTGTTGGACTGAGGTTGGTGAAGCCCGTATCACTGGACCCGAACTAATCCAGGAAACCACAGACAAAATTCAACTTATTCAGGATAATCTTCTCAAGGCTAGAAGTCGTCAGAAGAGTTATGCTGATAAACGTCGTAAACCCTTGGAATTTCAAGTTGGGGACCTTGTACTACTTAAGGTATCCCCTTGGAAAGGAGTAATTCGTTTCGATAGAAAGGGAAAACTAGCTCCTCGATACGTAGGCCCCTTCAAAATTCTTGACAGAGTTGGAAAAGTGGCTTACAAACTTGATCTTCCACCTGAGCTAAGCAATGTTCACCCGACCTTCCATGTTTCGAATCTCAAGAAATGCTTAGCAGATGAGAACCTTCATGTTCCTCTTGAGGATGTGCAAATTGATGAAAGCATGCACATTATCGAGAAACCCATCGAGATTGTTGATACAGGAGTCAAGAAACTCAAGCGCAGTCGCATTCCGATCGTTAAGGTTCGTTGGGAATCTAAACGAGGCCCAGAGTTCACTTGGGAATGTAAAGACCAGATGAAGTCGAAGTATCCACATCATTTTCCACCAGACTCTCCAACTCCAACTTCGGGACGAAGTTCCTAAAAGTAAGGGAGACTGTAACATTTCGCAATTACACTTGTACATTACATCACCATTATTAATAAAAACGTCAAGTTCTAGTATTTTGTTCGCATTTAATTATTTTTATTGCATTTTGGTAACCCTAATACTACATATTATATATATATATATATATATATATGGATTAGGGCATGGATAATTATCAAAAAAATAATGCTTGGGCCGGGACTCGAACCCGCGCCCAAGCCGGCCCAACAACATCACACACACAAACCAGCTGGGCTGGCACCTTTATCTGTTTCAAACCCGGGCTTTTATTATTATATCATTGGTTCAAAGTCGTCACAGTTGACTTGGAAAGTCAACTGTGATACGCGACTTGCCTTAATCATCAACTTTAACTCGTGATTTGCATATTCTTGGCAACACTACACAATTACCGGTCCATTATGACTAGGATACACGATTTTTAACAATCAATTGATACCCAATTTATCATTGACGCGTATGACATTCAATGATGGGTCAATGGTTTCCAATTCGATCACCCAGGTCTTAATACTATAAATTGATCATTCACAAACAACGCCAATACATCTTTCTCCACCTCCAAATCCTCTTAATTATACTCTGTTCATACATCACGATCGCGTTTTGACCTTTCTGGTTTGACTGACCAATCGTCATCATAACAGCTCTGTAAGTATAATTGATTTAGTGGGTTTTGATCATCGGCATCCACACATCAATAGCCCTATGATTAATTGGGCTATTGATGTGTGAATCAGACGATTTGAAAATCTAGGGCTCGAGGGTTTGAAATTGGGGATAAACTTGATTCTACATAGTATATTTATTTTAAATAAAACGGAAACAATCACAACCACTGGTCTGGACCAAGTGGTTGTGACTGATGCATTGTTCCTAAGCCACCCGGGTTCGAGTCCCGGCAGTGGCATTCTTTTTGGCACTTTTTCATTAATTCTTTTAAAATCAAATAATTATATATAATATATATAATTTTATAAATTCGTTTTTAATTATTAAAATCCTTTTATAAATTCTAAAAAAATTACTTTTAGTTAATCTGATATAAATGTTCCACCTACAATTTTTAGTTTTCAAAAATTAATTTATTTAATATATATAATAATTAAATCAATTTTATTCTATTATATTTATAAAATTCCATTAAAATATCAAAACAATTTTATAAATTTCCACAAAAATTATTCTAAGTTTGAATAATGATAAACTTTTCTGAAATGATTTTTAATTCTGAAAAATCATTTATTTAATATTTTTAATCAATTTTTGTTAGTTTTAATCATAATTAAATCATAATAAATTCAATTTTTAATATTTTTGTACCAAAATTTTATACAATTTATTTCTGAATATTTTGAACAGAAATATAAATTTTAAACTAATAATTCTTTAATTTTAGTATTTTTAAATATTAAAGTTAAATTTTGACAATTTGTAATAAATAGATTTAATATTCTATTTTAAAGAAAATTATTTTATAAAAATTATTTTTACTTCAAACACATTATTGTGAACATCCTAAATTCAAACTTTATAAAAAGACTTTCATTTATTTAATTATCGAATTTCCCTTTATTTATTAAAACATTTTATTATAATTCAATAAATGGATATCCCCAAATCGAAACCCTAGAATATACTTGTAGACTAGATAGACTTAGACTTATTTGTTGCCTTATACATAGGGTAATACTTGGCAATCTATTGGGCTACACTCATACTATTCCTAAATACCTAATACTATACCAAAGTGAGTTTACATAACCATGTTTATGCAATTCTTCATACTTGCAACATTTTATTTAAGCAATTCAACATGCATGTCTAGTTGTAAACTTTATTGCCTCATGAATTAGTCAACAATAGTTTCAACGAGTTTCAACGAGTTTCAACATTACATAATCATTAGCTATGGCTAAGCCGGGGATACTCAATAATAGATCTATTGGATTGACAACCCCACCCGGATACGCGTACCTCCTACATAGGTAGCGTGGGTGATTGTTATCGTTCCAACATATTACTAAGGTGAACCGTAGATGACGGGATGGACCTAAACTAGTCGGAGGTTTGATTATGTCGATTCAACATATTATGCTATTTCATGTAGACTTAAACTTACGATAGATATATGAATTGCTAAACTTTTATACTTAAACTATTTGCTTAACATGGATTATGTATTCTCACCAACTTCTAGTTGACCCCCCCATTTTTATAACTCAACAGGAAATAATGATGCATGAAGACTAGAGTATTTTTCGGATATTTCGGATATCTGAAAATTTGTGAAAGTCATATCCGAATCCGAAATTTCGGATATTTCGAATACAAATTATAGGATATTTCATATTCGAATTCGGATTCGAATGTTTTTGAACACCCCTAGTTAGGAGTAGTTTAAAGTTTACTTTAAAAAGGTTGATTCGTAGACTAAAAACAATGTATTTACATCACCATTTCACATTAGTTATCAACTTTAGAAAAGTTTCATTTTTTTCTCCTTTATGATTAATGAATTAGAACATTTTAGAAATTACATTCTATTTTAAGAAATAAAGAAGAAAAAAAAAAGAAAAATGAAACACTCTTATTACAAGTTTAGTGACCAAATAAAGTTTACTTTAACAATGTTGATTCGTAGACTATTGAAACAATGCGTTAATTTAGGGGCGGGCTAAATGCACTCCCTCTTCTTACTTTTTATACCCTTTTTATAGTTCCAATTATACCCTCATTATATAAGCATAATTCAATTGTACATGTTGCTTTAATAATTGGATGCTTGACAAAATTACAATCTTAGCCATCACTCATCCTTAATAAGATAATATAGATTAATATAATAAGCACCTGAACTGGTTATTACACACTTGACACGATAAATATAACCCCAACACTCCATCACCTTGCATACTCAAAACTCTCCTCCGGTGATTACACACCTCTGGAACTGTATGTCGTTCAGAGGCTCTCCTGTCAACAGCACATCACAACTAAAATACAAGTCGGCAGTTGCTGTGGGATACGCCAACCATCTTGAAACCATCAGATCAACGGGCAGATGCCCCGTGACACATACCCAGACTCCTGGAACTGACAGCATTGCTTTAAGCCAAAGAAAATCTTCCTCCGACATCGGTGTTACTTGTGGAACACAGTTTAAGGTGGTGGACTGAATAGAAGTTTTGATCGCAAACATTCCACTACATGCAACACTAACCTCACGGCGATTCACTTCCATGATGACTCGGAAAGACCCCAGCTTGGGGCTGGTGACTAGCTTCATCTTATTGATGAAGCTAAGGTCAATCGTCGCTATAACTTGCATGTAGGCTGCTGGGGTGGTATTCAATGGTTCGAGATTAAGATACAGAGCGTCGACACTAGCGTGATGCAGCAGTGGTTGTTTGAAATGTAAAATGTTGAAGCTCCAAATAAGGTAAGCAGTTGGTGGTACTACACCAGAACTACAATGCAAAATGTTCTTAACTTGTTCCTAGCTTGTGTAGAAACCTGCATTATTTCACATGTATGGTTGTAGTTAATTCATCAACGATTAAAATAAATATTATAACAGAAAAGATAGACCTAGCTTACCATGCGTTCTAACATCTTCGTGTATATTTTGCCGAAACCTGTGAGAAGTTGTCCCCCGGCCATTGTGTTATTTAAGTTGATCGATGTGGTTCGTTTTTTGATTATCGGTATGTGTGTGTATATCTAATCAGTAATTACACAATGTGAAGTGTGTACACAAACATTAAACATTTGGGATGGATTTCGTTAAAGAAGATAATCAACACATATAAACTCATTAAACAAACTGATTGGGTAGGTGGTTAAGAGTAGGGATGTTCAAAACCGGATTATCTGGTTTTTGGATATCCAAAAATCTGATATCCGAATATTTCGGATAGTGAATATTGATATCCGAATCTAAAAAAAAAACAATTTCCTGCTTATATTAAAACCAAACCAAACCAAACCTGCGTAATTCAAAGATTCAAACTAGCATAAACATTCAAAACTATTCAAAGTTTCCAACTAGAAACATTCAAAACAATTCAAAGTATCAAATTCAAAACAAATACAAGATAAATCAGACGAAAACAGTGCTTTAATCAATTGATCCAAATCTATATGATTTTGTATGTTATCTTATCAAAATTACACAAGCCGATAATAAGTAATACCCACAATATAGTTATGATTTTATATTCGAAAACAGAAAAGTAAAAAAACGAAAGGATTTGTCCATGGTTTTATTTTCGGAAACATACGAAAGGATTTGTTGATGATCAATGGCTTTATATTTGTCGATGGTCGATAACGAAATAGAAAAAAAAAACTTACAGATTTACTCGATGGTCGGAAGTCGGGACGACGGAGGATGGATGGTAGCTGCTTGGTTGGTGGGTGGAGAAGTCGGACCGAAATAGGATGGAGTGGAGGGAGGTGATGTTTGTTATTAAGGTTAGGGTTGGAATGGGGATAAAACTTTGTATATATAATTATATATATATATATATATATATATATATATATAGGGTTAGGATCAAATACACAGTGAAAGAAAAATAGGAATTCGTAGGAAGGGTATCAAACGGAGTCCGATTGAACTCATTCAAGCGGCATAGGAACCGTCTCATCGAACCCTACAATCTTAGTTTTTAGGTTATTGATTTATTGGATCTTTAGCTTGTAATTTTTAGAATTTGTGATATATCATTGTGTCTTTTATGTTGCATTGTGTCATTTCTTTATTTTCATCATTGTGTCAATTCTGCGACTTACTGTGTCATTTTTCCTGGCATTGTGTTATATTTATGGGTATTGTGTTATATTTTGTGACTCATTGTGTTATATTTCGTGATCCAATGTGCTTTTTGTATCTTTCTCACTCTTCTCATTTTTGTAACACTGTGTAGAATAACTTGACCCTATAATCCTATATATATATATATATATATATATATATATATATATATTATTTCTTTTAAGATTTCGGATTCGGATATTTCGGATATCTGAAAATTTGTGAAAGTCATATCCGAATCCGAAATTTCGGATACAAATTATCGGATATTTCAGATTCGAATTCGGATTCGAATGTTTTTGAACACCCCTAGTTAGGAGTAGTTTAAAGTTTACTTTAAAAAGGTTGATTCGTAGACTAAAAACAATGTATTTACATCACCATTTCACATTAGTTATCAACTTTAGAAAAGTTTCATTTTTTTCTCCTTTATGATTAATGAATTAGAACATTTTAGAAATTACATTCTATTTTAAGAAATAAAGAAGAAAAAAAAAAGAAAAATGAAACACTCTTATTACAAGTTTAGTGACCAAATAAAGTTTACTTTAACAATGTTGATTCGTAGACTATTGAAACAATGCGTTAATTTAGGGGCGGGCTAAATGCACTCCATCTTCTTACTTTTTATACCCTTTTTTCTTAAAATATCACTTTAAATGTGTTAAATTTCACCCCTTTTAAAAATCCTCTTTTCTCATACATTTAAAAGTTAAGAGTGATGCGATTAATACTAAAACTTCATAAATCTCTAGTCATAGAACCTAATCAATTATTGGTTTTAAATTATTTTCAATGTCAACGTGTTCATTATAATCATACAACTATTTTGAAATAATGAAACTGGGATTCAACCTTTTTTACTTGGTATACACTAACTTTTTTATTTGGTTAAGTTGCACCATTTGATCAAACTAAATGTTAGCTAACCATTATACTTCATTAATAAAAGATAAGATCTTTTAAAAAAATGTTAAAAACTTTTACCAAAAATCATTTGCAAAAGCTTTCTAATGTAATTTAAATCAATGTTTAGAAAAAAATGTTTTACTTGTTCAAAATAAGAAAAAAAACGTACTTCGGAAAATTAAAAGAAAAAATTTAAAACAATAACTGTTTTAAAAAACGTTCAAAAATATCAAAATAAGATAAAAAAAAGCATTTAGGAAAGTTTAAAGAAAAGTTTTAAAACCATAAATATTGTTTTAAAGAATATAAATAAAACATTATTCAGTAAAACATAAAAAAGTTTTTTTTTAAAGTTAATAACAAAATATTAAAAATTGGCATTATAAAAAAAAATGATTAAATTGTATTAATGTGAAACTTAAGAGAGTTGGTATGTTCAGTAAAAATAAATGAGAGAGTTACATTTAGCAACTCCTTAACTTCGAGTTGCAAAGTCAATACATAAATAGTTTTGGTAATTTGATTAGTGTAGACGTAAGCTAGTCAACACTAACGAGTATTAGTTTCTTTTTTTTCTATCAATGCACGATCCCATTTATCCGTCCAATTACTTCCCTCCACGCTTGTGGTGATCTTTTGTCTAAATTCAATAGGGTTCAAACTACCACCACCAACCACCGGGGCCAAAGGCATTCCAAGAGGTCTCCTCCATGACCATGATAACAGTTCATCATGAAAAAACATAGCTAAATGATGCCACAGATGTTAACTTTGCTGCAATTCACATGTAAAGCCAACTTAGCGCCACATAACAGTGATTTAACTTAAGATCGTGTGTAGTGCAGCGCCAGGCGTTATCTTGCAATTCGCGCCCCCCACGCCGCTACAAGGTGCGCTATGACATCACAAATGGTTCGGGCGTTTTGTTGATAGCGCTAGAATGAAACATGCCCCTCCAATAAACTTCATCCACGTGAATATATTGTTGCAGGTAGGTTAAGGTTGGTGGTGATGATAGGTTACATTCAGTTTTTTTTAATTAGCGCCCCAAATTTTTTCCCCACTACACCCCAGTTTGAATTCAAGCTCCATGCTGACTCAGCTGCCACATAGACCAATCAGAAAGGAGGGCCTTAAATTTTTCACCTCCACTACACATGGTCTTAAGGTTGGGTTAAAAAAAAAAGTTACAAGTCCCCTTAGGAGACACAACAGCTTGAGCTGATGCACACATGACTGACGCGATAAGACCCTCAACACCAAAATGAGAGAAAAATGCTTGCAAATTTCTTGTCAACCGAAATCGGAACAGGTTCGTTAAACTCAATTATACCATTGGCATCAGGATGAAAATCTGTCTGGAATATTTTCCCAGTGTTCTTAGTAAATAATATTTTGTTCGGGGACCTTCCGCCAATTTGTAGCATGAAAGATGTGAAACTTGAAAGTGTCAGTTGGATAGGAAACTGCTTCTTGAAAGCCCACATATGATTTCTACTCAACAGTGTTTTGTACATGTACTGAGAGAATATATTGTCAAACACATAATCTTTTGTGATGTGGTTGTAAGCTTGTAGATGAGATCTACTACAGTTTGCAGGTGATATTTGAACCGAAATTGCTTGGTTTAACTGCTCCTTAAAATAAGTAATTGGTTGGTCAGCCTCTTAATTGTTTCTTGAACAATGGTTTTCATATACCTCCAGAAAAGTACTGTATGTTAAGTTGACTTCTACCATCCGCACCTGCAGAATGCGCATACACCATTATAAGTTTGAAAACCGGTAAATATAATAATAAAGTATTGATTTGTGAACAAATATATACAGATGTCATACCTGATAACCTGAGACCGATGATTGGTGTGTGAATGTTGATAATAACAAATAATAAAGCTTATATATAATTTAACATAATATTTCACTTCATCCAACAAATTCTACCAATTACAATTCAGTCCTTTCACTTTGTAAACTTATCACTCCATGTCCCCCTATTTAACAAACAAAAATCCTCACTCTCCTTGCCGCTCCTCTACAGCTACACACCTTATCTATCTCTTCATCTTCATCTTCATCTTCTCCAACACTACCAACCCAGCTAACCAAAATATGTCCGACAACAAACCCATTTCATCCGACTCATCCGACTCCGACTCCGAATTCGAAGAACCAACTTACCCAGATAACAACAAACCCACCCAACCCGAACCCACCCAACCCAATCAGCTCACCAACCAACTCAACCCGAACCGACTCGCACAATTTGACCCAAACGACGTCGACGACACACCCGAAGGTTTCTACAACAAAGTCACTCAAATTCTCGAATCAGAACAATTCAAAAAGCTAGAAGAATCCCAGGAACTCAATGACCTGGATAATATCGCTGAACTGTATGATTTCCCACCCGACCCGGAAGAATGGAAAGAGGAGGATTTGAAAGAGCTGTGGGCGGATGGTCCGCCCTTTTTATTCAAACCCGGGTGGGACCCGAATTTTGTAGAGAAGGATGAGGTTGATATTATTAATGAGGAGATTAGAGAGGGGAGGGATCCGCCTATTGCCCCGTTTTATGTTCCGTATAGGAAACCTTACCCGGTTATTCCGCATAACCATTTTGATATTCGTAATGCTAAGTCTGTTATTGAAGAGCTTGATCGGATTGAGGAGTTTCTTACGTGGCATAGCTTTGTTTTTGCTGATGGTAGCACGTAAGTTGCTTGGTTTTTATTATTCATTAGTGATTAATTGTGATTAGTAAGGATTAATCGGATTGGGATTTTATATGTAATTTTCAGTTTTTATATATACATACACATTTTCATACTTTTATATTAAGTAGGCATGTTTTAACCCTGTCCTTGACTCGTATATTTAAGTATATAGGATTAGTCGTTAGATATTTAAATATTTAGGCTGGAATCGCTAGACAGCCACTAACTAGTGATTAATCAGTGATTACTCGGTTCAGAGGCTAGACATGATTTTTACAACCATGCAATTTATGTTAATTTTTGAAAGTTATGATATTTAGGGAAGTTAATTTCGGGAGTTTTATTTGGATTGTGTTTAGGTATGAAGGTACAGTGTGGGATGATTTGGCTCATGGAAAAGGTGTTTATGAAGCTGAGCAAGGGCTGGTCAGGTTCGGTTATGTTGCGGATGTTATTGGAAGTTTTGTTAATAGTTAATACAATGTGTTTTGATTGATGTTTGAGGTTGATGTTTATGTTATGGGATGGTTGTAGATATGAAGGTGAATGGTTGCAGAATAATCCGGAGGGGCATGGGGTGCTCGAAGTTGATATACCGACTTATGAACCTGTTCCCGGTTCAAAGTATGTTTGTAATCCAGACTGTGTTATTAATTCTTATATCAATTTGGTAACGCAAATGTAAGAAATGAATGTGAGCGTTTGTTTTTGTTTTAAGGCTTGAAGCTGAAATGCGGGCTGAAGGTCATATATTTAAGAGAGATTTTATGTCGCCGGAGGATAAAGAATGGCTCGAGATGGATATTGAAGATTGTGTCCATTTCTCTCAGGGTAGACGTGAAATTCCGTTTTATGAAAATGAAGAATGGGTCAGACAATTTGGGGAGAAACCGTAAGTTAAAATATAAGTTATATTGTATCAACTATCAACAACGTTTTTTGTAGAGTTTTTGAACTTAGTTCTAATGTTGGGTTTTTGATGATAGGGAGAAAGGTCGATACCGTTATGCGGGTCAGTGGAAACATGGCAGAATGCATGGTTGTGGCGTTTTTGAACTCAATGAACGTACCACTTATGTAAGTCTAACGGGCCGTAAATATCTGTAATTTGAATGAATGGTAACTTTTTGCTGCTTGTCATGCAGGGACGGTTTTACTTTGGAGAGTTTATGCAGGAAGATCACGGTTGTGATGTTGATGCTTCAGCGGTATTGTTGAAAATCTTTAATTTTTAAATTTGATATTAGGTTAATATGTTCTGACGTCAGTTATGACAAATTTAAATCTACTGATTAAACTGGTATTTCAGTTGCATTCAGGTATAGCAGAAGTGGCTGCAGCAAAGGCTCGGATGTTTGTTAACAAACCCGATGGAAGTATGCAATCCATCTCTTATTGTCTAATGCTAATATTAACTATATATGTATTATTTGTCAATTCTATGTTGCACACATAGTTGTCAAAGCGCCTAGGCGCACTCAAGGCACATAGGCCGAGCCCGGACAGTAGGCGCAAGGCGCTTAAAAAACGAGGGTTTTTTATAATTAGGCGCATAGTATAAAATACATTTTTTAGGGTTTTTTAGAGATGTCTTAGGCTTGTTTAGGGCTACTTTAGGATGTTTTAGGGTTGTTTAGGACTTGTTCATAGCTCATTTAGGATGTTTTAGAGGTTTAGGCAACTTTTAGCCTGAATTTGGCCGGAAAATCAGCTTGATGAGTTTAAGCTCTCGTTTTTTGTCACCTGCGCCTGGTTCCAAGCGCACGCCTAGGCACTGTTTTACACAAAAAAGCCCAGATTTGCGCCTAAGCTACCACCAGACGCTATAGGTGCGCCTCACTGCGCCCGAGTGGCTTTTGACAACATAGGTTGCACATACATGCTTACTAAATAAATGTGGTCAAACTTTACTTTTCTGTTACAGTGGTTCGAGAAGAGCGGGGTCCATATAGTGATCCCCAGCATCCTTATTTTTATGAAGAAGAAGATATGTGGATGGCACCAGGATTCATGAATCAGTTTTTTGAAGTAAGTTCCGCTTGCATTGTTTAGTTGTTAACTTATTAATCACATCTGCAATAAACTTATAGTTTTTGCAAAAGGAAGACTGCTTTTGAAATAAGCAATTTTGGACATTGTTTATTCATAAGTTTAAATCTTGTAACAAGTATTATTAATTTTTTTATTATTATTTTTTTTTCATCAGGTCCCAGATTACTGGAAAGCTTATATAGAAGACGTGGACGAAGAACGACAAATGTGGATAAACTCATTTTATAAGGCCCCACTAAGGTTACCTATGCCAGCTGAGCTCGAATATTGGTGGGAAAATGGTACTACATTTGAAAATTTTGTGAATGGAAATTTTTATCAGATACCAACTTTAGTCTGCTGATTTAAACTATTCGTTTCTTTAAAAAAAATCTGCCGTTTATTGAAGATAACGTGACATCTTATATGAAAGCTGTTAAAAGTTCAGATAACGGATGGATAAATAAATGCAGGATATGAGAGAAATAGGGTTTATATAGTTCACCAAATTGCCTACATCTTTTGCTAGTGGTTTAGACCCATTTACTAATGGGTCAAATGGGTAAATAAACTACAAAAGCCTCCCATGTATTTTAATGCATACAACCTCCTAAAGCACTCTACTAAAAAGATATGAAATAATACATTTTTGTAAATTTGACGCTCTAATTTATTTTTTGAACAACAATGTTTTACACGTATATACCACCTAAGTTTGCACTTGCAAAAAGTTGAACCGGCACTACTTTTGTGGGGGTAAACACCCTACCACTAAACCACTAGGTCATGGGTGTAAGCTAATTGTTTATATAAGGGAAATTGTCAGGAAAAGCGTATTGACTATCCACAATGTCCCACTTAATTTAATTCCCTATTTTTTTTGTTTTTGCGTGATTAAATACCTCAACTTTATAAGAACCTTCCCAATAGGTTATACAAGGGGGTGTATGGGATTGATTATTCAAAACAGATTATGCGTTTTGGAAAAGCAGGGGTGGTGCTGCTTATAGATTATTGCGTTTTGGTAGCCTAAAAAACTGATTATCTGCATTTTCAAAACGCAATCCCAAACATTAACTGATTATCTGCGTTTTCAAAACGCAATAATCTAAAAATCAGATTCAAAACGCAATCCCAAACACCCTCTAAGTCCATGATTATGATTATGCAATATTAATGCCTAGAGACTTATGTGTGAATTCAACAATGGCCCATAGTCCCATCAGAAGGCTGGAATACAAACCACCGAGTCAGGTTAATCTGACCTGAACTGTTTTGACCCATACTACAATTTACCAGTGTTAACTGTTATCACCGCTTGACATGTTGCCGCCTCTACCTACATCCATGATAACCGCCATGGTTCTTAGTTTTTTATTATATAGTTAATTTAAACAGTCTAAGTTTAATTTAATAATGGAATTTCTAAGATTTTGATTTATTATATTTTTATTCTTAACAGAATCGTCTCCTGAGTTTGTTCTCCTTAACAAAGAGCCTGAGCCTGATCCCGAAGATCCATCAAAACTGGTGTATACTGAAGATCCCATTATCCTACACACACCAACAGGGCGTCTAATTAATTATGTAGATGATGAAGAACACGGGATCCGTTTGTATTGGCAACCGCCTTTAAAGGAAGGGGAAGAATTTGACCCGAGCCAGGTTGAGTTTTTACCACTTGGAGATGAAGAATTGTTTGAACGTGATGACCGTAACTTTTTTGAGCGTATGCTGACATCAACCCAAGAGAAATGCAAACTCATGCTTGAGAATTTGGAGAAACGGATTGAAGAGAAGAAGAAAGAGAGTGATGCAAAGTTGAAATTAATAGAAACAGAGATAGAAATAGTGGAAGCTGAATCTGAACTAAAGGAAATAATTAAAGAAATGGATGATGAGTTAAAGAGATTGGAAAAAGAAGAGGAAAAGAAGATGGAGATGGAATCGGAAGCTGAAGATGCAGATGCAGATGAAGATGAACCAGTTGAAAAACCAGAAGAAGTTTCGCGTGTTGAGGTTAAAGTTGATGAGGTTAAAGAAGATGATGTTAATGAAGTTGATGCAAAAGAAGATGATGTTGATGATGACGATGACGATGATGGTGAAGATGATGATGAAGATGAAGATGAAGATGAACCACCTAGTTTTGGATCTGCTATTAAAGATCAGGATGGCAAAAATAGTGGAAGATCTTCACCGTTTGCTGCATCTTCTATGCAGTTTGGTTCGTTGGGCATTGCATCTATGGTTAGTTCTGGCATCCATGGTAGTTTTTTTTATAGGAGGTAGCAAATTGGCGGGGTGGGCGGGTAACGGGCCAAAAGATGTTTTTAGATCTATTTTACAATTAGGATCCATGACCACACACAAATACACAATACACACACTAGTAGCTGCAATTAGAGGTAGCAAAACGGCCAGACCAGGCAAGTTGGTAACTAGTGGTGCAGGTCTGAACGAATTTTTGTCGGTTTGGGTAGACCGAATTACCCAACGCCCTTCTCTTTCAGTAGTTTTTAACTTTTTAATAAGTAATAAGCTTGTCAAATGTGATTACGTAAATCGTTGATATTGTCAACTAAGGCCGTCCGTTGTGGACGCGCGAGCGACCGGGCGCGGGCCACTGACGTGACTATCAAGTAACCCGGTCACTTGACCCCGTTGTGGCTGGGGGTGAGCACCGGCGCGACCAAAGTTCACTGTCTCCCGTTAACCCACACGACCACCATCGCTTGTGCTCGCGCCGGGGCTATTTGCATGGGGTGTTGTGGCCAGGGGTGAGCACCGGCGCTGAAACCTCATTCGTGCCGTGCTGCTCGTGCGTCCACAACGGACGGCCTAAGAAATGAAAAACTAAACCAAATATATGTGGTTCAGCAATTTGTGGTGTAACATCTCATAAATTTATAGCAGTACTCAGTACTTACTCTTACCTCAAAATAAATACCATTTGACCAAGGTTTGACTTAAACAATTTTATTGCATATAATGTGTTTGTATTCTAGGTTCCATCACAGTTACAGCGGTTGTTTGTGGCGTGGAAGGAGTCACAATTGCATAAAAAGACTTCCCTCCCTTCTCGGGTTAAGCCAAATCAACGCACCCAAAATAGTTCGATCAAATTCGAACGAACTTTTGACCAAGGCTTGGCTTTGAGAGCACATCACCAGGTCAACAAGTATATCACACGGTCAACTACCGGTACCTGTTTTAAGCAGAAAGCTTCTGCACATCTTCAAAGAAACATGAGTGAGCATAAAACACAAAGCTTTACTTGGCCATGCATACATCCTAGTGAAGAGTTGAGTATTTTATCTTTGCATATTCCTATTTAGATTGTTATTTTACAAAATTACCCCCTGGTGCCTGATTTGACACTGGTGTTTTAGTTCTTTTTTCAGTTTTGTAAGCTTAATTTATGCCTTGCTTAATTGGCAGACATACCTGTGGCATTTTTGACATTTTGCCTTTTAAGACTGTTGTAAGAACCTTCATTTGGTTGAAAAATCAACAGCTGAAACATAAATTGTGCACAAAAGAGTAAACTGAGACATGTCATTAAAGTGCAGATCTTAGAACATTGTGTGTTTTGTTTGTGTTCATGATGTTACAACCAAATTTTACCAACACACAACGCCCGTTATGTCTAAAACGCTATATAGATTGATTTTTTTTTTTTTAAATAAAGAATCGACCGTTCAACGGTCATATGCACAATCACCAACACACAACGCCCGTTATGTCTAAAATGCTTGCCCTCGAAAACGCTCTATAGCGTCCGAGGGGGCGGTGTACCCCGGCGCTATAGGGTAACATAACGCCCTACAACAGGCCACTACACATGCCCTTATAATGATGTTAGAATGACAGTATTTAAGGTTAAAATTGAGGTTTTACTGACTGAACCAAGTACCCTAGCAAGTAGGGAAATAGCTATGATAAGTTAACATCATAAACAGGTGTAAGTGGGGCGTCACAAGAATTATTATTTTAATGAGTCCAAAATCCATATATATTATCACATGTTATGTTATTTGTACCTCATGGATCTTAAAACAAGTATGATGGTTTTGGTAACTAAGTTATTTAGGTCAATGTAAATAGAATTAAGACACAAATGATATACTATGCGTATACCAGCCTTCGTGAAAGCCGTATAACAAAGCAAAGGTACCTCTACGAGAAGGGTATCCATACGACTTACCTTCTTTTGTGCAACTATACGATATGTATGGCATATGCCCGGATGACAATATGACATTCGTGTATAGTATGTTATAAAATAGGTAGTTTTCAATATAATATATTTATTTTTTATTTTTGAATGATATTTTAAATTTTATCACAAGTAACAGAGAAAATTCTAAAAAAAAAAAAAAAAAAAAACAGAGAAAATTCTACATTCAAATAGTATAAATAAATGTATGGTTCAAAATCGAAAATATGTTTATTAGATACAACATATTTTGTGATATTTTTTTTTTTTAATTATTTTGTATTGCCTAAGTACATATTATACGGGGTCAAGTTATTCTACACAGTGTGACAAAAATGAGAAGGGTGAGAATGATACAAAAAACACAATAGATCATGAAATATGACACAATGAGCCACAAAATATAACACAATACCAAAAAATATAACACAATGTTGAACAAAAAAGACACAATGAATTGAAAAAATGACACAATGATGAAAATAAGAAAAAGACACAATGCTACATAAAAGACACAATGATATAACGTATATTCTAAAAACTACAAGCTAAAACACCAAAAAACGAAGACCTAAAAGCTAACATCGTAGGGTTCGATGACACGGTTCCAATGCCGCTTGAATGAGTTCAATCGGAGTTCGTTTGATACCCTTCCTACGACTTCCTATTTTTCTTTCACTGTGTATTTGATCCTAACCCCATACGATAATATTATCTATTTTTTGTTGCTGTTAGTATAATTTTTTCAACATAAAGTTATAAAAGGTTTGTTTAATATTTCATTATTTCATAAAGGATATTAAACATATAAAATACTTTATGTTAATCTAAACATTGTACATAGTGTCCACAAACTATCATTGTTTTTTTATTTTCTGCAAAATTCTAATAAATCTTTTTTTTTTACTTAAAAGCAAACTCACACATCTTTTCCATCTTAATTTGGACATGAGAAACATGCCTGATGTGTTTTCTGCCATTGAGCCTCAAGTAGGGACGAAAATTTGGACTAATGTGCACCACAAACAAAATTAATGCTACAATTTAATTTTTCACCTCTCATGAGAACGATTGAGAAGTAAACGGCTCCAATGCTAACACATGTTAAAAATAGAATTCATATTTACTGATTTGAACATAATTAGTGACTTGCCTATACATGATTAATAAATTACCTGAACACTTTGTGTTTTTTTTCCTGTATGAACAAAACCCCACAAAAAATAGTCGTTTTTTTGCTCCATTTTTTATATAGCACTATGATACTCGTTGGAAAAAAAAATAAAACGTTTGTTAATTTGGTGTACTTTTTTTCTTTAAAAAATCTTGTATATAAAAGATATTAACATTTAAAAGTTACGTGAGAAAACATGAGAGAGAAAAATCCAATTTTGTTTTAAATTTTTCTTTATTTTTAAAATCAATTAATGTCACATGACATGCTACATGACACACTCAAAGAGTAGGATGCCATTTTTAAATACCATATATGATTTATTGCTTTCGATTATATAATAGATACTAAATTTTTAACCAAGTCGTCTGTTGTATACTTTACAGAACAATCATTTAAAACAATCACGTGTTATATTGATATATTGTGTTTTTTATATTTTTTTCATTTATTTTACATTGCTACTAGGATAATTAACTCTATAGTACAGATGTATCATGTATCTTTATCCTAAGTTTTTAACTTATTTCTCCCTACCAAGAAAGTTTTCAAATTATCATATCATTACCAAATAAGATTTATCTTCTTTAAAAAGTTGTCGTTATATAAAAACATTATCATTTTCTACGTCCAAGAATACCCAATAATTCGTAAAATGACAAACATATGTCCCATAACATAAAGATGCACTGTGCATCATGCACAGACATTGCAGCCGACACCATCTCTGGTTTTGCTTTGACTCGGTTGTCATCTTAGGGTATGTGTAGTGGTAGAGGGTTATGTAGGGGTTATAGGATTAAAATATTAAAAAGTAATAGAAAGGGGGTTATGTGGGGGTTATGGAAAAAGAGGGTGTAGTGGGAAGGGGGGTTATGTGGGGGTTATAAATGATTGGTAATGATTGGTTTTTATTATTATTATTATTATTATTATTATTATTATTATTATTATAAAATCACAAATTAACAAACTAATTGGGTCTTCTTCCAAGTTATAAAACTAACACACCTTCATCTCTCCCACCACCACCCTCCTTTCTTCAAGCTAGCTTTCTACCACCATGCTACCGTCGGTGTCTGTACACCCCTTCGCCTGACCTCCATCATCACCATCGTCCCTCCTCAACCATCATCACCATCGTCCCCCCTCAACCATCATCACCATTCACCTTCATCTCCAACCATCACAGCCAGTCAGCCACCACCTTCAACCATCACAACCACCACCTTCAACAGTGTGTGTTTGTATATATATATAAAGTTTGAATAAAAAAAAAAAAAAAAAAAACCCTCGATCTGTGCCACAACGCTCGCCATATGCACAAAGGGCGCTACCAAAACGAACCCATAGCGCCGGCGGGGGCGGTGTGCCCGGCGCTATGGGGCAATTAAATATTCAAAACGCTTGGCCATGGCGCTCCACTACGGATACTCTTATTATCCATTTTTTTCGAACGTCAAGACCCTTTTTCCGTAGAATACAAATAATATTCTCATACATTTGCTGAGTATAATATTTTCCAGTACGTATAAGTTGTCTAACAAAATTTCTAACAAATTCTTTCATTAATTTTTTTTTTAATTTACTTGTTTATTAACTAATAATGAACAAGGATATACCATCGATTGTAATCTACATGTTTTATATATATTGATTGGTATAGAAATGATACACGCAAGGCCGAGCGAGCAACGAGCGGGGAGCAACTCGGACAATCATAAAATTAGGATGTTCCTTCAATGTTTTCGTTGTCAGGGTAACACCCAAGGTCAAATTGTCCGTTGTTGACCCTAATATTGAGGTTCGAGTGTCCAGAAATGAGCCTTATATTGAGGTAGTGAGGTGATGAGCATACTGCAGAAAACAAGTGTCGCATTGTGACATACCGTGACATTAAGCAATGTTTAGCAACGACCGACTAATAACATAATGAAGTCAACACTGTTACTTTACGACTTTTGGTTTACTAGTAAACTTAGTGTTAAATTTTTATTAGATTAAGCATACTAGTTATATTTTACTTGTTTATCTCAATGTTTTAAAAACCGTTTTTTTAATTATACCGGATTTGGCTAAAAAGTGGTTTAACCGGTTGAACCGCGTTGTACCGGGGGGTTCAACCGGGTTGATTAGTTAGCTATATAATTTTATAAATTACAACGTTAACACAAAAAATAATCTAAATATACATAATTGCATACTATGATACTATCAAAAAGTTACTCAATAATTAAAAAATAATCCAAAAGATAATCTAAAGTTTTTAATCCTTTAAAATTTAATCCTTAATAAAAAATATAATAAAAATAACTCAAAAACTAACCTATACCGGATTTTACCGGCGGTATAAAATCGATACCGTTTTCCATATTTACCGGAGTGTTTCGTACTAGATTTCTACCCAAAAACGGTAATAGCGGTATAACCGGCCGGTATTTACCGGTTTTTAAAACATTGGTTTATCTTGGGTCAAAAGTTATATATAAAGCTATAAATATTACTGTGATTTGGGTGTGTATGTATAATTATATACATGATAAATAAATAATAATTTATTCGAGCCGAACCGAGCCGAGCGGACCTTTGCTAGTGCTTGGCTCGTTTGCAAATCGAACCGAGCCGATCGGCTCATTTACATCCGAGCAGAGGATCGAGCGAGCATCTTTCGAGCATTTTTCGAATGAGCGGCGAGCGATCCACGGGCGGCGAGCAATTTGACAGCCCTACTCTAAGGTACCCTAGTGCTTGTTTTTATTATTTTAAAAATAAATTACACATGCATTTTAAAATTTAATAAATTAAAAAGATAATCAAATACATAATTCAAACGAATAGAAATACATAATTAAGTCGAATACATAAACCACTTTCACCATTCTTCATGCTTGATCCTCGTAATATGTCAAGCCGAAACATGTTTAAAGACTTGATCGTACGTATGTTTGTACTCAATTTCAGCCACTTCAATGGCTTTGTCTTCACTTGGTTCACCCTCACCATTCATGACCTCATTGTATAGATTGTGAATCAATAGTGTCTTGTTCTTCAAATAAGCCCACTTTGAACTAAGTTGGTGTGCAGTGCGTTCGGTTTCACCACCCATATATAGGCGAAAGCAAGCAAAAATACTACACCATTACGATCTACCTCTCTCATTAGGCGTCATCTCATTGACGTTAACCCAGGTTGTAGCCAAGGCTATCTCTTTCTCCTCGTTCCATCTTCGTGCCATTTGAAGGATGGTTACATTGAATGGATGTAAAGGTGAAGAAATAGTGAGGAAGTGGATGTAAAGGTGAAGAAATGGATGTAGGGTGAAAATATGTGAAAAAATGAGTGTATTTATAGTGAAAATGGCTTCTTCTTCTTCTTTTTTTTTTTAATTAACAGTCAAAAAATTTGACCGTTTGAATAGTAATTAAACCACCAATTCCTTCTGTTTGCACCACCCGTTTCATATACTCAATTTACCTACCTGACGTCGAGGGTGTGACAACCGGTGTAGCCGATCAGCTACCCATACCCGAGAGCAGGGCGTAGCTTATTTAGGGCCTGAGGGGGCCCTGGCCCCCACCTATATTTGGCGTAGTGATGGAATTATGCGATTTTTGTAGGTAAATTGAGTCTGGGTTGAGTCCACCCCACCGATTTGATATTCCGGCCACTACCGATCGTAAAAAAATAAGTCTGGCCCCACCGATTCGAGAACCAAGCTTCACCACTGCCCAAGTGGGTATCCGACATCAACACCCTCCACCCTAAGAGACTATCTTAACAAGTGTCATTAAGGTTGTCTAGTCAAGCGGTTTGATATCTTGATTGAAGAGATGTTACCTCAAAAAATTGATATAGAGAAGTTCAATGGGACCAATGACTTCAACAGGTTTTGATTATTCTATACACCTTGTGGCTCCTATGCTTCGACAGGGTTATGTATCAATGCTAGACGGAGAGATGGTTTAATTACCGAATACCAATGACCAATGTGACATATTTTAAGAAAGAATATTATTATTTTCCCAAGTCTAACCAATGAGGTATGGTATAGAAAAAAAAAACTAGTCTCAATTCCTGTTACATGGTCGGTGGTTATATGTTGTTATCTAATCGTTTTTGTTGGTTAAGAAGCAATCATATATCGTAACTTTTCTTTATAATAAAAAATAGTGTTTTCTTTTATGGTTTTTAATTATCTTCCCATAATTTATTAATATTAAAAAAAAAGGGTCAACACTCAACAAAACAACATCATAACGAATCTTCTTCCCTTTAACATAATTCTGTGAATGTAAACAAACCTCTATCTATATATAAGTGCAAGCCTCCACTACCATTCAAACTTGTCTTCCACTCTCCCTCTATATCTACCCTCTTTTTCTCTAATTATTTACCATATTGCCAGTCCAGAAGCTGAACTAACCATACTAGATGTCAACAAAGAAGAGTGTCCGTAAAGTTCAGGATAAGGTGAACAAGAAGGGTAGATTAACGGAGAAAGCGATGTCGTTTCACGGTCACTCGGCTGAGGAAATGGTAGCAAAACTACGTAGGCCAAGGACACTGCCCGAGTTAAATTCGGGCAGGTTTTTGTCGATGGAGATGCTGCGTCCGAAGCTAACGAAGCTATTGCTTAATGTGACGGTTCAGAGAAGTTTAGGTCCGGTTCAGGTTCTTATTTCGCCCGAGTCGACTGTTAGGGACCTTATAGCGGAAGCTCTACGTTCGTACTCTAAGGAAGGCAGGCGGCCGATTTTACCTTCGCTTGATGCTTCTTGTTTCGGCCTTCATTACTCGCAATTTAGCTTAGAAAGTAAGCTTTTCTAATTTAGTTGATTGTTGATGTAACATCCCAAGTAAGCCGTGCCATAATATTATAATATTGTCCACGGTTTACTTGGGATGTTACAACTGATGATGTGCAAATGATTCTTCATTAGATATATAATTGATTTCTTACAAATTGATTACCAAATAGGTTTAGATCCGGACGAAAAGTTGATCAAATTAGGTTCGAGAAATTTCTTTCTTTGTCCTAAGGGAACTGCCAACGCGACATCATCATCTACTTGCTCCGAAGAAGCAGAAAATGTGACGAAAACCAGTGTAGGTTGGCTTCGATTCATGAGCTTCTCTCGGTAAGAATATATGATACGATATGATATGATATATAATATGTTAGTTCTACACTTCTACTACTATTTATGCACTAATTAGTATGCCCATGCGAATTTCGAGTTGTTGTCAAGTTAAGGATGATCGACGATTAGTATTGTATAGAGGCGAAGATGTTTCAATTCATATGTAAATTAATTGTATAAAGATATTTTTTAGTTTGTTTTAAAAGACGATCAATATTATTTAAATATAAGGCTTGTATCGATTGTTGACTACTTATTTAGATGTTCTCATTTCAAGTTGAACCTTATCCAAGATATTAGATTTTAGGTTAACCATCATGGCTATATTCAATGTGACATCTTAGCCGTCAATTTCAAAATAAACACGAGGATTGTTGATAGGGGCCAAAGGGTGGGTTCATAGCAATGTACCGCCAACGAAGTGGATGACGATGCGTGGGCCCGGAGGATGATCAATGGTCGATGATAAGCGGGGACCGATAGATGAGTAACCAAAATAATGAAGGTTAAAGAAAAAGGGAGGTGATAACATAGGATGGGTAATAATTAAAATTAGACATCATAAAAGATAATTAGGAAGAGTAGCAATTTAGCCAAAACCGATCCGATCTAAATACATAACCGACCGAACAACCCTGGACGTACCGAACGGATAAAATAGACGAACCGTAGGATACGTTGAACGGACAGACCGAAGGAACGAATACTCAGAAACCGGACAATGACCATTGGACAAAACACGGACACTGGACATTAACCATCGGATCTGTTTTGGATAGGTATTAACCCCTGAACCAAGATTAGGCGGCCGACAACCATTGGTCCCTAATCACAACAGTAACTAACCAACGGGTAATACAGTAAAATACTATTAATGTCATATCTCATCAGGCTGAACAGTGACATCTGTCACTGTTCACGCCAAACAAGGCATGGCTCGCCATTAATGCGCCGTCCCCAATACCACTATAAATACCTGGTAGTTAGGCGTATTAAAGCCAACATTAACTCCCCTCGGCATCCGCTCTGCGTCCGAATCAACACCCTAATCAGAATCATTCACACCAACATTTAACATTTGGCGCCCACCGTGGGGCCGAAGTATAACCAACGAAGGATACCTTGTCCCCACACATGTCTACAGATCCACCACTCGATAACCTTACCCCACCCGTAAGTGAGAATACCCTCTCGGGTTCCACCGTAGAAACCGCTCCGGTTGTCTCCCCGGAGCTAGTCCGATCCAACTTCCTCCAGATACGGCAGTTAATGAACGAGTATGTCAGAGAAGAGAGAGCCAAAGGATTGGCCCTTAGGCTATCATTTGATGAAGAACCCTCGTCAGGATGTTCTCAACCCTCACCGTTCTCCACCCCAGTACTTACCTCGACGCCTTTAACCCCCGCTTCTTGGTTAACTGATAGCGTCCGAAGGAACTCTATAAACCCGAACACAGCTCATGTTGCCGTAACCGCCCCCACTACACATATCGCTGAACCGGGCATGCTGACCGCACCACTCCCCGGTACTCCGGAAGAGGACCTAGCCCGACCATACATGTAACATTTCGTGTTAAATAAATATACGATACGACAAGTTTTATTTTGTTACATTTTAAACAAATATGCCTAAGTTTTATTTCCCGACCACACAACTTATATATATATATATACATAATAATAAAAATAATAATAATAATAATAATAATAATAATAATAATAATAATAATAATAATAACTATAGTAATAAACCTAGTTTGTTAAACTCAAACCCAATATCCATTTCAGCCCAAACCCTTTGTTCTTTTCTGAAGCCCAACATCCGGCCCACCAAGAACCCAGCCCAACTCCCTCCTTCCCTTGTGCCGTTTAAAAACAAAAAAAGATTTGTCCCGCCGTGGTTCGAACCGGGGACCCTTCAGAAACAACCCACACGCACCAACCATCTGAGCTGGACCTTCATCTTGTTTCTTATCCCACCCACTAATTATTTAACACGTTTAAAACCCTGTCCCTCCTCCTTGCTGGTTCGCTGCAACAAGGCTGCCGAAGGAAAATCTTGCTTTAAAATCGTAAATTTGCTATTTTAAGCCATGTTAATTATCCTTGACCATTAGTACGTGATTTCCGGCCCTTATTGACTAGGATGAACGTGTATTGATCTGCAATTATACCAAATACGCGTATAGACTTTAATGAATAGTCAAACCTTCCAATTCAACCATACACCGACCCCCTGTATAAATTGGACATCCACGAACCTTGACAAATCGCTCACAACTCTCTCTCACCCTCCAATTCTCTCTGTAATACTCTAATTATTATAATCACGTTCGTCGTTTGACTTTTGGTTTGACCCGGCTATAATCATCAATTATACACTGTGAGTTCTATATTTTTTGTGGGTTTTATTAGTCGGCGATTACACAGCATAAACCCTAACAATAATCGGGTTCAATGTGTGTGATTTGCCCAATTGCAGATTCTAGGGTTCATATGTATTAATTGGGGATAAACTTGGATTTCGCGTGTATATTTATTTATTTTTAAAACAAGAAATATCACAACCACAGGCCAGTGGTTGTGACCTGGGTTTGTTTCAGAGAGGGACCGGGTTCGAGTCCCAGCATGGACACCCCTTTTTCCATTTATTTTACATTTTACAACAAACCATTTTTATATATATATTATACATTAAATCTTGTAAATTCATTTTTAAATATTAAAACCTTTTTATAAATTCTAAAAAAATTATATTTGTTTAATCTGATATAAAAGATTTATTTACAATTTTTATTTTTCAAAAAATTTATTTATTTATTATATATAATAAATAAATCAAGTTTATTCCATTTTATTTATAAAAATCCATTAAAATATCAAAACGATCTTATTAATTTCCACAAAAATTATTCTAAGTTTTTATAACATTAAGCTTTTCAGAAATGATTTTTATTTCTGAAAAATCATTTATTTAATATTTTTAATCAATTTTTGTTAGTTTTAATCATAATTAAATCATAATAAATCCAATTTTCATCATTTTTGCACCAAAATTTTATACAAATTATTTTTAATCATTTAGAACAGAAATATGATTTTTAAAATAAGATTTCTTTAATTTTAATATTTTTGAATATTAAAGTTAATAATTGGCTATTTATAAATAAATAGATTTAAAAATCTATTTAAAATGAAATAATTTTATAAAAATTATTTTATTGCTTCAAACACTTTAATGTGCTCACTCAAAATTCAAATTTTATAAAAAGACTATTTTTCATTATTTATCCAATTTTCTTTATTTAATTAACATTTTTAAATTAAATTTAACAATTGATTATCCCCAAATCGAAACCCTAGGATACACATATTAGTTATATAGACTTAGACTTATTATGTATTACCTCATTATAGAGTAATATTTGGAATCACTTTGGGCAACATAATTATCATATCTTTTCAACAAGTTAACATTTGCTAAGGTGAGTTTACATAGCCCCTTTTACTCTATTTTCACTATTTTTGGGGTGAAACATGTTCAAATATTTTATACTATCATTTACTCATATTTACTTGTGATTCAAGTACATCATCATTCTATCATTTGACTGTAACAAAAAGACACAGTACAATCATTAACAATGATCAAGCCGCCTGTTTAGATTATAGCGCTATAGGTCTGACAAACCCATCCCACCCGCATAGACTCAGGGATGATCGATAACAGTAACAACATTTAACTAACTTGCGAGTTAGTCATCAGTCGACACAAGGTTTGGTTGTACAAAGACGCATTGTTGCATGTCGGTATCATACTCTATCATCATACAACCCTGAGTGTTGTACAAACTATTGTTATCAACTATTTCTCAAAAACCTATGTAATTCTCACCAACTTTTGTTGACCCAAAACATTTTCAACTTAACATGTTTCAGGTTCTATTTGCTTGAAGATTGTATTGATGCTTGAAGATATGTGTATAGTTTCATTCAACTTGATGTACAAATTCTAGAATCATTGTATGTAATTCAATTAAATCATCTAATGAAATTTATTATTCACCATGAGCTACTGAACAATCCTTCAATACGTGGCACCCCGATGTTTCCGCCATCGGTTGGGGTGTTACAATACAGACCCTCCGAAGGGTCAAAATTCACTCCCCGGATAGCTAACTTTGTTCCCCCGGTTCGGATAAAGATGCCATCTAACGTCCGAATATACGATGGGACTGCTGATCCAGAAGATCACATTCTACTGTTTGATAGCGCGGCCCGAATGGAAGGATGGCCGATGCCCTCTTGGTGTCACATGTTTGTGCAAACTCTGTCGGGAATAGCCCGAGTCTGGTTCAACGGCCTCCCTCCCGCAAGCCTTGATAGTTTTCAGGATCTGAAGATCCGATTTCTGGACTACTTCAGGCAACAGCGAAGGCATATGAAGGATCCGGTAGAGCTACACAACATCAAGCAGAAGGAAGGGGAGAATCTGAAAGAATTTATCTCCCGGTTCAAGGACGAGTCGTTACAAGTGCGAGATGCGGACGAAAAAATGCGGATATCAGGTTTCCTACATGGGCTGAGAACCAAGCAGCTAGTCGAAGACCTCAATGCCAGGGTACCGGCTACCATGGAAGAAGCCATAGAAAGAACCGAAGCGTTTGTAAGAGGTAAAGAAGCGGCCCAAGCGATAGAATTCAAGAGAAAGCCGGAAGAAAACAGCCGAAAAGGGGCCTATCATAATAACGGAAGAAGAGATTCATACTCGCAAAAAAGGTACCAAGAAAACGACAATTCTCGGACCGGCAGGAAAGATCAGAACGAAGGAACGAAGGCCGATGAAAGAAAGGGTTTCATCTTTACGGAACTAGTCAAAACTCCCAAAGAGATCCTGGCCTCGGAAGCAGCCAATATCCAATTCAAACCACCGTTCCCCTTACAAAAGACGGCGAAGCAACAAAGCTCCCGAAAGTATTGTGAATTCCACGAAGACAAGGGGCATGATACCAATGAATGTTTCCAGTTGAAGAAACAAATCGAAGAGGCTGTACAGGCCGGACGGCTGGACCACTTAGTCAAGGATATACGAAACCGAAAACGGAAGAGTGATGATAAGAAGGGAAAGGAAGTACTCATGGTTCATCCGGCGATAGCACTGAAGAGACCCCGAATAATGCTGGAAGTTAGCGGCGAGACAATGCATTGGAGTGAAATTCCTATCGGTTTCCCCTCCATCAAGACGGAAGATGAAAGAGAGGACCCTTTAATCATCCAAGCCAGCATCGGAGGACAGCTTGTCCATCGGGTATACATAGATGAAGGAGCAGCCTCAGACATAATCTACGAACATTGCTTCAACCAGTTACCCGATTATGTTCAGGAAGGGATCGTTCCAGTATCATATCCCTTGGTGGGGTTCTCCGGAGAGCAAGTTTCTCCCAAGGGGCAGATACAACTCTTTGTAAGCATTGGAGAAGAACCTCGGAGAAGGGTAGAAATGCTGAACTTCATAGTGGTCCCAGGCCGAACGCCCCACAATATGCTGATCGGAAGGCCCGGAATCCGGACCTTCGGAATGGTAACTTCCAGCAAACATGGCTTGATCAAATTCCCTACGTTAGAATGGATCGCCACCCTAAAGACGATGTGTCGGCACAAAAGAATCGGATACCTGGATGCCGATGAAGGTCAACCGGAATAGTGGTACATCAACGAGTGCCATCCTGAGCAGCCCGTCATGGTGGGAAAGACGCTTAGCGAAGAATGCAAAGAATACTTGTACGGCTATTTAAAAAGAAACATCGATGTGTTCGCATGGGAACCTAGCGACATGACAGGCATCCCTCGGTACATTATCGAGCATCGATTGAATGTAAACCCAAACCGATCACCGGTAGTGCAAAAGAAGCGGTCGTTGGCCCCTGAACGGAGCGCCATCGTGATCACGGAAGTAAAAGCCCTAGAAGAAGCCGGAATCATGAAGCCGGTGCGCTATCCTTCTTGGGTATCGAACCCTGTGATGGTAGAAAAAGCCAATGGATCGTGGAGGATGTGTGTTGACTACCGAGATCTCAACGGAGCCTGTCCGAAAGACCATTACCCGCTACCTGAGATCGATTCCAAGGTAGAATCAGTAGCCAGTTTCCGATACAAGTGTTTTCTAGATGCGTACAAAGGGTACCATCAAATACAAATGGCCCGAGAAGACGAGGAGAAGACAGCATTCCATACAAATGAAGGCTTATTCTGTTACCGAAAAATGCCCTTCGGCCTGAAGAATGCCGGGGCTACCTATCAGAGGCTGATCGATCAGGTGTTTAAAGAGCAAATCGGTAGGAACATGGAGGCGTACGTGGACGATCTGGTCATCAAAAGTCCGGACGAAGAGCAGCTCCTGCTCGACATTGCGGAAACCTTCCGTAACCTCCGAAGAGTGAACATGAAGTTGAACCCTGCGAAATGTTTTTTCGGCATGGAAGAAGGACGTTTCTTAGGACACATCGTCGCTAAGAAGGAGATTCGGGCCAATCTAGACAAGGTACGTGCTATCCAAGAGATGCGCTCCCCAAGAACGATAAAAGAGTTGCAAAGCTTGAACGGCAGGTTGGGAGCTCTTAATAGATTCCTTTCCAAACTAGCCGAAAGATCACTACCTTTCTTCAAAGCATTGAAAGGATACACCAAGAGGTCCGACTTCAAGTGGACCGATGAAGCAGAAACAGCCTTTACACAAATGAAACAACACATGTGCAGCTTACCATCTTTAGTAGTGCCAGAGCCCGAAGAAATACTGTTCGTATACTTAGCCGCTGGAGCCGAAGCAATCAGCAGTGTACTGTGCGCCAGCCGACCTAAAGGATTCATGCCCATATTCTTCGTAAGCAGATGTCTTCGAGACGCAGAAATCCGTTATTCCCCGATAGAGAAGCTAGCATTAGCTCTGACTCACACGGCCCGACGATTAAGAAGGTATTTCCAAGCTCACCGCATCATAGTTTTGACGAACTCAGTCTTAATGGAAGTCTTGGGAAGACCGGATGTGGCCGGAAGGTTGACCAAATGGGCCGTAGAATTGGGAACGTTCGGAATCGAGTACAAGCCTCGTACGGCTATCAAGGGGCAGGTTCTAGCCGATTTCTTAGTTGAAAACACGTGTCATGCAGAACCAATGGCTATTGATTTGATTCATGATCAACCCGAAAGTTCCGGTACGTACGACGGATGGTGCTTATATACCGATGGAGCCTCCAGCCGTGAAGGGGCCGGAGCAGGACTCATTCTGGTCGATCCACAGGGAATAGAAACTGCTTATGCTCTCCGATTCAATTTCAAGTGCACTAACAATATGGCCGAATATGAAGCCCTCCTAGCAGGGCTACGCATAGCCCGACAGATGAATATCGAGGAGATTCGAGTGTTCGTTGATTCTCAACTGGTGGCCAGTCAAGTAGCAAAAGACTTCGAAGCAAAAGATGAAAACATGAAGCTGTATGCGGAAGCGGTTCGGGAAGTCATGACCACATTCAAAACGTGCCAGATAATTAAGATCCCTCGAAGCAAAAACAAAGGGGCTGATGCAGTAAGCAAGATGGCCTCGGTAGCCTTTGCCCATTTAACAAAGATGGTGCTAGTCGAACAAGTAAACAAAGCGACCGTGGGAGTCGATAGGCCGGAAAGGATCCTTGAAGTAAGAACAGCAGACTGGAGAGAGCCGATAATAGAAGCCTTAGAGGCAAGTGAAAATTCGGAAGAACAAAGTGTGCAACGAAGCAGGTCTTACGAGCTCATCGATGGAGTGCTTTTCCGAAAAGGCTTTCTATCCCCTTCTTACCGATGTGTTTCCCAGCATGAAGGGATAAAAGTGCTTGAAGAGTTGCATGAAGGATTGTGCGGAATCCACATGACGGCTGCATCCCTCGTTACTCGAGCAACCAATCTCGGATATTACTGGCCGACCATGAGACAAGATAGTGAAGACCTAGTCAAGCGATGTGAATCATGCCAGATACATGCTCCGGTACCGAGGCTACCAAAGCATGGGCTGATGCCGATCACCTCACCATGGCCTTTTTATCAATGGGGAATGGACCTATTAGGGCCGTTCCCCAAAGCAAAGGGAGGACTCAACTTCTTACTAGTGGCCGTTGATTATTTCTCAAAATGGGTGGAAGCCAAGCCGATCGGCAGTATCAGCAGTAATCAGATTACAACTTTCGTGTGGGAGAATTTGATATGCCGTTTTGGAATACCCGGAAAGCTGACAACCGATAATGGTACACAATTCGCAGACAAACGGTTCCAAGCATGGTGCCAAACCCTGGGTATCCGACAAGTCTTTACCTCCGTTGCACATCCGCAGGCAAATGGGCAGGTGGAACGTATGAACAGAAGCATCCTAGTCGGACTGAAAACCAGGCTGGGAAAGTATGGCAAAAACTGGTTAGAGGAGCTGCCAAGCGTTTTGTGGTGTTTGAGGACGACCGAGAAAACAAGCACGGGACGGACCCCTTTCAGCATGGTGTTCGGAACAGAAGCGGTCATACCAGCCGAGATCGGCCTCCCCACTAAAAGGGTACTTGTCATGGATGACACACGTAATCAAGAAGAGCTGCTGACCAACTTGGACAATTTGGAAGAATACCGAATGAGTGCAGCCGTTCAAGAAGCAAGGTACAAACAACAAATGAAGAAATACTACGACAGGAAGGTGAAGGGAATGACGCTGTTACCCGGAGATTTGGTACTCCGATTGAACGAGGCAAGTCGAAAAGAAAACACGGGGAAACTCGGGCCGAATTGGGAAGGACCGTATCATGTCACGCAAGTACATGAGAAGGGATCATGCAAACTAGCTACCATGGATGGGAAGGCCGTTCCAAGACATTGGAATTTGGCCCAGCTGAAGAAGTATTATATCTAATCTATAATAGTAGGGCCGAGTTAGGGCCAAGTAATAAAACAGCCATTTTGTAATATGCTCCCTAAGGAGACTTGCACGAACAAAGCTAATGAAATGGTATTTTGTGGCCTTACAATGCATTTTTACTACGATATTGTAACGGAATGTTAGGGCCGGCCCCTCCTAAAAGCCGTAACATGTAAAGGTTCAGCCCCTACGAACATGGCTGATCGAGTCACTAGCTCGATAACAGGGGGAGTCCCTTCGAATTACTCTACTAAGGGATCAATCCCACTAAACAAAACATCGTGAGTAAAAAAGCGGACCGCTTAACATTCACAACTACTTCAAATAAAATCAGCCGGATCACCGGGCCGATTCAAAATATAAATGTGCATAAGTATAAAGCAAAGATGCAAATCGGACTACCGATTCAACCAAAATATTGTAATGTTAAATAAAATCAGCCGGATAACCGGGCCAATTCAAAATATAAATGTGCATAAGGCAAAGATGCAAATCGGACGACCGATTCAACTAAAATATTGTAATGTTAAATACAACCATATCGAAATTGTTTGGCAAATATTAAACCTAAGCAGGAAGGACGCCGGAAGGAGTAGCCTCTTGGACATGCTTGAAAGTCTTGACTTTCATGGATTTGAAATTTTCCACAAACTCGTACGAGGTAGCGTCCCACGCTTTTGCACCCTCCTCGTACAGCTTGTTCGCTTGCGGATCGTAGCCATCCACCGAGTCTACCTCCACCCCCGAGCTACCTGCTTTAAACCCAACAACTATACCATCATGATAAGCTGAATTGTATAACAGGGACTCCATTTCCCCAAGCGGCTGCAAGAACTCGACCGACTTCATCAGTTTAGATACGGTCATAGGGATTCCCTCAGCAACGATCCGGTCCCTATCGTCTTCAACCATCTTCAGAGCGGCCCGGAGCTCGGTGATCAGCTCATCTCCGGCCTCCAGAGCCTTGTCGTAATTTTCTTTCGAAACAGCCCACAATTTCTTCTCTTCAACAGCCTGCTTCACCGTGTCCTGCAATAAAAAAAAAAAAAAGATAAAGAGCATGTACAAATGCAGAACTATCTACGATGCTAACATACCTCTAGGCCGTTTCGTTTCTCTTCCGATAAACGCAGACTCTCCTTCAACTCTAAGATCTCCTTATCCCGATCAGATAGGTCGGATCGGAGGGTACCCACTTCTTCCTCATACTTGGCCTTCATCTCACCCAAAGCTTTCATGGCCTCTTTCCCCTTCTTCGCACTGGAGCGTTCGCTTTTCCTTCTCTTCGCCACCTTGGTCTCGAGTTTTTCTATCTCAGCCCGATATAACTCTATCCGGCCCCGCAGTTTCTTCTCAATGGCCGCCTTCTTGTAATAACTCTGGATAAGTTCAGATGCGGAACTGAGGGTCCGAACAGCAGATACACCGGCCATCTCAGCAGCCCGTTCTTCACCCAGTTGGCTCAGACGATCGATCTCACCGGGGGGAATGGAGTGGTGGAGGATTTGGTGGCACACAAGTGGATCAGATAGCGTATCGCCGTTCTTGACTTTCCATCTTGGAATATAAGTCTCTTCCACGTCATAGGATTCGGAAGACTCCTTGGACTCTTCCACATCATCATTCGCCCTTGCCTTCTTCGACTCAGACTCGCCCGTCGCGGCCGTTTCCTCCTCAACCTGCTTCCTTTTCCTATGGTGCTCCTTTCTTTTGACATTCTTGCTCGCTTCAACTCCAATAACAAATTTCGCAGCGGAAGAAGTGCCTGTAACATCAATTGAAGGGCCGCTTGGAGATCGGACGGCCTGGGGGGTAGGATCAACCGAACCAGGAGTTCTTTCGCCAGCATCCTTTGGGGGGCTCGGAGGAGGAGGGGTCTGATGAACGGGAGAAAGCGGCTTAATGAACTCAGGAACGTCATCCTTTTCCGTCACAGGAATATCGTACGTCACACCGAGCGTCCGATCCAAAACATCATCTTCATCACCTCGCTTAGCCTGGGATGTCAACTTCATCCCCTCGCCCTTCCGCTTCACAAAGCTTAACACACTCATCTCTGCACAAGGAACCGAACAAGACAGTTAGCAATAAAAAACAAAGAATTAAAGAAGAGGGGTCTAAGAAGGGCCGTACCCTTGTTCCCTTTCTTAATTATAGGTTCAACATTCTGGAACGGCCACATTCGGCTGATACCGCATAGAACAAGAATTTGTTCTGGAAACACTTGAAGAGGGGTTGGAGATGCGAGAAGTTTGTCAAAAAGCTCACCATCGTACGTATCAGGCTCCTCAAGAGGCGGATTCAGGGTTTCTTTAGGACCGTGCCATGGCATCAAGAAGGGAACCACGTTATCTTTCATCCAAAAGAACCGGTTCTTCCAGTTCTTAAGACTAGAGTATGTTTCTTTTAGCATCGACCGTTTCTTGGAAAGCTCGCCCACGGTGAACCAATCACCGGCTGTTGTCAAATGGAAAAACTGACGGAACAGGCCAAGGGTGGGCTCTCCCCCAAAGGCGCGACAAGCTACCTCAAAATGGATGACCTTTATGGCACATAACGGACTAAGTTGACGAATGTCCAACTTATAGTATTGGAGAAATTCTAGAAAGAAAACCGATAAAGGTAACCGGACCGATGCAAAATCGAAATGACGTGTATAAAACCCCACGTGCCCCTCTGGACAATCGGTGATACGATGGTGAGGTTCGGGGACGATTGGTTTATATATGGAAGTATCGAAATATTTCTTACAAAAATTCGTCAACGAAGGTTCGGAAAGAACGGATGTATGAAGGTTCATATCACGACGGCCTACCATACTGATGCAAATAAATAAGAGAAAAGGACAAACCTGATTAATCGGAAGCGGAAGAAGCTCTGCAGCCGATCAAGAAAAGTAAAAACGTTTTACCCGGAGAAAGGGATATTTATAGGGAGCTTTGGGAAGAAACCGAGGACTGGCAAACCGTCACATCATTAAAAGGCGTGATGGTTACGCTCCCAACCAATCTGAGGCTGACACGTGTCAACCTTAAAATAAACCGTCGGTAATTAATGCGATCCAACGGACAAAGGCAACGATTCGGCTCGGCACGACCGATCCAATCCAAAAGCTGAAAAGTTCAAAATAGTTTAATGAGTGTCTTCCTAGTGAAAAACACTCATCAAACTAGGGGGGCTGATAACATAGGATGGGTAATAATTAAAATTAGACATCATAAAAGATAATTAGGAAGAGTAGCAATTTAGCCAAAACCGATCCGATCTAAATACATAACCGACCGAACAACCCTGGACGTACCGAACGGATAAAATAGACGAACCGTAGGATACGTTGAACGGACATACCGAAGGAACGAATACTCAGAAACCGGACAATGACCATTGGACAAAACACGGACACTGGACATTAACCATCGGATCTGTTTTGGATAGGTATTAACCCCTGGACCAAGATTAGGCGGCCGACAACCATTGGTCCCTAATCACAACAGTAACTAACCAACGGGTAATACAGTAAAATACTATTAATGTCATATCTCATCAGGCTGAACAGTGACATCTGTCACTGTTCACGCCGAACAAGGCATGGCTCGCCATTAATGCGCCGTCCCCAATACCACTATAAATACCTGGTAGTTAGGCGTATTAAAGCCAACATTAACTCCCCTCGGCATCCGCTCTGCGTCCGAATCAACACCCTAATCAGAATCATTCACACCAACATTTAACAGGAGGAGACTGTATCATAATTTTGATTAAGCCATGTTTTGTGTACATAGTTACATTTAACCTATTACCTAAGTACCTAACTTTACCAAAAAGAAAAACAAAAGAACAATCGGAAAATGAACTAACCCCACTTGCAAGTCAGTTGGGAGAGGCTCAACCTTTCATTTGGAGGCTTGAGTTCGATTCTTGTTGTCTGCATTTGGGGAGACCCAATGATGGATAGTTCCTACCGAGGCATGGTTCGATCCGGAGGGCAACTCGGTTTTACCCAGCTATTACCCCAGCGAGTTTCTCGTGTGGGGGCAGTATGGTTTCCGGGCGAAGGTCAGTTTGCGCGGCGGCCGGGGCCCGATAGAATATCGCATTCGCGGGCGGAGCTGACGGGTAACGTCTTAGACGAAACCCGGTGACCAATTCGGTCCGTCCAGTACATAAAAAGTCACCCTTCAAAAAAAAATAATTGGGAAATGAACGAGATTATTTATTAATTGTTGTTATATAGACAACAAAAGTTTGATGTAAAAGCTAAAACTGTTATAATAGTTTGATACAATTATTAGTGAAATAATAAAGACAAAAAGGAATCGTAAAATAGTGTCAAAATTCATAAATGGGTGGTATTCATGAATAGATTGGACATGTCTAGTAGCATGGTAACAGAAGTCATGAGAAGATCCAAGGAACCAGCCAATGTTGAAGACTTGTGGGACAACCATAACACATGGCCAAGTGGATAACTCTCCTTTTTACTTTCCTCCGACTATTGTGACTTTAAAATTCAAATAGTGGAAAATAAGTGAATTGCCATGCCAGCTAAAGCTTTTATACTATTAGACATTTGACCTAGCTTTAAATTATATTTTTATTTGATCGTTTTAAATGATTATTATATGAAAGTGTCGTGACCTACAATATGTCATCTTCAAATTGTGTAAAACGAACGGTGTTCTTTGAGCTCTAAAAGTAAAACGACATCACAGTGTGTCATATTTTTTATGCTCTCACGTGTTGTTATACGAGTGGATGTGGGGCACCGTCTATTAAACCATCGTCAACTTTGGTAGATTATCACGTCACGTATCATTTTCATATTGTATTAAGTGTACCAATACAAGTAAGATTAACATGACCCATTGTAACACTCTACCTAAATCTCACATTGGTCGTGACCAGAAGAAACTCTTAGTTCATATGAAACGTCTTGCCACTTAAATTATCAACGCGTTTTGGCTCACTGGTTGTGGAGCAGATGAAATTCGATAGTTAAGCGTCCTCAGGTAGAAGTAGAGATAGAATTGATGAGATGTTGGAAAGTGACCATGGGCAAATAATTTATGGTTATACACCTAATAATTCAAACTTAAATTGATGTTCAAACAAATGGTTATTTAGAAGGATGTGGACCGAATTCCAATTTCAAGGGGATGTACCGAATCCCAAATGACAAAAGAACATGGAGGTTGCAACCTGCAAGAGCTAAATAATTTTTATTCTGTTTTGGGGAGGTTCATATGTACGCTCTTTTTTCAATTTTGTTTTATTAGTTTAGTTTTAGTGATATTGGGTTTTAATAAACTATAACAAATTAGCCGGCAATAATCATAACTTAAGAAATTCCTTAGGCCAAACCTAACTTCTAAGCTATTTTCCTCCACCAAGCCTTTACTAGCTAAGGTCTAACCTAGTTAGTTTTTTTACTAACAGCTTGTGTGACAAAATCTGGTTATTTGCTGATGTAAAAGTTTATGTGGCATTATCACCGTCACCTCCTCCACCTTCAGCACCTTTTCTCAACCACCTACAATCACTACCATCACCTTCTCCACTTACCGGTTTTAGGGGGTTATGATTTGAGTGTTTGGCAAACAAAGAGGTTTTAGTTATAACCTAATAACCTTTCAAAGTCAAAGTTTACACGTAATGTTGCTTTCATTTTCGTATCACTAATATCGATCTTTCTTTTTTTTTAACGATCAACAAAATTCATTTCACCAAGCTAGCAGGGTACTAGCAATATGCCATACATCACCAAGTATCAAACAACGAAATAATACATCACCAACCTACTCTATCCAAATTAAAGTACCGCCATACATTCCAATCTAAATTCGAGTTTTTCGACCTAGCCTTCACCCAAAACAAGCTAAATGCTTTGATATCGGCGAGACCTTTCTGAACTGTTGGTTGACGTTGGTCGAACACCACTTCATTCTGACACTTCCAAATAGACCAAATAGCTATGAGACAAACCGCATATAAAGCCTTTTTCTTCTTTGTTGTTCCCCTAGCGTATACATGAAGCTCCAGTGAGTCTCTAAAGTGGAACGCAAACACCATCCCCATCTTCGTCTATTGAGCCACCAACTGCCAAATAGTCTGCGCAAAACCACACGCTACAAACAAATGTTCCACCGTCTCTGCACTCTCACCACAGATCGGGCAAAGGTCTGAACTAACATTGACCTGCCTTCTTGCGAGGGTGATGACCGTCTGTCGTCAAGGGTCATACAAAACCAGCCAAGGTAAGTAGGGAATATCGAATCCACGAGGAGCATGTGGTTAGCGTCACAGTGATTGTTTATTTGTTTAAGCTAGTTACCAAAATAAATATACAAAATACAATTATGAAGTTTGGTAGTTTTATCTTTTTGTTTGTTTTATAGATATGTTGAAATGATAACAAAATAATCTAAATAAATAATAAAGATAAATGTAACTTCCACCCGGGATCCTATTCGTATAATCTTGCAACTTATTCGATTTAACCATAAGAACACCACATAGACATGACCTTGGGATTATTGGTTTGTAACTTTTAACTAAAGACGATTTTCGAAAGTAACCAAACAACCTATTAACTAGGGATGATTTTCAAGAGTAATCGAACAACCTAATTATCCTGTCACGATAACTAAGGACGGTTTTAAAGCGTAACCGAACAATCTAGTTAAGCTATTACAACCCAATAATCTAGTTATCCTATCTTGTCACCATAACTATTTAGATTGAAATAATAACTAGGGACATGTTTTCAACGTAAACCGTACGCCTAGCTATCCTTATGCAAATACCAATCACCCTCCTAGTGATACTAGTCAGTAGTAACGTCAACAAAACAAGTGATATCAAATATGAGCACACGTGTATTCAATCAAACACAAGTAGTAAAAATACTAGTTCATAGATAATCAAAACGAGTTCAGAATACAAAATCAATACAAAAATTCACCCGGGGGAAATCACTGATAATTTAACCATTCATGGTTATGGTAGAAGGCTCCATCTTTTTTTTTTTTGATCGGCGAACAACTGTGTGGCAACCACCCTTGCGGAGCGCCGTGCCCAAAAATCGACTACTCGACCTCCAGCAGCCCCCGCCTTCTCCCGATGCGCGGAAACCCGAGCCCCACCCGCCCGAAGGCACGACAGTGTTATAGAACTCGGTAAAACCTCGCCGCCCGTCAGATTTGAACCGGCGCCACCCGTATTCGATCTTCACCCGGATACCAAACCATAAATAATGGAAGTGGGGATTGAACCTTTAATCACATAGGTGAAACAAAAGCCACTCCACCACTATGGATGGATAGAAGGCTCCATCTTATTTCAATATTTGTGCCTCTTGCCTTCTACCTTGCGTGCGTCCCTTTCTGCCGTCAAAAGAACTCCTCAAAACCTACTGTCCACCTTTCTTTTTATTCCCCATCATATTTTTTATGGGCTGTGAAAGCTCAATATGGATTTTTCTTTAGTTATTTCCTTCGGTCCAATAAGGCTTATGGTCAAAGCCTATTTTAAATCCAAATATCCATACAAAGTCCAAAAGTCCCATGTGAGTAGAGGTGATCAAATCGGTTTTTTTTGTCGAACCGGTTTCGGTTCCAAACCGGTTCGCTACAGTACCGGTTCATGGCCGAACCGGTTTCGGTTCCAAACCGGTTCGGTTTTAGACCGGTTTTGTAGATTCGTAAGACCGGTTTCGGAGACCGATTTCGGTTCGGTTTCAGTTTCGGTTCTTAATCGGTTTTTTCGCGCACCTTTTAAAATCGTATAAATTACATAAAATTTAACTTTTAATATTTTTAGGGTTTTTTAAAGAAGGAAATTGAATATTAATACAAAAAAACAAAGTTTTATTTGTATTTATGGCCAAAAAAATGTATTTTTCTTAAACCGGTTTCGGTTTTTTATCGGTTTCGGCCGGTTTTTAGCGAGACCGGTTTCGGTTCGGTTTTGGTTTGTGTACCGGTTTCGGTTTGGTTTCGGTTTCTTTTGACCGGTTTTCGGTTCGGTTCGGTTTGAGATTTTTTTAGTACCGGTTTTGATTCGGGTCGGTTTTACCGGTTTCGGTTCCCGAACCGGTTTTTTTGCTCACCTCTACATGTGAGTTTCCTGCAAAAGAATGAAAACAATATAGATTTTATTAGATTTCCTTTTATATACCATAAGAAACTCACATGTAATTTAGTTTTATCAAGTTACTAAACTATTATGATACGATGAATAACTTTAACCATGTGTAATCAATTAATATATCTTTTCATTTCAAACTTAGGTTAATATTATCGTTATCCTTGACTCTATAAAATATTAAAACCACTTTTAGTAATATATTTGTATCAATACTGATGCCTTGAACTCCTCTTTCTTGGATTGTTGTTTGCGACAGACCGATTGAGACAGATCTAGAGATAGAGCTGCAAGGGAACACTTATCATGTTATAATTAATATTCAATAAAGTGTACTTAAAATGCATCGATCACATGCTAAAATATATACAAAACTAATACATTAACAAGGTGTTTTCACAAACACATCAGAGGGTTGTCCTAGTGGGAAGTCTGCACAACTCGGCCCGCCAAGCTACAATTTCCACCTTCTTTGGGACCCAGGAGTTCCTTTTAAACACATAGGCAGCTTGTTCAAACATATTCGCCTGCAAACGGAGCTTCAAATCTGCCACAGAAAACTCGTTGACAGAATTCAAAAGCGAAACCCATCTGTCCTTGGCCACCGAAAGCACAGGAACAACCACAGTCCCCAGTAGCTGCACATATTCAACAGCCTCTTGATCCGACATCACCATCCTTTTCCAGTCCCAAACCCACCCAGATCCCAACACTGATACGCGTTCCGAGACGGTTGCAAATTTCTGTTTTTCGAGAGCGAATAAGGACGGAAATGCAGCTGCCAACGGGGAGTCCAACGCCCATCTATCAAGCCAGAACAACACATCCAACCCATTCCCAACTGACCCTTTAATGCAGCTCACCACATCCACACCTGATGATTTAATCAGCTGTACCGACGAGTTCACATGTTTCCACGGTCCAGAAATGGTCAGTTTAGACGGTATAGAACACCAATCTCTAGAGGAACTATGAATCGCCCATATCACCTTTCGCCATAAACTATTTGAATCCACTTTGAAGCGCCACCACCAGTTGGCCAACATCGATAAGTTAGCGTATTGTAACGAGCCGAAACCAAGCCCACCATACTTAATCGGAGCAATGACTTTTTGCCAAGCGACCCAATTCATGTTGGCCTTCTCCTCCGATCCACCCCAAAAGAACACGCGCCTAAGCTTATCAATCTCATCTAGAATCTTCCTAGGCGCCTTGAAAAGAGAGAAATAGTATGTAGGAAGGGCGTTAAGCACGGATTTAATAAGGGTCACGCGTCCACCATAGGATAGAATTCTTGCCTTCCAAATTGATAACTTGGACCGAACATTATCTAGCACCGACTTCCAATGTTTATGGAGGTTCATGGTGGCCCCCACTTGAAGACCCAAATAAATTTTTTTTTTTGAAAGATAACTTTTATTAAACCTCCAACGGGCAAACTATCCTCAAGACAGGGACAGACGCCAAAAACCACAATACAGGAAAGCCAACATTACATATTATATAATATCAAATCTATTCCATCTATCCCAATCGACTACCGCATTTTTGTATCTATTCTTGTACCATAAGAACCCCAAGAATTTGATATCCGCGGCAACCTCAACAATCTTTATTTCTTTGTTCTCGAAAATCTTCTCATTTCTCGCTTTCCAAATCCTCCAACACGCAATGATCAATAGGCCATGAACCACCAATCTTTTGTTCCCCACCAAACCATGCGATATATGCATCTCAACTATGTCCTTAACATGAAAAACACAGAACCCCGGTATATTACACCAACTAGTAATGACGTTCCAAACCCCAGACGCGAACCAACATCCTGTAAGAATGTGTTCGACCGTTTCGTGAACTCCCTCACACCACACGCACCTCGGATTCTCCATAGAAATACCTCTACGAATAAGCGCCTCTTTAGTAGGTAGCCTATCTAAATAAGCCCTCCACATGAATATATTGCATTTCTTCGGAACCCACTTACTCCACGAAAAACCAAAACTATCCCCGGCATTACTCGCACCAAGCATCCATTTCTTAACCGCACGAACCGAGAACCCCTCTCCCTTCCCGTCCTCCCACCTCCACTCGTCGATGATATCACCTACAATAACCTGTAAAAGTTGACCCTCGAGCTGCTGTCTTTGAACCGTTTCCAACGAGGAAGACGGCGCGCGACTCCAATCCCATTTAATTCTCCGAATCCCTCCTATAACTTCAATCCGGTCCTTTACCTTGACCCTTTTAGACCGCTCCAACGTAAATAATTCTGGGTAAACATCCTTTAAAGGTTGGCTTCCTAACCAAGAATCAAGCCAAAAACGGACAATGCACCCGTCCCCCACTTTGGCCGTGATCAAACTGTTAAGACCCATCCCCTCAATTTTATGCGCATTCCAAAATTTAGCCAAATTCTTCCAAACTCCCGTAAAACCCGTATTGACCGGAACTAGGCCCCATCCACGGCTCGAACCATGAAGAGCAACTATCACCTTTCTCCACATAGCTAAATTCTCATTTAAGTAACGCCAAATCCATTTAGCTAACATCGCGTTGTTGTTAACCTCCAATCTAGCAATACCCAACCCGCCATGCTTAATATCTTTCGTAACATCATGCCAAGCCACCCAACTCATTTTCCTAACCTCTTCGGTACCTCCCCATAAGAATCGCCTCATCAACCCTTCTAGCGTTTGAATGACCTCCTTAGGCGCCTTAAAGAGGGAAAAATAATATGTGGGTAAACTGTCCAACACTGATTTTATCAACGTTAACCGGCCGGCCATCGATAGCGTGTTAGCTTTCCACTTGGAAAGTCTCTTCTTAAATGTAGTAATCACCGGCTCCCAATTAGCGACTCTATTCATGTTAGCGCCAACCTTAATACCCAAGTACACAAACGGAATATTACCGGTTTTGCATCCCAACACCTCCGCCTCGTTAGCAACCTCATCATTACTAACACCTATACCAAATAGAGTGGACTTATGAAGATTTATTTTCAACCCGGAACACAGATAAAAAATCCTAAGAATCCTCTTCATGTTCTTGAAATTAAAAGAAGACCACTCCCCCATTAACATCGCGTCATCGGCGTATAATAAATGGGAAAGAATCGGACCACCATTAGGAAGCCTTAAACCGTTAAATGCACCGATGTCACAAGCCTTTCTCATTAAGCCGGAGAAAGCCTCCATCACAATAATAAAAAGAAAAGGAGAGATTGGATCACCCTGTCTAACACCTTTTTGACACCCAAACTCGAATGTAGGAGAACCATTCACAAGAACTGACGATCTAGCAGACTCCAGAATACCGCGCATCCACTCGCACCACAAGGAAGGGAACTCCATTTGTTTCATAATCGATAGCAGGAATTCCCAATTCACATTATCGTAAGCTTTGTCGAAGTCAATTTTGAATAAAAACAATTTTTTACCTCTCTTTTTAGCCCACGTAATGATCTCGTTCGTCATCAAAGTGTAACATTACGCAATTAATACTTGTACGTTACACCATCGACATTAATAAAACGTCAAGTTTTCATATTTATCTTCGCATTTATTATTTTTGTCGCGATTATGGAACCCTAATATGATATATATATTATAATATATTATGTGTGTGTTGGATTGTTTAATAATCAAAAAATAATAAAAACCTGCTCTGGCCGGGGTTCGAACCCGAGCCAGAGCCACACATGCACACATACATAACCAACTGGGCTGGGCCATCACCTTGTTTAAACCCGGACGCGTATTATATTTATACACACATCAAAACTCCCACAGTTGACAAGGAAAGTCAACTGTGGGATATCTTGGTGATCAATCCATCAATTAACGAGTGATTAAGCTATCTTTGGTAAATTCGTGTATTGACCGGCCCAATCCAACACGTTTACACGTCAATAACACATCAATTGTTGACTTTTTATTCAATTTGACGCGTATGTATTCAATTATAAGTCAAACCTTCCAATTAACCCTAACCCTAATCATCAGTATAAATTGATGGTCTGCGAAGCTTAACAAATCGCTCACAACTCTCTCTCAATCTCTATTTCTCTCTAATTCACTCAGATTATTGCAATTTTGTTCGTGGTTTGACTTTCTCTTTGACCCGTCTGTTATCATCAATCCATCACTGTGAGTTCTTATTTTTCTGTGGGTTTCATTCATCGGCAATCAAGAAACATAAGCCCTAACATTAATCGGGCTATGGTTGTCTTAATCGTTCAATTGTAAATCTAGGGTTCGTCGTGGTTTGAATTAGGGATAAACTTGTCTGCGTGTATTGTATATATTTATTTTAAAAACAGAAACATCACAACCACCGGCCTAGGCCAAGTGGTTGTGACCCTGGTTCTTCACACAGGTCACCCGGGTTCGAGTCCCGGCTCTGACCGGTTTTTGTTCTTTTCTTTTCTTTTCTTTTTTTAACAAACAATAATTATATATATATATATATTAATCCTTTTAATCATTTAAATTCTTTTTAAAATACCAAAACTATTTTATAAATTCTAAAAAAATTATAATTGTTTAATCTGATATAAAAGTTTTATTTGTAATTTTTATTTTTCAGAAATTCATTTATTTAATAATTATAATAATTAAATCATTTTTATACTATTATATTTATAAAAATCCATTTATATATCAAAACAGTTTTATTAAATTCCCCAAAAATTATCCTAACTTTTTATAAAGTTAAACTTTACTGAAATAATTTTTAATTCAGTAAAATCATTTATTTTATATTTTTAAACAATTTTTGTTAGATTTAATCATAATTAATTCATAATAAATCCAATTTTCATCATTTTTGCACCAAAATTTTATACAAATTATTTTTAATCATTTAGAACAGAAATATGATTTTTAAAATAAGAATTCTTTAATTTTAGTATTTTTGAATATTAAAGTTAATAATTGGCTATTTATAAATAAATAGATTTAAAAATCTATTTTAAATGAAATAATTTTATAAAAATTATTTTATTGCTTCAAACACTTTAATGTGCACACTCAAAATCCAAATTTTATAAAAAGACTTTCTTTCATTAATTATCAAATTTTCTTTATTTAATTAACATTTTAAATTAAATTTAACAATTGATTATCCCCAAATCGAAACCCTAGGATACACATATTAGTTAATTAGACTTAGACTTATTATATATTACCTCATTATAGGGTAATATTTGGAATCACTTTGGGCAACACAATTATCATATCTTTTCAACAAGTTAACATTTGCTAAGGTGAGTTTACATAGCCCCTTTTATTTATCACCATTTTTGGGGTGAAACATGTTATAACATTATTATTGCAATTCAATCATCAATGTGTCTATGTGTTTTCTATGTTGCATTATGTCTTGAGCATGATTAGAGTAAACACCATTCTAGCATAATCATTAACATTGATCAGCCGACGGTATACATTGATAGATCTATTGGACTGACAATCCCACCCGGATACGTGCCTCCTACAAAGGTTACGTGGGTGTTTGTTATCGCATAACATATTCATTAGGACCATAAGTGTATGGTATGTATCATTTTATAACAGTCAGCAGGGTTGATTATGCACTCGATTTATTTCTAATATGTTCTCACATATGGGCTAGATTAACATGACACATGAATTGCACAACATTTTATTCATTTTATCATAAAAAACCTATGTAATTCTCACCAACTTATGTTGACCCAAAATACTTTCAAAATTAACATGTTTCAGGTAACAATGAAGCTGAGGCTTGAGTTAGCATGAGGATTTTCTTGAAGTTTATTTGAAGTTCTTTTGAAGTTGCTATTTGATGTTATGTATTTGAATTCTTAGACATTATGTCACATTTTGGATATTATGTTTGAATAAATTATTTAAAATTTATATTATACCTTGTGCTACTGAAAACAATCATCAATACGTGGCACCCCGATGTTTCCGCCATCGGTTGGGGTGTTACAGATTGGTATCAGAGCCTTGGTTATAGGGAATTAGGTTATTAGAAATAATCTAGACTATAACCTTAGGGACTAAAACAGTACTTGCTTCTCCTACTTGTAACCCTAATTGCTTCCCTAAATCCTATCCTTATCCTATGCCTTATAACCCTAAACCTACATGTGACTACTCTTAATTGTCTGCTGCAATCCTGATCCACCATTAGATTTATAGGACAAAATCCTCAGGTTTAACCTGAACCCCCTTGAGATCTCGTCGAAGTTCTAGATTTTAATAACGAACACGTGCAATCTGGAAGGGTGAACGCCTGTATTCTGAGTCTTCTGTCTAGGCTGGCATTGCGCATATATCCCAATCAGACGAGGGACCCGGATGCCTACCTGGGAATTCTCGGGATGAGTGTTCACTTATAGGCTAAAGCATGTCTTCATATGTTATTAGAATTTAGAATCTTTGATAAGTCAACGTTTTCGTTTATTCGTTTTAATTAATGAATAAATGATTACATTCCTTATATAAACTCTCATTCATTTCATTGTGTCTATTACAGATCATGCCTCCTCGTCGCAGCACTCGCAACAACAATGGTGAGAACCACGAAGAAGGTGGTGATAACCATAACCACAACCATGACCAAGCTCCTAACCACAACAACAATGGGGTCGATGCTCAACTGGCTGCGATCATTTCTCAACAAATGGCGCAGCAAATCGCAACTCTGGTTCCCAATTTACTTGCTCAGGTCATCCAATTGAACGGCAACGGGAATGGTCACAATGGGAACGGGAATGGCAATGGCAATGGTAATGGACCCCAAGCTTGCACCCTTAAGCATTTCAACTCTTGTAACCCTCCAAAGTTCAGCGGTGAAGAAGGAGCCACTGGACTCCTCCAATGGTTTGAGGGTATTGAAAATACCTTCATCAACAGTGAGTGCCCCAACAATTTCAAGGTTCGTTACGCCATGAGTGTTCTCCATAAACGAGCACTCACTTGGTGGAATGAAGAAAAGCGTACTCGTGGGGCCGAGGTTGCTCTTGCTATGACATGGGACCAGGTCAAAGAGATCATGAAGGAGGAGTTCTGTCCTCGCAATGAAGTTAAAAAGCTGGAGGATGAGTTCCACACCTTAGCTCAAGATAGTGGGGAAAACCTTGCCTACAACACCCGCTTTCATGAGCTTAGCTTACTGTTGCCACACAAGGTTACTCCTCTGTCGGTAGCCATCGAGAAGTACATCGGTGGTCTACCCATGCAAATCCAGGACACTGTTTGGGGTAGAAATCCTGCAACTCTGGAAGAGGCCAAACGTCTAGCGGCCACTCTTACTGATAATCATGTGAAGAACGGTACTCTAGTTCGCAAGGGCACTAAGAAGACGGTTGCCAAAGACACTCCACAGCCTGCAATTGAAGTCAAGCCTGAGACCTCAAGCAACAAAAAGCGCAAGGCTAGAAACTATATGGTTGCTGCTACTCCACCTGCTGCCCAAAACCCAGCCAAGAAACCATACACCGGACCTCACCCTTTGTGCAACACTTGCAAGTACCACCATCCCACACAGGTGCCATGTCGATTTTGTACTAAGTGTCAAAGATATGGTCACCTGGTGAACGTCTGTCGATCTCCTGCTGCCCAAGACAACAACAACCCAGCTCCCAACCAACAAAACAACAGGCCTACTCGTGGTCAATGCTACGAGTGTGGTAACCCTAATCACTACATCAACAACTGCCCTAATCGTAACCGTAACCAAAACCAAAATCAGAACCAAAACCAAAATCAGAACCAAAACCAAAACCAGAACCGCAACCAGAACCAAGGTGCTCGAGGTCGCGCCTACAATCTCAACGCTAACCAGGCTCGTGACAACAACGAAGTGGTGAATGGTACGTTTCTCATTAATAACCACTATGCATCCATATTATTTGATTCAGGAGCTGATAAGTCATTCGTGTCACTGAAGTTTGAACCTTTACTTAACTTACCCCACACTAATCTAGAAGACCCTTTCGTGGTAGAGGTAGCTAACGGGAAGTCTATTTCGATCGGTTCTATTATTCGTAACTGTTTGTTGAATCTCGATGATCATACCTTCCCTATCGATCTCATCCCCATGCATCTTGGTAGTTTTGATATTATAGTAGGCATGGACTGGTTGTCAACTCATCGTGCCGAAATTCTGTGCTTCGAGAAAGTCATCCGCATTCCTCTCGAATCTGGTGAGATTTTGAAGATTTATGGTGAGAAACCCTGTGGTGAGTTTAAGCTTATGTCTTGTACTACTGCCCAAAAGTACTTATGAAAGGGGTATACAGCCTTCTTAGCTAACGTGATAGAGAAGAAGGACAAAGGCAAAAGTATCCAAGACATTCCTATTATTCGAGACTATCCTGAAGTCTTTCCAGAGGATTTACCTGGTTTGCCTCCTGCTCGACAAGTGGAGTTTCGTATTGATCTTGTTCCTGGTGCTAATCCTATTGCTAAAGCTCCTTATCGTCTTGCACCCTCTGAGATGCAAGAACTTGCTAGTCAATTACAGGAACTTTCTGATAAAGGGTTCATTCGCCCTAGTTCTTCTCCATGGGGAGCCCCTGTCTTATTCGTGAAAAAGAAGGATGGTTCTCTTCGGATGTGTATTGACTACCGTGAACTCAACAAACTCACCATCAAGAATCGTTATCCGCTCCCTAGGATTGACGATCTCTTCGATCAACTTCAAGGAGCAACGCATTTCTCGAAGATTGATCTCCGTTCTGGTTATCATCAGCTTAGAGTCCACGATGAAGATATTCCCAAGACAGCTTTTCGCACTCGCTACGGTCACTATGAATTCATGGTTATGCCTTTCGGGTTGACCAATGCTCCCGCAGTATTTATGGATTTGATGAATCGGGTTTGTAGACCCTATCTTGACAAATTCGTGATCGTTTTCATCGATGATATTTTGATTTACTCTAAATCAAAATCCGATCACGAGCAACATCTTCACTCTATCTTGAGTCTCCTAAAGAAAGAACAACTGTACGCCAAGTTCTCCAAATGTGAATTTTGGCTTAAGGAAGTTCAATTTTTGGGACATGTCATTGATATGAACGGAATTCATGTTGATCCTGCAAAAATCGAAGCTGTGAAGAATTGGAGTGTTCCTACCACTCCAACAGAAGTCCGTTCTTTTCTTGGGTTGGCTGGTTATTATCGTCGATTCATCGCCAACTTCTCCAAGATCGCTGTTCCTCTCACTACCTTAACTCACAAGGGTAAACCCTATGAGTGGGGACCTAAGCAAGAGGAAGCATTTGAAACTCTTAAGCTGAAACTCTGTGAAGCTCCTGTCTTATCCCTACCTGATGGTAATGATGATTTCGTGGTCTACTGTGATGCATCAAACCAAGGTCTTGGTTGTGTTCTCATGCAACGAGGAAAGGTTATTGCTTATGCGTCTCGACAACTCAAGACTCACGAGAAAAATTACACCACCCATGATCTTGAATTGGGCGCTGTTGTCTTTGCACTCAAGATTTGGAGACATTATCTTTACGGGACCAAATGTGTGGTGTTCACGGACCACAAAAGTCTCCAACATGTCTTCGATCAAAAGAATCTTAACATGAGGCAACGACGTTGGGTTGAATTACTTAACGACTATGATTGCGAAATTCGCTACCATCCTGGCAAGGCGAATGTTGTGGCTGACGCACTTAGTCGTAAAGAGCGTATCAAACTCCAATGTGCTAGAGTTCGTACTGATCTTCAAGATCGCATTCTCCAGGCTCAACACACCTCAGTCACCCAAGGTAACATGTACGATGAAATGTCTTGTGGTGCTGAGACTCAACTTGAAACCAAACCCGATGGTCTCCTTTATTTCCTTAACCGACTGTGGATTCCCGACCGTGATGATCTTCGTACTTTTCTCATGAACGAGGCTCATAAGTCTCGTTATTCTATTCATCCTGGAGCTGACAAGATGTACCAAGATCTTCGTTATTCTTATTGGTGGCCTGGTATGAAGAAAGACATTGCTCTTTTCGTTGCAAAATGCCTCACTTGCTCCAAGGTTAAGGCTGAACATCAACGACCATCGGGTATGCTTGAACAACCAGAGATTCCTGTCTGGAAATGGGAGAGCATAGCTATGGATTTCATCACCAAACTCCCTCGCACACCCAAAGGTTTTGACAGTATTTGGGTAATCGTCGATCGTTTGACCAAGTCCGCTCATTTTCTACCTATTCGTGAGAAGTATTCTGTGGAAAGGTTGGCAAAGATGTACGTAAGTGAAATCGTATGTCGTCACGGTATACCTTTGGACATTATTTCTGATCGCGATGGTCGTTTCACTTCTCACTTTTGGGAATCTCTACAAGATGCTTTGGGTACCAAGTTGAACCTGAGCACTGCTTATCACCCTCAAACGGATGGTCAGACTGAACGAACCATCCAGACACTTGAGGACATGCTTAGGGCTTGTGTCATCGATTTTGGTGGCGCATGGGATTCTCATCTTCCTTTGGTTGAGTTTTCATACAACAACAGTTATCACGCCAGCATTAACATGGCTCCTTTTGAAGCACTCTATGGTCGGAAATGTCGTTCTCCTGTCTGTTGGACTGAGGTTGGTGAAGCTCGTATTACTGGACCCGAACTAATCCAGGAAACCACAGACAAAATCCAGCTTATTCAGGATAATCTTCTCAAGGCTAGAAGTCGCCAAAAGAGTTATGCTGATAAACGTCGTAAACCCTTGGAATTTCAAGTTGGGGACCTTGTGCTACTTAAGGTATCCCCTTGGAAAGGAGTTATTCGTTTCGGTAGAAAGGGAAAACTAGCTCCTCGTTACGTAGGCCCCTTCAAAATTCTTGACAGAGTTGGAAAAGTGGCTTACAAGCTTGATCTTCCACCTGAGCTAAACAATGTTCATCCGACCTTCCATGTTTCGAATCTCAAGAAATGCTTAGCAGATGAGAACCTTCATGTTCCTCTTGAGGATGTGCAAATCGATGAAAGCATGCACATTATCGAGAAACCCGTCGAGATTGTTGACACTGGAGTCAAGAAACTCAAGCGCAGTCGTATTCCGATCGTTAAGGTTCGTTGGGAATCTAAACGAGGTCCAGAGTTCACTTGGGAACGTAAAGACCATATGAAGTCGAAGTATCCGCATCTTTTCCCACCAGACTCTCCAACTCCAACTTCGGGACGAAGTTCCTAAAAGTAGGGGAGACTGTAACATTACGCAATTAATACTTGTACGTTACACCATCGACATTAATAAAACGTCAAGTTTTCATATTTATCTTCGCATTTATTATTTTTGTCGCTATTATGGAACCCTAATATGATATATATATTATAATATATTATGTGTGTGTTGGATTGTTTAATAATCAAAAAATAATAAAAACCTGCTCTGGCCGGGGTTCGAACCCGAGCCAGAGCCACACATGCACACATACATAACCAACTGGGCTGGGCCATCACCTTGTTTAAACCCGGACGCGTATTATATTTATACACACATCAAAACTCCCACAGTTGACAAGGAAAGTCAACTGTGGGATATCTTGGTGATCAATCCATCAATTAACGAGTGATTAAGCTATCTTTGGTAAATTCGTGTATTGACCGGCCCAATCCAACACGTTTACACGTCAATAACACATCAATTGTTGACTTTTTATTCAATTTGACGCGTATGTATTCAATTATAAGTCAAACCTTCCAATTAACCCTAACCCTAATCATCAGTATAAATTGATGGTCTGCGAAGCTTAACAAATCGCTCACAACTCTCTCTCAATCTCTATTTCTCTCTAATTCACTCAGATTATTGCAATTTTGTTCGTGGTTTGACTTTCTCTTTGACCCGTCTGTTATCATCAATCCATCACTGTGAGTTCTTATTTTTCTGTGGGTTTCATTCATCGGCAATCAAGAAACATAAGCCCTAACATTAATCGGGCTATGGTTGTCTTAATCGTTCAATTGTAAATCTAGGGTTCGTCGTGGTTTGAATTAGGGATAAACTTGTCTGCGTGTATTGTATATATTTATTTTAAAAACAGAAACATCACAACCACCGGCCTAGGCCAAGTGGTTGTGACCCTGGTTCTTCACACAGGTCACCCGGGTTCGAGTCCCGGCTCTGACCGGTTTTTGTTCTTTTCTTTTCTTTTCTTTTTTTAACAAACAATAATTATATATATATATATATATATTAATCCTTTTAATCATTTAAATTCTTTTTAAAATACCAAAACTATTTTATAAATTCTAAAAAAATTATAATTGTTTAATCTGATATAAAAGTTTTATTTGTAATTTTTATTTTTCAGAAATTCATTTATTTAATAATTATAATAATTAAATCATTTTTATACTATTATATTTATAAAAATCCATTTATATATCAAAACAGTTTTATTAAATTCCCCAAAAATTATCCTAACTTTTTATAAAGTTAAACTTTACTGAAATAATTTTTAATTCAGTAAAATCATTTATTTTATATTTTTAAACAATTTTTGTTAGATTTAATCATAATTAATTCATAATAAATCCAATTTTCATCATTTTTGCACCAAAATTTTATACAAATTATTTTTAATCATTTAGAACAGAAATATGATTTTTAAAATAAGAATTCTTTAATTTTAGTATTTTTGAATATTAAAGTTAATAATTGGCTATTTATAAATAAATAGATTTAAAAATCTATTTTAAATGAAATAATTTTATAAAAATTATTTTATTGCTTCAAACACTTTAATGTGCACACTCAAAATCCAAATTTTATAAAAAGACTTTCTTTCATTAATTATCAAATTTTCTTTATTTAATTAACATTTTAAATTAAATTTAACAATTGATTATCCCCAAATCGAAACCCTAGGATACACATATTAGTTAATTAGACTTAGACTTATTATATATTACCTCATTATAGGGTAATATTTGGAATCACTTTGGGCAACACAATTATCATATCTTTTCAACAAGTTAACATTTGCTAAGGTGAGTTTACATAGCCCCTTTTATTTATCACCATTTTTGGGGTGAAACATGTTATAACATTATTATTGCAATTCAATCATCAATGTGTCTATGTGTTTTCTATGTTGCATTATGTCTTGAGCATGATTAGAGTAAACACCATTCTAGCATAATCATTAACATTGATCAGCCGACGGTATACATTGATAGATCTATTGGACTGACAATCCCACCCGGATACGTGCCTCCTACAAAGGTTACGTGGGTGTTTGTTATCGCATAACATATTCATTAGGACCATAAGTGTATGGTATGTATCATTTTATAACAGTCAGCAGGGTTGATTATGCACTCGATTTATTTCTAATATGTTCTCACATATGGGCTAGATTAACATGACACATGAATTGCACAACATTTTATTCATTTTATCATCAAAAACCTATGTAATTCTCACCAACTTATGTTGACCCAAAATACTTTCAAAATTAACATGTTTCAGGTAACAATGAAGCTGAGGCTTGAGTTAGCATGAGGATTTTCTTGAAGTTTATTTGAAGTTCTTTTGAAGTTGCTATTTGATGTTATGTATTTGAATTCTTAGACATTATGTCACATTTTGGATATTATGTTTGAATAAATTATTTAAAATTTATATTATACCTTGTGCTACTGAAAACAATCATCAATACGTGGCACCCCGATGTTTCCGCCATCGGTTGGGGTGTTACACAAAGGCCCGTCTAAAATGTACCTCCCTGCCAAAAACGCGGACTGATGCTCCGAAACTAAGTTACCCATAACTAAGCGCAACCGATTAGCTAAGATCTTCGAGACAACCTTACTTATACACCCAATAAGATTAATCGGCCTAAAATCACTTAACTTCGCCGGGTCACCCACCTTCGGAATTAGCGTAATAAACGAAGATGCTACCCCCGAGTTAAACCGACCCGTCTCATGAAAGCTGCGCATAATATCCATGAAATCCGATTCAAATACATCCCAAAAGGCCCGAAAAAATCGAAAATTAAACCCGTCGGGCCCTGGCGCTTTATCCGCACCGCAATAAAAAACCGCCCTTTTCACTTCCTGAGCCGAAAAAACTTCCACGAGCATAGACGCGTCAACCGTGGAAACCGTCTTTAACCCGTAGCAATTTAATTTTGGTCTGATCTTCACATCCTCTTTAAATTTGTCTCTAAAAAGACCAAGAACTTCCCTTTTGATCACGTGCGGCTTGTATTCCCAAACCCCATTAACCATCAACCCCGGGAGATAATTAGCCGCCTTCCTCTTGTTAATGCAACCATGGAAAAATTTTGTATTGTCGTCCCCATAAGAAGCCCAACTACAACGCGCTTTTTGCTTCAAGTCTCTTTGGAGAAATAAATCAAGTTCCTTTAGCCGTTTTTTTTATTTCTGTTAAGGACCACACCTCGGCCTCCGTTAACTCGCGAATATCCAAGATCTCTTCTAACTCCTTACATTCTTTTTCCAAAGTAATCTGTTCCGCCAACTCTTTTTTCTTTGTTTCATCCAACCATTTCTTAATCCTTTCCTTGAGATACTTGAGCTTTTGCATGAGCTTAACATCCGGTTCCCCTTCAAAAATTCTCGAGGCCAGCGCTTGCTTCACCATGTCCCCAAAACCCTCTCGTCCGAGCCAAGAATTATAGAACTTGAACGGCTTCGATCCAAAGTTCCTCGACACCGTCTTTAACATTAAGGGACAATGATCTGAAAAATGGCGTTCCAAAGCTATATACTCCGCATTCGGCCAAGCCATGAATAAGTTCCAATTGACAAAAATCCGATCAATGCGGCTCAGTTTTGTACCTGCAACAAAAGTAAAACGTCTCCCTTTAAGGGAGTATTCATGCAGATTAGTCTCATCAATAAAACTATTGAACTCATTTGCCTCCGCCACAGAAAATACCGAATTCCTTCTATCTCCTTCACATCGAACTGAATTAAAATCTCCAGCCACCACCCACAACCCCTCCCCCTCACCCACCAATCTCTCAATATCCGCCCACAACGCCCTTTTACTCGTTAAAGTTTGAGGCGCATAAACGTTAAGAACGTTCACCACCTCCCCACACCCTTTGAATCTACCCGAGACCAGCATCCAATTATTCGACTTAATAACCCCTTCCTTGTTGAAAACTCTAGGATCCCACATCGAAAGTAACCCACCCGATCTACCGTCCGAAGAGACCCAATCAAACAAGAAATCATTATTGCCCCAAAATTTGCTTAAATCCACCGAATCTAAACACGAGAATTGCGTCTCCTGAAACATTAAAAAATTCACCTCATTTTTCAACCGAATGCCACGAATCCAATCAGCTTTACTGGCTATCCCCAACCCGCGTATATTCCAAGATACAAAATTCATAATTCACCCACTTGATAACCTTCGGATAACAACACCTGTTTAACGTTTGGAACAAAACTAGCCAAATTCTCAGCCCCCAAAGCCACACCCAATGCCACAGTTTCTGTCGTCTCATCCACCTCCTCACGTCTAACCTCGTGGACCTCATCCAAACAATCCGGCAATTGCTCAACCGGTTGAGATAATACCTCCTCTACAACACATGGCTCCGCCACTCCAAAGTTGAGTTTACAAATGTTTTGAACAGGCGTGACAAAGGCCTCCTCCTCCGTTTCTTGCGTCTGTTGTGTCGAGTAATCATTTTGTGAAAGAATCCCGATCAACTTATCCACCCCAAATATATCATTCTCCTCTCTACATCTTTTCTTAGGTCGTCCTTGAGAACCGGTTGACCCGCTCCGGTTCTGAAATAACGTCTTCCTTCGGAACTTCTTTCGCTTACCCGATTGCACCTTATCTTGATTTGATATCAAGACAGACCCATCCGCGTTCCCACTGTTTACCTCTTCCATCCTTGTTTCAATACCCTCCTCCACCCTAATCTCCCCATCCTCTAAATCCCCATCAATTCTCACTTCCTCATCCTGCATCCCATCTTCTTCACAGTTAGTTCCCGTTTCCGAAGGTTCACTCACCTCCAACTCCTTTTCAACGCAATCTGGCACCCACTCCCTCACATCCTCATCAATCCACACATTGAAAGTAACACCTCTCCATTCAATATCCACCTGATCCACAATTCTACCATGTTTCTTGCACAGAACTCCAATGTATATATACGAGAAATCTTTATCGTTAACCGACAAACTATCCGCTCTCACCACTTTCCCATATCTCTCCCCTATCCTCAAGGAAATTTGCTCAGTCGCCAAAGTAATTGGAATCCCGTGGATCTGCAACCAAGCTAACCGTTCCTCCCCACTTACCATGTTCCCCTCCCATCCTATAAGCTCCTCAAACCACTGACGCCATTCTTCCTTATCTCCCAACAACCTTTCTGCCCCCTCCTTTGTATGACAAATCAACATCACATAAAACCCTCCCAAGTATTTAATACTACCCACAGACCATCCTTGTCTCAACACAATTTTATCTAACGAAATTAACGTGGAAAAATCCACCACTTTACCCCTCAAAGCAACACCATGCCACTGATCAAACTCGGCAACCTTAACGTCGTCGTCCACCTTGATCACATCCACCTTATTCCTATTCAATAACGAGTCCAAAAACGAACGACCACCGCCCATCTCTTGCGATCTAGATGCACTAACATTACCTCCTGCCATACCCTCATCTCCCCCTACATTAGGGTTTGCATGGGCATGGCTTTTAGTATTATTAGGCTTCCTATTCCTATCATCGCCTGGAATATCAATCACGTTACCATCCACAAACCTTGCTCTAGCAACGAACAGCTTATACGAGCCAATCCAAATATCGCCCATCTCAGATTCCAATCTTTTAACGTCAACCACATCCCTAAACGACACAAAAGCAAACCTTTTCCCCCATTTATCCAGTTTACGTGCGATATAAGATCCCTCGAATAACCCAAAACCAGCAAACTTCTCTTTTAGATCCGCTGAAGAACACTTCGGCGGGATATTGGAAACGAAAAACTTTGAAATTACCTTAGAGTTGTTGTTCTGTTGATTCGATCCTTTCCTCCCCTTCCTTATAGGTGCGTCTCGCCATTCTTCATCGGCCTGCCGCCGTTCGTCTTCCGACATTCCCGGATCGCCTAGGGTTTTAGATGGCTGTAGCGATGTGTAACCGAAAGAAAAAACACGAGCTGTTATGGGGTCGTGTGTAGTGGTTATCGGGTGGGTGATGGTGCAGAGGGTTCGTGGTGGATAGAGGCGGGCAGAGGTGGTTATCGGGTGGGTTGAATGGTGGCCGGTGGTTGGGTGCAGCGGCGGGATGGGTTGTTGATGGATGGCGGCGAAGGTGGTTTGGGGTGGTGGTGTGGAGGCGGAGCAGGGTGGGTGGAGGTTTGTTAGGGCGTTGGTGATGGCTGATGGCGTCAGCAGGGGGGTTTGGTGCGGCGGGGGTACGGTGGTTAGGGTTGGTGGTTGGTGCTGTTGGGTAGTGGAGGAAGGCAGAGGCGGAGGGAGGGTTAGGGTTGGGGCGGTAGGTGTTTGTGGAGGATGGATGGTGGTGGTCGGAGGTGCAAAGGCGGGTGGAAGGATTGGGAAGGGTATAGAACTAATAAACAGAAAGGTTCCACCTCTACACCTCAATCACTAATATCAATCTCATTTTTTTATAAATAATCACAAAATAAAATAAAAATACTCATAAATAGGTAAAGGCGAGGACGATACGATTATGATCAAATTGCCAGATAATCTAGATGGCAAAGAAATTTGCAACTATGATTGCAGCCAGAAGTTTTTAATCTATATCTATATATATATATTGCAAAGGGATTAATCCTACATGTCATACTCTTATGCAATCTCTCATTTGAGAGATGCCACATAGGATGTGATGTGGCAACTCTAAACCAATTAATAAAAAGAAATAGATATGATTTAACCTAATCTATTATAATCTTTAACCTAATCTATTAAATACCTAATATACTAAATCTAAATATTAAACCTTTATTATTTTATCTCTCGTGTTTCCTCCCATAATTTTTAAACGTTAATATCTTTTATATACGAGATTTTTTAAAGAAAAAATTACACCAAATTAACGAGCGTTTTATTATCTTTCCAACGAGTACCATAGTGCTATATAAAAATCGGAGAAAAAAAGACTATTTTTTGTAACCCGACAGGTATTGTGTCGGGTTTGGGATTAGTTTAAAAAAATTGTGGGTTTGGGTCGGGTCTGGGATTAGGTGATACCCGACCCGATTACCCGAAACAACATACCTAAATACCCGAACTACATACCCGATCATATACCCATGAATTTTTTAACGCATCACATAACCCTTAGACTAATGCGTTCGATATTTCAATAAAAAAAATTTTTCTTATTTCATGTTAGTTCTTTTTAGAATGATCGATTACAAACTTCCGAATTCATTTGTAATGGCACTAGATTTATACCCCGGCGCAGAGATTCGTTTTTTTATATTTGAATATGATATCTTATGGGAGAGATTTGTTTAAAATAATAATAATAATAATAATAATAATAATAATAATAATAATAATAATAATAATATATTTTATTATGTTATATTAGATATTTCAGCCCGGGACGCTCCCGGGATAAAATCTAGTTAACTATATATCTAAGCCTCAGTTCGCAAACATAAAATGATTTTCAGATAGAACACTTGGTGTTTTTATATGATAGAAAATTTAAATGATATGCATTGTTCTATTCACATATTGCTCGATAAACATTATAAAAAATTCAGCACGTTCAAATCATGTCAAAAAACGACATCGCAACGCGGTGATCAACTCTTTTATTAAATAAAAACCAAGATTTTAAAGGTAGAGTCGTAGAGATGAAACTGGAATATCATTGAATATCCAATTACAACATGATAGAAATTCAATTCGCAAATGTAAATTTTACGTATTTTTTCGATAAAAAGGAAATAAATGACAAATGCTAAGTATGAGCCTAGAGGGGCACAACCAAACTGGATCATAAACCGGTTTTGTTGAAACTTGTTTAGATCTGATCCGCCAATTTGAAATCAATTTGAATATATATAAACTTTGGTCCGGTTTGGGAGAACCACAAGTTATATAATACTTTGAATCCGCTTTAAAGTATGTACATATTTAACCCGGTAATCAAACTGGTTTCTACTAATCCGGTTTTTAACTTTATTGACTTGATCCAAACCGGATCAGCTTATGATCAAGTTTAGGACTGAAACCCTTGTAAGTTGGTACTTAATGATAGGGAGTCGTCTTGTTTTTCCCAAATCCACATTAGCGTCACATGATCACATAAGCTTTTTACTCATTTTCCCAGCTTTCCCCGGATTGTATGGAACAGTCCAAGTATTTCTAGTTTTCCCCAAAACTAAAATATTTTAGTTTAGGCTAGTGGGTATGGAGGAGGCCCATCATAGATGATGATCCTCCACCTCAGCTGACACATCAGCAAGGGGTAGGAGCATCATCACCATGATGGGCCAAGGGTGTGGATAGGAGCATCATCAACCTTTTCTTTTCTTTTTATTTTATTTTTTGTTTTTTTAATTAATCAACGGTCAAAAACAATAAACCTCACCAGGTGGAGGCACGGCTTGCCCGGCCATGGCTTGCCGTCGACGACGACCCTATGCCGAGCCCCACACCCAGTCGCCTTAGTTTAATAATTTAAATCTAAAATAATTTAGCTTAATCTAGGAAAGAAATCTCATTATTAATTTATTACTCTAGGAAAGGAAGAAAGCCTATAAAAAAATTTAAAGCCCAAGCACATACAATGGTCATTCGTTTACAAAATCATGGTGTTGTCGCATCTATTGTAACCTTTTCTCTAGGACCATTGGTCAGGGCCGGCTAAACTATTTGGATGGCCCAAAATGAAAAAAGAAATTGGGAATTCATTTCAAGTTTTGTTTGTTTTCTTTTTTCAATGACATAACTCCATTTCGATTTCGATCAGAGTCAAATAATTAATTTACTAATAACAAGAATCAAGGGCATAAACCAATGTTTTAAAAACCGGTTAATTCACTTGGTACAACCATTTTGGTTTTTACTAATAACAAGAATCAAGGGCATAAACCAATGTTCTAAAAACCGGTTGAACCATCTGGTATGGCCGGTTGAACCGTTTCTGAGCCCAATCCAACATGATATAAAAACCGGTTTTTAAACCATTGGCATAAACTAGGGGTGTTCAACGAATCGAATAACGAATTTTCGAATTATTCGAATCGAATTTCTCGAATTTTTAATATTTTTACCGGAATTCGTATTCGATTCGTATTCGCTTAAAATTCAATTTATTCGATTCGTATTCGATTCGAATAAGAAACTCGAATTCGAATCGAATTCGAATAAATTCGATTTAGTTCAAACTCACCACAAATAATAAATTGTTTTACTTTTAGTTTTAAAACTAATACAAACTCATTATTTTTAACATATAAAATACAAATCTACAAAATTGATAAACAACAATATGTAAAATACGGGAATAGTAAAAATAGTAGAGAGTATAGTTTGTTAGAGTTTTGTGATGCATAAGGTAAATATGTAAAATGTGGTTATGGTGAGAGTTGTAGAGATTAGTTTGACCAAAATTTAGAAGTTCTTTTCTTCAATGTGTATATTTGGGTATATAATAATGTGTGTGTGTGTATATATATTTTAAAAAAATATACATTTATAGTTTTTATTCGAATTTCGAATCGAATCGAATTTAAAATCATAAATTCGTATTCGATTTGTATTCGTTTTACTGAACTCGAATTCGAATTCTTAATAATCGAATCGAATTTTTGGTAATCGAATCGAACTAAGTCGAATTTCGAATTTTTTGAATTCGAATCGAATTCTGAACACCCCTAGCATAAACGATCACCTTCAGGGGTATCATTAACAGGTGCAATGGACTGATTTAAATAATATGATGAACTGTGAACGGATTGTGAACCTATGTAACCATTACCTGCAATAGCATTTTAACAGACGTGATGAAATGGAATTAAGATCATGGAGAATTTGAACCATTAGCAATACCTATAAACGATCTTCCAATTTCATTTTGGTGGTTCCTCTAGATTTTGGTTGTTCAAGACTTTTAAAAGTGTATGAGTTGAGTTTCTAAAAAATGCGCTTTTCTTTTAATTTCTTATGCCTTTTTACTTCGTTCATCCATAGCTTTCCAGCCCAACAAAACTACACAAGCCCAATAACATTGAAAAAAATGTATCGAAATTTAAAAAGAGAGGCCTTTGGGTTTGAGCCGGGCCTGCTACTGGTTTCTCTATTTTCCTTTTTTTTGCCAGAATATTGTCCACTTTACCCTCAATGAGTTGCTCGCATGAAACTCATGATTTTGTTTTCACCTAAGGAATTGCTCGTTCATGCAAAACGCATTCTGCTAGAGAACGTTTCCACCCCTTACAATAAAGGATTTGTTTTTCCCCTCAGCCAATGTGGGACTTACATATGAACTAGGTTAGAATGAGGTATATTACACGAATTGGATAAAAAAATATTAAATAACTAATAAGAAAGATTTAAGAATTATAAAATAAATTTTGATATAATTACAATTGTAGAGTAAAGTTCACGTACAAATAGCTTTATCGTACGAACAGTACGAACTGAAATAAAAAACACGCGGTGGCATTTCTGTAAATATTGGAAACTTTATATAACTAGAGTAATTATATAATTACTCTAGTTATATAACTAGAGTAATTATATAATTACTCTAGGGTAATTACTCTAGAGTAATTATATACACTAGAGTAATTATACAACAAGAGTGGTGGTCATTATTTACGAAAATGCCACCGCCACCTTTTTACTCTAGAGTAATTATATACACTAGAGTAATTATACAAACAAAGAGTGGTGGTCATTATTTACGAAAATGTCACCGCCACTTTTTTTTTGTTCCCTTCAGTTCGTATGTTCGCACGATAATTTTGTTTGTATTTGAACTTTTGTCTACAATTGTAAGACATAAAACACGAATGAGTAAATTAAGATAAGCGAAAATGTGAAGATACATATAGATTATTATATATAGATACATATAGATTTGAAGGTAAAGGTAATTTGTCTCAGGACTAGAAGGGGTACAAGAAAACTGGTTAAGGAACCGAAACCGGTCTAAACCAGTTTCACCTGAAACCGATACTAAAAAATTCTCAAACCGAAACCGGTACACAAACCGGAACCAATACAGCTAAAAACCGGTTGGAACAAAGAAAAACCCGAATCAGGTTTAAGGAAAAAAAAAAAACATTTTTAGCCACAAACACAAATAAAACTTTGTTTTTTATTTATTTATTAAAATTCAGTTTTTTTCTTTAAAAAAAACTACAAGTTAAATTTTATGTAGTTTATATGATTTTAAAAAGTGCACACGTGAACCGGAATGAAACCGAAACCGAACCGAAATGGGGTAAAAAAGCCGATTCGTGGTCTACCAAACCGTTACGGAACCGAACTGGTTTCAAACCAAAACCGGTTTAGCTTGGAATCGGTCAACACTAAAACAGGTTTCAAACCGGTTCGGGCTTTCTAAAAAACCGAAGAATGCACCTCTAATCAGGACCCTTTATACCTAAGCGAGTTTTGTTCCACCGTTTGTTTTGAGCCGAGAAACGCAGATCAGAGCCGGATCTAGTAGCCCAACTATGCATGCATGCCCTTAGTTAACTTTGGGCCGAAGCCCATGCGCCACTGTCCAGTTTGCAGATCCGCTATTGAATACAGCCCATTGCTTCATACAATCATACCTCTGTGGCTCTGTTGGATTTTGGCCTTTTGGGCACTCCAGAAAAAAGTTTTAACCTAAAAAACATTGTTGAGAGTCCAAAAATCAGAATGGTCTCGTTCCTGTCTCATACAGTTTTCTTTTAATTAAGCTTTGTTCAATGATTCAGCCATTTATATTATAGCCATATTGTTTTTGTAATAAGAGTCAACACATTCATTAAGAGTCCAATTGTGTCGGTCAACTGGACCCGGCCCATTGTGTGACACCCGGCAAATTCTGGTTAACAACGTTGTCTAGATGAAAGTCTACCTTAGCGAGTCACGCGTATATTGTACTTAACTGGGTTAGTTAAGTCGGGTTATGGTTCGGGAACTATTGGTTAGCCTAGAAGATCATTGGATGTTGGTCTAGAGGTTCGTTAGATGTCAGTCCTTAACCAAGTGTACAAACGGTGACGATCGGTGGGATCGTCAGGGCATACGGAACATACGAGTCTCGAGTCCCGGGAATTGGTGAACGAGTGTGAATATGTGTATTTACTTGTGTTATGTGTTTATAATCATTATGTGACTTGTCGGTACATTAATATGTGTTAACATATGTTAAAACGGGGTTTAACGCGCAAAACACACAAAAGGAACCCCTACAGGCGATTAGGAAGCCTAATCGCCCATAGGGGAGGCGAGTAGGGAACCTTAAAGGCGATTAGGGTCCTAATCGTGTATAAGTTTAGGCGATTAGGCCCAATCACATGCACATTCATGCGATTAGCAGCCCTAATCGCGTATAACTGCTGCACAATCGCATGGAACGGGCTGGACGACTAAAAACGACTATAAATACCATACTTAACCTCCTAAACTTCATTAGACAAACCCTAGTCGTCCCATAACCCGCCCAAACACATAAACAACCTCTGGAAGGCGATTTTTGATCAAAACACAAGGTTTCAAGCTTTAATCATCATTCTTTCATAATCCTAAGGTTTGATTCTCATTCATAACTCTTTGTAAACGTTTTTAATCAATCCCTAAGGGTCCAGACCTGTTGTTAAATGAAAAAGCTTTCTGAAAATCGTCAATAAGGGTTGTTAATCGGATTATAACTAATATACGTGCGTTATGGGTGTGTATGATTAGAAAGATAGGATTTTTATGATTCTTGATGATGATTTGATGGGTTATCATGCTAGGTCAGGATTGATATTGATAGTATGATGATAGAAATCTCAGTAATTGGATAATAGTGTTATGATTACATGTGTTAGTATGATGTTGCATGCTATGTGAATGGTGTTTGGATTACTTTGGTTGCATGCAGGACTGATTATACGAGGTTGAACGAAGGGTTTTGGGTTAAACATGTTTAGGATAGTGTTTGGGATGATAGTGGGTAGTTACACACGTTCTGGATCTGATTTGGAGCATTAAACGCGCGAAAAACCGGAACAGCAAGGTTACAGGCGAGTAGCATTCCTAATCGCCTATGTTATAGGCGAGTAGGGTGCTAATCGCCTATAACACAGGCGAGTAGAGGTCTATTTGTGTGACAGTTCAGGTGATTAGCCCTAATCACTAGTAAGTTCAGGTGATTAGCCCTAATCACTAGTAAGTTCAGGGGAGTAGCCCCTAATCGCCTATAATAGAGGGGAGTAGCCCCTAATCGCCTATAATAGGGGCGAATAGGACTCCTAATTGCTAGTTGACCAACCTAAATGCTAGTTGACTTTTCCTAATCGCGTGTACTGCTGCTGTAAGTGTATATTAGCATTCCGAGACCTGATTTGACATGTAGTAACATGCTAGGAACCCCGTAACATGTCTAATAACTTGGTAACATATATTTGGATGTATTTCGGTGATACGTGAACTATGTGCTATAACTTGTTGTGCGTTAACGTATGTTAAGTGTACTTGCGTTATTGTACGTTTTGGAGCGTAAACATAACACGGGGAGTCTCGGGTCACCAATGGGATGTCGAGTCTTGTACTTTGGGTCGGTTAAACAGTCACGGTGTTTTCAAACGAACTTGGTTATGGTCTGGACATCTAGGGACTAATTAACCTGCGGGTTATTAGTCTAAGTACTTGTAACTGTCGTATGTTAGGTCGCCGCTTACGGGACTAGCATAGCAGCTGGGTTTACTCGGGTTAAGGAGTAACGCAACTTAAGGTGAGTTTACGGCCCCTCTTTTAAACTGGTTTTATACTTTCGGGGGAGAAAACATGTGTTAAAACGATTATTTGGTAACTACTGTCATACTATGGGTTTCTATTGTGTACTACACGATCTTTGGAAGTCCCGGGGGGAACCATGAATGTGCGGGTTTGCACAACGGGGAAATGTGAATAGCGCTATTGGGAGTGACCAACCCCGCTCGTCGACTTGGAGGGTCGGCGGGTGCATATTGTCTCAAACAGGAACAACAGGAACAACAGGAACTACATCGGGCATACTTTTGGTATTCGCGTTAGTAATGGTTTTCCAATCGTGGTAGTAACAAAACGTACGCCTAGCTAGCGTATACTGGTTTTCGATTTATTATAGTATGGACAGGTGGACTTGGTTCTTGGATACAAAACCTGTAAACTCACCAGCATTTTTGTGCTGACGTAAACTTTTACATGTTTTCTCAGGTCGCGAAGGTAGCACGACTGGACTAGGGTGCACGCGTCTGCACGGCGTCATAATAGGGTTGCATGGTCTTTTGAACGTTGAACTATTGTTTCATTATTGAGATATTGTTTTTAAATAAGCTTCCGCTGTAAACGGGGATTTTAAACTATGTTTTGAAATTGCATTTATGTTCATTTAGACTTGTTTATTGTGATCGTTGGTTTGGATCCTGGTTTGTCATGCGCCTCGCGGTAAAACTCCGCAAGTGGATTTTGAGGGTGTGACACATTGTTGCATGTTATCAAAAGAATCCTTAAGCACATTGTGTCGGTCAACCGGAGTCCGGACCCAACCCATTGTTACATGTTATCAAGAGAGGGCTAAGGTTTTGATTTGGGGTTGTGGGCGGTAGTCGGATTCTTGGGTTAGTTGAGTTGAGACTGGTTTTCTTGTTCATGATTTTCCCACACGATTTCCATCAGGCTCGATATTTGTGTTTATTAGTTGCTCTATTGTTGATAAACTTCTATTCATGATATTAACTTTGATTCTTAGACAGTGGCGGACCCAGAATTTCTTTTTATGGGGGGCGGAAGTCGTTTGGCTATCGCTAGGGTCATTTATATATTTCCCCCATCTAAGATCATTTATTACATATTTACCCAACTTAAAAAGTCAATTACATATTTCCCCTCCTAAGGCATACACAAGTTGCAAGTCAATTACATATTTCCCCCTCTCAGGGGGAAATATGTAATTGATTTTTAGGGCTGGGTAAATATGTAATTTGGAGTCTTAGCAGGGGGAAATATGTAAAAAAATCCCGCTATAATACTAGTTTTTTCGGTCCGGTTCGGGTCGGGTCAATGTGTTATGTAATATAGATGAGTTAAACAACACATAGATTAAATTTACTAGGATACGCTAATTGTTTTTTTAACAATTTGCCATAAATAATTAAGTAAAAAGATAAAAATAAGCAAATCAAAACATAACAAATTAAAAAGAAAACATAAACCTTCTTTTTTGATATTATTAAATTTTTTTACTACTTTTTACTACATTTGACTAAAGAAAAAAAAAGGAAACTGTTTTTGTATGGATTCATAAATTACCAAAACACCCTTTTATTAGTATTTTATTTCAAATAAGTCATCTTCTCCATCAAAATATTTGCTGCAACTTTGAACACAGGCACCAGCCGGAAAAATAGCTGGGTTTTTCGAAAGTTCGTTTATCCTTTTAGAGCCTGGTTTAAAAAGTTCAATTCAAGGGGAGCGATTTCAAAATTTTATGGGGGGCGTTCGGGATCTTCACGTATATATAACACTATACATATGTTTTTTAAGGTGGGCGGCCGCCCCCCTTCGGATACAAGTAGGTCCGCCCCTGTTCTTAGACTATGTTGTGTGGTTTAGGGAAGGCTGGGGAAACCGTGTCGCCACGTCAGCAAAAAATGGGTCCAACTTGGTTTTAGACAAGTTGAGGACTACCCAAGGGTGTGGGGTAGTCCTCCTTGGGTAGTCCTCGATTCCTATTGGCCAAAATTTGTTTTTTATTTTCTAATATTTAACTAAGTGAATAATTAAAATAAATAACATAAAAAGTCACATAACATTTAAAAAAAAGTTATAACAAAGTAGACATTAGCGAACCTAAAAAAACAACCGAAACATAAAAAAAAAAGAAGCCGAAGCCTAAAACATTTTTTTTAAAAAAACGAAAGCTTAAAAAACATCTACCAATCGACATGAAAAAAAAATGCAACAATTGCCATGAGAGAAGATCGTTAAGACGAGGGTTCCCCTCCATCGTGGCTTCAAATAGGATGTTCCACCTCAATAACCTTCTTCGTATGGCCAATACGATTGTAATCTGCCAAAACGTTGTTCCAAAAAGAAGACAGGTTTACTTCCAAGTGCGTCTCCCCTTTGATATTGATGTACGCCGTGACCAATTTGATCTGGTTATCGTTAGTCCAAGTCGCCATTTGATGAGATGAGGGTTTCGGTTTTTGTTGGATTTTATAAAAAAGAGTATAAAAGAAGAATAGAAAGAAGAAGATTTGTAAAAATGGGAAGGTAAATTGGGTTTTTATGGTGGAAAAAAATGGTAATTTTTTTAAACTAACGGTCCATTTTTTAAATGCAAGGGCCCCACTTTTCAAACCCACCAATCATCTTGCCCTGTTCCAGTCGTCTGAAAGTAGCCGTTTCGGCCGGGCCTCACACGGAGGGGGCGGTGTTGACCGGCCCAAGACGGACACGACAGGTCGTCGCCGCCCACCACACCGTTTAGTCTTATGGTTTGTGGTGGAGATAATTTTGACAAGCAAATATTGGTTTTAATACATTAATTTCAATTCATGATTTTTCAAAAGAAAATAATGTAAGTGCTTGCTTGTCGCTCTTTTAGACTTAGGTTCAATCAAATTTCAGGTCTTGATTATGAATATCACTTAATCTTATTTTTTTTCTGCACAAATCTTCAAGGTTCTTGTTAGAGGTGGTGTTAGCTAGTGGTTGTGGTGGTGGATTTGTAAGGGGGAGGTTTTAAACATAGGGGTTTTAAAATGGCATATTTAACGTTAAAAATAACCATGTTATGGCTAAAGGTTAAAGGGTGAAACATTTTAAAACTTAAAGGATGAATCTCGTCAATTTTAAAGTTAAACGGTATCAACTGAAAACAAATGTAAACATAAAGGACGAAACTTGTATTTTTTTTTCCTTTAACTAATTTAAAGTTACTACTTTCCCACATTTTTTACATCCCCTTTTCATCCCCTTTTAAATACAACTTTTTTCTTTGCCTCTTATAAGGCTTGAACTTCCGACCTCCCATTCGAAACCCCAACGCCTTCACCATCACAGTAAAAAGTGGGGCTTAAATTTACTACTCGTGCTATATAAAGGGAATATATGTGTATGTCTCCATTCTTTTTGTTTCCTTCTTTGCAGGTTGAAGGTGACAACTCATACATGTTTTCTATTCATTTAAGGTGATGGGTCGGTATCATTTGGCCAGGCGTTTGAGGTTGCACCGACGATCTATTTGCATCAACTTTCAATTATTAAGTATCATAATCTGTGTCATTTTAACATAAGATCCTATAAAGGCTTTTAGACTAGTAAAGCTAAAGCATTATGTCACTTTGTCTAATATCTAGTGAAATCTCAAAAGTTGCCATTTGGGTAGAGCAAAAAATGGAAAACAAGTAATATTTGAAGGACTAAAAGGTGAAGATAAGAAATATGGGTTTCAAGATTGATTTTAAGTTTGGGTTTGTGATAATGATGTATCTACTAGGTCTTAGATAAGTGTTGTCTTGTATCATTGAAATTTGAATATTGTGTTATTCATTTGATTACGAGTGATTTGTCATTGTATCCGTAAAATCTGCTAGTTAATTTATTTGAATTTTTTATACCCGTTGAAATGGGCGGGTTAATTTATCGTCTTTATTCTTGTTATAGTCTTCCTAGATTGTTCACATTATATTTTTCTAACTTTAGAACAATTTGTTTTTACTTGTTCGAAGGTGACAAATAAATTCCTATTTACAAACATTTAAATGCGGAAATCATCCAAATAATTATTGGGGTGGGCTAAATGCACTCCTTTTTTTACTTTTCACACTCCCCTTTTCAAAAAACTGTTTTAAGAAGTTGTCAGTTTCTATCCCTATAAAAACTCTTATACTCATGATAGATGCCGAAGTTATCCTTAGTAATTAAATATCGATTAACGATAAAGAGAATCATTTGTTCACCTGGCATGTAATATACTAAATTCATTTTTTATTTAGAAAAGGCTTGTTGTATATTACGTAACTAATGTATTTATAAATTATAATGACTAAACAATAATACTCAATATATTTATGTGATATGATTTTATTAGAGACCATTTCAATTAACTAAAATAAAAATTCATATTACACATCTGTAGTTTGACTTATCCAAGTTCCATCGGTACTGGATTCAAATTTTAAAAAATTACATACATATTAAATTAGTAATTTAAACAGTGTACTTGTGTTAAGTTTAACTGGTACTAGATTAAAAAAAATTACGTAAAAAAAAATATCATTCAAACACACACATAAAGTCATCCTTATATTATTTAGTTAATTTTTTTTTAAATGTTCAAAAATTTTAGATAATACTTTGTTTTTTAGTTTAATAATAATTTTCTTGAAATGTTTAAAAATATAAGGTAGATGCAGATTTTGAAAAAATATAGAGAATTAAAGGTTCGATTGTTTTTATTTGAAACATTAAGGGGGGAGTATAACTAGTAAAAAATAAAAGAAAGGGAGTGCATTTAGCAACACCCATAATTATTTTGACCAATCTAATAAATAAATGACTCTGTGTAATATTGACTAGAAGCCATTTAAAATAAGTAAATAACTTAAATCGTGTAAATATTATGTCAACATGTTTTTCGTAGCGGCACAATAGTGTCAGCCGATTTCATCACTTGGAGAAACTTGCATGCACACATAGGCCAACAATATTAAGAATTTCCAAAACTTTTTTTTTTATCAACCATCACTTTATAGCTAAATATAAAGAGCCATGAAGAGGCTGCAGAGGCGGAGTTAGGGGGGGACTGAGGGGTATCAATCCCCCCTCCCCCAATGGCCCAAATTTGTTAAGTTTTTAAGGTAAAAATTCGATAAAATTGTATCAAGCCCCTGTTTTTAAGGTTAAAATTCAATAAAATTGTATCAAGCCTCCCTTAACGCTCAGTCCAATAATCTAAGCCCCCCTTATCATGAAATCCTGGCTCCGCCTCTGAGAGGCTGGAAAAACGCCGACACTCTAAAACGCAAACAACAACAAAACAGACTCAAAACAAATTAAATAGGCTTAAACATACTTAGCCACATCAAACAAAACCCACTCCTCCCAACTTATGCCCAACGTCTTTCCACGGTTAGAAATCCAGAAGAAAGAGTCTTCTTTGATGAGATCAATCACAACACGAACTGGGATAGACTTGCCGTCGAACACTTTAGCATTCCGGGCAAGCCAAAGCCTCCACGCAGTAGCTAAGACGACCGTGCTAACCATGTTTTTCCATCTCTTTTTCAAAAACTTAAGGTTGGATTATTAAGTAAAGTTATATCACGAGGGGTGAAATGACATTATTGATGACTGAATGGTGGATGTGGAATATGTTAAGCCATCAAATCAAAACACAAGCGACAAACTTTACGGCAAAAATAGATTTATCAAAATACCACCACCGACACAAAATGCACCAACCCCTTTCTATTTATAATTAGGAAAACGGCTATGTTTAAACTTTAAACATACATGTTTGACTTTGCTATTTTTTTTAACGGCATATAGTTCTATATGTGGTGAATATTTGCTATTTATTTATTTTTTATATTATTTGTAATATGGACGAAACCAGCAAGAAATTGAAAACTTTTGGATTCAGATGAGAAAAAATAAACTTTTGGATGAAACTCGCAAAAATAACCAAACCTCAGGGACGAAAATGGCATATAACTCTATAGATTCTAATAAATGAAGCGTCTTTGCTACTTTTAGTTTATCTCTCTCAAAGAAGTCGTTAAAAAAAGTTAAAGTTGAGTAAAACGAGTGTGTGGGTCAAATTAAAACGGGCTTGATCAAACTTTGTTTGGTTCAAAATTCAATTCTATTAAAAAGATCAACATTATTATTATTTGACTCAAAACGAGTTTTGATAAGACCAAACAGCAAACCATAATAACAAAACAAAAAATAAACAAACTTTTTTTAACAACATTTCATTAATAAGACCAAACACCTTCCCTTATGAAGGAGCTAGCAGACCAAACCCCTTTTTACCATAAACAACAATTGTTATACCCAATAAAAATCATTTTTACCATCTTATCTACCGTTAGGATCCAGCTAAAACTTGCCTTCCATCCGAACACATTAACCTTTATGGGCGCCCATGAATTTCACTCAATTGTCTTGACAGTCACAGTCCTCGCCTTGTAAATCGCCTTCTTCACTACTACCACGGTAAAGGTGCCAGAGCTGTCTTCAGAGTTCAGACAAGACCCAATGATCTTTATTTTCCTACTCTTACTCTCCCTTTCTTTTCCTTTCATTTCCTTCCAATTTGGAAGGATAATATTTAGCCTTTTTTTCTCTTCTTTTCCTTCCCTTAACTTAAAAAAAAAAACTTTGAAACTCATTTTTTTTCTTGCCTATAATTTCCTTCCTGAACAAAATCTACGGAACACAATCAAGTTCGTCACTAACCCATGTATAAAGCCAAAACCTTTATTCTAAAGTGTTTTAAGTTTCTGTATGAATATGTTCTTTAGCAAGATCACTGACTCTATACACTAATCATCTCACACAATATGCCCATATGCTCTAAATCAACCATGGAGCTATCCTATCATATTGTGCAATGTTTACTAGTCTTAGAACTTTTAGACTCGTGTTATTGGACAAATGCACCCGACACAACTTATTTAAGATTTATATTTTAATAAAAAAAATAATAAGTCAAATTGTTGACCTCTTTTCAATTATCATTTGATATATGCGAAAATTTGGATACCCAAAATTCCGAACCCGAAATTTCTGAAAATTCAGATATCCAAAATTTTTGAAGAAGTTTTTTTTTTTTGGATATGGTAATTACTATTTTGTCGAGATTAGTTACGAAGTAACAAAGATAATAATGGGAAAAAAAATCAAAGCTACATGTGGAAATTAATTGTTTTTCACATATCATCATATCGTGTCAAAAAGTTGTCACGTGACACTACTAGCATGTTATAAGGTTATGGGGTGTGATTCTCCCTCCCCCTTGTTTATTAGCGTCATGTCACTCTTCCCTTCTCTTCCTCAAAATCAAGGAAATTGTTCCCCTCCCCCTTTCATTTTTTATTTAATCTATTTAATTTCTAATCTTAATATTTTTATTCTTTTATTTTGGTAAAATAAAAATAGGTAAGAAAAAAAAAGTAAACAAACTACCTAAAAATAAAAAAAAAAGTTACAAATAAAAAAAAATACAAACTAAAAAACATAAAATTAAACTAAAAAATACAAAATAAGAAAACCACCACTCGTAATCAACGGGATATTGACACAAAAAAATTCCTAATTAAATTATAATCCTCGTAGCATCATGGAGATCAAATCCATAATTCACAGCCTAACCATATAATATTGAAGTGTCTAAGATTACATTTGTTAAATTTTTGTTTGTGGTATGAACTTATGGTTATAACCGAGCTCGTTCAACCCCTCACGTGAACCACGTATTTAGACGAACTTTAAACGATTACCCAAACCAATTAACACTCGCTCAAACAGGTGATGATCTGAAGTTCTGAACTAGTTATCGTCTTGTATAAACCAGAATTTAATATATTATAGCATAAACATAAACATGTTACAATAGACAATTAACATCATGAGAATATAATCCCTACAATATACTATTTAGTGACCACTTGACATATTTGGTGTACTCTGAAATCAGGGCTCCACTACTTGTATTTTTGTCAATAATGATTAGCTTGGATAATTACGGTTAACAACTGAGGGTGGATGGAGTGGAGGTCGGGTATCTCCTCGGGTACACCGTTTCGGGTAGGGTTCATTGGTGACGGAAGCCGAAGGCGCGTGGTGGCTGACGTGGTTGACATAGCGTGGTACATGTGGTCTCTTTCACGGTATCTACTCTGCACACCCTAATCTCTAAAGACATTATTAACATTCACATCTCTTAAGCATTTACTATATAATGTCCTAAGTTCATGTGTAGTGGTGGGGATTATGAGTATTAAAATATTAAAAAGTAATAGAAGGAGGGTTATGAGGTTTTATGGAAAAAGAGAGTGTAGTGGAAAGGGGGGTTATGAGGCTTTATAAATGATTGGATAATCATTGTTTATTATTATTATTATTATTATTATTATTATTATTATTATTATTATTATTATTATTATTATTATTATTATTATTATTATTAGTCCAATACCCCACCTACCCCATCTTCACCACCACTACATCTTCATCAACATCATCATCAACATCTTCATCTTCATCATCATCATCTTCATCTTCATAATAATAATAATAATAATAATAATAATAATAATAATAATAATAATAATAATAATAATAATAATAATAATAAAAATAAACGGTGAAATCAACCCCTCCCAACATCATAACGCCCGTTATAGCTATGGCGCCACCAACCCAAAACGCCCTATAGCGCCCGGGGGAGGGGGGGTGTTCCCTGGCGCTATAGGGTCCAAAACGCCCTAAAACGAGACCTCAATACATGCACACATCATAGGTGGGTCCAGGGTAACATCCCAATGTCTAGAGGATGAGACACATTTGATTTGTGTTGCAACACTATTTTGTGGTACTAGATAACTGACCTTTTAGTAGCAATATTGTTGATGCAACACAATCTTTCATTTTTTTTTTAATAACTATAGTGAGCTTTATTAAATAACTTTAATAACAATGTTATGTTTAAAGTTTATTCATCCAATATAAGTAAATTAAGTGATCGTGTTTGATACAACAAGATGAAAATAATAATAGTAACGTATACCATATGTTAAAATGTTTTTAACGGTAAATATCTATGTTGATTAATTTAGTCAAACAAGATATAAATATATACGTTAAGATAATTATAATAACACTAGTGGGGTGTCCGCACGTTGCAGCGGGAGCACAACATTTACTAAAAACGAAGCAACAACGAAAATAAATATGTGATGATAAACGCAAATAAGGGTAGGGCACGTGTCATATGGTCTTGTTACCTCTTACATGAAAAAAGAAAGACATCATAGACTCGTCATGAAGGCTTGGCACAATGACCAAGCTTCAATATGCGTGTAAGTTTTAACTAACATATAGTAGTGTAAGGTTGTAAAAAGAAAAATTTGTCATCTCCTATTATTGTTTTTAAATTTTGTGAGTAACTTTCCTAAATACTTTATAATATAGTATAGATATAGATAAAAACATTTTAGGAATTCGCTATGTCTAACTCTTATAGTCAGTCATGTATGTACAAGTATTGTGCACGTTGGTTGAGAGGAAAATTTTAACCATTTTATCTTTCACAAGTAAAGAGAAAATTTAAACTATTGTATCTTCGAGATCTTTAGTTACTATGGTCTTTATTGTTTTGAATGATATAGTTTTATTATTTAAGTTTAAAATTATTCAACTTAAACTACCGGCTCGATTATTACGAATTTATTTTTGATCTATTTTCTTGCGTTTTTTTATTTTAACTTTCATGTTTATAAAAAATAAACATAGTTTATTCATTGTTTTACTCTACAAATATGTAATAAGCTTCTATCATTCCATTTTATGTTTATGTCTCAGTTTATAGACATTGTTTAGGTTCAGAATTATTCAACTTAAACTACTGGCTCGATTGTTACGAATTTATTTTCATTATATTTTTACATTTTTTTATTTTTATTCTCATGTTTACAAAATATAAATATAGTTCATTCACTGTTTTACTCTACAAGTACGTGGTAAGCTTCTCTCATTCTATGCCATGTTTATTTCTCATTTTATTATAAGAAGTCAAATAACATCACCGATTAAAATAATTAAAAATATATGACATTGATTAATCGGTCCATATACAAGTTGTTGTTCACAATATATGACATGTAATGAACGAGTTTCTTTTGTCAACCAACAACCCAGTTGTGTATACCACTGTATAATCGTAAGATGTTATATATTGTATTAAGATCATATTGATGTTTTGTGGTTTTTAATTGCAAAAACTTTTTTTTAACAACTCTTGAGAGTTTTCTATACATTAACTCATGAGTAAGGTCATAATGTGGTCATGTTTCTCATGCATTGCATGTCAAACCCAAACATACAAAACCATATCACTATACCTTATTTATCAATTTTTGTACCTTACCTATCAATTTTATGAGTGACTACGATAGTTCAATGCATCAATATATTATTCGATTTATTTTCTATGAACTTCCTAAATATAAAAATACAACCATAGATATTAATTGTATAAAAGATTATAAAAACAACAAAGTATGGATTGGTTGAGAGCGTAAACACATGATATTTGCAAGAATATTGGTTTAATGGTTAACATTGTTGCAGAAGGCGCCCCTAGGGCGCCTAGGCGCTAGGCGGAGGTGTTTATAGGAATTTCACCCTAGGCAATGAATTAGGCGAAATGGGGATTAGGCGGAGTCTGGGCGGGCCTAGGTGACCGCATTTTTTTAAAAAGTTTTTATTAAATTTCTAAGTATTTCTTAGTATTATGTGTATATATCTTAATATATTTTCAAAAAACACCTAAATTTGTGTGTGTGTATATATATATATAAAATACGTATAAAGTACCAAAACGCCTAATTCCGTCTAATTTTCGCCTAGTCCCTAGGCTAGACCTCACCGCCTGCCTAGCGCCTTCTGCAACCTTGATGGTGAACAAAACTTTACCTTAAAATCAGGACCCTATATTTCACAAAATTTTGAACGACCAAATACAACATAACGGTTATCCAGAATCTTCTCGTACAAAAAATCCCTTATGAATCTGCAGAAACAAAAGAAAATGGTTCATTAATTGTTTTTATGGTAGAAGACAACCATAAAATATCAGTAAGAATAATGTCTCATAAAGGTACAAATTGAAGGAAAAAGTCGGTGACAATGACTAACAAACCAAAGAGAATAAGAAATGAGAGAGTTGTTTCATTGAGATGTATATAATAACAACAAAATGACCACTATTTATAGGGATCTAATAGAAGGTATAAAAGAGTTAGAAACATGGATAGTCACTAATAACTTTATTATTTCATAATCAATTTAATTGTTAATGTAAAAAGACAACTTCATCCATTTACTACCTTCATTAAGTTATTATACCATATGTATTATATGTTGTAATTACTTAAATTTAGTTTGAATCATTCATTCATGCTTTATAATATAGTACACATAATAGGCAATGAATATAGGAGTAATAGATTTAAATAATCCTAACTATTGACTATTGGTCAATAAGTGTCCCAACTAGGAAAATAACCACTAGTGGTCCTAACTTTCAGACATTTTGCTCTCAATGGACCCCCGGTTAACTCACACTAACGTCTTTAGCTGAAACTCACAATTCTAGGCAATTATTCACGGGGTTTGAAAGATGGAATCGAGACGATGATATTGGTATGTTCAATTGCAGAAATAAGCATGGTTCGTCAGTTGTAGGTTGATGTTCTCCTCGGATGGGATGACCGGAACCGACGATTAAACCATCGAACCATGCTCATTTCTACAATTGAACATACCAATATCATCGTCTCAATTTCCTCTTTCAAACCCGGTGAAAAATCGCCTAGAATTGTAAGTTTCAGCTAACGACGTTAGTGTAAGTTAACAGGGTATCCATTGAGAGCAAAATGTTTGAAACTTGAAACCGCTAGTGTTTATTTTCGTAGTTAAAACTGTTATTGGTCAATAGTAAATAGTTAGATTATTTAAATCCATTACTCCATGACTATATAAATTTTAAATTTTAAATTTTAAATCAGTTTAAAAACTGTAATTAACGTTCCCATTATGGATTCTTGCCTTTCAATAAAGGCGCATCTTATGGTACACCTAGTTGCATTTGTTTTTTTCAATCATGGTTCGATTGTGTGCAAGTATATATATAAAAATAAACATTTTTATGAATTAAATATGCACAACCAATTACTGTTCAGTTCTACACACTAGATTCTAATACATCATGTCATGATCCTCGAAAATATTATTTTACTAACGTAGAATTTCCTCGGTATGATATCCCCATATTTCCTTTTTTCAGTTGTTATCTTTCACATGAAAGTTATATATTCAATATTGATCAACAATATATATTTGATTACTATGGACCTATATAAAAGGATTCCGGTTAGTTTAATAATGTATATATGTTTTCAACCGGTTCAAGCTAAGTATAAAACCGAACAAGTTGTTAAACAACTCCGATGTTAATAGGTTTAACCAGTAAGGTTTGTCACAAAACCGGCAATGAATAAAAGAAGGGGCAAACATGTGTAGTTTCGACTGGTTCACTCAAAACCAAAATGTCCATTTGTATATGGTCCGTTAGCTTTTGACGAAACCGTTGATAGCAGTGCGGTTTACCAATTCATCGACTGGTCTTCTCGAGTTCAATTCTTAAAACATCATATTGAAGTATCCATAGACTAGCTAGATCAGAAACACGTGTATTATAAAGGTTGAATAAAAGAAAACTAGTGGTATCGATGGCTGCGCGATGCTCGCCTTGCACTTTTGTCATCAACAAAACACAAACCCAATCTCTTGCATTAAACATAAAACTCTTTCAACAAAAACATAGTAAAAAAAAACATAACATAAATTCGTGTAAGAAAAGAGCCGAGAAAACATAGACGAAACCATCATTGTAATAAATAAAAGTAAGTGTTGTTGCAACTGAATTCATAAAAAATACAAACGTATTGTTACAACTCAATCCAAAAAAACACCAAAAAAAACATTTCTTATTAAATGCCTAATGCGATCAAATGACGTGTTCACGCATCACCTTACACAAACCAACACTAAGCAACCCTCGTTGCAGCCATCATTGTTGTTCAAACCTGCATTAGCTAAGACGGATGAATAACTTAATTGGTTCAAAGTTTTGCAGAAGCATGGCTGCAAGGCGGATGGCATGTTAAGACCTGTCATTCAACGGCCCTGCCACGCCATCGTCATTAGTTGTCCAAAAGTATGTGTAACTCATTATAACCAAGTTAAACAACTAATAACTATACGTCTTATATCAGTAAAGCAAACACAGATTTGAACATCAAAATTCGTGCACCCCCCAAAAATGTAACAAAAATAAAGCAGATTTAGGAAAGACACAAAGAACAACGACATCTGAAAGATTTGGCGAAGCCACGTTGGTGTCCAGATCGTTGACTTATCACTCAAAGGTATCAACACAAGTCCTAACGCGGGAGCCAATCCTAGAGCTAGATAAAGGTGTTAATAAAATCAGCAACAATAGTAAACAGCAGAGCAAACACATAAACAACGCAACAAATAAAGTAATGTAAACGTGACACACAGAATACACAATTGGCAGACTTGGCGAAGCCGCGTTGGTGTCCAGATCGTTGATTCATAATTCAGAGGTGTCAACGCAAGTCCTAACGTGGGAGCCAGTTTGAAACTACATAATTACAAATAAGGGCTCATCATAGAAAACAGGTCGACTTTCTAAGGCTCGGAAAGGGTGATCAATTGTGGCTATGGCCAAACTATCGCCTCGCCATAACAACACAATCAACCCTTCTTTATCATCATCGCCTTAAGCCCTCTTTTTTCCAAACTACAAAATTGCATAAGAAAACAAAGAATGAGTTTTACATAATGCGTGTGTTCTGAATTACCTTTAAGAACCAAATGCAAATGGCACCAAAATGTTGATCACTAATGCAAGCATCAACCATGCATCCATTAAAACATACTGATGTTTGAATAAAAATACCAAAAATGTACGAAGCTCACAAAACCCAGAAGAACGACATCATGGGTTTTAACAGAATGCTTGGGTCATGAAGTACCTTGAAGAATAGAAATAAAAAAACCCAGGACAATAGAATCGAAGGTTCTTTGGCAGAAGAAAATGAAATTTATTATTCTATAATTACTGAATAATTGTAATTATGTATTAAAAGGCGTTGTAAACGTGGCGAAGAACACACCACAAACAGAGACGTGTAAAGCATTACGAAGATTATTATTTGAAAAAAAAATTCCCCACCCCAAAGAATCGAACCCGGGTCGAATGCGTGTGAAACAACGATTTGAACGGTAACTTAAGTTTTCTGCCCTTTATCACGTTTTATATAACATTGTTTCTAATAATCATTCAGTATTGTGCTTTGGTTCAGTGGCTTGTGGTCATCTTTGACACGCCAAACAATCGAACTCGGTTTCACTGAAATAATCTCTTACCACCTTATAATCACTTAAAAAACATAATGTTTCATCAGCTGATCAAAAAACATATAACATCAACAAAACATAACATGCATGGATGCCACCAAAATGATGATCACTAATGTAAGCATCAAATATGCATGCATAAAAACGTAGTCATGATCGCATAAAAAAACAAAAACGTACGAAGCTCACAAAATCAATCAACAAAAATAATGTTTGAGAACTGCGAAAGGTTGACATGAAGCACAACCACAATTCACAGGGTAGGCGAAGCCACGTTGGTGCCTAGGTCGTTGATTCATCACTCAGAGGTGTCAACGCAAGTCCTAACGTGGGATCCAATTCTATACCTAGACACAAAGGCTAAAAAATTCAGTAAGAATAGTAGACAACTGAACAAACAGACGCACAGAATATACAACTGATAGACTTGGTGAAGCCACGTTGGTGTCCAGATCATTGATTCATCACTCGGAGGTGTCAACGCAGGTCCTAACGTGGGAGCCGATTCTAGACCTAGAATAGCAAACAACTAAATAAACACGTACACAATGAAACTGACAAAAGCTCAAATGCTTTAACCTGCTATCCAAGTTGCAAATGACATAAAGAAAACTTCCAAAACAGTTTTAAACTTGTCGACTACACTACAAAAATAAGTGAAACTGAGTTTTATAACACATAGGAAATGGTTTTACATACATAAGTGGCAATCCTACATACAAAATTGTGACACATAGAAGGTCCTTTAGGAAGCGGTTTCACATACCTAAAAGAGTACACACAAAATTATCCCACTATCAACCTTAATAGGTAATACCAACCTCCTATTTATAACACATAGGAAGCGGTTCTATATACAAAATTGTAACACATAGAATGTCCTTTTGACCCCAACCTGATCAGGAGCTCCTATTAGCGTCATTTTGACTTTTCTTTGTACCACATCCAGGTTCATCTGCAGTGACCGTTGCTTTCACAGGTGGGCCACCGCATATCATTTTGGGCTAAATATGGAAAGTATTTAAATCTTCAATTGATGGATCCGGTGAATTATCAACCCCAGCTTCAATATATCATAACATTCAAATACATACATAATTTTATATGCAGATAAAAGTGCAAATAACAATAACAAACATGTACCAACAAAGAATGATAACATAGACTTATTCAAACACCAAGAAACATGCACCATTTGACACATAGACCTGGCCTTAATAGGCTCATACACACATGACAACCAAAACCATGACCACTTAATAAAAGATTTTTATAAAATAAACAATACAACACACAACAGTAAAGCCATAACATAAAAAAATTCAAAGACTAAACTATCAATCATATTGCTTTAAATAAACAATACAACACACAATAGTAAAGCCATAACATAAAAAACTTCAAAGACTAAACTATCAATCATATAGCTTTAAACCGATCAACCTAAACTATCAACTCTATTCCTTTCTACTGATTGACCAACAACAAAAACAAAAAACCAAGCACACATAAAAAAAAAGCATTTAGCCAAGCACATGAAATTTCATTTTAACCTCATGCAAGCACACTAATGGAAAAATAAATGTTTAACCAAAACTGAAAGTTAATGCATGCCATTAAAAAATAGCAACAGAGGCTCAAGACCTCCAGCCTTCAATCACAGCCCAACCCACAACCACGACCACCATCATCTAAACAAATGTAGACGACGATGGCGGCTATGGTTTAGCAGGAAAAGGGCCTTCATCCCTTCAATCAAACCCCAACCGACGACCACCATAATCTAACAACCGTAAAACAAACGCAGACGGTGGCAACTAGGGTTTAGCACACAAATAAACACACACACACACACACATATGAAATACAGATTATAGAGGAAAACAAAGAGAAGGACAGACCGAGAAAAAGAGTATAAAAGAAGATCAATACCTGCTATTCGATTCCGGCGTGACACCAGATACCCATGACAGTGGTGGTTTCGAAAAATAAAGATGGTGATCATGTTAGATTATAACAGAGAAGAAGACGTTGGGTGAAAGGAAGAAGACGAAGGGGTTATACACAGACAGAGCAGACGTACGTTTTTATAAAGTGGAGAACCCTAACTGCCCCATAAATACTGATGTGCCAAACACCACCTAAAGCTTAAATTAGCAAAAAAAAAAGGGGGGGCGGGGGATTGGATTTTAATAACCTAAACTATTCAAAATTGGCGATTGGCACCCCAAACTAAAAAATAGGCCATATATAACATGTACTATTAACCTATTGGCTTCTAGCACCCAATTTGGGTTAAGTCACTAACCTAGTTAGATTGAGGGTGCCATGTCAGCATGCCACGTCACATTGTGGGTGCCACATCAGTATGCCACGTCAGATTGGGGGTGCCACGTCAGCCAAAACACTTACTGGGTTAGTGACTTAATCCAAATTGGGTGCCAGAATCCAATAGGTTAATTATACATGTTATATATGGCCAATTGTTTAGTTTTGGGTGCCAACGGCCAATTTCAAATAGCTTAGGTTATTAATATCCAATTACGGGTCAACCCCGTGTCAAAGATGACCACAAACCACTAAACCAAATACTTTAGCATCAACATGTCATGTCAGCATCCATGCCACCATCAACATGCCATGTAAGCGTCCACGCCATCATCCATGTCAGCGTTGGCATGCCACGTCATCGTCCACGTCAGCATCCACTAACTAAGTTAGTTCTCAGTTAACAAAAGTTCATTGTTGGCTAATACGTTGAAAGTTGAAACTGTTGTGGGAAATTTTTTTAGGTACATATTATTGTCAGCCAACAACTTAAATTTTGAATTATTAAAATCCGATTCCCCTAAATACGTGAACATAGTTGGTATTTTTTTTTGGAAAAATGGAAATAAATAATCCAAACTATTGACTATTGGCCAATAACAGTCCCAACTACGAAAATCACCAATATTGGTCCCAACTTTCGACATATTGGAAACCAACGGACCCAAACTAACGGAGGCTAACTCCGTTAGTGTGATGCTGACGTGGCATGCTTAGGTGGCAATGTAACACCCCAACCGATGGCGGAATCATCGAGGTGCCACGTAGTGACGATTGTTCAAAAGCTCATGGTACTAAAATGTAAATATTATTGAATAATCCAAAATTTGTCTTACATGGAAATGGAAAATACAAAGCCTTAACTGAAATGTAAATAATGAAATAACTGATTAAAATAATGCACTAAGTATCTCTTGTTAAAGCACTAGATCAAACTGCACCTGAAACATGTACAAAATAAATTTGGTCAACATACGAAATGTTGGTGAGCATTCCTAGTTTTGATATATATAGTAGGTTAAAAAGTTATACAATTCAAGTGCAAGCTACAATGCAATTATGTAAACTATGTATCATACAAATGAGCGAAATCAACCCTGTGACTGTATAATGTACTGTATGAACTGTAGTGTACTCAACCAATAAATGGATGATAACTTAACACTGGCCACGGATTCTCCGATGAAAAAGGGGGAGAATCAATCTAGGCGGGTTGTCAATCCAAATAGCGCTATCCAATGTTAAGGTCGGCTTGTACCATGTTAATGATTTCACTAAGTACAAATGTAATCCACATGTATTGTCTAAGCATAAAGCACGTTGTAAGCAATGCACATAGTACTAGAATTGTATTGTAAAAAATGTAAACTTGTATTTGAAATTGTAATAGTGTACATGTAACACCCCAAAAATGTATAAAAGCAAAAAGGGGATAGGAATACTCTCAGTTCACGTAATAACTTGAATTTGAACTTGGACAACGAAATATGAATTGAGATTACTCCCAAATGATTAACCTAAAGTAATTGATAATGTGTAAGTGAAATAACTCTAGGATACATGTATTTCTAGGGCTTCGAATTGGGGATAAATGTTTGTTATTATTAAAAAAATATTCGCCAATTGAGAGAAATTTAGTAAATAAATAACCAAAAATCTTTTTATGAAATTTAAATTTAAGATGGTCACAAGAATGTGTTTAAAGTGTAAAAAAAATAATTTTTATAAAATTATTTTCTTTAAAATAGATTATTAAATCTATTTATTACAAATTGTCAAACTTTAACTTTAATAATTAAAAATACTAAAATTAAAGAATTATTATTTTAAAAATCATATTTCTGTTCTAAATGATTAAAAATAATTTGTATAAAATTTTGGTGCAAAAATGATGAAAATTGGATTTATTATGATTTAATTATGATTAAATCTAGCAAAAATTGATTAAAAATATGAAATAAATGATTTTACTGAATTAAAAATTATTTCACTAAAGTTTGACTTTATACAAAGTCAGGATAAATTTTGGAGAATTTAATAAAATTGTTTTGATATATAAATGGATTTTTATAAATATAATAGTATAAAAATGATTTAATTATTATAAATATTAAATAAATGAATTTCTGAAAAATAAAAATTGTAAATAAAACTTTTATCTCAGATTAAACAAATATAATTTTTTTTAGGATTTATAAAATAGTTTTGATATTTTAAAATGAATTTAAAAGATTAAAAGATTTAATATATATATATATATATATATATAATTGTTGTTTTAAAAAAAGAAAAGAAAAGAACAAAAAGAAGTCAGAGCCGGGACTCGAACCCGGGTGACTGTTGTATTGAGCCAAGGTCACAACCACTTGGCCTAGGCCAGTGGTTGTGATATCCTCTGGTTAAAATTTAATAAATACATAACGTGAATCGTTGTTTATCCCCAAATCAATGTAACGAGCCCTAGAAATTGCAATTAGACAAATCACACATCAATAGCCTGATTAACCATAGGGCTATTGATGTGTGATGGCCGATGAATATAACCCACACAAATAATCAAACTCACAGTGATGAATTGAGTATAATTGCCGGGTCAAAGAAAAAGTCAAACAACGAACTCGTTTATAACAATTAGAGTGAATCAGAGAGAAATAGAGGTTGAGAGAGAGTTGTGAGCGAGTAATCAAGGTTCGGAATGCATCTATTTATACTGAGGATCAAATGGTTTGGTTAATTGGAAAGTTTGACCACGATTTATTATCAACGCGTATAATCTCAAAATTAGTCAATGATTTGTTATAATTATCGTGTAATCAAAGATGAAAGAGGCCGGAAATAAAGAAATTTGCCATATTTAGATTAATCACGCGTCAATTATGACTAATTAGGTTGGTTTTAGAAAAGAAATTATTTACATACTGCTGCTGATGCTGTACGCGTCCACAGAGAAGGAAAAAGGAGTTTTGAATGTGGTGTTATATATATTGTTTGCTGGGTTTTAAACAAAACGAGGGTGTGGAGTAGTGGTTAGTGCGCGTGTGTGTATGTGTGTGTGACTCGGGTTCGAGACCCGGGTGGAACAAACATTTTTTTTTTTTTTAAGTCAGACAAAGGGAGGGTTTGGGCCTTGGGTTGGGCTTGGGTTTGGACCTTGTGTGGACTCTGTTGGGCTGGTCTAAAGAGCTTGGGACAACAGGGACGATAGGCTGGATCTCAATGTGTTTGTTTTGTATAACTTATTATTATTATTATTATTATTATTTTTATTATTATTATTATATATAAAATATATATATATATATATATAATGAAATGTGACGGATGTCACAGGCAAGATGATCCTACGTGGCATGCCACGTGGCAAAATAATCCTATGTGGCATCCTACGTGGCATGCCACGTGGCAAAAATGATCCTACGTGGCATCCTACTTGTCATGCCACGTCAGCATCACACTAACGGAGTTAGCCTCCGTTAGTTTGGGTCCGTTGGTTTCCAATATGTTGAAAGTTGGGACCAATATTGGTGATTTTCGTAGTTGGGACTGTTATTGGCCAATAGTAAATAGTTGGGATTATTTATTTCCATTATTCCTATTTTTTTTGAACGATCAACTAAAGTATTGTCGGGTACTTTGTACGCGGCCCCCAATGGCCGAAAGGGGCCCCAGACGGCCTCTAGTCCGTACGGACAGAGCCCTTCGGCCCACCCGTCTCATGTTCCAGGGAAAACCCGGCCCACAAACTCGCCCGAAGGCACGACGGTAGTGAACATAGTCGGTATTAATCACTAATTACACAATCGTTAGAAATTCATATCAACAAAACTGAAACCCATCACTTCAGATTTAAAAGTATAACGGCCAATCTAGTTGGATTAAGAAAATCCATAATCAATGTTGAATTTTAGAATTAAAATGTCGTATTTCATCATGTGTGTTAGGTACAACTTCCAATGAGACAACTCATTTGTATTAATCTACGATGCTATCCTGTCGGTGTACATTAAGGCCATATACATTTGTAAGAGAAAATCATATGCATTAAAACTTGTAAGTTACGCTGCAAAAGTTGTAAAGAGTACATATGATATGAGATATATAAGTTGGTAAATTGAGAATTGTGCGTAAACTGTCGGTGGCTTTTAACAACTTCTTGGCTGGTTTTTTTATAAGACATAAAATCCCAGTTTAATTAATGCATTTCACATTTATGCTTCTTTTATTTTAGAGAAAATTGCTCGAATAGTCCCTGTGGTTTGCACAATTTTCACCTATAGTCCCTAAGTTTTTAAAATTACAGCCATAGTCCTCAACTTTTGGTGTTTCTTAACTCGGATAGTCCTTGGAGTGGCTGTGAAATTACTAAATTACCCTTTTGATGGATGGAGGTTAAATAATCCAGTTAAGTAGGTGTTAAATTACCAAACTACCCTTATTATTAAAAAATATAAAAAGAATTAATGTGGGACCCACCAACTTCATCTTCCCAACCCATCACCTCCACAAACCACCATCACCACCACCCATCTCCACTTTAGCATCATCATCATCTGCACACTCCTCAGCCATTTCATATCTAAACAAAATCTCACCCAAATCAAAAACAACAAAAACCCATATCATAAACATAATAAAGAAGCTAAATTACGTACGCTTGTGCAAAACATTTAAGAAAATGAACATCTTGAGCAATGTACAGACGAAAAGTCTCCACCTTTAGATTCCCAGAAGCTAAAGAAACTACAAACGGAGTGTAGAAAGAACCGATTGATTCCGATTGAGACGTAATCCATTAACGCTTTGAAACATGTTCTTCAATTGGGTCATGAATCGTTGTCATCGATGAAGCTGTTGAAAACTTAAAATTGTGATTATTTGTGAATCTGTGATTGGAAAACACAGATTGGAGAAGGTGTGTCTGACTTGCAAAACAAAAGGGTCTGATTGAAAACAATGGCATCAAGAAACAAGATTTTTGGTGAAAAGGGATGATGAATGGCGAGTCAAACGTGAGTGTTGGAGAAAAGTTATTATATTAATCGATGTTGTGAATCACAAGGGTGGAAACGTGTTAACGATCTATGAGGTTTAAAGTTAAAGCAACAATGTGACCGTGGTGGGAGCGAGGCCCGCCTTCATCTTCGTCTCCTACACAGATCTGAGATCTAGAGAGAGAGAGTGAGGGAAATAGAAGGGGATCCGGTGCAGGGACGAGTCATGACGGAGCCACTGGTGACCCTTAACGGTGGTAGTTCAGTGGTGGTTACCAGAGGTGATGAGGGTGGTGGTTGGTTGTGGTGGTGGTGGTGGTGATAGGTTGAAGAAGATGAAGTTGGTGGGCCCACTTAAATAGGTGGAGAAATATAATTGGTTAAGGGGTTAAGTGGGCCCTCTTTATATTTTATTAATTAATTGATTTTTTTTTTATTTTAATTGGGGTAAGGGTAATTTAGTAATTTTACCTCCACTTAACTGAATTATTTAACCTCCATCCATCAAAAGGGTAATTTAGTAATTTTACAACCACTCCAAGGACTATCCGAGTTAAGAAACACCAAAAGTTGAGGACTACGGCTGTAATTTTAAAAACTTAGGGACTATAGGTGAAAATTGTGCAAACCACAGGGACTATTCGAGCAATTTTCTCTTTATTTTAAATACTTTCATATAAAATTGCATATAAAAGAATTACTTTAACTAAAGTTTCTTCCACCTCTATATTTCTTATACGAAACCATCTTGCAGTTTTGAGAGTCGTTGGCTAGGAACCGAGTAGCCCTCCGGCTGCAGGGCTGAAACCAAAAAACTAAACCAAATAGAAAATCGTTTCCGCTAGATTTCTATATGGTATCAGAGCATGTTACTATCCTGCTCGAAAAAAAAGGAAGTCTTGGGCTACGAGTAAAAAAAAATATTGTTTTTCAACGTTTTGAAAAGGATTGATTAATAAAAAAAAAAGGAGGCAATGATGGGCAAAAGTAAGATGGAGAAAATTGAAGACCAAAAAAAAAAAGTCGGGTTCTTTAAACCCGAAAAGAAAAGAAAAGTCGGGTTCAAATATTTGAGCTCGCAAAAAAAAAGTCGAGTTCTTTGAACTCGCGAGAAAAAGAAAAGTCGGGTTCTTTGAACCCGCAAGAAAAGAAAACTCGGGTTTTTTTGACCCGCAAGAAGAAAAGTCGGGTCCAAATCTATTAGCCCGCAAAAAAAAAAAAAAAAAAAAAAAAAACACTCCAACTTGAGGGGGAGTATTCGAAAAGGAAAAAATACTACTTGGCAAGTTGGGCGTTCGTAACCTTCACGCTCCAACTTGAGGGGGAGTATTGGAGATTATGACCATTGACCATCTTTATTGAAGAATATTGACCAAGACCAACATTATTGACCAAGACTAGCTCCTTACATTATGCCTCAAGACTACCTCCATGTTTGTGCCCCAAGATTAGCTCATTCCTATTTTTATGTTTTCCTTTCTTGTATTTATAGAGAAGGTTGTCTCCTCATTTGATGGATTAAACATTTCAATCAATAAATAAAACAATTCTTCCACCTCTATATTTCTTATACGAAACCATCTTGCAGTTTTGAGAGTCGTTGGCTAGGAACCGAGTAGCCCTCCGGCTGCAGGGCTGAAACCAAAAAACTAAACCCGGCTTGTGGTTTTGGTACAAGAAGTGTAGAGATGGAAGAATCGTTTTATTATTGATTGTAATGTTTTGATTGGTACAATGAAATGAGGAGATAACATCCTCCTTAAATACAAGAGTGAATATACATAAAATAAGTAATAAGCTAGACTTGGGGCACACATCATGGAGGCACATATCTTGGGCATAATTGACGGAGGAAATCATGGAGGATCAAGGTGGAGGGAAACATGGAAAATAATTTATCTCCAATACTCCCCCTCAAGTTGGAGCGTGAAGGTTACGAACGCCCAACTTGCCAAGTGATATTTCTTTATTTTCGAACACTCCCCCTCAAGTTGGAGTGTTTACTTTTCTAAAGATTTTGAACCCGATTTTTTTTTTGCAGGCTCAACAAGCCCGACTTTTTTTTTGCGGGTTGAACAAACCCGAATTTTCTTCTCGCGGGTTCGAAAGAACCCGACTTATCTTTATTACGAGTCCAACGACCCGACTTTTCTCGCGAGTTAAGAAAACTCGACTTTTTTTGCGAGCTCGAATATTTGAACCCGACTTCTTTTTTTTGCGGGTTTTAAAAGACCCGACTTTTCTTCTTGCGAGTTCAAAAGAACTCGACTTTTCTTCTCGCGAGTTCAAAGAACTCGACTTTTCTTCTCGCGAGTTTAAAAAAACCCGACTTTTCTTGCGAGCTCGAATATTTGAACCCGATTTTTTTTTGCGAGTTCAAATAACTCGACTTTTTTTTGCGAGCTCAAATATTTGAACCCGACTTTTCTTTTCTTTTCGGGTTTAAAGAACCCGACTTTTTTTTTTTGGTCTTCAATTTTCTCCATCTTACTTTTGCCCATCATTGCCTCCTTTTTTTTTTTATTAATCAATCCTTTTCAAAACGTTGAAAAACAATATTTTTTTTTACTCGTAGCCCAAGACTTCCTTTTTTTTCGAGCAGGATAGTAACATGCTCTGATACCATATAGAAATCCAAGCGGAAGCGATTTCGTATTTGGTTAGGTTTGTTTATTTTGGCCTGCAGCCGGAGGGCGACTCGGTTTTTAACCAACGACTCTCAAAACTGCAAGGTGGTTTTGTATAAGAACTATAGAGATAGAATGATTGTTTTGTTATTGATTGAAATGTTTGATTGGTGCATCAAATGAGGAGACAACCTCCTCTATAAATACAAGAATGTAAAAGAGAAAAGAGCTAATCTAGAGGCACAAAATAAGGTGCAAGTCTTGAGGCATTAGGGCATAGAATAAGGAGGAGACTTTGACTATTGACTTGACTTCATCTTGATTTGTTTTTGACTTTGACTTCACAATTACTGGAGGAGAAATTATCTCCAATACTCTCCCTCAAGTTGGAGCGTGAAGGTTACGAACGCCCAACTTGCCAAGTAATATTTCTTCTTTTTCGAACACTCCCCCTCAAGTTAGAGTGCTTACTTTTCTTGCGAGTTCAAATAACCCGACTTTTCTTTTTCTTGCGGGCTCAAATAACCCGACTTTTCTTCTCGCGGGCTAAAAAAACCCGACTTTCCTTCTTGCGGGTTTAAAAAACCCGACTTTTCTTCTTGCGGGTTTAAAACCCGACATTTCTTTTCTCGCGGGTTCAACAAACCCGACTTTTCTTCTTTGCGAGTTCAAAGAACCCAACTTTTCTTCTTGCGAGCTCGAGGAACCCGACTTTTTCTTCTTGCGGGTTTAAAGATATAAACCAAACTTTTCTTCTTGCGGGTTCAAGAAAACCCGACTTTTCTTCTTGCGGGCTCAAAGAAACCCGACTTTTCTCTTTTTCTCGCGAGTCAAATAACTCGACTTTTTTTTTGTTCTTCGTTGTTCTCCATCTTGTGCCCCTTCTTTTTTTTTTTACTTTCTCCTACTGTGCTTTTGCTTTCCCTTTTTTTATTATTTGTTTTTCTTTTTTTTTCCTTTTTTCGAATACTCCCCCTCAAGTTGGAGTGTTTTTTTTTTTTTTTTTTTTTTTGCGGGCTAATAGATTTGGACCCGACTTTTCTTCTTGCGGGTTCAAGAAACCCGACTTTTCTTCTTGCGAGTTCAAGGAACCCGACTTTTCTTTTTCTCGCGAGTTCAAAAGAACCCGACTTTTCTTTTATTGCGGGTTTAAAGAGCCCGACTTGTCTTCTTGCGGGTTTAAAGAGCCCGACTTGTCTTCTTGCGAGCTTAAAGAGCCCGACTTTTTTTCTCGCGGGCTCAAGGAGCCCGACTTTATTTTTCTTGCGAGCTCAAGGAACCCGACTTTTTTTTTTTGCGAGTTTAATAACCCGACTTTTTTTTTTTTGCGAGTTTAATAACCCGACTTTTCTTCTCGCGGGCTCAAAAAACCCGAGTTTTTTTTTCTTGCGGGTTCAAAGAACCCGACTTTTCTTTTTCTCGCGAGTTCAAAGAACTCGACTTTTTTTTTGCGGGCTCGTAGATTTGAACCCGACTTTTCTTGCGAGCTCAAAGATTTGAACTCGACTTTTCTTTTTGGTCATCGATTTCCTCCATCTTGCTTTCACCCCCCTCATTGCCTCCTTTATTTTATTTTTTTGAGCAGAATCAGGAACACCGCTCTGATACCATATAGAAATCCAAGCGGAAGCGATTTCGTATTTGGTTAGGTTTGTTTATTTTGGCCTGCAGCCGGAGGGCGACTCGGTTTTTAACCAACGACTCTCAAAACTGCAAGGTGGTTTTGTATAAGAACTATAGAGATAGAATGATTGTTTTGTTATTGATTGAAATGTTTGATTGGTGCATCAAATGAGGAGACAACCTCCTCTATAAATACAAGAATGTAAAAGAGAAAAGAGCTAATCTAGAGGCACAAAATAAGGTGCAAGTCTTGAGGCATTAGGGCATAGAATAAGGAGGAGACTTTGACTATTGACTTGACTTCATCTTGATTTGTTTTTGACTTTGACTTCACAATTACTGGAGGAGAAATTATCTCCAATACTCTCCCTCAAGTTGGAGCGTGAAGGTTACGAACGCCCAACTTGCCAAGTAATATTTCTTCTTTTTCGAACACTCCCCCTCAAGTTAGAGTGCTTACTTTTCTTGCGAGTTCAAATAACCCGACTTTTCTTGCGAGCTCGAATATTTGAACCCGATTTTTTTTGCAGGACACAAAAGATTGTAAGCAATCCTTATTTTATCGAATAATATCAACATGAAATGCAATAATCTTTTATTTAAGTTTTTCGAAATAGATAATTATACAATGGTCCAAGAATGAATTAGTTTAATAAAACATGCGTTAATGGGTCACTCTCTTAATGATGAATCTATTATAAGGTGACTGACATACAAAATGTGTTGAAACTTCTTTATCGAAAGACGAAAGCTAAAGAATGAAAGTAGGGTTTACTTTGCATCTCGGAAATGGTCATACGCAAGCAAACACTAGAGAATAATCCAAATATTTAATATAATAAGTTCAAATGCTTTTTTTTTTTTCCAAATAAATGTAATTTCTAACACAATGATTTCACCAAATATCACAAAGTCAGCTGGATGAACTCAGGAGATCGGTCAAGAGGCACCCTTTTGTTTTTATCTTTTAATTATGTTATTAATTTAAAGACGTACTACTCCAAGGCGTATGTGTACTCTCTGAAGTTAGCTGAAAACACTCAATGGCGATGTTTGTCTAGAGAACTCAATGACAATATTTGACTTTGATTTCGAAAAGATCAGTGATACGATCCATATGATTGGCCCTAACCGTCAAGGCCGGCCCTAAGGGGGTGTGAGGAGGACTCTCGGCCCGGGCCCAGTTTCTAAAGAGGCACTTTGAGCGGCGACGAGTGTTTTTTTTTCTGTAAGTATTTTGTTTCTGTTTTCGACCCAAAAAAAGATCTCATTTTGAACATCACTAGTTATAAACACAAGAAGGTGAAGAGTAGATAAGGAAGAATATGAGTTATACATGAAAAACTAGATTAGAAGGATACGACATGTCGACATAATTATAAAAAAGTTGAAGTGTGTTACTTGAGATTTGTGCTGTGGTACAGTAATTGTGCCCAGTCAATTTTAATATATAGTAGTACTACAAAACAATAATTGTCTCCCGCTTTTACACATGATGCAAGTCAAATTCATTTTATTAAAAACTTTTGAAGTCGATCTAGACATAAAATAATGGCCTTTCAAATTATTATGGAATTTTAAAATGGTGGTTTTTTATGAGGCAATTAGCCAAACATATTAGTTTTTTAATTATTACTACATTTTCAGTTCTATATATGGTTCGACCGGTCCGACTAGGAACCGGTAAGGACACCGGTTCAACGTCTGCTTCGGTTATAAAAACATTGCTTAAAAGACCTAAGACTAAGGGTCACATATTTTGCGGCTCGGCCTGGGCACCTGAATTTTCAGGGCCGGCCCTGCTAACCGTCAAGACCAGTCAAGTTCCCATGTTCCCACGTTCATGTAGTTTAGGCATGCATATTCTCATGTTTACATTATTTCCTAATTTCATGTTATTCAAGTGGCTCACGTAACAGTAGGTTAGACATGTATCTTTGTTTATTTAAATAGCTACTTTTTGCATTGGAGTAAAAAAGAAAGAAAAATATTTGAACGAAAATATTATTAACAAAGCTTTGTGCTTGAATCTCTTCTCCTCTTAATTTTTTTGGAAGTTTTGTAGGTTTTTCTTTGTAAAACCTATCAATCAGGTCATCCAAAACCTTAATATTTCATTAGGGAAAACGGTAAGGAAACCGTTCACATATCAATAAAATAAAAACGTTATTACGGTTACAATACAAATAGGAAATGAATAAAGAAAATTACAATAAGAATACTACTAAAATAAATGAAAAAGAAAAGAAAGGAGTAGAAGCAAAAAGTGTACGTGGACGTGGCTGAGGATCATGTTGAATACGTGTTTTTAATAGGGCTGTTCACGAGTCGAGCCGAATCGAGCGGACCTTTACTCATGCTTGGCTCAATTACATACCGAACCGGCCAATCGACTCGTTTACGACTGAGCCGGAGACCGAGCGAGCATTTTTCGAGCGCACGTTTTTACAAGCGAGTGACGAGCGGCGGGTTTTTCAGACAACCATAAATTTGGGATGTTTCCTTTAATGTTCCCGTTGCTCAGTGATGACTAAGTTCAACTGTCCGATGATGACACTAAGTCTGAGGTCCGGTTGTCCGAGAATGAGGCTCGGGTTGAGGCCAGTGAGGCAATGAGCATATTACAGAGTACAGAGAACGATTGTCGCGTTGTGGCATAGGTTGATAGTGGGAAACGACTGATAGGGTATAACTAATGGGCATCGGAAATTAGGAAGTCAAACATGTCTTTTCACGACTTATAATTTTATAATTAAACTTAGTGTTAAGTTATCATTGGGTTGAGGTGAGTAACTATAAATATACTGTATATATATATACATATATATATATATAAATTAATAAAATTTATATCGAGCCGAGCGGGCCTTTGCTCATGCTTGGCTCGTTTACAAACCGAACCGAGCCGATTGGCTAGTTTACAACTGAGTGAAAAATCGAGCGATCATTTTCTGAGCAAATTCCAGGCGAGCACCGAGCGATTTGAACAGCCCTAGTCCTTAATACAAATTTCGGGTCACCCAAGAGAACCCGTTTGTTTCCAGAATACAACAGCCTAAGCAGGTACACTATCGAGGTTAACTCGAAAACCCAAACAGTACCTGAAAGCAAAAGTTAGGGGGAAGGGGCGCTTGTAGCATATTATTTTCACTTAACCGATTTTAACCAATTATGCACTGCCACATCACTTCACTGAAACACTATTTTGGAGGCAGCACTCCACTGATTCTTTAATTTATATTTTCATTTAAATACAAATATAAACTTTTTTTTAATTCACACGATTTTATAAATTTTATCACCAAACCGTCAGCCCGATTTAATTTCTCATAACCGTCTCCACCAAACACGGTCAAAAATATTTATTCCCATTAAAGTCGGTCTCATCTAACCGTCAGAAACACTTCAATTTTACATGCAATATGGTTGAGATTTTTGTGTATATAAACGACGGTGGTGAAAACACACTTCAACACCAACACCCACACCTTCAAAATGATTCGCAAGACCGAAAATGAAGAAATGGCTCTGGTCGTGTGCGTTAAAAACGCACAAAATGACCCACCATTGCAACGCCAACCCCGTAGGGCCACAGGGGGCTCATGAGGTAGCCAAACAGGCTCTGGTCGGCCGTTACCGCGGCAACTTTGAGCATCTCCAGGCCTGGCAACTTATGCGTCAACTCTAAGTTTTATTTTTTTATGGTTTGATGTATTTTTATTTATGTTTAATATTAATAAATTTTGTTTTATGTTTTTTATTTAATTTTCTTTTTGTTTATGTTTAAAATGCACGATTTAAATAAAAAAACAAATAACAAAAATGTATTTTGATAACGGTCACCATTAAAAAAATTGAATTATAATAATTTAAAATTAAATAATAAACGGTTACCAGCTTGTTAGAAAGAACTAGAAAAAGGTTCACGAAAATCCTGTCAGCACGGGTGGCGACGGTGTTACCGTGCTGGTAGTGGGGTACCCATAACCAAATCTGGTAGCGCCCCGTCTCCCCCTTACGATCAAGAATATGCAAGAAATTTGTTTCATATGTTGGTGTATTTCGGTACTTTTGACAAAGTTGACACTAAATGCACTACAAAGTACAAATGATAGGTACCATCTGTATGCTTTTAAAAATGTAAGGACTAAATCTAAAATTTTGATAAACTTTTCTCTAAATTTTAGGGCATCATTATATCTCACCCTCACACATATAAATAATGCGTTTTGTGTGAGAGCAATGAAGAATCAATTGAACATATTCTTACTGGGTGTATTGTTTCGATGGGTGTGTGGAATGCGATTTCTTCTTGGTGCAAGATTCCTAGGCCGTTTGTCTTTCATATCAACGATTTGGTGAATCTTCATAAAGATAGTGGTGTCACGGGTAACAAAAATTCGATTTTACAAGGTATTATCATCATAGCAAGTTGGAGGTTGTGGCGAGCTAGGAATGACAAGATCTTTTCTAGCAAGGATAATCACGTGGTGGATATGGTCGCGGACATAAAGTCTTTGGGGTTTCTTTGGTATAAGTATAGGTTTAAACAAGGGGTAGTGGATTGGAATAGATGGTGTTTGTTTGATGTTATGTGATTGTTTGATGTAATTTTTGGCTTTCGGCGCCTATCTCCGCCTTGGTGATAGGCGTTGGGTGCGATTGTTTTAATGAAAGTCAATTTTCAAAAAAAAAATAATCAACTTTACTTCTTTATTGGACTATTTTTGTATCAATAATTTTTTTTAAATGCGAATTTCTTGCTCCTTATGAGACTTGAACTCAAGACCTCACACTTTTTAGTGTATTAAAAGGTTTTGTCTTACCACTGGACCACCAACCCCAATGGCTTGTATCAATACTCTTAAGTCATAGAATATGGGTAATGGTTAATGTCTCCTAATGTGCATTTTTCGTCATGTTATCATCATATGCTCATGCAAAGAATGTGTAATTGTTAACCTTTTTTAACGTTTTCCTTATTTTTCTTCTCTTTGTGTATTATACTACAAATGCTCCTCTTTCTCCATGCCCCTATAATGTTCAGGGGTTAAAGGCGTTATCAAACTCATTCATGCTCACATAATGCTCATTACACATAATCTTAACTATAATAAAAAAAAATCTATGTGAACCCAAATGAAGGGTTGGAAAAGAGAAAGCATGCAACGATTTTTGACCAATTTTACTTTAAATGTATTTATATTGACATTCTTGTGTTTATTTTGTTCTAACCGGCGCAAATTAGAGCTTGGATCAAGGGAGGCCAAAAAGTAGTTAAATATTTGCATCAACACTAGTCAACGGTCAACCACATGTATACCTTGCACTTTCTGCCTCTTTTTTCGGTTTTATTTTTATTTGGTCCTCTTCTTCCAAATAGTAACGTTATCTTTAAACATTGAAATTGAAATCATATGATACTAATATCTAATGGTGGAGGGGGTCGGTGTAGACAAGTAGGAGAAATCAGGTAGCACTTACTGGCTAGTTAAAGAACTGTCAATGTTTTGGGTAGGGCAATCAGGTGGTAGTCAACGATGAAAGGGGAGAGAGAGATGTTTTTTTGTGTGTGGTGAGGAGACAGACAATCGTGCGGGTAGGCGGTACACCGTCGTCTATGTCTGAGGGTTTCAACTGGATGCGGCAAAATTGAAGATGTTGTAATGTATTGTGATGTTTTGGAGATGAACGCCCCCCACTCTAATGTTTATGGTTAGGTATTAGTTTTTAAACATAATCAAGTTATGATGATTCACTATGTATGATTGAAGTACGATAAAATTCAATGTATCAATATTTACGCTTTAATACCATGAGCTACTGAACAATTTTTATTGTTGTGCATCTGATGATTTCATCATCGGTTGAGGTGTTACAGTATTACCAGTAATTTTGTGGTTTGAGAGCACTTGAAGGTATAAATGAGCTCGCAGTACAAGATTGGTGAGTGTTAGAGTAGGACACGGTGTGGTAATGCCCTTGAGGGGAGCATGGACCAACAAGTGGCATCCACATCAACGAAGGTGGAATTCCCTTACAAGACTAAAAATGTATAGGGTGGTGGTGGCGTGGACCGGTGGCTGGGTGGCATCCACGTCACTTTTTTTTTTTTTTTTTTGCTGTTTTTTTAAACGTCAACTAGCATATTCATTTCTTAAACTTGTCAAGTTAAATCAAAATAGAGGGTAGGCGGGCAACAAGCTGTGCCGCCACCCCCTTTTGAATCGCGAACCCTAGTCTACTAAATACAAACCCCTGACCCCCTGGAGATGAAATATTGTTGTGGACAACCCGTTAAACCCGTTAAACCCTGGTCAAGAAAACGAATAACTTATGGTGCTACGGAGCCGATTGTAGATAAATAAACATAACTTTATAAAAAAAAAACATAACATAGAATACAAATAAAAACATTACATGCAAATAAATCTAACTTAATTTAAACAAAAAAAAACATAATTAAACATGACTAAAAAACCTAAACCTAATCTAGTGTCGACGTGATCATGTGCCACGTCGATATGTGGAGAAATTCAACACCGTACCAAAATTCATACTCGATTTCTGTCCAATCTGTCACTAGTGCGATCTCTTCCTCCTCAGTCTAACGAGTCATGATTGATCACTTGAATTTGGGATAAAAAGAAAGGTGAAGAAATGATAGAAAACTGTGGAGAAGAGGCTCAAAAAAATATTCCCTCTACCATTTGCAAACGGTTGATTTTAAAGGCACAATAAAAAATCGCCAAGTCACCCTCCTCAATTGCCCCACGCCGGTGGAGATTTCCAATGAGAGTGTCCTACGCTAGACTCGACTCCCTCCACACCGCAACACCGTAGAGCCTTACCAAATCTTCAATTTTTAGTTATCTAGACTCGACTCCCTAAACTTTGTATGCGGCTTTCAATGGCCAAATGAGCCCTAGTCGCCCCTTACCCAGACAGACGGAGCTCTTGGCCCACCAGCCATCAGTTTCGAGGAAAACCCGATCATCCACCCGCCTAAAGACACGATAATGGAATAATCGGTAAGACCCGACTCTCTTAAAAATCGAACCCCTAAACTTTCAGCCATAGATATTCTATTATTGAGCATCCATACCACTCCACCATAAAGTGGTTGGTCCTATTCAATCAATAAAATGTTATTAATTTTTGGTCTTCAATATTTTGCAATTTGTAGTTGAACTTGAATGTTGATCCAATGATTAGTGTCGATGAATTCAAGCCGATGATCTCAAACATCAGTCGTGATAAATGATTATATTAACATGGGTTTCAATGTGGGTGTTTGGTGATCAAACCTTCCTGTATCAGTTTTTTCTTTCTTTTTTTTTTTCTACGACAAAGGCCGTTAATGGTTTTCTAGAGGTCACATCTGGCAATTAAAAATAATATCATAAACTTAAATATTAAATAAAAAAATGTATCTTATTAAGAAAATAAACAATAAAAGCTAGCCACTTAAAATATGTTATCGTAATAACATTTTTTTATGTAAATTCTCTAATTAAATCTACAATGTCACCAATTTCACATGTTTTTTAACCGGACGGTTGAATTGGATCTGACCGCATCACCGGTTCAATATATATACTAGTTTATCCCCTAATCACCAACGCGTTCAGATTATGTTGTCTGAACCGGGTCTACGCTGGTACGGTGGGGGCTACGACGTTCGCCCGAAAACCGTACCGCCTCCACACGAGTTTCCTCGCCGGAGTAACAGCCGGATGAAAACCGGGTCAACTCAGATTCCGGTTCCCGCAAGAACCGTTTACATGAGAATCGTTTAACCCGGTTTCAAGCCGAACCGCTAGGTTTTTATATGGTTCGGTTCCGGTTCTCAGATTTAGCACCAAACGGTTTTGGTTCGGTTCCGATTCGAGTTAGTTTAGTCTGGTTCTGAACTGTTACACACCCCAAATTATTATGTACGCACTAATGGTTGTGGCTGATGAATTATGCACGTTGACTTAGACTAACAAGGGGACATATAGATAATTGTTTTGCTGCCAATGATATTGTAGCCTAGTGGTTGTAATGGAGATAGGGTTCCTGCCCTGAGAGTAGGGGTGAGCAAATGTCGGTTCGGTTTTAGGAAAAACCATAACCGAAACCCATCGGTTAAGTCAGTTCGGTTAATTCGGTTAATATGTCGGTTATCGGTTCGGTTTCGGTTATGTCGGTTAATATCCAAACATAAAACTTGTGCAAAATTATAAACTTATAGTTAGTAAATTGTTTGGATCTTTTTCAAGAATACAAATACATATGAAAACGCAAGAAAAATACATGAAAAACCGAGGAAACAAATAAAAAATTCTTCAAATATATAAATATACATGAAAATACATGAGTTACATAAAAGATATATTTCAAATACATAGATATACATGAAAGGTACATTAAATATACCGAAAATACATGAAAATATGTTTCAAATACATGGATATATGTATGAAAAATACTTAAGTATATAACTATCGACTCGGTTTCGGTTATTTCGGTTACAGAAGAAGGGAAAACCAAAACCGTAACCGAATGGTTCGGTTTTGGCCATATGTTAACCGTAACCGATCGGTTAATTCGGTTTCGGTTATTTTTGGTTCGGTTATCGATTCGGTTTCGGTTTTTTTCGTTTATCGGTTTTCGTATGCTCACCCCTACCTGAGAGGTCAGAGGTTCGAATCCCACTCAGAATAGGGGTATTCTGAAATGAGGGTAGGGATGGCAATGGGTCGGGTTTGGGACGGGTTTAGGTAATCCCAACCCCATACCCGGTTTGGTATGCTTATCCCAAACCCGGCCCAAAACCCGTCGGATTTGTGTCGGGTAATTACCCATCGGGTATCGGGCATACCCGTGGGTTTCGGGTAAACCCATTAATTTTTAAAACTTATCCATTAAGTATATCCGACCAAAAACCCGACGGATATCTATTAGGTAACTATTGACCAATTACATTTAACATTTTATAAATATATATGCAAATGATTACAATGTATAAATATAAAATAATTAAATCATATAAAAACACTCAAAGACATAGATAACAAATAGTATACATTATTTTTTTATATATAATTTTTAGCATAAGATGACAATCTAGATGGACAATTAGATATATTATGCATACATATTTAAAAAGATATATTAGAAATTATATTGGGTATCCAATAGGGTAAATGGGTATACGTTATCGGGTAATTTGGTCGGGTAAACGGGTATATCATCAAATTCCAAACCCGTCCCAAACCCACGAAAAAAAATAAAAACTAATCCCATACCCGGACCCATACTCGATTATCCGACCCCAAACCCATCCCAAATGTGTCGGGTTTCGGGTTTACCCATCGGGTTTGGGTTTGATTGTCATCCCTAAATGAGGGGTTGGACCTTAGGGAGGGCCCGGGGACCAGACCTGAAGTATGCGAGGCTTCGTTATGGGTGTGTACTGTCGACTGTTAAAAAAAATGATAAGTGTTTTGCTATAACACGAACTCTTCATATTTAATGCTAAATACATTTTTATCAAGATCCCGCAGCAACGCGTAAGTTGTCATATCTCCTTGCACTATAATATTTAACATCTTTGAGTTTTCGGATTTGGGTGGACCCAAATTGCTTATGACTTTCAGATCGTTTATAATCCTTATTATGCATGTTAAAGTTAATAATGACAATTGCTAACCGGTATTAAATAAAGAACAAATAAATTCTAACACTATTATACTTTGTATGCAATCCTTCCACATATTATCGGCATTGATTTATATCCAAAATCATACGAAAATTCATCACAAGGCATTAAGAGTACATTTTTTTTTTTGAACGGCAAATTTCACTCCTTGTGGGACTTGAACCCATGACCTCCCCATTAGGTGTTCTTAGAAGCTTTGCTTCTACCATTGGGCCACCACCCCAATGGCATTAAGAGTACATTTAGTTCGCGGTTTTTATAAGGAATTTGAATTTGTCAAAAGAATTGATGCATATCAGTGTCGTTCCATGATACGGTGCAACCCGACCCATCTTCTCATAACCACGTCCTTTTAGTTAATTAGCATGCATTTGTTTTCCATTTCGTGTATCCACGTTTCCATGTTCTAGGCTAGTAAAGTAGTTTGCTTACATGTTAGACTACTCCACGTTCCCATGTTTAGCACATCTCCATGTTTACATCTTGTATTTAAGACTCTTGTTTGAGTTTAATGAAGTAGAGAAAAATTGAAGAAAAATTAGTCTTATTATTAATCTTTGTTTTTTGGAGCCTAACCCACTCTACGGGTTAAATGGGAGATTAGCCATCTCGAATCGGCTTATAACATTCTAGGTCCCCGGGAGGGGTTGCGGTGGTGGGGTTGTCCGAATGGCGTGGGGGATGCGAGGGATGAGTGGTCGAAAAATCCAACAACTTTAGTCGAAAATTTTCACATATTAGTTGGAATTTGAATTTCTTCCATGAAGCAAACTTTAGGGAATTAATTTCCATTCCGATTTCAATTTATTTTCTGATCAAACACATCAAAAATAGAATTGAAATTTCAGTTCTAACAAATTCCGCAAAGCAAATATGTTAAAAGATGAGATGCTTGCCATCTTCTAATTCCTTTGGATTCCATCAGATTCTGTAAACTAAACACACCATAAGTTGATTAAAAAAAACTAGTTAGACCACCCGTAATAGAGAAATGAAAAGGCGTTAAATGCCCCATTCGCACCCATACACCGCCTCCCTGGGCGCTAAATATTGTTTTTGGTCTGTGGCGTGAAATTTTTCGCGCTGAAATTGGGCGTTAGATTTCTTGGAAGTAGGTTGAGCCAATGAAAAAAGAGAGAGGTTTGCTAATATTTTAGACCACTACCGCCGGTCTTAGTTTGATATACCATTGACATCGGATAACAACAAAATAAAATTTGCTTTTTTCAAAATCAAAATATTAAAAGAGAGGTGGCATATACACAATAAAAATTGGTATGTGGACAATAATTGCCTTTTGTTTTGTTTGACGAATCTGTCTTAAATCTAACGGCTAATGAAAAAAAGGTTTTATGAAGAAGGGTAAAATGTGTAAAAAGTTATAATTGTTGTGTCAAATTTGGCATAATAGAGTAATTAAAAAGTTGGCGAGATGTGTGCATAAGTCCCGGAGATGAGGCGTGTAGAAATGGCAAGTTTTTCACTTTTTCACGATTGTCAAAGGCTTCTTGTGTTTGCGATCTCGATGAGGATAAAATGCGGCATGCCTTTTTCTTCTGTTCTTTTGCAAACATTACAACTAGCTCCATGTGCGGATGAAGCCTAGCTCATTTGGTGGAATTTGGGGGAGCCAAAGCGGAGGCCATGTGGTGATCGAAGCCATATTTATCACATATGAGGGTTTCTAATCAAGGTGGGATATTGGGTAATCAGTATAGGATGGTCCAGAGTGTTAGGCGGAGCTCTACTGACTACACCAGGGGCGATGCTTAGTTGGGGCAGGAGGGGGCCGCCGACCGCCCCGAATTTTCGCGTAGAAATTCCGATTATATAGTATTTGTATAGAAAATTTTGGAAATATGGGGTTTCGACCCCCCGAAACTGGTTTTCGACCCCCCGAAACTAGTGACCTCCGACCCCCCGGTGTGTGACACCCGGCAAATTCTGATTAACGTTGTCAAGATTAAAGTCTACCTTAGCGAGTCACGCGTATATTATACTTAACTGGGATAGTTGAGTCGTGTTACGGTTCGGGAACTGTTAGTTTGGTATAGAGGATCATTAGATGTTAGTCTAGAGGCTCATTAGATGTCGGTCCTTAACCAAGTGTACAAAGGGTGACGATTCGTAGAATCGTCAGAGCACAGGGAATATACAAGTCTCGAGTCCCGGGAATTGGTGAACGAGTGTGAATATGTTTGTTTGCAAGTATTATGTGTTTACAATCATTATGTAACTTGTCGGTATATGAAAATGTGTTAACATATGTTAAAACGAGGTTTAACGCGCAAAATACACGGAACCAACCCATATAGGCGAATAGGGAGTCCTAATCGCCTATAGGGGGCGAATAGGAGGATCAATGGGGCGAATAGGCCCTATTCGCCTATACTGGGGGCGAATAGGATCCCTATTCGCCTGATAATGCTGCGTAATCGCCTATAACGTGCTGGACGATTAAAAACGCCTATAAATACAATACTTGACCTCCTAAACTTCATATTATTAACCCTAGTCGTCCCACAACTCATCCCAACACCCACACAACCTCTGGAACACGATTTTGGATCAAAACACAAGATTTCAAGCCTAAAACATCAATCTATTACAAATCTAAGGTGTGGTTTTCATTCATGCAATCTTTAATAACGTTTTTATTAAATCCCTAATAGTCCAGACCTGTTCATAAACGTAAATGTCTTCTGGAAATTCGTTATTAATTGTTGTTAATTGGATTCTAACTATCATGCTTGTTGTATGTGGGTTTATGATTAAAAGATAGGATTTTTATGATTCAAGAAGGATTAGTAACATGATATTAAGGTAGTTACAGATTAGTAATGATAGCATGTTGATGAAATCTGAGTAATTGTTCATTAGGGTTAGGGTTATGCATGTTAATGTGATGATTCATGCTATATGTGTTGATTTTGGGATACATGATTGCATGCAGGGCTGATAGAACAAGGTTAAACGAAGGATTTTGATTGATATATGTTTGATATAGTTATTTGATTGATAATTGATGTTTACACACGTTCTGGATTCGATTTGGAGTGTTAAACGCGCGAAAAACCGGAACAGCTGTGCTATAGGCGAATAGGAATCCTAATCCCCTATACTATAGGCGATTAGGAGCCCATTCGCCTGAAGGGGAGCCCTAATCGCCTATAGTATAGGCGAATAGGATCCTATTCCCCTTTACTTCATGCATTTACGATCCTAAATGCTAGTTAAGCCCTGAATTGCATGCTTTACGACGTAATCGCCTATAAACTCAAAAATTACATATGAGATAGCCCTAATCGCCTATAGTATAGGCGATTAGCATTCCTAAATGCCTGTTGACCCACGTAATCACTAGTTGACTTTTCCTAATCGCCTGTACTGCTGCTGTAAGTGTAATATAGCATTTCGGGACCTGATTTGACACCTAGGAAACATACTAGGAACCCCGTAACATATCTAATAACTTGGTAACATGTGATCGGACTTATTTACGTGATACTTGAACTACGTGCTATAACTTGTTGGACTTTAACGTATGTTAAGTGTGTATTGCATGATTGTATGTTTGTGAGTACAAGTATAACACGGGGAGTCTCGGGTCACCAATGGGATGTCGAGTCTTGTACTTTGGGTTAATTTAACAGTCACGGTGTTTTCAAACGAACTTGGTTATGGTCTGGACATCTAGGGACTAACTAACCTACGGGTTATTAGTCTAAGTACTTGTAACTGTCATATGTTAGGTCGCCGCTTTACGGGGCTAGCATAACTTGCTGATATTACTCGTGTTTCGAAGTAACGCAACCTAAGGTGAGTTTACGGCCCCTCTTTTAACTGGTTTCACTTTTTGGGGGAGAAAACATGTGTTAAACTTATGTTTTGGTAACAACTGTCATACTATGGGTTTCTATGGTTTACTATACGATCTTTGGAAGTCCCGGGGGAAACCATGAATGTGCGGGTTAGCACAACGGGGAAATGTGAATAGATCTATTGGGAGTGACCAACCCCGCTCGTCGGCTTGGAGGGCCGGGCGAGTGCATATTATCTCAAACAGGAACTGGTTTACTATTCGGGCACAACATCTGGGTTACGAGTTAGTAATGGTTTTCCAATCGTAGATGTAACATAACATATGCCTAGCTAGCGTACCTTGGTTTGCAAATTGTTATAGTATGGACAGGTTGAACTTGGTACTTTGATTACAAAACCTGTAAACTCACCAGCATTTTTGTGCTGACGTAAACTCTTACATGTTTTCTCAGGTCGCTAAGGTAGCACAATGGAACTAGGGCGCACGCGTCTGCACGGCGTCTAGTTAGGATTGCATGGTTTTCAAACATTGAACAATTTGGTTTACGTTTGGATTATGTTTAATAAAAAGCTTCCGCTGTAACTGGAGATTTAAACTATGTTTTTGAAATTGCATATGTTAATTTAGACTTGTTTATTGTGATCGTTGGTTTGGATCCTGGTTTGTCATGCGCCTCGCGGTAAAACTCCGCAAGTGGATTTTGAGGGTGTGACAGATTGGTATCAGAGCCAATGGTTATAGTGAACTAGGACTGCATGTAGAGTCTAGACTATAGCCGAGTCGCACACACTAGACGATCACTTAGTACTAAACATTATGGTGGATTACAAATGGGCTTGTCGGGGTGTCTCTAAATCATCTAACCTTTCTATGTTACATCATCCGTTCTATTCTAAGTCTGGTTACTTGCTTTCTAGGCAGTGTGGTATATTGGGGTAAATCGTGTACTTTTGAGATTTGTCCAAGGCTCGGACATCTCCCTTTCATACTCCAATAGAAACACTTGCCATAAACTACCGTAGCATTACGGTGTATAGCTAAGAGTCTATGTTCGGTGATTTGAACTTTGAACTAGGAGAACACTTGGAGGACCATGTAGAGCGGTTTTATCATTTTGGGTGCACACAAAATCATAAACCGAAATGCATGAAAGCCCTAGTGAGCTCTGGGTTTGAATGGATAGTCCTGAGTTGGATCTAGCTTTGATCTTGTGAACGCTAATGGTTATCATTAGCTGTGAAACTAAATTTTCTCGTTCTTTCTGTCAGAAATCATGTCTGGTGTACGAGGAGGACGTGGAGGTGGTCGCAATGGTGGACGTGGTGGTGGCCGCGGTGGTGGTGGTGGTCGTGGAGGTGTAAACCTATCACAGGAAGATCTGAACAACTTGCTGCAAGCTGCCTTTCAGTTAGGGCACAATGGTGGTGGTGGTCCTGTTAACCCACCCCCACCCATGTGTACCTACAAGATGTTTCGGGACTGTAAGCCCCAGGAATTCTCTGGCACTGAGGGTGCGGTGAGCTTGCTCAGGTGGCTGGAAAAAGTGGAGTCGGTGTTACTGATGTGTAACTGTCTCCCAGAGGATCGAGTCAAGTATGCTGCTGCGTTATTCCAGGATGTTGCTTTGACATGGTGGAATAACATCACCCAGAATATGGGAATAGGGGAGGCGTATGCTATGCCTTGGGAAAATTTTGTGCAACTGCTGAAGCGAGAGTACTGTCCAAGAGAAGAGGTGCAGAAGTTAGAGCACGAGGTGTGGAACCTCAAGATGACTGGGTCCGAAATTGAAAAGTATACGGTAAGGCGTAATGAGTTGGCAGTGTTGTGTCCTGACCTGCATGTGGCAGAGTACAGGAGGATTGAACACTATGTCTCAGGGTTAGTACCAGAGATCGCAGGGTTGGTGGCTGCGGGAAATCATCCTACATACTCAGAGGTGGTCCGATCGGCTCACAGGACGACAAACTTGAAGGTGAATGAGGGTATTTTGCCTGCTAAGGGTTCGACTGTCAAGGCCCCGGAGAATAACAAGCGTAAGTGGGATAATGAGGGGAAAGGATCTGTGCCAGCACAACAGGGTAAGAGATTTGATAGCGGGGGTTCTTCTTCTTCTGGTAACAAGCAGGGTGGTTATGCGGGGAAATTGCCTAAATGCAACAAGTGTGGGCGTCATCATCAGGGGGACTGCGACCGTAATCGTTGCCATCGCTGTCAGCGACTTGGGCATTTTGCTAAAGACTGCCGGACGACACTTCCATCGACCCAGGCTCCAACTACTAACTCGGCTCCTACTACTTAGGGAACTACGGGAAGACAGGGATGTTACAACTGTGGGGAGACTGGGCATTACAAGAAGGATTGCCCGAAACTGAAGCAGGGCGGGAACAACGGTAACGGGAACAACAGGGGCGGCGGCAGGAATGCACGTGCCTTCGTCATTGGAGCCGCAGAGGCTAGGCAGGATCCTGACACAGTTACCGGTACGTTCCTTCTCAATGATCGCTCTGTTAGTGTTTTATTTGATTCCGGTGCCGATAAAAGTTTTATATCCATGGAAGTTAGTCGACTGCTAGATATAGTACCCGTACCATTAGAGGCTAAGTATATAATTGAGTTGGCTGACGGTAAAAAGATTGAAGCTACTTGTATCCTTCGGGAGTGTCAACTAGAGTTGTCGGGTTTGTCGTTCCCCATCGACCTTATGCCGGTACCTTTGGGTAGTTTTGACGTTGTGGTAGGCATGGATTGGTTGTCTTTGTATCGCGCGGAGATCGTTTGTTACGACAAGATTATTCGGATTCCTCTCCCTGATGGAGAATTCCTTTCCGTGTACGGTATCAAGGGCGGTATTCCGCTAAATCTCATCTCCAGCATGAAAGCCCTTAAGTATCTTCGAAAGGGTTACTCGGCCGTTTTGGCACTTTTATCTGTTTCCTCTACCGATGAGAAGAAGATCGACGATATTCCTGTTGTACGCGAGTTTCCTGATGTATTTCCTGATGATTTATCTGGTCTTCCTCCCCATCGTCAGGTTGAGTTCGGTATTGATCTTGTACCAGGGGCTGCTCCTATTGCTCGGGCCCCCTACCGTCTTGCACCTCCCGAGATGCAGGAATTGTCTAGTCAGTTACAAGAACTCTTGGACAAGGGTTTCATCAGACCAAGTTCTTCCCCTTGGGGAGCCCCGATTCTATTCGTTAAGAAGAAGGATGGAAGTTTCCGATTGCGTGTGGATTACAGAGAATTGAACAAATTGACCGTCAAGAACCGTTATCCTCTTCCACGTATTGATGATCTATTCGACCAACTCCAGGGTTCTAGCTACTACTCTAAGATTGATTTGAGATCCGGTTATCACCAGTTGCGCGTAAGGGAAGCTGACGTTGCAAAGACTGCCTTTCGTACACGTTATGGCCATTTCGAATTCTTGGTCATGCCTTTCGGTCTCACAAACGCACCGGCGGTTTTCATGGATTTGATGAACCGCGTTTGCAAACCATATCTGGACAAGTTCGTCATTGTGTTTATTGATGACATCCTGATTTACTCCAAGAACAAGACCGAACACGAGAAACACTTGCGTTTGGTTTTGGAACTCTTGCGACGGGAACAACTTTACGCTAAATTCTCAAAGTGTGACTTTTGGTTACGCGAAGTTCAGTTCCTAGGACATGTGGTTAATGAACTAGGAATTCATGTCGATCCAGCTAAGATTGAAGCGATCAAGGACTGGGGAGCACCAAAGACGCCAACTGAGGTGCGGCAATTCCTAGGCCTTGCGGGTTATTATCGTCGTTTCATTATGGGGTTCTCGAAGATCGCTCAACCCCTCACCACTCTAACTCAGAAGGATAGAAAATTCGACTGGGGTGAACCACAAGAGTCGGCATTTCAAGAATTAAAGTCTAAACTTTGTTCTGCTCCTATTTTGTCCTTGCCTGAGGGCCCTGATGATTTCGTTGTTTACTGTGATGCTTCTATTCATGGTCTCGGTTGCGTGTTGATGCAACGCGAGAAAGTGATTGCGTATGCTTCTCGTCAACTCAAGGTGCACGAGAAGAACTACACCACCCATGACTTGGAGTTGGGTGCAGTGGTTTTCGCGTTGAAAATTTGGAGACATTACTTGTACGGTACCAAATGCACCATCTACACCGATCACAAGAGTCTTCAACATATTTTCGACCAACAACACTTGAACATACGACAACGCCGTTGGATTGAACTCCTGAATGACTATGATTGCGCCATTATGTACCATCCTGGCAAGGCGAATGTAGTAGCAGACGCCTTGAGCAGGAAGGAATCAATTAAACCTCGTCGCGTTCGGGCGTTGCAACTCACCATTCATTCCTCTCTACCTGACCAACTCCGTTCTGCCCAGTTAGAAGCTTTGAAGGAGGAAAACCTTAAAGCTGAGACTATGCACGGTGCCGACAAACACCTCGAGCGAAGACCTGATGGCCTGCACTACTTCGCAGAACGCATATGGGTTCCTTTATTCGGGGGACTTCGGGAGCTTGTCCTAGATGAGGCTCACAAGTCCCGGTATTCTATTCATCCTGGTTCGGATAAGATGTACCAAGATCTGAAGGTGCTTTACTGGTGGCCAAACATGAGGTCGGATATAGCCTCATACGTGAGTAAATGCTTGACCTGTGCTAAGGTCAAGGTGGAATACCAGAAACCGTCGGGTCTCTTGCAACAACCTGAAATTCCGGAGTGGAAGTGGGAACGGATTACAATGGATTTTGTCACGCAACTCCCTAAGTCACCCAGCGGGAATGATAAGATATGGGTGATAGTTGATCGGTTGACGAAATCAGCCCATTTTCTCGCTATTAAGGAGACCGACACCATGGATCGTTTGGCTCGTCTTTATCTGAAGGAAGTTGTTTCTAAGCACGGGGTGCCGGTTTCTATTATTTCGGATCGTGACTCCCACTTTACTTCTCACTTCTGGAAATCCTTGCACAAAGCTTTGGGTACCCAACTGGACATGAGTACAGCTTATCACCCACAGACTGACGGTCAGAGTGAACGCACGATTCAAACCTTAGAAGACATGCTGCGAGCATGTGTGATCGATTTTGGCAAGGGTTGGGAAGCTCATTTACCGTTAGTAGAATTCTCTTACAACAACAGTTACCACACGAGTATCAAGGCAGCTCCGTTCGAGGCACTGTACGGGCGGAAATGCCGGTCTCCTCTTTGTACTTTGGGTTAAGTGTGTATTGCATGATTGTATGTTTGTGAGTACAAGTATAACACGGGGAGTCTCGGGTCACCAATGGGATGTCGAGTCTTGTACTTTGGGTTAATTTAACCGTCACGGTGTTTTCAAACGAACTTGGTTATGGTCTGGACATCTAGGGACTAACTAACCTACGGGTTATTAGTCTAAGTACTTGTAACTGTCATATGTTAGGTCGCCGCTTTACGGGGCTAGCATAGCTTGCTGATATTACTCGTGTTTCGAAGTAACGCAACCTAAGGTGAGTTTACGTCCCCTCTTTTAACTGGTTTCACTTTTTGGGGGAGAAAACATGTGTTAAACTTATGTTTTGGTAACAACTGTCATACTATGGGTTTCTATGGTTTACTATACGATCTTTGGAAGTCCCGGGGGAAACCATGAATGTGCGGGTTAGCACAACGGGGAAATGTGAATAGATCTATTGGGAGTGACCAACCCCGCTCGTCGGCTTAGAGGGCCGGGCGAGTGCATATTGTCTCAAACAGGAACTGGTTTACTATTCGGGCACAACATCTGGGTTACGAGTTAGTAATGGTTTTCCAATCGTAGATGTAACATAACATATGCCTAGCTAGCGTACCTTGGTTTGCAAATTGTTATAGTATGGACAGGTTGAACTTGGTACTTTGATTACAAAACCTGTAAACTCACCAGCATTTTTGTGCTGACGTAAACTCTTACATTTTTCTCAGGTCGCTAAGGTAGCACAATGGAACTAGGGCGCACGCGTCTGCACGGCGTCTAGTTAGGATTGCATGGTTTTCAAACATTGAACAATTTGGTTTACGTTTGGATTATGTTTAATAAAAAGCTTCCGCTGTAACTGGAGATTTAAACTATGTTTTTGAAATTGCATATGTTAATTTAGACTTGTTTATTGTGATCGTTGGTTTGGATCCTGGTTTGTCATGCGCCTCGCGGTAAAACTCCGCAAGTGGATTTTGAGGGTGTGACACGGTGACTTCCGACCCTCCGAACCTACGGGTCAAACTTCGCCACTAGACTACACCACTTGTCGTTAAAAAAAAAAAAGCGAACTCCATGTATGCGCATGCATCCGCAAAACATTTTCTAATCACAATTGTTCTTTTTAATTTTCTACTCACATTTGTATTTTTTTTTTTAAATTTATGATTTACATATAGAGTTAATAGCCATTTTCGTCCCTGAGGTTTGGGCCAGTTTGCTTGTTCAGTACAAAAGTTTTTTTTTTTGCAATCCCTTCCCTGAGGTTTGGATTTTTTTGCCAAATTCGTCCTTTTCACTAACCCAGTTAAAAAATCTCGTTAACTCAGGGGTAGGGTTGTCTTTTTACCTATAATTTAAATTTTAATAAAAAATCTTACCCCACCCCACCACACCCCACCCCACCTACCCTACCCCCTATATATATCTCTCTTACTCTCTCCCTCTCACTCTTACTCTCTCTCTCTCTCTCTCTCTCTCTATATATATATATATATATAAAAGTCAGATTAATAATAATAATAATAATAATAATAATAATCGTCATTCAGCTTCGATTCCAAAGCGTACGACGGTACAAAACCATTCACCACCGCCTTCACTACAGATCTGTTTCAGATCCGTCTTCTACTTCGTTATCAAAACAAGCGTCTTCTTCAGCACGTGAGGTAGTTATAAACGATTGAACAAAATCAATACCGAAGAAGCCTAGGAGATAGATAAACGAAGCAATGAGGGAGACGATGGCGGTAAGTTCCGATAAGGTGACGACGTGGAGCGGCGTAGATGACCGGATCTTGAATGCTCATATTTGAAGTATGTTTCTCCCTCTGTTGCTCTCCTTCATCAGTCTCTCTCTCTTTCTACCGCTACTCTCTCTACAGATCTGTTTCACTCTCTCTCAAAGTATATGAATAAGTAAAAAGGGGATGGGGGTGCGGTTGTGTTTATAGAAGCAGGAAGGGTGGGTGGTTGTTGAGGGGGAAACGCCGCCGGAGCTCCGCCTTGTACACCGCCGCTGACCACCGGAGCTCCTCCCTCTCTCTCTCTCTGTATTAGTGTATATGTTTGTGGGTTTGTGTGTGACTTTTCTCGAGCAGCAGGAATGGATAAGGGGTTTGGGTTAGGTTTTATAATAATATAGGGTATCAAATGACAATATTGCCCTTCATTAAAGTGGGTAAAAGACAACACTACCCCTGACACTAACGACACTTTTTAACTGAGTTAGACAAAAGGACGAATTTGGCAAAAAAATTCAAACCTCAGGTAAGGGATTGCAAAAAAAAAACTTTTGTACTGAACAAGCAAACTGGTCCAAAACTCAGGGACGAAATTGGCTATTAACTCTTTACATATATGTATGTGAATCATTGAATCAACTTATGTTGATTGTATCATAAATACAAAGTTGCTGGCTAGTATATAGATTAAAATTATCGTATATAATAATGTAATATTCAATCTTTATACCAACCAATATTGTACATCTTGCTCACCATGAGCTATTGAATTATTTTTTGTTGCCGGAAATAAAAATTTACTAGGATTTCTTTTCACTCAAGCGGTTAACTGTGTTTGTTTCCTCTAATTCATATTCACGCCTTAAACTTTTTGTGATATTTGAGACGAAAGTTCATTATGACTCAATATCTCCCTTTAATAACACATGATTCACCTAAGCTCTCCAAGCTATCATATTGTTCACGTAGTCACATGCACATGCTACTTAAACAAATTTAGAAATATGCATGGAACTCTTATTAAACTGATATCGTTGGTTTTATATATGTGCAAATCGTATGTGCACATAACTTTTAGGATAAATTACATAATTCGTCCTTTAGGTTTGACTCATTTTTCAGTGGTTGTTTATTTGCGTTTCAGTTGATGAGAATCATCCTTAACGATCTAAAATCTTACACCCACTGTCCTAAGGCACTAACTTGGTTACTTTTTAACGTTAAATCTGATCATGTGGGTGGCACGTGAGGGTAAGTTCGTCATTTCCTCTCCCCCATTTCCCTCCCCCTTTTTCCCCTATAAAACCCTTCATATTGTCAGACACAATCACAATCAACCTTCAACTTTTTCAATCATCTTCTTCACAATCACAACAATGACGTGGGAGGATGGCTGGGATGATGGCTGGACCATATGACGACTAGGACATTATGTTGATCTCGATGATGTATACTGTAAGTTGTAACCTAGTTTTTCTAGATTTTGTTGATTTACTATTGTTTGTTGTTTAAAGTTCAAATTTTTAAAATTTTGCAGTTGGGATGACCCATTTCTTCAGTATAAAGCTTCATCATGGTGGTAGATTAACTCAAAGTCCAGGTCGTGAGTATGTAAGTGGTATGATTAACTATATTGACTTGTGTGATATTGATATGTTCTCTGTGCATGCGGTTTCCTTGATGCTGGGTCTGTTAGGATACTCTGTTGTTGATCATATTTATTACTTTTTTCAAAATCCTGAAAAAAAATTAGATGATGGTATTGAAGAACTAAGTTCTGATCTGGATGTGTTGAGGCTTGCTCAACATGTGGGAGTGCATAAGTTAATCAATGTTTTTACTCAACATAGTTTAGATAACATAAAGCAAATGTTGCTGACACCAACTAAACCCAAACACAGTGTTACCATTGAAGAAATTGATGAACCTAGACCCTACGCAATAGTCCCTGCTAAGCTAAATGTAGTCAGAAACTTAAACTTTAGTGGATTAGGCAAAGGTGTGGAGTCTAGTGGGGCTGGTCAAAACAGTGATGGTGGGGATTCTAGTGTGGTTGGGAGGGGTAGTGTAACTCCATTAGAGGTTAATGATGACATTTTTTTGAATGATAAGGGACCATTGCCAAATCAAGACGATGGCATGTTTTTCAATGATAATGGACCATTGCCAAATGAAGATGAAGAGGTTATAGGTAGTGAAACACAGTTCAATGATGATAATTCTGAAACTGTTTCTATGAGAAATGATGAGGATAGTGATAGTGATAGTGATTTTATAATTGATGACAATTCTATGGCTGATCATGAAGTGGATATGAGTGACTATAGGATGCATGTTAACCTTGATGTTGAAGAAGAAGATTTAGGTAGTAAAGAAAAAGAAGATGTACAATCTGATGATGATGAAGTGATGCAGAATGATGCTTTCTTAAATGGATCAGAGTCTGATGATTATGAAACTAGTGCTAGGAAAAGACACCTAAATAAAACCAGAAAGGCAAATCAGAATAGGGATGAGAGCAGAGTAGTTTTTTATATATCCCAAGTGTTTGGAACTAAGGAAGAACAAAAAAGTTGATTAAAACTCATTCAGTTGAGACAAGAAGGAAAAATGTTATTGTCAAGGATGATAAGCAAAGGGTTAGGGCAGTGTGCCATGGTAGTTTACCAGAATTTGAAGTTGATGATTTTGGTGTTCATGTTTCAAGTCAACCAAAACCTAAGGGGGCATCTGGGAAAAAGTTGAAGGTTGATTGTGATTGTGTCTGACAATATGAAGGGCTTTATAGGGAAAAGGGGGGGGGGGGGGGGGGAGAGGAAATAACGAACTTACCCTCACGTGCCACCCACATGATCAGATTTAACGTTAAAAAGTAACCAAGTTAGTGCCTTAGGACAGTGGGTGTAAGATTTTAGATTGTTAAGGATGATTCTCGTCAACTGAAACGCAAAAGGACAACCACTGAAAAATGGGTCAAACCTAAAGGACAAATTTTGTAATTTATCCTAACTTTTATAAAACTAGATCTAACAGTTATGTTTTAACATTCAGAATAAGATTATAATGTTTTTGGTTACAATCAACATCTTAGTTGGCACATAAAATATCTCATAAAAATATTTATAATTATTGTGTCACAAGATACAATCATTTTCTTGTATTTTATAACAATCAACTTTCAATTTTGAGATGAAATGTCACCTTTTTTTGTTTGTCTTTGATCACATGATGCTTCAAGCATTTGAACTTTTCCCCAACTTTGATATATGTCTATTAAACATCCGGGAACCACTCCCATGAATTATATTTATATTTTCCCATTTTTTTAAGTTCATTTTTTTTAAATACGCTATGGCCTGGTGAATTGTATCATAATTTCAATGGACTATCTACAATGTAAGATAAAAGTAGGTGACATTTAAAAATATATGACATGAAAACATATGTATATTGTATATGTTAGTTATTTAATTGTTACTGATGGCTAATTATTTTTTTACAGTGAACTTTTATTATATCTAATTTTATACTTTTTTTTTTCTGTTTTCTTTATGGTAGTAGCTACTTTACTTTACTCTATTATTTAAAAACCAAGTTTAGCAACAGTCGATTTGTTTTTGTTTTTAACTTTACCATAGCTTATTATTGAGTTATTGGTTTTTAGTTTTTGATTTTTTTCAAAGTGACCAATGTTTTTTGGATCAAATTAACCACACAAAATTTATATTACTGCCCCTTTATGTTTTAGCTTCTTTACTATTGTACTAATAAAAAGTTACATCATTGCACCATAGTTTAGAAAATATGGTTATTTTACCTTTGTACACCGGAATATCCTTACGTTACGGTATAATATCACTATGCTTCCAAAATTACCAACCGGAGAGTGGCCGTTGACTCCTTTCCTCTTTATATTATTCATTGAAATTTCACTTCGACCCTTGCCTTCTTATCTTTTTACGATTTAACAACTTGATTATCAACCTATGCACATACACTCCCATTAGTATTAGATAAGAATAATATTGAAGTGTACTTATTATACTATAAGTGGTATATTACAAACCCTCATACTATAAATTCTCATGCATTTTGTTGTTGAGTTGAAAACAAAAGCAAATTCTAGTTGAAAACAAGGACTCGGATTAAACCGTACTTACAAAGGTATGATCGTTTTTTTTAGGAAAAATGGAAATAAATAATCCCAACTATTGACTATTGGCCAATAACAGTCCCAACTACGAAAATCACCAATATTGGTCCCAACTTTCGACATATTGGAAACCAACGGACCCAAACTAACGGAGGCTAACTCCGTTAGTGTGATGCTGACGTGGCATGCTTAGGTGGCAAGATGATCCTACGTGGCATCCTACGTGGCATGCCACGTGGCAAAATAATCCTATGTGGCATCCTACGTGGCATGCCACGTGGCAAAATGATCCTATGTGGCATCCTACGTGGCATGCCACGTCAGCATCACACTAACGGAGTTAGCCTCCGTTAGTTTGGGTCCGTTGGTTTCCAATATGTCGAAAGTTGGGACCAATATTGGTGATTTTCGTAGTTGGGACTGTTATTGGCCAATAGTGAATAGTTGGGATTATTTATTTCCATTATTCCTTTTTTTTTAATGGCCAACAAAACGTCTTATTTTATTTCACCAAGCTAGCAAAAAACTAGCACAACAAGGACCCGGATTAAACCGTACCTACATCAACCAACTACACAGAACAAACAAACAATGCCGCAAGAATACACAAAACCGATATGAACTAACAAAGATCTGCAGCTAGGTTACCTCAAACTTGCTATTTGGAATTTCCGCCAAGCCTCCCAAGTAAGTTCCGCCATCTTAGCCCTGTTTTTTACCCCAAGAAAACTTATGACCTTGATTTCTTCTACAATGTTGATTAAAGAAAAATGTTTTTGCCCAAAAATGACATCATTTTGCATCCTCCAAATGCTTCATATGGCAGTGAGAATAACTGCATAAAACGCCTTTTGAGTACTTAAATACAACCAGATTTTGTGGATATAAAAAGGCAAACGGTGACATGTTTTGTCACTTCATGTCACTTCATATGCCATTCATGCATATATGAAAGCACTCTAAATACTCGTGGAACTTTTGTAACATATTGAATTCTCCATCTTAAAGTTGGCTAGTAGACCATGTATAGAAGTTTTGTATCTAATAAAAACTTGATAACTTTGTATACAAAATTTTGAGACTAAATTAGAACAACCATGTAGAAAAGTATCGATATCACTACACTGAATAAGTTACAACCACTTGTGAGTTTTCACTTGGAACTTATAACGCGAAACCGTCAATATTCCTCAAGTTCTTAAAAAAACAAAAGTTGAAGGACTAAACTCATAAAACACATAGGAAGCAGTAGGGATGAGCTCATGATCATACCATATCGAACCAATCCCAATATCGATTTGCGTTAAAACCTAATACCGTTACTGAAAATATACGGTACTATACAAATACCAAAAATACACGGTACAATATCGATAATTTAAGGTAAAATATCAATTCAAACCGATACAAAAAATCAACAAAACTTGGTAACAAAATTAAACATATTTTTTATAAAAATGCTCATCCCTCCAAATTAGGACTAAGATCAAAACACATTATTGACATTAAAAAATTAGCAAATGTAATAAAATTAAATAAAAAAAATTCTAAAATTGACTATAAAAATCGTCAAACCCCTAGTCTCTCTCTTACCCTCGATCCACTCCTCTCTCTCTCGACCTTCACTCTCTATTCCTATCCTCTCTTCACACAATGCCATAACATTCCTCTGCTTCTCCTCTGTTCTGATCCAACACCCCCAGAAGCAGCAGCACAGTGTTTTGGCATAATCTGTAACCAGAGGATAGGAATTCAGACCCCATTTCCAACCCACCCTTTAATAATCTCACCCACATTTACATAATATTCACAGATCTACCCTCCCCTGTTTTCAAAACAATGGGTGACGTAGTTTCCGGCAAGAATTTGATACCGGAGAGTTTTCCGGGAGCGTCGGTGGACTTAGCGGCGCAAATTGGGATGCTTTGGGACTTGATTAAGGCCCCATTGATTGTTCCATTGTTGCAATTGGCTGTGTATGTCTGTTTAGCTATGACTGTTATGCTGTTTGTCGAACGTCTTTACATGGGTATTGTTATTATTCTTGTGAAATTGTTTTGGAAGAAGCCTGAGAAAAGATATAATTGGGAACCTATTCGTGATGATTTGGAGATTGGAAATTCTGCTTTTCCTTTGGTTTTGATTCAAATCCCTATGTTTAATGAGAAAGAGGTTTGTTAATAATATTATTATTCCCTATTATTATTGTTATTATTTTTATTCATATTTTTTATACATTTTGATAACTAGACTGTAAGAAATTTAACACCCGCGTTTGCCTAAATTCGAACTGGGGTTGAGGGGTTATGAGTCGTCTGGTTTCTCCGCCGAAACACATCTTCCAAAAAAACTAGACTGTAAGAATCACATCAAGATAGCAGTCATGCGGGCAATAAGTGGCAAGAATTATTATTTTTAATTTTATGTTTTGTAAACTAAAAACATTAAATCTAAGTGTTTGCTAATGTGTTACGAGACATAGGTTGTTGTGTGTTTGGTTAAGTAACAGTTTGTGTTATGTTTGTGTGTTGAATGGATTTGATGATGTAATAGGTGTACAAGATCTCAATTGGGGCGGCGTGTAATCTCTCATGGCCGTCCGATCGGCTTGTGATTCAAGTGTTGGATGACTCTACTGACTTTGTTATTAAGGTACAACTCCTTGAAGCGTACTTGTTTGATGGTACAAGTTGTTAAATTTAGAGAAGATTTCAATCATTATTGATTTATTATTGTTACATTATTTTTTATTTCCGAAATTTGGGTTCAAGATCCGGGTTATTACTGAATTGGCAATAATGGATTGGTTTTCACTTTTTATAGTTTTTTTTGTATTTTAGGAAATTATAAATAATTTTAGGACATAAATGGCGTGTTGGAGGTATAGTTCCAAATATATTTATTTTTACAGTAGTAACACTTTAATGCAATCATTAAGTTTATTGGATTAATGCGATATCAATTTTTATTGGTTTCACACTACCGAATAACTCATTGAACATTTTGTGCCATTATTAGGTCCTTTTTGCATTTATATAATTTTGTACTTTCTGTTGGTATTATTATTAAAAGAGAATTAATTTATTTTACCACAGGTAGTTAATTATTTATTTAAAAAATGTTGTGTAACTTTTAGGATATGATTGAGAAAGAATGTCAAAGATGGGCAAGCAAAGGGGTTAATATTAGGTATCAAATTAGAGAAAGCAGAGGAGGTTACAAAGCTGGTGCTCTTAAAGAAGGATTAAAGCATGATTATGTTAAGGACTGTGAATATGTGACCATATTCGACGCCGATTTCCGGCCAGAGCCCGATTTTCTACGACGAGCCATCCCGTTCCTCGAGTTCAACCCTCGCATTGCTCTTGTTCAAGCTCGATGGCGCTTTGGTAACTTTTTTAAATCTACATGGCTCTTAAAGTTTGGTTAACTAAATCAACATTTTACTAATAAAATAGTTAATATTAGGTTACTAACCCCATTATAAATAAGTCTTTAAAATATAAAAAATAAAAATTGAAAGAAATAAAAAAGGAAAGTGTAGAAGTGTCGGTAGCCCTACCCCATGGCCCATGTTTTAAAAAAGTATATATCATATTCAACTTTTATCTCAATAAAATATAAAAAAGCATAGATATTATTTTAAATTTTAAATCATTATAATATAAAAGAAGAAAAAAACATAAGGAACCAAACAAGAGTATAACTTTGGGTTAGACAAAGTATAAAATGAAAGTACATGGGTCAGTTCTGAAACATGAGTATAGTACAAGGAGCTAATACATGTTACTGGAAAAATAGATGTGGGGTCCAAGCAAACTCCACATATCACGGGATCCTAGCCGTCCGATTGTGACATTAATAAAATGCACTAATTTGTATTAAGATTTTCTCAACAGTTGTAAATTATGCTTAAGAAGATGTACACTTGTGATTGTCCGAATTGGTCACCCAAAATAAGCGGCATAAATGTTGCCGGTACAAGGGTAGTTTCGTAATTTAATTTGAACATCTTATTAACCACATAGATATTTTAAGATTTTTTTTATTTAAAAAATTAATAGTAACTTCACTATCAAGGGGCAGTGTGGTAATTTAACGTTCTATTCCACGTGATCAAAACCTGGATTCAACTTTCTCACCGACAGTCAAGTCGCAAGGCTCTTCTTGATTTTACATTTTTACCCCTTCGGATAACGAATTTTTTTTTTGTGCTTTATTTATATTAAAAAAAATAATAAAAAATGTTTTAAAATGAGTAGATTTGATGTAGATGAGGTGGCGATTGATGTAATTCCACGTGGGAATTGTGACAAAAATCTAGCTGTAAGTTCATGTGCTTAATGGCGTGTTGTGTTTGTGATGTTGAGACATGCTCCATTGGCAACATAATATTAATACATCACCCCACTTCACTAATCATTAAACTTTTTTAAATAATAATAGGGATTTTTCATTTAACAAACAAAACACATTACATGGGATGGTAAGTTAACATACAACAAACTGTGCTGCTATCCCATTCTGAATTACATACCTTATTCGGCCAAAAACAAATCCTTGGTTCTTGGAGCTCTCTGAATTACTATGAGTCAGGGGCAAGGGACCCATATGTGTCGAAAGCAAAAGGCAGAAACACGTGTTGATTAATAAGTTATTATATATTTAGTGATCATTAATAAATTTATAATGTCAAGTCATATATTATTGTGACAAGTTAATTAAAATAGCCTTTTAATTGTTCTATATTGATTGTTGGTACGTTTGAATATTCATGATTTTTTTTTTGGTTAAATTGTGCAGTGAACTCTGATGAATGTTTATTGACAAGAATGCAAGAAATGTCACTAGATTACCATTTCACAGTGGAGCAAGAAGTAGGATCAGCTACTCATGCGTTTTTCGGATTCAATGGTACATTACTAAAGTTAACTAATCATCTTTTAATCAGTTTTGAACAAGTAGGGTAATTAACATGAATGCAATTACCACAGGAACTGGTGGCGTCTGGCGAATTGCAGCCATTAATGAAGCTGGAGGGTGGAAGGATAGGACCACTGTGGAGGACATGGATCTTGCGGTTCGCGCAGGTCTCAAGGGATGGAAGTTCCTCTATCTTGGTGATCTTCAGGTTAGTTATTTTTTATAAATATGCCCATAATAAAAAAATACATCTTTTTTAAGACAACACAATTAAATCTTGAATTAAGTTGCAAAGTTGACATTTTTATCAATCTTTGTATGGGATCCACAATCTTTAATTGGAAAAACACAATTAATTCTTGAAATAATAAGCAAAATTGATGAATGGTGTAGGTGAAAAGTGAGCTTCCGAGTACATTCAAAGCCTTTCGTTATCAGCAACATAGGTGGTCATGTGGTCCAGCCAATCTGTTTAGGAAAATGGTGATGGAGATCGTTAAAAACAAGGTTCGTTAAGTTCGTTTTGAATCTTATTTAAACTTTTACTTTATGATGCATATTGACATCAATGATATTAATTATGATTATTGTTATATTATGGCTGCAGAAAGTCACATTGTGGAAGAAGGTGTATGTGATTTACAGTTTCTTCTTTGTAAGAAAGATCATAGCTCATATGGTCACATTTTTCTTTTTCTGTGTGGTTCTGCCCCTCACAATTTTGGTCCCTGAAGTCGAAGTTCCAATTTGGGGCGCCATTTACATACCATGCGTCATCACCACCTTAAATTCAGTCGGAACACCAAGGTATAATCGTCGTATCCATAACATATAACATTCTGTATAATGCGAAGAAGTAAGTTTAATATGTGATGTTTATAACTTTTTTCAGGTCCATACATTTATTATTCTACTGGATTCTTTTTGAGAATGTGATGTCACTCCACCGTACAAAGGCTACATTCATTGGTTTACTTGACGCAAAGAGATCTAACGAGTGGGTCGTTACTGAGAAGCTAGGAGATGCTCTCAAGAACAACAAAACAGCTGCTAAAGCAGCTCCAAAAAAATTCAAATTCAATATTGGTGACAGGTAAAAACCATACCTTTCCCTTTGTTCTTTTCTGGTTTGTCTTTCTTTTTTAATTTTTAATTTCTTAAACTTGACCAAATCCAATTTTCTTTCGTCGTTCGAGTGTCGTGTTTTGGTAATATGACCAAATCCCACTTCACTAACTACACAATACCTTTAGCCTGTATTTGGTATGATATAAATGAGTTTAGGAATGGAATTGTTTGTGGATTAGGAATGTGATTCCTTCCAACTTTGTTTACTTTCATTTAATCGTTTTTAAATTATTTTTTTTTCATTCCAAGACAAAGAAAATTACATCAAAATAGCGGACAGACGGGCAATAAGCTGTACCGCCACCCCTTTCTGAATAGCAAATCTTAGACAATGTTTGGCAAGGAGCTTTTAAGAGCTTTTAGGAGCTTCAAGCTTCAAGCTTTTAAGAAAAAGCTCTTACTTAATAAAAAGCCTTGTTTGGTTAAAGGGGCTGGAAGCTTTTAGGTTAGAGAAAAAACTCTACAGTGAAAAGCTACTAGTAGTAGCTTTTAAGAAAAAGCTCTACTAGCTACAAGCTTTTAGTTAGTAAATGACACAAATACCCATTATATTTTAAAAATAAAATAAAAACCTTATTTACAATCTTTTAATTATGACCATTTTGGTCATTTTATACATTTTATTAAAAGCTCCAGCTACTCTGCCAAAAACCAAAATATATTTAAAAAGCTTCCAGCTAACAGCTTCCAGCTACCAGCTTCCAGCTACCAGCTTGCAGCTTCCAGCTACCAGCCTCCAGCTACCAGCCTCTAGCTAGTTTTGCCAAACATACCCAATATAGATGAAATTATACTCTTGTCTATATATATAATTATAGATTATAGATTATAGATTGTCAACAATGAACATAACATTTTATTTTGCACAACTCATGTGTTTTTTTTTTTTTTTTTTTTTTATGTAGAATTCATCTCACGGAGCTTGGATTTGCGGCATTCCTCTTCTTCACCGGATGCTATGATTTCATGTACGGACAACACAACTACTTCATATACATATTCCTCCAAACAATCACATTCTTGATTGTTGGGTTCGGGTATGTGGGCACCATAGTCCCAAGCTCTTAAAAACTCCTAAAACGATTTGAAACTTAGCAAGCAAAACCGTGCATTTCCATTTCAACTTATTCTCAGTATATACAATGATTCGTGTGATTGAAACGCGTACGTAGTAGTTGAGATGGAGAACAGGAAAATGTTAAAAGGTTGCAGTTTTTGAGAGATTGATATTGTGTGTGAAAAGTAAGGAGACATAAGAGAAATAGGTTGTTTGTTAGAGGAGCATAGTATACACTTGAGTTGAAGAACAAAAATGATGTTTATGTTTTATTGGATTTCTAGATGCTTTTGTTTTAAATATTTATATGCTGAGTTGGGTTTTTTAGATTTCTGTTTTGTTGAGAGGTATAATATTATTGCAACAGGAAGACTAAAGACATCTATTGTTTCTGCTCTTCTTTTTCCTCTGTTTAGTACAACTTCATACCATAGAATTAAACACATGTTTGGTCTCTTTTTTTCTTGCAAAAAAATTTTCTTTCATTAGTTTATAACAAATTTATAAAATCTGAGTTGCGCCGCTAGCTACGCAAACAAAACCATCAAGATAGGTTGGGTTAGTCAGACCAGCCAAAACGGTTTAATTTGATACTCCAAATTTCTTTAGCTTTTCCTGTATATTGTTGGTCTGTTTATCAACCAGGGGCTCAGTGGCGGGGAGGGGCGGCCGACTCCCCGAAATTTTCGCTCAGAAGTTACGATTATATAATACTTGTACAGAATTTTTTTGGTATATAAGGTTTCGATCCCTATAACTGGTGACTTTGACCACCTGAAATTTACGCTCAAGCTTCACCACTGTTATCAACATATGTATTGAGACGAACTAATAACTTTTTTATACTCACTTTTGGAGTATGAATCAAGTGGTGTTTGAGAGGCAGTTGAATCTAAGTACACCACACACAGCATATTCCCTAGAGTCGTTTAGTCACGTATTGAGCAACTATACCAAATAAACGTTTGAATATGATTTGAAAGTTAGTAACCTGAATACCTGATCAACATTATATGTATTGTTGTTGGATCAAATAAGGAATATGGAATATATAAATCTCATATGATATAGTTTAGATAAAATTAATTTCATTTCTGAATCTTCGTGGATTTGTCTAATCGGTTACTATTTCTGAATCTAAGACCATGTGTAATAGTTGGTGAAATTTGGTGTGTGAAAAGAGCATTTTTTGACACTTGGCATGTGGGGCCACTTTGGTGGGTAAAGGGGCTTGAAATGGACAAGGGGTGTAATGATGGGTGAAAGGGGCTTTTTTTTTTAAATTTAATAAACACACTAATATTTTATTTAAATATTTCATTTAATAAAAAAATAAAAAAGCGCCATGTGGCATCATCGGATTGGCTGGCCCAACATTTCACCCATGCGAAATATTTCGCTGGGAAACTGTTAGCGCCCCTTTAACAGGGGGGTGTTCTTGGGTTAACAGGGCACCAAATTCGCCCTTCACGCCCAATTCACCCACCCATTACACCTGGTCTAAGATAATTAGGCCTGTAAACGAACCGAACAACACGAACACAGGCGTGTTCGTGTTTGTTCATTTAACTTTAACCGAACACGAACACATAATCGAACACATTTTTGTGTTCGTGTTCGTTCATTAAGAAATTTGTCGTGTTCGTGTTCGTTTATGTTCGTTCATTTAAAACCTAAACGACCAGTTCATGAACATAAACGAACACAAATGATCAATAAAAATGAACACAAATGAACATAAACGAACACAAACAAAAACAAGTTAATAATGATTCATCACAGTTCAACTGGAGACGGGGATGAGTGAGACGATGGCGCTGTGGAGGCTGGAGAGTGGAGACGGGGTTGTGGAGGCTGGAGGTGGGGTCGTGGAGGTGGTCGGCCGGAAGTAGAAGAAGGTAGGGTTGTGGAGTGTTGAGAAGAAGGGATGTGGGACTGTGAAGTCTGGATAGCGTCTGATAAGTGATATGGTTAGAATGTTGGTTAAGTTTTTATAGAACATATGAAATAAGAAGCTTAACAAAAGGAAATAAATAATAAAAATAAATTTAAGTTTAATTAAATGAACAAAAATAAACGAACGAATATAAACAAACATAAATGAACGAACATAAACGAACTTCCTGCCGAATAGTTTATGAACGTTCGATTCATTTACAGGCCTAAAGATAGATAAAAATAACAAGGAAACAATAATTAAGAGTAAACTGCCAAGATGGCCCCTGAGGTTTGGCTCAAAATGCCACTTTAGACAGATAAAGTTTCTTTTATCACTGGAAACCTAATGGTTTCATTTTAGTGCCATTTTTGAACCATTTTTTAAACGGAGATAAAAAAAACTTAGTTAACCTCAGGGGCAAAATAGTCATTTTAATTTAACAGATTTAAAATCCCTATTTTAACCCTTCTCCATCATTCTCTCGTCTGGTTAACCTTCTTCTTCCTCACTACATAAAAAAACCTTGATCTCAAAATCTCAAAAATCCCCAATTCGAAGAACAATAAGCACTGAATGCTCAAAATATGCATACCTTCCTGAAGTCACCCTCTATCAAGTTCTCAGCCAATGACGGGCGGCGACTAAGAATCCCCTGCCAATAGGACTATAAGGAACAATCCTAATGGCAAGTTCTCTGGAAAACAACCATAACACTTATCATCAAACTTCAAAATATGTTAACAACAAAAGCACTTGAAGATCACCTGCAAGTAGGAGTAATTTCACTTTCCAAATCTCTTGACCATAAAGACCACTCATTCTACACAACTGTTATCGGATGGACATCATGAGCCCTTCTGATTGTTAAAGCACAAGGTTCTGATAATCTCACATACTTCACGTTCCCTTCCTCAACCAGTTTCTTCAGCCCTCCCATCTTTTAGTTACAATTTATCACATATTAGAACACATAGGTAAGCAAGAGAGACTTATTATATACCAATAAAATTTCTCAAATTAGAACACACAGGTAAGCAAGAGAGAATCACCGTGAATTCTATTGGGACTCGGGTATCAATCCGATGAACATAGTAGAGATCAATATAGTCAATATCAAGTCTCTTCAAGCTAGCTTCACAACATGATCGAACATACGCTGGATCACCACACGCTTCTGTCTTTCCATCCACCCTTCGGATTCCAAATTTCGCAGCAATTTGTACTTTGTCTCGAAGCCCTCCTTTTTTCAAAGCCTAAAAAAACCCTAAATTAGGGATTTTTGAGATTCGGGGATTAGGGTTTTTTTATGAAGTGAGGAAGATCAAGGTTAATCAGACAAGAGAATGGGAAGAGGGGTTTTAATACTTTTTGTAACAACCGGCAAAATTAAGGTAATTCCGTACTAATTAACTATACGCGATTAACGTAATTAAACGTAATTATGTGTTGATTATTTAACTGAGGCCTTAGAAAGATAGCAATTCCCAAATAATGCATAGGAATGCATAAGTTTAATGACAAAACATGATAGGATCATGTGCAAGCAAATCTATCCGGTATGGACACTGGCGATTACCCGGTAAAAATTAAATAAGCGAACCGAACCCCGGACACCCGGGATATAAAATAAAACGTAATTTCACAAAATATAATGATTTTTGGAACCCCAAAGCCATACGTGAAAGCTTATTGTACAAATCTCCCGGTAACGAATAAAGTGCGCGTACCGCACCCGATACGCGCATAACTCATAATTTCACCCGGCAAGAGCCAAAATAATTTATCAACGCTTAAACTAGACTATGTTTAAGAAATATTAAGGTATTTTTAATATCCAGAGGACGCGCGATAAAAACTCGAAAAAATACCCAGACGGTACCCGAACAAGATTAACTTAAACATAATAATATTGGGTGTAAATTAACAAAGTGGACCCCACCCAAGACACCCCAAGGGGCCGGCCTATGGCCCTCCAAATGATTAATATCCTTGTTAATCTTATTAAACCATTAGGATTAATATTAATCATGAGGTTGCATGGTTTAGTATTGGGCACCCTCTTATAATCTTCCAAAGATTTTTTTTGTGATCTTACATAATCCCTTGAATCTTCCATAATCCAAGACAAGATATTGGATGATCTTGGAAAGATTTGGAAGAGGATAATATAAGCAACTAGTGAAGAATACTTGAAACAAAAATCAAAAACTTCTTCTCCTTCCTTCCCCTTGGCCGTAGCCTTACACCCATCCATATACATTTTTCTTACAATTTTTACACTACCCAAATCACCTCTAGATCATTATCCTTCAAAACCCCATTGTGTGTTTCAAGAGCTTGGAGCTTAACCCTTTGGAAGAACACACTAAACCCCATCCAATCCAAGGATTCTTGTCTTCCCTAGCCTTGAGCTAGTAGTAAGTTTTAACCTTGTTTTGATTGTTAATGTTCATATTATGTGTTCTTAAGAGCAAGTTGTACATTGATGGGTGAAATATGGTTTTGAAACATAAAGATAATGTATCTTACAAGAATAAAAATGGAAGAATAATAATATGGATAAAACTTGGATTTGATATTAATAATGTGATATTTTAAGAAAATATAGAAATGTGTACATACACTTGAGTTGGGTGATGATTGGAACATGATTTGTGAAAAGGACTTGAATATGATAAAGGATGATTTTAATCATCATAAGATGACTAGTTAACGTCAAAAATATATTAGAATGTGTTAGATGATCATGAATGAAAAAGTCACATGTTCAAAGTCTACTCACTTGAATGAGTGAAAATTTGATAGATTGGATAAAAACATGAAACCCACATGTTAATAGCATTAATAATGGAATAAAAGACTATTAAAAGTGAAATGGTGTAAAAATAACCAAACATGGAAAATATGATTCTTCAAAGTCCACTAATTTGAAAGGAAAAATGCTAACCTTGAAAGATGAGATGAAAAATGCAACAAGTATAAGTTAAGGGACTAATATTGTAACTTAGAAAGTTGAGGGACTAAAATATGTATTTTAGAAACTTTGGTCCAAAAATGTGTTCACGAAAAGTTCGGTGTCAAAAACGTAAATAATAGTTTTTCCAAGTATAATTTTGATAAACATGAGAAACCTACTTATGTATATTTTGAAAGAGGTATTTTTATAAAAATAGAAGTTTTATAAAAATAGGAGGCTAAGTTAACATAAGGATTTTATAAAAATAAAGGTTTTATAAAATATTAGTAAAGACTTGGGAAGACTTGTACAAAAATGGATACTTTTATATAAATGGGAATATAAAAGTATCGGAAACATTTTTGGGTTACAAGTTAACAAGTTGAACTAAAAATACAAAAGTATATTTTCCAAGTAATATGTGTTCGGAATTGGAAGTACGAAAAATATTTCCATAGAGCGCATATGGGAAGAAAATGTGGAAAAAGCTAACTAACGGACTTAGTCACATGAACTAACGATAACGGATAAACGGACAAATGAGAATAGAATGCCATCGCGGCAAGATGAAAATATATATATATTTTAAGAAATAAAATATATATAACAAGGGTGAAACTTATGTAACACTTTCCTAAGTGTAGAAAGAATATTCGTGGGAGAAAACATAACGTAATGAATTAAAAACGCTAAACGACACATGGACTTAACAAGGAAAATTCACGCATTGGCATATGTACACATGCTCGTCTCGACGAAATTCTAGTATACCTACTTGAATGGGAAAGTAGATATGCGAGAAGAAAAACCGAGACGAGTAGGTAAAGTATATCTACGAACGTGTGAATACCGACAAGATCCTAGTATATTTATTTAAATGGGAAAATAAATGTACGGCATGGTGAGTCGAGTCGGGCGTTAAGAATATATTACCAAACGACAAGAACTTAGCATATTTATTTGAATGGGAAAATAAATATGTGGCAAAGTAAGTCGGATCGGATAATAAGAAATCATATTATATCGAGCGAAACAATCCTAAGTATAATTATTTAAATGGGAAAATAATTATACGTTGGGTAGAGTCGTGTCGAGAATAATAGCATACAAGTTACAAAGAGTATTGACAAGAATAATATATGACTTGTAAGAAAAGGGTAATCCATCGCCAATGAACCTAGGATACGAGACTAATTAAACGGGAATTTGGATGATACGTGGTCGGGGAGTTGAGTGTACAACTTGCCAAGGCACATGCACTATAGGTGTAGTGACTTATACGTCTAGGACGTTTGTAGGTGCGAGACCGCAAAATTTGCTATTTTCTTCTTTGAGCCGAGCACAGTTTCAGGTGAGTCTCACGACCCCATTTCTAAACTATTTAACGTTTTTACGGGGGAAAGATATGTTGGGAATTGTTTGACGGGTTGGATACTTGAGTTGTGATCGCCACTCGGGGTTGAGACCTCTCTACTATAATCATTAATTCAAGAAAGTGAAACCGAAGGAATATTTGAATAGTACTATTGGTGCCTGACAAGGCCCACCCCTAATCGATAGCGTCGATTATGCATCGGCGTATGCCTGGGGTGCACGTATTCTGAAATCAAGTCGTAGGAATACCGAGTAACGACTTGGAGCGGGGCATTATTATTTGTCTTGGTTTGATTATAGGCTCAAGTAGAATTGTAGGAACTTGCAACTCCTATAAATTGTCATAACAAGGAAATTCCCATGAGATAAAGTTTTATTAAACTAAAACCTGTGAACTCACCAATATTTATATATTGACAAATTTTTAAACATATCTTTCAGGTAATTGACCGATGAAGGACAACATAGCAAGCAGGGTCGGGGGAATCTCTAAACTGGGCGTTGAATATTTTGAAGAGGCCTCGTCTCTCTATCCCCAGGGAAATCGGGATATAGTTGAGGAGCCTCCTTATTTGTCTTAAAAACAATTTTCAATTATGTATGAATAATCAACATGTCTTTCGACGCTTGAATAAATGACCCGTTTCTTTAATTACTTGTGATTTGCATTAAACTTGGCTTAATCCTCTTGAACCGTCGCGCCACGTGTTTCCGCCATAGGCGTGGTGTGACACTTTTAACCTGAAATGACTATTTTGCTACTAAGGTTAACTGAGTTTTTTAACTCTGTTTAAAAAATGGTTCAAAACGACACCAAAATGAAACCACTGGGTTTTCAGTAATAAAAATACTTTTCTGTCTAAAGTGGTATTTTAGGCCAAACCTCAGGGGCCCTTTTGGCAGTTTACTCAATAATTAATTTGTGTCAAAAATTAGAGTTAATAGCCAAAATCGTCCTTGAGGTTTGGTCACTTTTGCCACTTCATTCCAAAACCGAAACATTTTACATCTGGGTCCTTCTGTTTTACATTTTTTTTTTGCCACATTCGTCCCTGAAACTAACCCAACTAATTATTGACGTTAAGTTTGGGGGTGTTTTAGACATTTTACCTAGGAAACCAAGGGCATGTTGGACATGTTGTATAATTTAATTATTTTAGATTTATTATTAATTTTTTAACTTTTAAATAAAGAAACAACCCCACCTCCCTCCCCCCCACCCCCCTCTCTAAATTCTGCACACAACCACCACCACCAGCCTGCAACACCACCTGCTTTAGCCACCACCTGCTCCGACCACCACAACCATTCTCTTTGAAGCTCCGCCCACCACAACCATTCTCTTAATAGTTCAGTAAAACCCCTCTCCAACACCAGCATCAACCAGTCCTTAACCCCTTTTCTGTCGCCACCAGCCCTTAACCTCAGACTAAAGGCTCTTCACAGAAATCTTCCCTTCGCCCAGAAATCTTCCTTTTGCCCAAAAGTAACATTCTAGATCCTGATTATCAGTAAACGGGATGGGAGGTTGTGGTGGTGAGTGACCGGAAGTCGACCGGACTTCTGATTATAATTCATCATCCCTTCCTCAACTCTCGGTTCCTCGTATTAACACCACACACCTATCGCTATGTGATTATAACCTGATGGCGGTCCGATTATCGGAAGAGATGATGGGTAGCGATAGATTGATACCTGATGACAGTCACCGGATCTTGGTGACTGTCTGGTCATCGATACAGAGGAAGAAACAGGTTCGATCGGTGAAGGTGAAGGGTTATCGGGGTTTTTATAATAGAAACAGAGGAGATGGTTACCGGATTTAAAGAGATTAAGGAGGAAAGAATGGGTTACTGGTGATGAAGAGGAACGTCGGCGCCAGTCTCGATCACCGGAGGAGATCCCCCTCCTCTGTTCTTTCTCGATGGACACACATATGTGTGTGTTTGTCTGTGGTTTGCAGAGAACAAGGCAAAGAGGAGGGTTTAAATAGGTGGTCTCAAATATAAGGTGTTTGGGTGCAAGGATAAAAATATTAAAAAATAAATAGGTATGCAAAAACACATAAATGCCCCTCAACTTGAAGAGATAATTTAACTAGTTTAGTGTCAGAGACGATTTTGGCAAAAAAACGTAAAACTGAAGGACCCAGATGTAGAAGGTTTCGGTTTTGGACTGAAGTGGCAAAAGTGACCAAACCTCAGGACGATTTTGGCTATTAACTCCAAAAATTATGATTCGAGTATCGAGAAAGAGATGACTAAATCAAAATAATTTTCATATCACTAATAAATAAAACAATATTATAAACGTTACAGAAAAAAAAAAAAAAAAAAAAAGCAAATAAGAGCCCTAGGTATAAATAAGTATAAAATGTGGGGTGGTCCTCCTTGGCTAACCTTCTCCTTTTTATGTTTAGTTTAAATTCAAAGGAATAAATAAGTATAAAATTAAAATAAATAATAAAATTAATAAAATAAACTTACAATAAAAAAATACACTTACATTAAAAAAAACAAGATTGCCTAAATTTTTAATAAACTAGTTCCATATTTTTATGTTTTGTTCCTACAATTTTTTTCAAAACTCGACGCCGGTCTTCGGGAAAATTGGACTTAGTTGGGAGAAAGCGTCCGGGCTTTGTTGGTAATGAGAAAAGGCCGTAAACTGTGGTACTTGTTGCGAGAGAGGCGGACCATGTACCGGGGTGTAGCATCCGGGCATAAACAGCGTTGTATTTTGGTTGTTTGGGTTGAATGTGTTTTTTAGAGTAGATGATTTTTTTATAAAAAATTTGAGAGATTTGAGTCGGGGAAGAGAGGGATTTTGTAAAAAAAAAAAAAAAAAGATGCAATGGAGTGGTTTTATAGTTTGGAGAAGTTTTTTTTAAATAGTTTGAAAATTCCCAACGGTCACATTTGACCAGCCTGCCCCGTCTCAAACGTCCAATTTTGCACGAATTGCACGAGCCGGCCCGTGGGAGGCGGTGTCGGACGGTCCAGACCAGCCAAGATGACCCGGGAACGTCCCCACACCCATAAGCCCTTATAGTATGCAACAAAATAGTGCTAGAAGAAAGTGCTTCTTCAGTTCTTCACACCAAAAAACTAATTTGTTTACGATTGATTCCTTCCTTTTAGTTGCAAATTATGATTACACATTGTATAGAATAAGTGAATAACGTACACACCTTTGAGGTTTTTAGAAGAATGAAATTAGTTTTGGAAAAACTTGTGTAACTTCGTAGGCTTCGCTCTCCTCTCCATAACCCATCTCATTTTTATTCTCTTTCTTGATCTTTTTGTACAATGTAGAGAAATCTCCTTCATGAATCATGAGGTAGAACATGATGTTGTAGTTGGATTTACTTTGAAATTTGAATTCCTCACCCTCTCCATAGATCTACTTGAAGGGCATGTTTGATAAACTTATAACTTATCTACTTTTCCACATTCTTATCTCATTTTTCAAAAAGTTACACATTACTAACTTTTTGAAAAAGTTATTTTCCACTTCCTTTTCCCTTTATTTAAACCCAAAAAGTCTTTTTCAACCCACAATCCAAACATTTTAAAACAACTTATGACTTTTTGAAAAAGTTATAAGTAGGTGGAAATAAGGAGAGCCGAAAAGGGATTTTGGTCTTGTTACCACTACTAGGCACACTTAGATAAACTGTTTTAAAATTAGGTTGGTGGTGTAGTGGTTTGAGATGCATTTCCTTGGAGGTCATAAGTTCAAGACCTGGTTTCAGCAATTTTTTTGTCAATACCATTACAGTGTAGTGGTAGAGACATTGGTGGGCAATGATAGAAGACCTGGGGGATCCTGGGTTCGGTTTTTGAACCAGACAGGTTTTACCACCAATTTTATAATCGTGTCTATGGACAGGTGGGTTACCAGGTTTTCCTCAGAATTGATGCTTGACAACTTGGGTACTCTCAAAGTACTTGAATTTGTGAACAGAGTGCCCCGAGAGTGCTCGGATTTGATTTGTTGGCTGTTAAAAAAAAAAAAAAAGATAAACTCTTTTAAATTTCTAAAAAAGTTCTTGTAAGTTTTTAATAATGTTTGTTATACATTTACTTGCATAAACTTGTGGGAAATAGCATAAAGTTTTCTTATTATCACTAGCACCCAACATTTGATCATAAAAGTACAACCAAAGGCATTTAAAAAATGTCCAGAGAACCAAAAAATTTATAGGCTTTTTTCTTATTTAAACAGCAAAACCATCAATGTACAGATTTGAATATGAAAATGAAAGATTATCACTAAGAAGACATTATCACTAACATGATCATGTTTATTACGTATATTATATGCAGTCAATTTTGTAGCACTAGGAATTCAAATAAAATGACATGACATGACATGCAACATGCAATATGAAATTTGATAGTTTTTTACATGAGATGACCAAAGTCTCTTTTCCAAAATGTCATTAAAAATTACATATGTATATGTATATATGTGCACTGCCAAACAAAACAAATAATCTTACATACTTCACTTCTATGATCTATCACATATTACACCATCATGCAGCCTCATATAGATGATGTAAATGTTTCAAAGAATTTAAAAACCAAAGTAAACCCTCACCAAGAATGAGAAAATCACCGAACCTGAACTACCGAGGTAGAATCTCTAATTTTGCAGCAAAAATTATTCAAAATGTTCCCTCCCCCGTCATCCCAACAGAACACTTGCATTATGTCCTCAGCGATAATATTCTACAACTTTGTTTCCCTTTTTGTGGCCTTGGACATGTATTCAAAGAAATTATTTCACAAGTTTTTCAAAGCAAACCAGCAAGTAAAGCACCAGGATCTGATGATGAAATCGGTTGAATAGTTGGTTGAGGTTGTTGGGGTATGGGCGGCGTAGAGGCTGTGGGGATGCTAATTAATTGTTCCTTGATGAATTCCTTCAACCTATGTGGATATTTAACCAGATAATATTATAACTCTACACATGTTAATATTATATAGCATATATTCGTTTGTATGTAAAATTCAAAATTGATAACATACTCGAATGTTAGTGTAGGATCTCCTGAAGCCACTGTCATGCGTAATTGGGTTCTGTCAGCTGGATCTGTTTCTATACGTACCTGAGAAATCATTAAAAAGTATGTTTATGTCATCATTATTAATCAGTGGAATTTAGAGCTAAAGCAATTAAACTATGTAATTAACTATATATCTATATATTTATTTATACTTACCAGGCATAACATGGACCGTGTACTTTCAGAATAGAAGGTTGTGCTTGCAACTAAGTTATTTGCATTTGGATCCTGAAAATAACATATATGGTAAGCCAGGTTTGCCTCTGTTACTTGACGTAAAAGCTATAAAATGTTTACAATAATCATAAAAGATATTACCAGTCCAGGGGAAACAATAAGCCTCAAACTGGTCAATAAATTTGCCATTTCTCCCAAGGGCATCGGTCTTACACCTCGAACCTGTTCAATTTTATACAAAAAAAGTTGCACATTTGCAATATCATCTTTGTGACGTTAAAAAGAATAGTGAAATCAACAAAGTTTATACAAACCACTTCTTGAAGTTTCAAAGGAGGTGCAGCAAGTGATCTCCACTGTGGGAAAAATTCCTCTGCAGTTAAGGTTACTGGCTGAAAAAATTTATTCAAGACTGCAGGAATCCGAAGCTTGTTATCAACCTGTGTGAGACCAAAAGTAAAAATTATATTGCTGTGTGGATACTGGATACATTGTCAAGATACAGGATACAAAAAGAAGGATAAGTACCAAGTTGGTTCCAAACTTGTAGGAGAAATCAAGAACGGCAACATCCCTACTTGGGCAAAGATTTACCACATCAAGTGGGCATTGAACCTAAACAAACAAACATAACTTTATCCTAAGAACCAAGATTTATTATTTCAAAAAGTAAATTAAAACGGTGTTTGACCTGTGATCGTGGAGGAATAATTTCAGGTACTGATGAAAGCTCCAACTTCAGATGGGATGGAGGCAGAATCACTGCATTAACCGCATCAAGTGAAGAAGTAGTCTTGTTCCCCAAGAACAGGACAAGGCGACCTTGATGACCTCGCCACTCTGCTTTAATACCAATCTGTGATAATAACATTAATATAATCAGGAGAATATTAATGTGATATACATTACTTGAGTATTTAATATAAACTTTGCAAGGTGAGAACCTGGACATAAGGATCCTCATATAGAACTCCACTATCTTTGACACATAAGGCATGGAATTTTTCTGAGATATCTACCATTGGCTGCAAGGTTGTCAATGCAAGGTTAGAACTAAAATAACTCAAAAACAAAAAAGGTAGCATATGTAATATATGCAAACAAGATAAAAACAGTACCTTAATAGCATTTTCCTGCTCTCCAACAGGGGCAAGAGCTAATGCACCATCTTCACTTAGGGTTTCTGTCCCGGAAACACCTGGTGGTCCTTCAATAGCCAGTGGGCTTAGAAGATCTCCAAGAATATCAGCATTTTGTGGCTCAACTTCACCCATGGTCCCATTGGTTTGGGTCACTTCTTGGTCCACATGGTTATTTTCCTGTGAACATACCCAAATTACAGATAAACATGATATCAAAAAGTTAGCTGCTAAATGCAGATTAATCTTACCATGTTGTTGATGCTAGGGATCTTGACCATGCCAAGTTGGGTCACTTGTGGTGGTTCATTTGCAGGCTGCAGACCTGTCACCACCAGGGCATTAGAGGCCTGCTGTTGGGCCCGCGACTTGATAGCACTTAGCTCTGCTGTGTCAGCTTCGGTGTCTTCGGCTTTTTTAATCAATGATGACTTCCAAAAGGGTATCAAAGTCAGCAATCACCATGATTCATGAGTGTGTGTGTGTGTGTGTGTGTGTGTGTGTTAATATAGACACTGATATTATATAAATTGACTAGAATTCATGTGGATTTCAATATGTTTTGAAATATATTTAAAAAAGCTTATATTGATAGCATTTTGTCTAAATGCCATATGCATATACATACACAATAAATGCATATGTGCACATTTTTATACTTCAAAAAATCAGGCTAGGAAGATAAATTTACTCTTTTCATTGAAGTACTATGTACAATTGCTTATGCTAACCTAAAATTATACACACCAATAAACAAATCCAAACACCATACATACCTCACGTTCTGGGAACTTAGGCATTTCTGCTAATATATCCATCAGGGCCGCACCTTTCTTACTCAATGCAAAATACTCAACAGCTCGTTGTTGTATCTCAGCATCAATGCTCGTTTCATATCTGTAAATGTGAATAAGTGCACATTTTTATTTAAGTTTACATTAAACAATAAGCGTACCGCCAACCAATAACAATCGTATGACTAAACTAACTTGCTGAATATTGCCCAAATCTGATTCTGAAGTTCTGGATCTGCTGGTTGTGAGTGCATTAAAATTTTTGCATACGTTGAGAGAAGAATGGAAATTGTTGGTGTCCTGAATAAATAAGAGGTTTTAGATTATGGAGCAATGATGATTAGAAAACATATAAAAAATAAAATGCAGAGATATACGCACGAGACAGTAGGAAGCTTCTCGTGTATAATGGCAAAAATTTCCTTTGGACTACAGCCAGGTCGTCTGGCCAAAAGGTGGCTGTATTCTCCAAGCAGATATGCACTAACCTGTTTAATTTGAATTTGTTCCAAATTAAATGAAAGCACATATTTAAAAATATGGAGTGCGAAATAGTTACAGTTTAGATTAATATATAAACATGTTAAACTAATTTACATAAAAATAAAAGTTACCTTCATCATTGTCTCATGTATTGCAGGCTTATCAAGATACTCTCTAGCTTTCAGAGCTGCATAAGGCTGATGAAGATTGAAGTATACAAGTGTGAGTCAGCTAGTCCTATGATATTTTAATGAGGCAGCCATAACACCAATATAATAAGGTAAATTAAACAAACACAAATTACCTGAAGGTCCTCATTGTTAGTTACAAATTGCACAACACGAAACCAAATGTCATCACTAACAAAGTCTCCTGCTTTGTCAATCAACTGAAGAATAACATCCACATACCTGAACAGATAAAATAATAAAATAAACTATGGTTCCAAAACCACAATTGTAGATTTAACTCATTGAAAGAAAAAACGAGCATACCATGATAAATCAGGGGCAAACTTCTCTGCAAGAATAGCAGCTTTTAGTGCCAACTCTTCACGCATTGCAAACTCTGCTGTTCCAAGATACTGAAAATAGCCGTCATTGGTGGCATGTTAAATTAGAATTTGAATACGTTTCTATATTTGTTATATCAGGCTACCTGAGAAAAAGTAAACTGAGATACAGAACTAGTAATATCTAGCAACTGTGTACCTGTAATAATTCTTCAACAATGTCTTTAGCATTTGAAGTATCACACATAGCATAAAGTAGATCCAGCGCACGTCTCCGAATGCTGTATTAAAAAAAGTCAATACAAAAATATAATCTAATAAAGCAAAAGGTGATATTAAGGGCGGTCTAACCTGATGTCAGGATCTTTCAGTGAGGTAATAATTTGAGCTTGATGTCTCTTAATAATGTCCTGAACATCTGTAACCATCAGCATTCGAGTCATATTCTCCTGCACGTATCGATTTGGCAAAAAACGCCATTAGAATAAAGCTACAAAAGTTAAAACCATTGCATTTATTTTACTATTTATATTTGTTTTAACTACTTACTAGACCAAGATAACGGATATTTGGCTCACGGACAGCGATAAATTTCCCAAGCAAAGCTACACATTGTGACATCATCTCTTTTTCAGCATCAAGGTGCATCACCTGGAGTAGTAAGGTTGAAGAGAAAATAAGGATAAAGTCCACAATGGTCTATTCAGTTTAACTTAAATAATTAATAAAATATCTATAGGAATGATAAGGTTGTGATGCAAACTTACTAGAGCAAGAGCTTCAAATAAGACAGCGTGAGATGCATTGTTCTTATTAACATTTTTCACAACATCTGTTCCCATGAGCACTCGTTGTAGAACCTCAAATAATGCTCTTCTTGTGTTTGGGTCTTCAATTGTTGGAAAATATTGAAGGGCCCTCATTGTTTTCACCTGCAAATATCAGATATCATTAAAAAAATGGTTATATAGATCACAGCTATTTGTATCGAGACAACACTACTGAAAATAAAATGTGGATACATATAATATCAGGCTTTGACCACTGTCTGATCCTTGAAAGAGAGTTTTAAAGAAAAAGTACACAAACCTGAAGCCAGGGTGAAGGAATACCATAATATGTATATTCTTGAGGAACATCTTGATTTCTAGCAAGTCTTTCCAATACTTTAACACATTTTGGTAAACAACTCCAGTATGCTTCATGGTTATTGGACACTAAAGAAACAAACAGGCTCATTGATGATGTCAAAACACCAATATTGCGTTCATCCAATAACTGTGCCATCCGGTCTGACCTATAAAATTAACACATGCTACAATCACAAAGAGGGCTAAAAAGGCATTTCAAAAACAATGTATCAGATAAATAAAAAGCTTACCAGCCATCAACATTAACAACATCAGGGTTTTTCCTAACAAGCCGAAGGAGACAAAGTGCGGCCTTCTTTTTCACCAGTGGTCTGCAACTACTAGAGATCTGAGGTACAACCATACAAAGAGTAATGACATCATTTTTATTTAAAAATACTAAAATAGTAAAATTTCCAAAACTAGTGTAGACTTACGAGTAACTTTTGAACATCAGGTGCTAGCGATTCAGCAAATTCTCTACCACCAATATTCCCAACCTGTAAGTTATGATAGATATATAAAGATAATCCGATTTAACCTCACAATTATACAGACTTCTAGACCCATACCAATGTTAATGCCAAGCACTGAAACGTTTCGTTGCGGCCAATAATATCATTGCGAACTGTATTGATTGCTAATCTTAGAAAATCATGATTCTCATTGAGCAAGCAAGATGTCACTAAATACCCAACCTGCAGGGATCACATCATAAGAAAATACAAAACCTAGTTTGCAACAAAGAATTCAAAACACCTTTGCAGCATACATCACGTGAACCAGTATTAAGGTATATGTGTGTGTACCTGCTTTTCTGGGTATTTTGGTGCAGATATTAAAGAAACAGCTTCCATATGCCCAAAGTCCACATCATATCCCAGCATAAATATGTAAAGCATTTTCCAAACATATTTCTTCTTCTCATATGGAGATAACCCCTGCGCGAAGAGCAAATGCAGAATTCATTAACGCGTCACACGTGACAGCCAACATAGACAGAAAAATGCTAATATTGTACAAGTAATCTGAATAGCCAAAGAGCAATCGCATAGACATTCTCCAAGTCTAAGTCGGGCCCTCATCCAGAAGGGCAACCTGCACCCCTTAGGCGTTAGCCCTTCCATTCTTCTTTTTTCTTTAATTCATTACATTCTTTGCAAAAACAATTTGTTAAATGCATACTTGGTAAATATGTGTACGGTAGATGATATGATTCTGTGTTCCATAACTTGGTCATAAACTTAGGGTCAACTGATTTAGATTGATATATTAGTTTTTCCTTATTTTATACAATGCTGCACACGATAATACGATATACAAATGGATTTCCCTTCATTATGCATATATCAATTCCCACACCTAAATTTTTATTTTACAAGGTAGCAGAGCAGTGAATCTATCTAATCCCACTGAAATTAAAGATCTACTATTTGCAGTTCTAATCACTAAAAAAAAAATAACAACTCATCTAGAGAGGACGATGATAGAAACTTGATAGTGAAGTTAACTTTCTGCTTTGCTTCTTCCTTACAAGTATTACTATTATCATCAAAACTCCATACCTACACTTATATACAACTTGATGAGAACAGAGTGAAAGAGTGTTGAGATCCCACACCCTTGGTTTTTAAAAAGCACGTGTCCATCCAACGATTTTGTTCCCAAAAGCTGATGCGCAATGCACGAAGCACACGCATCACGTATGTGAGGCGTTCTTCATTAAAAACACTAAAAAACTATCTATAGCTAATATTGTAATTTGTCAACCATTAAACACTAAAATATAAGACATTCTCATCATCTCTAGTCAGACTTGTTCAATCGATAGTCTAATTTATTCAAATACTAGTCAACTACACAAGGCGGTAACCACGAATCCATGATCTCTTAATTCACTCTTCCTATCCACACTTAAGCATTCTGCATCTATCAGTAACGTTGACTCAGCCTTTTCGGTCAATTCAGTTCAATGACCTATCTTCCTCTTGCAAAATTGCCCCCAATCAACCTAACCTAACCTAACTTGCAAAATTGACTTCTCTTAACATTAAACCTAAACTAATTCACAATTGAACTTACAGTAGCCACCGAACAAAATGCATACATCAAATATTAAAGTATTGAAATACTTAAATTAGCATAAGATATAAAAATAAAAGAGGAAGAGGAAAGGAACCTTTTCGTTTTTAAAGCGAGTGCGGATATTGCCGAGCTCTTTATCAACACGGAGGCGTTCTTGTTCCTTGTTCTGGCAGTTACGGATTTCGGAGATGAACACGGACAGACCTCTCATGCCGGATAAAGCCATCTCCGATCAGATCCAACTCAACTAAACACCTGTTTAATATTATGGATCCGAATCCAGTTTGGATCAGGAAATATGAAATTAAATCGCGGATTTACAAAGGAACAGTGTGTTTGTGTGTGTGTGTGTGTGTGATCTAGAGAGAGAGAGAGAGAGAGAGAGGAAGAAGGTGGACTGAGTAAAACTTGGGACGAGCCGTCAGCCTGTGTCACATGACGACTTCTCGTTTACCTTCTCCCTTTAAAAACTATGGTTAAAAAAAAGGTTAATATGGTAAAAGAAAATTAGTATGGTAAAAAAAAATTAACATACTTTTTCATTTTTTACAACAACAAAAAAAAAAAGTATACTTTTTCATTTTATATCGCGTGATGCAGCGGGGAACACAAACGCTTATAAGGGTGTGTATGGTTCGGTTTAGTTCGATTATCAGCCTCAACCGAAATTAATTAAAATCAAAGTTATCAATTAATCAATCTTATTAAACAATCGGTTACTTGGTTCGATTAGTATTGTTAGTACTTCTTTCTTATTATTTGATGCAATTTATTCACATTATTACATATCGTTTTCTTGACGTTTTTTTCAACGAAAACGCTTAACTTAAACCGTTAACAATCACTCAACAAATCCGTCCTTCTTCTATTATTATAGGGTTTGTTGCTTTAATATTTACATTAAGTCTATTAGATGTGATCAAGAATTAAAAAAACAAACAAGATGGTGGTCAATTGATGATGTTTGTGGTTCGGTTGTTGGACGACAAAGGCGTGTGAACTACGGTCGCTGCGTAGAGACGGTGGTCAACGGTCCGTCACCATGATTGCACTGGTACACTTCGTTTGGTATCAATTGCCACATGGGTCATGGCTCAGTGGTAGTACATTTGGTCACCTAGACAACACGGTTTGACTGAAATCATTCCCTGACAACCGGATAGCCTAACATTGCGAAGAGAGATGCAACCTCCAAGAACGCTTGTTAGCCCCCTGATCAATGCAAGATTATTGCATCCCATAGCTGTGAATCTAGTTGCATTCAAAATTTAATAATCTAAAATATTGTTCAATTGTTAAAAAAAAAAAAAAACACATCCAAAATAAGTTCAACTTAATACATTACAAACCAAAATCAAGTTCAATCAAACACAATAATTCTTAAACTTCAACGAAAGACAATATAAGTTCATTAGCATCCTAATCAACACCAAAATATGTCATGGATATCAAAGTGCACTATTAAATACATGCAAACAATAACCATATTTATAATATATTATAAAGTCAAATTCTCAAAGGTAGACCGATGTGAGCTAACGAGGGAGTCGAATCGAGCTAATTTGGCTCGTTATGAACCGAGCCGAGTTAAGCTCACTTTCTAACCGAGTTGAGCAAAATCAACTTGATTTCAAACCGAACTATATATAGCGAGCTTTTTCCAAGCTAAATCTTGGCGAGCTTCGAGCCGCGAACTTTTTAAACAACCCTAATAACATGTGCCTCGAATATTGTTGTCTTTGCGATCAATAGGTGTCTTCCAAACACATGAACAATCACAACTTCCTCCTCTTTCATTTTCGACCATTAAAGGATTTTGGTTCAGCCTAGCTTTCTTTCAAAACTAAAAGTTAAAATTTTGAAGCCATAATTGGTTTATGATTTATGAACTGTAATTGGGGCTTCTAGCTGAATAAATATTTCTAATTTTACGAAAACGAACAAAGGTTGTAGAAGGCGCTAGGCGCTAGGCAGGCGGTGGGGTCTAGCCTAGGGACTAGTCGGGACTAGGCGGAATTAGGCGTTGATATTATAAATAGCTATTTATAATTTATAATACATATATAATGTGGATATTATATTTTTTATCTATAAATTTATAAGTTTTAAGAGTCAAATGTAAACTATTAAAGATTGAGGGGGTTATATGTTTAACTACACAAACTTATTTTAAACTTTTTGAGTAAAATTCATAAGGTTTAGAGAGTAATGTAAAATAGTGAGAAGAAGAGGGGCTAGATGTTAAAACATTTAAAGTTATTTAAACCCTAAAACATACGACTAACAATACGCGATTCTGAAAGTACTTGCAGCTCTGACGCCGTCGCCGGAAATCAAGAATCCGGCGCCGCCTAGGTCCGCCTACCTCCGCCTAACCACCGCCTAATCCTAAAATCGCCTAATCCCCAGCCTAGGGCTGATTTCCGATATTGGGTCCCGACTAGCGCCTAGGCACCGCCTAGGCGACCGCCTAGAACTCCTTTTACAACCTTTAAACAAACCTTAAAATATTTGTGAGATATTTGAGAATTGATTAATTGAGGCATGATTTCTTGCAAAGCTTTTAATTTTAACCAACTAGACTTGACATAAACGAGACCATCCGTTCTGGGTGTATCAGTGTGAATGAAAAGTAAGCTACACGTTAGTATTACATGAAGCATGAGAGATATTCATACTCACTCATGAAAGAGATGTAATGGTGCAAGGGTTGAGGTGGCATACTCACTCCGCCATAACAGATGGTAGCAAAAAACGACATCGACACTATTATTATTTGTAAAATAAAATATCACTTGTATACGTTTTCATACCGTGAAAAGAAAAATATCTTTTTGACAAATAAGGGGTAGCCTCGTCAAAGAGCTTGCTGATATTTTAATCCGAAAAGAAACGAAACACCCTTTCAAACTTACTGCTTTAGAATTTAGATTCATCGTAATATTTTAGGTTTATTTTACGTTTTTAATCAATGAAGGGATAGGGTACCGCTTTCAGGCGCACCCTACCCGCCATTCAAAAAAGCCTCCACGGGAAGTTCTAACACCCGCGGGAAGAATCACTTCCAGGAGCACCACAGCGCCAAAGGCGCAGGGGCACCAGTTGGCAACACCCAAAGACATCCCCCTTGGACACCAACTTGCTTCCTCCCGTCAGATGTCAGCTGACAAGTGGTCAGCCGTCTGACAGCTGACGCCCCTGCACACCATCCACAGCACGCCACGTGTGTGGAGGACGAAGAACCTCCCAACCTGCCAACCACAAGGTGACACGTGGTCCAATCAGAAGAGGCCCTCCCCAACTTGGATCACTTTATCTAACCAAGGGTTAGGATCCAACTAAGTGGGCCTACCAACCAACCGGCCCGGTCCCCAAGCCCGGCCCATTAAAGGATGGATGGGCTCCAGAATCCTCGGCCCATGCATCTCCTATAAAAGGAGAACTTGACCTCCTTTCTCTACACGTTGAAAACCAGCCAATAAGAACGAACACACTTGTATTTCCACTTGTATCGTTATTCATATTATTCATTAATATAGATCACCTTTCACAGTGGACGTAGATCTTACGAGATCGAACCACTTATATCTTTGTCTATTGTGTATGATTGCTTGCCATTCGTGTATACAACCATAGACCAACCATTGTTGTGAGCCAAGGATTATACCCTGCTGCGAACACGAGTCGTTACCTCAAATACCACCCCCTCCTACATCTACCCCCTCTACTCGTTGTTTCTTCATTGGCGCCATCCGTACCGGCTGAAAGACTCACAAAACTTTCAAAACCACATCCTTTACTCACAAAATGACTGATCTAACCCCTGTCGGATCCAAGGGAGCAACCCCTTCTACGGTCGTTCAGACCGCCAGAGCGGCAACGCTCCAAACTCCGGACAAGGACACGCAGCCAGCAACCATAAGGGAGGAAACACCGCCCCGCGCGGTTTCGGCCTCAGAATCCTCCGAATCGGACGTACCCAACACACCCATGGACCCCGACGAGTGGCTCTTTAGAAAACAACTCAAAAACACCAAGATCTACCAGAATATGCTGGCAAAAATCCAAAACAGTAAATCTAAAAGTAAGGCTTCCCCCTCCGCCAAACACAGCCGGAAGGGGAAGGAAAAACAAACCACGCGTCCAAGGTCTCAGGGTGTAGGTCGCAGTAAAAACGCACGCGACCAGGACCTAGTAGACTCCGCGTCGGAATCCGACGGCTACCAACCCACCAGCGATTCAGACGCAACAGCCTCAAGGGCCAAAAGGCGGAAGCTAGCAAAAACCCACTCGGCGACATCACACCACAAGGAAGACGACGACCTAAACAGACCGTACAGGCCTAAGTCGTTCGCCTTAAGTTCAAAATTCTGTCAACGAATAGCCACCGCACCTATAGAAAAACAAGCAAAACTCCCTAGCAGCATCGGCAGATACGATGGCCTGCGAGACCCCACAGATCATCTGCATGATTTCGAGTGCGCCGGAACCACAGTCCTCTGGCCTGTACAGGTTTGGTGTCACCTGTTTGCACAAACCCTTACCGGCGCAGCCAGAGTTTGGTTCGACAACCTCCCCATCGAGGGCATCTTAGACTTTGATGACCTTATCCAAAAATTCAAAGATCACTTCTCCCATCTCAGACGGCATAAACGAGATAAGGCCCACATCCTCCTTTGCCAGCGCACAGACAACGAATCAATAGACGACTACATCGTGCGCTACAACAAAGAGGCGCTGCAAATCGGTTGCGGGGAAGAACTAACCCGCGCAGGCTTCATCCACGGAGTACGCAGCGAGGATCTGATGAAAACCCTATCCGGGAAAACAGGAGTCCCTGATTCCTGGGAAGAAGTCATCAAGGCTTCAAAAATATACGCATCCTCGGAGCGCTCCATCAAACAACAGCGCGGATACAACCAAACCAACAACTCTAACAGAAACAAGGGCAAGCAATCCGTGTGGTCGCGCATTTCAGGACCAACAGACGAAGGCAAATACTCGCCCTCCATAGATGCCCGCCAGACGATCACAAACAAACAATCAAGGGACCACAAAGCCCAATCCAAGAAAACTACCGACTGGACGCCGTTAACCAAAACTCCCTCACAGGTACTCAAGACAGAGCAGGTCACTTTCAAGGAGCCTAAAGTGTTGGGAAAACGAAAGAACGTGGACCACACCAAATACTGCGAGTACCATAACGATTACGGCCACCTGACGGACAACTGCTACAGCCTAAAGTTAGAAATCGAGGCGGCACTAAAGACAGGCCAACTCGGTCACCTTGTCAAAAACGTTAACAGAGGCGGGCGCAACAACCAAGACGACAAGCATGAAGAGCCCGGAAAGAAACCAATCCGGAACCTACAAACAAGTTACATCAGGCACACTCCGCATCATCATTGCAACATGATCTCCGACGCGGGAAAACGCCAAAATAAAGGAAAGCGCCCAAGAGAGACCGACGACTCTTGGAAAGAGGTGGACGTCCTCCTCCCCAGAGTACGAGGCAGACCCTCCGCCACCGCGCCATTAATCGTCACCGGCGTCGTAGGACATTATCGAACGCAATCAATGTTCCTAGACGGCGGAAGCAGCACTGACATCATATATGATCAGTGTTTTCAACAACTGGACGAGGACGACAAAGCCCGCCTCGTTCTAGTCAACGCACCAATCTCAGGCTTTATTGACGAAGTCATCATGCCGCGCGGCATTATCACCTTCCCGGTTACTCTAACAGATGGTACCCACGAACGCACAGAAATCTGTGACTTCATGGTCCTACCAGCCACTTCTCGCCACGATGTCCTACTAGGGCGGGAAGGCTTGGCAAAGTTCAACGCCAACGCCTCCACCCCGCACCAAATGGTAGGTTTCCCAACCCGAACCGGCGTTGCAATAATCCGCGGCAACAAACAGTGCCACGCGATCGACGTGGCAAAACCACAAAAAACACAAACCCGATCGGAACCGGAAAACTGGGTTCTGAACCCTAAATTCCCGGACCAAACGGTCATCATCGGCCATGAAATCTCCAACACCATACGGGCGCACCTTAAACAACTGCTAGTAAAGAACATAGACATATTTGCCTGGCAACCATCTGACATGATCGGCGTTCCAAGAAACATCGCGGAACACAAACTCAACACGTACAGATCAGTGGAGCCAGTTGCCCAAAAGATGCGCAAAATGGGACCGGAGAAAACAAAGGCGATGAACGAACAGGTCAATGAACTACTAAACGCTGGCATTATCCGCCCAATACGCTACCAAACATGGGTCGCCAACCCGGTCATGGTAGGTAAAGCGACAGGCGGATGGCGCATGTGCGTCGATTACAAAGATCTAAACAAAGCTTGTCCAAAGGATTGCTACCCTCTCCCAGAAATCGACTTAAAGGTGGACTCCCTAGCACCATTCCGCTTCAAATGCTTCCTCGACGCCTACAAAGGCTACCACCAGATCCAAATGGCGAAGGAAGACGAAGACAAAACGGCCTTCCGCACAGACACGGGCATCTTCTGCTACACCAAAATGCCCTTCGGTCTGAAAAACGCGGGAGCCACATACCAACGTCTCATGGACAGCGCTTTCATCCACGAGATAGGGGTGCGCTTGGAAGTGTACGTTGATGACCTCGTCATCAAAAGCAAAGACGAAGACAACATGCTGGAAGACATCCAAAAGACATTCAATCAACTGCGCAAGGTGCGCATGAAGCTCAACCCCAGCAAATGTTCCTTCGGCATGGAAGAAGGAAGATTCCTAGGCGTTGTAGTCACGCGCGACGGTTTCCGCGCGAATCCAGACAAAGTCCTAGCAATTGAAAGAATGCCTTCACCAACAAGCATCAAGGAAGTACAAACGCTAATGGGACGCCTAGTCGCCCTCAACCGCTTCCTTTCAAATTACGCTTCAAAGTCTTTTCCATTTGTAGACACTCTAAAGAATTGTCTTAAGAAAAGTAATTTCCGTTGGACCCCTGAGGCGGAAAAAGCTTTTAAAGAAATGAAGGAATGTCTTATGAATTTACCTACTCTCACAGCACCATTACCCAAAGAGCCGCTAACCCTATACCTCTCTGTAACAGAGCGGGCAATCGGCGCGGTACTTTTGGTAGATCGAAAAACTGTACAAACACCCATCTACTACATCAGTAGAACCTTGTTAGACGCAGAGACTAGGTACTCCACAATGGAAAAGTTGGTACTAGCTCTCATTCACGCTTCGCGCAGATTGCGCCGATATTTCCATGGCCACCCAATAAACGTCCTAACAGACTACAGAATCAGCGACGTCCTACGCAAGCCAGAAACCTCGGGACGTCTAGCAAAATGGGCAATCGAACTAGGTGAACACACCATCAACTACAAGCCCAGACCCGCAGTTAAAGGACAGGTTCTCGCTGACTTCGCCACCGAAATACCAACGGACAAAATCGCGGAGTGCCTCGCGGAGCAGGATCCCGCACAACCAACGCCGGAAAATGAAAGGTGGAAACTTTATACCGACGGTGCGTCAAACTCAGACAGCGCAGGTGCGGGTTTGCGGCTGATCAGCCCAAACAAAAAAGAATACACATACGCCATTAGATTAGATTTTGCCGCAACAAACAATGAGGCAGAATACGAAGCGCTCCTAGCAGGACTACGCATCGCACATCAAATGGGAGCCTCACACATCGAAGCGCATGTCGATTCACTACTAGTAGCGGGCCACATCAATGGCACATACGATGCAAGGGACGCCACAATGGCCCTATATCTACAACAGGCCAAGACACTCATGCGCAAATTCGTTTCCTGCACAGTCCTTCATATCAACCGAAGCGAGAACAAACCCGCCGATGCGCTAAGCAAAATGGCTTCCACGGTCTTTGACCACATGGCCAAAAACGTCCGGGTTGAACTACAAGAAAGTCCATCCGTCCCCACAAGGCAGGTTAACGTCATCCAAACGGGTAGCACCTCGTGGATGGCGCCACTAAAAGCGTACTTCACATCCGGAACGTTACCCGACAACAAAGCGGAAGCACGAAAACTTCAGCACAAAGCCCTGCACTATCAATTAACGGATGGAATCCTCTACCGACGATCATAACTGGGTCCACTACTACGATGCGTCGACAAAGAAGACGCCTCTTTCCTCATCAGAGACATCCACGAAGGTACCTGCGGACTACACGCAGGACCCAGAATGGTGGTAGCTAAGCTAATGAACGCAGGCTATTACTGGCCGGGTATGCACCCAGACGCGGTAGCGGAATTGCGCAAATGCGATTCTTGTCAACACCACACGCCTAACACACTGCGCCCCAAAAATGACCTAATTCCCGTCACAGCAGCATGGCCATTTCAGAAATGGGCAATCGACCTCGTTGGCCCATTCCCCACAGCGCCAGGAAACGTCAAATTCTTAATAGTGGCAATCGACTATTTCACAAAATGGATCGAGGCAAAGCCACAAGCAAAAATCGACGGCGCACACACCAAAAAATTCATATGGGAATTTATCATTTGCAGGTTCGGCTTGCCATATCAAATTGTAAGCGACAACGGAACCCAATTTACTGACCAACACTTACAACAATGGTTGGCGCAAATGGGTGTCCAACAGATCTTCACCTCAGTAGCGCATCCCCAGGGAAACGGCCAAGTCGAAAGAGCAAACCGAAGCATCATCAAAGGCATCAAAAAGCGCCTGGGCACCAAACGAACAGGATGGGTGGACGAACTTCCGCACGTCCTATGGGCAAATCGCATACTGGCCAAAACCAGCAATGGCGAAACCCCATTCAGCCTAACCTATGGCTCAGAGGCCGTCATTCCCGCAGAAATAGGATGCCCCTCCGCAAGAGTACTCATGGCGGAAAAAGGCCAAAATGACGAAGAGCTACGATTAAACCTAGATTTACTCGAAGACCGGCGGGAGCTTGCCGCCATCAAAGAGGCCAGATACAAAAATCAACTGGAGCGATACTACAATCACAAAGTTAAACTGCATAACTTCAACATTGGAGACTACGTTCTCAGAAACAATAGCGCTTCAAACGCGGAAAAGCAAGGTAAACTTGCCCCCACATGGGAGGGCCCCTACAAAATACAAGAAATTTTGGGCAAAGGCGCCTACGCGCTAGAGAAGCTCGATGGCACGCCTGTCCCGCGCTCCTGGAACGCGGCACAACTACGTTTCTGTTACATATAATCCTTGTAAACACTTAGGCTACACACGCCTAAGCCACCTTTTTGTGAATCCTAAGAAATTTCTATCTTTTAACTTACGATTGTGCACTACTGGAAGTTGGGTCTTCAAGGCATACATAACACTCATAACTATCGCCGGACTCAACAATCAATCCAAATGAACACAGAGTTAAAACAAAAGTTACTTCATATATACATCACAAAAGGAGGCGTTCAAGCTGCCTCAAGCTTTACAAGAAAGTTTAAAATAAAAACATACTAAACAAACCGCCTACTCCTCCCCGGACCCTCCAAAGTCCACCAACTGTTCATCTTCATCCTCCGGACCACCTCCGGACGTACCTCCACCACCACCCGCTGGCTGCTTCCCTTTCTGCTGCGCCTCCGCACCCAAACGGTCGGATTCTTCTATAAAGTAACGGAGGGCGCCAGCTGGGTCAGCATACTGATTGCACTCTGCAACCGTCTTCAGTATGGGGAACTCGACCTGCTCAAACTTAAGAAGTTCGGCTTCATACTCCTTTTCGCGGGGTTTACCATCATGCGCACCCTCAGTAATACGCCCACCATTCAGCGCATGGTAAAACCCACTGTCGAATCCCTCCGCCTCCCCAGCAGCGCGCGCAGCAGCGGCTATAGCAGCAACCTGATCGCCAAGATTAGGTTCATTCCAGAACCGCTTGAAAATCTGCATAAACACCAAATATCAGAGGGAGATTATAGATAAACAAAAAAGCGAAAATAGAATTCTACAAGTGCTTACCCCGGCGATACCCTCGGTCATCACCCAGCGAATGGCTTCCTGAGACTTCTCCTGCGCCACGTTGGCCTCATCCAAAAGAGTCTTGGCATTTTCGGCCTCCGTCTGCGACAGGGTCAATGACTCCTCCAACGAAGCTCTCTCCGCTGTAAGCACCGCCTTTTCTTTCAACCACGCCTCTTTCTCACCCGCCAGCTCGGATAGCTGAGAAGAGGCACCAACAAGGTCATTATCCTTACTGCGCAGCTCGGACCGTAGACCCGCCACCATCGAGTCTTTATCAGCCAACACCTTTGCATGACTCTCCGCGGTCTCCGCCAGCTTCGCATTCTCATTCTTCAGCACTTGGATCTGATCCTTCAGCTTCATAGTCTCCTGGTTGGTCACTTGACAAGCATCGACCCACCTCTGATGAGCCAGCGCATGCTCCTTCTCCAGCTCCTTCACCCGGTCCTCAGCTTTATAGGCCCTATCACGGTACCTATCTACCTCTGACTTCAATTTCTCCTCCCTCTGTGCCTGGCTGGCCCGCCGAGCATTAAAGTCCGCGATATCCCGGGAAAATCTTCATCCCGCCGCTTTAAAGACTCCACGGCCGCAACTTGAAGAGCCTGCCCAACGCAGATATCAGTGATTAGCTGCGAGCGGGATAGGCTGTCTTGATACTCCCTTTCCTTGGGAGGAACAACTTGCGAAACAAACTCCTCAGCAGTTAGAGGATTGGCAAAACGGGAGTTCTCCCGGATACTCCAGTGTGGACGCCAAATCACATCGCCCGCGAAGTAACCCGGGTCACTCCGGTCCACGCTGGATCTCGCACCTGAGGCTCCAGCCCCACCCCTAGGAGAATCACCAGAATGCGCCTGAATACTGGCAATCCTGGCAGCTTCCTCCTCCGCCCTCGCCTTGGCGGCCTCCTCCTCAGCTTTCGCTCTCGCCTCTTCCTCCGCCTTCTCCTTCTCAAGACGCAGCTTCTCCGCTGCCACCCTCTCTTCCTCTGCCTTCTTTGCAGCAGCCTCATTGGCCCGCTTCACGGCCTCGGCTGCCTCCTTCTCCGCCCGAGGTTTCGCGGCCTCCTCCTCCTCCCGCTTTTTCTTAGCAGCTTCTGCTTCACTCGGCTCGGAGGAGGAAGGCGGATCTCGCGGAGAGACAACTACAAGAAAACAGAGAACACTTAGAAAAAATACATCAACATAATGAACAAAAGAAAACAAAGGGAGGAACACTTACTGGTAACTTTCTTCAACGTCTTCTGAATCAACGGACGACGCTCAGGCGGAGGACTGATCTCCAAAGAAAACGGCGCGGGCCCAGCCCCGCCGGACTTCGAAGTCCCAGACTTCGCGCCAACTTTTCCTATCTTCCGCTTCTTCTTCAGCGGACTCACAGCAGCATCATCTTCAGGAGCGGAGGAAGAAGACTCCGTGCGCCGGTCGCGCTGACCAAAAAGAGGCCCTTCACCACCTGCACTCAAAGGCGCAGACTTAGCTTGAGATAACACCTTATGCTTATGAAAGCGCGGCACACTCTTCTTACGCCCACGCGGAGGTGATGGAGCCACCATTTCCACAGAAGACCCTGTCGATTCCTCATCAGAGGAAACAACAAAACAAGGGTCTATCCCAGCATGCGGAATAGAAGTTAAAGGATCAGGGTTTATAGGGTGCTCACGTGAAAAAAGAAGGACGGTAGGCTTGAACTCCAGGTAGGGGAAATAAAATCTATCCACCATCTCGTCAATCACGGACATCCTACCCACCGCAGGATCCCTCCACTCTAGCGGGGCCTTATCCCTCAGCAAGAACGCCTCAAACTTCGACATTCCTGAGCCCAAAAGCACAACAAATTTATTGGGTATACAAAAAAAAAAGAGAGAGAGAGTAAGGTCAGGAAAATGAAAATGAAAGAGACTTACCAGGGACGGTAACCACAGGCTCTTTCCCTTCAACGATCTGAACCCTACTCATTCCCAGCAAAGCCAACATGGCTTCAGAACACATACCCGTGTCAAACGGGGAAGCACGGGCCACAAGCTCTTTGAACCACTCCTGGTCCCTGAAACCCTCCATCACAGGGTGGTCACCCACCTTCTGACGCTCAGCAATAACCTTCCACGGCATGTCCACCGGAATCACCCCCCTCTTGACATAGAAAAACTTCTCTTTCCAGTCATGAAGGGACTTAGGAGCAGTCGTCCCACAGGGAGACACCTGAGAACGAGGAACGAAGTTGAACCAGGAACCCTCCATATTCATCACATAAAAAACATTGAACCGTTCAAACAACGGTTCAATATCCAAGGCTCGGCAACAGGCTTCAAAGTGCACCAGACGAAGCATCCCAAACCCACTGACCTGGGTAACATGGACGCCATATTTCACCAAGGTATCCACCTGGAACTTGGTGGCAGGTAGCCGAAACCCACAGAGGGCAAGGTGAGCCCCATACAGACTCATCTTCCCGGTGGGAGGAGCCAAAGCAGTGTCCTTGTTTGACGGCAACTCCACCTCCCACGAAGGATCGAACTCCATTGCCTTGACAAACTTGGCAAAACTCTTCTCACCCCATTTACAGGTGGTGTTGTGAATCAGCTTCTTGGACTTCTCGATGGCCTTACCAGGGTTACCACCAACATCGGAACCCTCAGACATAATGCTAATATATGTAAAAGAGAAAAAGAAAATTTTTTCAAAGGATCACCGGAAAACTTGAAGATTGACCGGAGAAGATGAGAGAAGTGGAGAAGAAAACTGTGTGAAGAAAGAAAGATAAGAAGGAATTTGAAAAACCTCCTCGGGTATTTATACCCATCGCATTTAATGCGACAGGAACAGCTGGCAGACGACCCTTCATCTTGCCAGGGAAGGACACATCTGGACGCAACACGTGGCATAACAGTTGGATGAGCAGTTACTCGTCAGCACGTGAGGACACGCGTCTGCCCAAAAGGACGACTTCTCACCTGCCCAACGTCAGCAATCAGACTGACAGGCTGCACCAGTCGCGCGCGTGTACGGCCACTTGCCTGACACACGATGGATAACTTCCCACCCACGTGCTGACGTGACTGACAACTGTGCAGACATCCTTTCTGCACTCTGACACGTCCACCAAACCGCCTCACCTTCCCAAGCACGTTTCCTAAATACAAGGAGACCCTTCAAAATTCAAAAATTAATTACAAAGGTAACGTATTTAGTACACCAATTAATACCAAGTCATTATGACTGCCACGTCATCTTCTGCCGCTGGTCCGGCGCCACGTCATCACTTGGCAATGGCCCAGTGCCACGTCATCACTTGGCGATACGTTGACGTAAAATCCAAAAGACGTTCTCCGCCGGATTTTACTTTTTAACACCCTAAGTGTCACGTCATCACTCGGCGATGGGTTGACGTAAAATCCAAAAGACGTTCTCCGCCGGATTTTACTTTTTAACACCCTAAGTGCCACGTCATCACTAGGCGATGGGTTGACGTAAAATCCAAAAGACGTTCTCCGCCGGATTTTACTTTTTAACACCCTAAGTGCCACGTCATCACTCGGCGATGGGTTGACGTAAAATCCAAAAGACGTTCTCCGCCGGATTTTACTTTTTAACACCCTAAGTGCCACGTCATCACTCGGCGATGGGTTGACGTAAAATCCAAAAGACGTTCTCCGCCGGATTTTACTTTTTAACGCCCTAAAAGGCAACTGTTTTATAAAAGAGCCATGTACAAAGATAATGGGACGCCAATATCTTTTCACATGACACAAGAGCTGCAACGCGCACTCTTTCGCTCAAAATAAAACAGTTCCCCCACTACAACAACAAAAGGGAGTACAAAGGACACATTTTAGTCCAGCGCCCCACCAGCCCTCTAAGCAAGAACAGGAGACACCCTGGACTTGGGGGACTTGAAGGGATAGGGTACCGCTTTCAGGCGCACCCTACCCGCCATTCAAAAAAGCCTCCACGGGAAGTTCTAACACCCGCGGGAAGAATCACTTCCAGGAGCACCACAGCGCCAAAGGCGTAGGGGCACCAGTTGGCAACACCCAAAGACATCCCCCTTGGACACCAACTTGCTTCCTCCCGTCAGATGTCAGCTGACAAGTGGTCAGCCGTCTGACAGCTGACGCCCCTGCACACCATCCACAGCATGCCACGTGTGTGGAGGACGAAGAACCTCCCAACCTGCCAACCACAAGGTGACACGTGGTCCAATCAGAAGAGGCCCTCCCCAACTTGGATCACTTTATCTAACCAAGGGTTAGGATCCAACTAAGTGGGCCTACCAACCAACCGGCCCGGTCCCCAAGCCCGGCCCATTAAAGGATGGATGGGCTCCAGAATCCTCGGCCCATGCATCTCCTATAAAAGGAGAACTTGACCTCCTTTCTCTACACGTTGAAAACCAGCCAATAAGAACGAACACACTTGTATTTCCACTTGTATCGTTATTCATATTATTCATTAATATAGATCACCTTTCACAGTGGACGTAGATCTTACGAGATCGAACCACTTATATCTTTGTCTATTGTGTATGATTGCTTGCCATTCGTGAATACAACCATAGACCAACCATTGTTATGAGCCAAGGATTATACCCTGCTGCGAACACGAGTCGTTACCTCAAATACCACCCCCTCCTACATCTACCCCTCTACTCGTTGTTTCTTCAATCAACTAGTCTCAAGAGCTTCTATTTATCAAAAGTTTGAAATATATTCATCTTATCATGAAAGTTTTTAATCATTTATTTTACGTTTATTTGTGTATCTTTTTTCTTATGTATTTACTATTTAATATCTATCTGAAAATTGCATCAACTAGTCTCAAGAGCTTCTATTTATCAAAAGTATTTATGATTTCAAGCTGCTTGATGATATAAAGTTTGGATTTAAAAATAAAAAAAGTGTTTTAACTTTTAAGTTATTTTATTGTAATTTATTTAATGGGTTGTACCAATCAAGTAAAACCGAGGACATGATATATAAAAAGATTTCTGATTAAAAATTTAAGACAAAGCAGCAGCAGAAACCTGCCAAAGAGGAGACTGGCTAACAACAAACTGGGGGCTACAAGTGCCTGCCAATTGCCAAAGATCCAAATTCTACATTTAACAAGAAATAGAAATGCTTGGGGACTGTTATTACTAATTACTGTACCCCGCTCCATCTAGCCCAGTCTACAAACTGCATCCCACCGTAGATGTTATTTGCGAAACGCACCCCAACTGTGAACGCCATTGCTACTACAGGGACTTGTTTTGCCAAAGGAGAAGCTTCCACCAAGCTTTCCATCCCATTGATGATTTGGTAACGCGTATTTGAAGAAACCGCAAGGAAAACACCTGCATAGTATATAAACAAATAATCATGTTCATTACTAAGCTTGCACCCGAATATGATTTTCAAATGTGAATTCACAAAACATACCCCAAAGAACAGCACTTTGCACCAAAGGAGGCACCTTAACATCGCTTTCTGATGTATGCATTCGCCTGAAATTGTCATATTTAGCGGTCTTTTAGTTATTTGATTGTTAATCGAATTCTTCCTCATATCACAACAATGGTTATCTTAATTGATAAAAAAAAAAAGTGTAAGAATATTGCATACCGTTTGGCATTCATAATCATATTTGCAATTCCTTGGCCAATAAGACCACAACCAAATCCAACCGAACCATACAGAAGACCCTGAACTCATAACAACCACAACGCAAGTTAACACTAAAACCAGTTTAACGGTATAACGAGCAAGTAATTCGTCCTATAGCTTGTAAAACAAGGAGCAATATCCATATCCATATGAACAGTTAAAGGCATATACCTTGTAAAAGTATGTGGCGAGTCGTTGCTGAGCCGAAAATGTACACCCTGGCCTCTCAAATTCAAACACACTACACAACCAACAAAGTTCAGAATATTAATAAAGTAATCAGCATCAAACTACTGTTAGTGTTACTTTTCATCAATATTCTTTAAAACCATAGTAACAATTAACAACCTGCTCGGAAGCGCTGCAACAGAGTTCTTCAAACCACTAAACAACCCACCACTAGCAACCGTTTGCTTTCCAATACGCGCATACGGCGCCAACATACCAACCAAAGCAACATCAACCACTATACCCACCAAAAGATCCGCGGCATACAACTCAAACTCATTCCAAAAATCCTTCCCTCTCTTTTGCACTTCAGCAAACGTCGCACAACACGAATCAATCACTATCTGCATCACAACTTTACTCAACCAACTACCGCATTCAGATACTCAAAAACAAAACGATCAGCGGAACAACAAACCTCAGTCCCAACTTTAAACAAAAACGACGGATCCGCAAGCAATCGGTTTCGCAGCATCGCAAAATTCCTTGTCAAGAAACCTAATACCCAACCTGATTTCTGACATCAAATTCACAATAAACCTAAAATTAACACCAAACTAAACTAAACTAAACAAAATTAATTAATAAATTAATACAAAATTAAACACAAAACAGTTTAAATAAATAAATAAATAATAATATTTACCTGTAAATCCAAATACCTAGTAAGAACAAGTTTACGAAGTCCAGTAGCTTTAGCAGCTTCCAACATATCATCAGGAAGACTAACACCGTTAGATTCAGCTACCTTAACCACCTCCTCAAACCTCATCAACGGTCCAAACTCCTTCTCATCATGATCATCCTCATCACCACCACCACCACCGTTATCTCCGCCGCCACCACCGTTACCGTTACCAGGAGGAAACTTTCCGTTACCGTCATCTCCACCATGCTCAGGCTTCGTATCAAAGACAGCAGTAGCAGTAGCCATATTTCCTAAACCATCGGATTTAGAACAGTTCAACTTATAGACATGCAAACACCTATAATAACTAGGGTTTCTGGAAACAGAAGTGTGTAGGAAAATAGAGAGCTTGTAGTTAAAAACAGGTTTGAAGTTTAACATTAATTGTTTGGGTAATCTGTCACGTTGTGATGAATCGTTGAGTTTCATGACAACAAAACCTGGTGGAGAGAGAGCCATGGTTGTTGGTTGAATAACCGGAGACGGTGGTGGTGATTGAGTAAGGAAGGTATGGAATGGTGTGTGATTGGAACAGATTTGTTGGATTATTATTATTATTATTATTATTATAAGTTGGTGAAAATCGATTAGAAAGAGAAGTATGAAATGTGAAAGGTGAAAGGTAGTAAGCCACAATTAATAGAAGTATGTATGTAGACACTTAAATCGGACGATCCTCGTCGTCTTGCTCGGCGCGCTACTGACAAACGAAACCCTGAATTGTGATGTGTGAATTAGTTGGGCTTTCTCAGAGTAATTAACTGGGCTGGGTTTGGACGATAAATTCTAAGTTATGATTTTGGGAATAATTGGGCAACTGTATGCTGGCCCGGTAGGCCTAGTTAGCAACTTAGCATCCTAGGCTCTTAAGTCTAGAGGTGAACAAAAAAACCGGTTTCTGGAACTGAACTGGTCTGGGACCGGTATTTCAGGAACGGGTTTCGGTCCTAGATATGAACCGTCAGAGGGAAAGATCCTGTACAAAGTGTTTTTTTGGTAAGAACTGTGAGAATCAAAGGAGGGTTTTTTTTTTTCGAAATTTTTTTCTCATATTGTTAAACATGTATTATAGTATTGAAATCTAAAAAAAACAAAAAATAAATAAATTTTGGTGTAGAGTAATTACATGTAGAGTAATTACATAATTACTCTAGTTTAAATTAATGTATTTACTTTAATGACGTAATTACACTAAAAAAATAATTTTTTTTGTATTATTCATATAGAAAGTATGTTTAAGCACATGGGAAAAAAAATCTAAAAAAAATTAAAAAATCCCCCCCCCCCCCCTTTTGATTCTCACAGTTCTCACAAAAAAAAAAAAAACACTTTGTATTTGATATTTACTCGAACCGTCAGTTCTCCCATCGATTCCATATATTTCCGTAGAAACCGAACCGAACAAGTTTGGAAAAAAAAGGTTCAAAACTGGTATGGAAAACCGGCATTTATTTATTAAAAAAATTGCAATTTGATATAAAAAAAATTAATGTATAACAAAATAATACAAAAGAGGTTTCTACATGAGCTTTATGAAAAAACGTAGCCATTTGTTACTTATCTAAAAGTTAAACTTAACCGCTCATCACTTATAAGCATGTTGTTTTTGAGAATTTGAAAATTGACTTGCTTAATTTTCCCGGCACTATGGTCGGTCCACGGTCAAGCCATGACACGTTTCTTGCTCGATCTTTGTTTTCTATGTTGTTTCCTATCGATGCACGGTCTGACCATGACATAATATAATTATGCTACAAATCTACAATCCACTTTTTTCCGTTAGTATACCCCAAATTTTAAAGACATTATATATGCAAATAAAAATCTAACAAATTCATAAAACTTTAAACCATAAACCATGAAGCTTTGATATCCACTATATATGCATAAGCCAATGTAATATGATATAGAGTTAAAAGGTAGACCTCTCTTACATTAGGGATATTTGGTCCCGCATTCGTTGATAAAAAAAAAAAAAATTATAAGGAATCAAGAAAATCCATACAAGAACAATACTGTTTCTTGAATGGATTTTCTTGGCACCCGTACATCAGTACTACTTGAATTTCTTTTTAAACAACATAAACACCGTCTTAGTTTTTATATTTCAACTCATCCGTTGAAGCACTAGTTTCATTTTACCCAACTCTTCTTCAAGTTCATCCACTCTAGCCATCATTCTTTCCATGTCAACTCTTAGTCCCTGGTTTTCGCGAACCAAACTCACCCACCCGTCTATTTGGCTAGCCACGACAGAACCATGTGGAACAACGGTCATTGGACCTGTAGGGGTGTGTTCGCTATTCAACATATTAAGACAGTCCGATAGAGCTGTTTTCATTTGACACTGCTCAAAAAATAACACTTGGAGAACAAATCTAAGCGGAAGGCGATTGTTTTGAGAAGCGTGAGCACAAGCGTCAATAGACAGTTTCTTGCAGTCGATGACGTGGCAGAGATTTTCTTTTTCTTTCTCAGGTAACCATGGATGAGCCTGCATTATTCATATAGTAAAACAAATGAACCATTTAGTATATGATGGTGGCAGAGTACAAAAATATACCTCAAAATATATATCCACAGCTCTGTATAATCCGTCGTTTAATGATCTAGAAGATTCTGGAAGCGCCAGTGCGAGTGAATGCAGCTTCTCAGGTTTCAAGTTCACATCTGACGCTATCTCTGCCATATAACTGTCTACAAGCTTCGAAACATTACTACCCGTTTCTTCAGAACTTAAAGAATAATTAATAATCCTTTCGACGCATTCAGTGTTATATAACGTATCAGAATCAGAAAAACTAGGAATCATTAGACCATCTAGTGTAGCAAGATCCAACTGCATTCCTATCCTTCTTTCAAGCGAATCTCGACATTTATCATGAACGCCTAATATTAAACCAAAACGTAGAAGTCCTAACAAGAAACGACATACAGACTTGCCCTTCGTTTGTGGGAGAAGTTCTACAATGGTTTCTAGTAGAAATCTTTGATCATTTGTGTCGCTTTTTGTGCTAAAGCTTACAATTGATTTAGTTTTTGTTATCTGTCCGCCTTTCCACCTGCCTAAACCATGAAGATGTTTTCCACAATAGCACATAATGGCTCCTGCAAATCAAATCAACAGGCTTTAGGCCAAGAGCTTGTTAATAACAAATCAACATGGTAGCCTCGTTTTTTGACACACGACCCATTTACTTATAAACGGGTCGAATTAAGTTATGTTTTTTCTTTAATGGGTCAAAAAAAATAAATTATGTAAACCTATGTTGTCAAGGCTCACTCAGGCGCACGCCTAGGCCCACTTTTCAGGCTTAACGCAACTTTCTCGCTTCGCTTCAAAAGCCCCACTTCCATGCCCTCAGACGCACTTTTTAGGCCAAGTTCCGTCGGGATTCTATCCAATAGTCTTCTGAACAGGTCTAAAACAATTATACTACCCCTAAACAAGTCTATAATCAACCTAAACTAACCCTAGAGAAGCCGAAAACATGTTTAAAAGACCTAAAAATGTATTTTATACTGTGCGCTTCACTTAAAAAAGCTCTTGTTTTTTAAGCGCTTCGCATTGAGGCCCAAGGCTCAACCTTTGCGCCTCGAGTGAGCCTTGCGCCTTTAACAACTACGATGTAAACAACTTGAAAAACTTGGTGACAAAAAATAATTTAATAACGTTATCATTTCGACCATATAATAATTACCCATTTTGACACGTTACCATACCTGCCTAACCTGCCCACTATAGCACCACATCGAAAGCGTTTTTAGGGAAACAAAAAGATAACTAAATCGAAAAGGGGGGATTATAAGTTGTCGCACCTGTTAGTTTTTCGGGTTGAACCCCTTTAGCTTCCAACGTTTTTACAAACCTCTCAAATAAAGCAACACCAAGACACGTCGCGTCATCAAACCACCAATCAGATTCCGAGCTTTGAATTCTCGCACCAGTATCAATTCCATTCCACAAAATGCTCCCACCTGGGCTTTGTAACCGACCATACATCATCATCGGCCATCCAAACAAACTAGAGTCGGTACAAACCATTGTTGACATGGCATTCAAGCATTTACATATTATTTGCAGACTATCATCTTTTGTTACAAAAGTCTCACTGTTGTTAAGTGCCACCATACAATCTTTCCAGTTTTTTAGCACATTCTTATGCAAATAATTCTCCGCCTTGGAGAATAAGTTATCATCTCCATACGCAGCGACCATTTCAAGATAGTCTGCTAGATAACACGCCATAACAACATTTTTCGCAGTAAGTTCCACATGAACGCCATAACAGAACTTAACTGCCACCAAAAATCCGTTGGCGCCACCAGGAATATCCTCCAGGGTAATAAAGCAAGTTCCTTTATCTTTATCGTTGTTTTGAGTTTCGTTGATTAACTTTTCTATTTTCCCTGATCTTGATAGCAGAGGAAACTGGAGAAATACGCTTGTTTACAATGACGACGACGACAAAAAAAAAAAAAAAAAAAAAAAAAAAAAAAAAAAAAAAAAACAGTACCTTGTGAAGGTGGAAGTTTGCTTCATTTACGACAACGGTGAGATCACTTGGCAGACCTGCATTACAAAACCTTAAACAAGATATAAACAAATTAAATCAAAGTATTATCAAAGTAAACTTGTAAAACAAAATAAACAGAAATAATTTACCAGTCATTGCCTTCTTTATAAAATCCGAAAGCTTTCCCAGCAGGAGACATGGATGAGATGATCCGTTTCTTCGAGTTCAAACTATCAAAAACTTGTTATACATAACCATGCTTGTATTGTTGTATGTCTTATTCCAAGCTCTAATTCAAACTACAGGTCCAAGAAACAAAAGCCGGCAATATATAAGCAAGAAACCGAGTCACAAACCGAGTCAAATTAGGCCATCTTTTTGGACCATTGCTTGATTATAAACATACAAAAAAAGTGATAATTGTGTCTCTTTCAATGTCATTTTATGCCCCAATAAAAAGGTAATCTTTGAGTGCCACAGGACAACCCATTATCATTCACCAACCATCTCACCAGATACCAATTGGTCCCATGTATCATATAAACTATAGAATTAAAGAAAAAGAAGACAATTAAAGTAGAATTTAGAATAAACCTGATTGCTTTCAAGATTCCTACTTTTAGAGTCTTGTAACTGTTTACTAAACGTACAAATGACCCTACCATGAGTGTGTTTTTTAACTATTTCTACGTAACATGGCACCCTACATTGATCTTGGTTAACAATTGTATTATTTGTATAACTAATATCCACATTTGGTACCATAATAAACGGAGAGTAAATGCAGTGGCGAATCCAGGAATGATATCTAAGGAGTTCCTTTCGTAGATTTTCATTGATTTTCAACTTTTTCCAGTAAAACTTTTATTTTTTTCCAAATCGAGGGGTTCATGTAGTGGCGGATGTAGAAAATAAAACAAGGGGTAACATTTTATAAAAATAAAAATTATTTTAAGGGCAACAACAAAATTGTTTTAGGGGTCACATTTTATATAAATACCTTAAAAAACAAATTTTTTCCACTTCGCTAGAAAAATCGAGGGGTAACAGATGTCCCCCCTGCCTTAATGTTACATCCGCCTCTGGCAGTGGCATATCCAGGACGGATTTCCAGGGGGGTCCTTTCGTAGATTTTCACTAATTTTTTGAAATTTTCCACTAAAAATTTCATTTTTTTCCAAACCGAGGGGGTTCATGGGAACCCCCTAAAAGCCCCTAGATCCGCCCCTAGCCTCTGGGTTCCTAGGAACCCCCGAAACCCCCTCTGGATCCGCCACTGAGAGTAAGGTGAATTAAACTTACTAGTTTTTTTTTTTTTAAATAACAAAGTGTCGAATATAAATATAGAAAACGGGCCAGTAAGAAGCTTTAACATCTAAAAAGATATAACGTGAGGATGAGTAGTGAAAACACAAAGACATTGATGATGATGGTGAAACATATTGTCCTAACATGTTGTGTACAATAATCGAGAAAGCATGGATCCATATGCTTTTCACGTTTGTTTAATGGAACATTCCATCTTTTACCTTTGCTTTTTATAAAAATTAATGATGTCCCACATTATTTTCGAAGTACAAATTGGCTTTAATAGCTGCAAACTGTGTCCTTGTTCGATTACCGGCTAAAAATTTCAAATGAATTGAATGAAAGTTCTGTTAGTGATGATGACCCATCAGTCAAGTTTTCTACGACCCACGTGGTCGCCATCAACAAGACGATTTTTTTGTATTAAAAACCTAAAGCTATCATTAATGTTATTTACGGATGAATACACATTCGACAGTTATACAACTTGACTAAGTTGTAAATTATGCCGTAGGGTGCAAGGAGTCTTAGACTCGTCAAACTTGTTAGATCAATTTTTTGATAATAATATAGAAACAATAATAAATAAATAAGATGTGTACCTGATTAGTTAGTAACGTTACGACTGAAGGGGTTCCGTTTAAGGTGTATAGTAAAGATGGCTTAAGAAATCTAAGGATCTCGGTTTCGGTTTAGAGAAGAGAGAGGGGGACGATTATGTTGTAGTAGTTGGTGCTTCATTAGCCTCTAATTCTCTTCTATTAAGCTCTATATATATATACATAATGGAAACCCTATTTTATGGTTTATTTAAGGTAATTGTGTCCATCAAATATATACCATTTATACCAATAGAAGTATTTAGGTTAATGATTATTTATTAGATAACTGATTATAATGGTCATATAATAGAATATATAAAATATATTCTTATAAAATTAACTACAACACTTCTCCGACCCACATTAGCGCCACATTAGCTTTTATCACTACTTACCTTTTACTTGTCACAAGTCACAACTCGCCAAATCATCAGAAATCTTACACGCTTCACACGTCACAACCGATTTTTAAAATTAAATAAAAGAGAATAATGAGTCTTAGTTATCTATGGGTCAAAAACCGGGGTAAACTTGGTGGATTGTCATGGGAAACTTGGTGTAATGCTATTAATAATTCGGTGACATAGCTGCTGTCTTTATGTCACAGCTTTGATTGTATTTTTGGTGGTTCGGTTTAACGATTTGTTAGTCCGAGTTCTTTTTAAATAAAATGTTTGTTAGCCTTTCAAAAAAAAAAAAAAATAAAATAAAAGAGAATAAACTAACAAGCATATGATTAGTTAATGGAGAGGTCCCCACTCTCCCTCCCTCCCTCCCACTCACTTCTCTAAAAGTTCCATTTGTGTGGTAAGCCACACACCGATTTATATATGCCGAATGACACGCGCCGAAGGCCACGGAGTGGCTACGCCAAACTAGCAGACCCTTGCCGAATAGTTCTCTTCGATATGATTCCATCCGCCCTTACGTTTGTGCATTAGAGTCGATGGAGAGAAGCCAGAGAACAAATGATTGAGTTTTTTGATAGTTTTTGTGCGTTTTGTAATGCATTTATCAAGAAAAGAAAATCGTTTCATGGTGAACTATGAACGAAATTTCTAGTTAATCAAACAGTTTTTTTTTTTAATACAAGTCATTTTTCAGCAAAAACTTAATTTTTTTTAACATTCAAACGATACTTTTATTATCACCCAAAGAGAATCATACACCACAAACCACATAATGTCAACAATTGAGGTTATCCTATATTTGGTTTTCCCATCTGTCTATTAGAGTGTGTGTAGTGGCCTCGTTATGAGGCGTTATAGCCTACCATAGCGCCGGGAACACCGCCCCCCTAGGCGCTATGGTGGCGTTTTGGTGGATGTCCGGCAGCAGCATAGCGAGCGTTTTAGATTGGGAATTGTGTATATGACCGTTGAACGGTCAAAAAATTAAAAAAAAAAAAACTGATTTATTTAATTATTATCTATATATATATACTTCATCTTCTACAACATAAACACACACATATACAATTCACACACACAAACAATTCATACATACACACACTCTTTACAAACCAAAAACCAAAAACCAAACCTATGGCAGCCTGGACCAATACAGAGCAACTCGAGTTAGTGCGAGCGTGGGTAAACGTTAAGGAGCTTCCGTCAACCAATAGGCGGGCTTTTTGGCAGGATGTGTTGGCTGAGTTCAACCAAATCACGGGGACGAACCACCGTAACGTTGACCAGATCTACAGTAAGATGCATTCTATACGAACTAACGTTGATAGGTGGCATGTAGTCTATTCAGCGGCGATGCAGGCGCACCCAGGGGTTAGTGAACAGATGGCAATTCAGTTGACACACAACGCCTATCGTCAACAATACCAAACAGACTTCTCAATCACCAATCTTTTGTCGTGGTCTCTGATGCGTTTTCACTATGTTTAATTTTTAATGTTTAGGCTTTATGTTTAATGTTACGTTTTATGTTTTGTGTTCTATTTGTAATGTTTAATGTTTTAGTTATTTATGTTTAATGCGTTTTCACCAATCTTTTGTGTTTAATGTTAGTTTATTTTAAAAGATTACATAATATTTTAAATTTAAACCACATAAACACATAAAATTACAATCCTAAATTACTTATTACAAACAGAGTTCCTAATCCTAAACTACTTATTAAAACGTTACATAAACACATTACATAAAGACATAATATAAACCTAAATTACTTATTAAAACCTAAACCTCCCACTACGGAGAGTAGTTGTCCCACTCGAGTGTGTAGTACTCAGGGGATAGGGAACGTGAGCTGTCCCTCCCATCGGACCTTGCATCCGAGGGGAAGTAGTAGTTCTCCCCACGAGGGGAAGGCATGCTCCAAAGGCGCTCCTCCTCCTCAAGTTCCCTGAGGGCTTCCAAGTCCTCAGGAGTTGGGTCCCCATATTCACGGGGTGGGGTGGGGATAGGTTGGTGGTGGAGTGGGCAAGTATTATGGGGGGTGGGGATAGGTTGGTGGTGGTGGGTGGGGGTATTCTGGGGGGTGGGGATAGGTTGGTGGTGGGGGGAGGGGATAGGTTGGTGGTGGGGGGAGGGGATAGCAGCAGCAATTCGGGGGGTGGGGGCCGACACTCTCAGTCGGTCCATTTCATTAATAGCCATGGTATAATCCATGGCCCAGGCCCATTCTTCATCCGTGAAGTCATCATCGACTTCAGGATGAGGAAAGGTTGGTGGTGCCGCAGCAGGAGGAGGAGGGTGATAAATCCAATGTTGTGGAGGAGGAGGAGGAGGAAGAGGAGGCTGTGGAGGAGGAGGAGAGGAGGTGAATGGTAGTCTCCGGGGCCGGCCCCGTCCCCGGACCCGGCGAGCATACTGCCGGACATTAGAAGGTCCGGCAGCTCCTGCTTGAAAACTGCCCATATTATTCATTGTGTTCAGGATGAGGAAAGGATGAGGAAGAGGGAAGAGGTGTGACTGAGATTTGGGAGGAGGGGGGTATTTATAGGTGTGACTGAGATTTGGTGGAGGGGGGGAAAGTTTGAAATTCAAACTTTGAAATTTAAACGTTTGGGGGGGCAAAGTTTGAAATTCAAACTTTGAAGTAGGAGGGAAACTGTTTGAAATTCAAACGGTTTGGAACAGTAACCGTTTGAAATTCAAATTTTTTTTTTTAATTTTATTTTTTAATACTAAATAATTTTTTTATTATTTTATTAATTTAATAAACTTTCAGTCTAAATTTTTATTTTTATTATTATTTTTATTTTTAATGAAATATTATTAAGTATTAAATATTCTTATTTAAATAAAAAACAATAATTAACCAATCATTACCAATCATTTATAACCCCAACATAACCTTCCTTCCCACTACACCTCTTTTTCCATAACCCCAACATAACCCCTTTTCTATTACTTTTTAATATTTTAATCCTATAACCCCAACATAACTATCCACCACTACACACACCCTTATGCTTAATTATGAATATTTATCATTTAATTATTAATAGCTATTATATCTTTAACTAAATAAATTTAGCATAAAATTAGTTATGAATTTCCAAATAAACTTATTTTTCTACTTAAAAGTTTATATTTTAGCTTAAACTATCACTAAGTTCAAAATTAAAAATTATGTTGGTTAAAATTAATTTAGTGAAAGAAAGAAATGAGAGAGAGAGAGGAGCCGAAGAGACGCCGTTTCCAGGCGACCAAACTTCAACCGGGGCAAAGTTGATCCTAGGCCGATTACAACCTTCTTCATCTCTAATTTGCCTAGTGGGGTGACCGATACACTTCTCTGGAAAGCTTTTCAACCGTATGGAATTGTTAAGGATGCATATGTAGCGAGAAAAAAGGATGCAAGGGGGAATTGGTTTGGTTTTGTTAGATACTTGGGGGTTCAGAATATTAACGAGGTACTTAGGAGTATGAACACCGTCAAAATTTTCGAAGCTAAGGTCGGTGCGTCGGTGGCTAAATTCGGGAAAGATCATAGAAGAATGGATCAACCGTATCACTCTACGGTGCAACAAACTTACAAGGGAGGTGCACAGCCGGTACCACCGGTGGTACAACAAAGAGGTAACGTTGGGGTATCAACGAACTTAGGGAAGACGTATGTGCCGGTGAATAGGAAGACTGGAGTTTCTTTTAGGGAGGCTACAACGGGTGTGGCTGATGTTCAGTCATCCTCTTCTAAGGTGCTCGTGGTAAATGAGAAGGGTGCGTTGTATCCAAATCATTGTGCCATGAGGGCGGTGATCGGGGAAGTAGTGAATCTCAAAGCGTTGTTGGAGGTTCAAGATATGTTGAAAGCAGGGGGATATGTGGAAACTCCAGTTTGTTTCATTGGAGGTATGAAAGTGATGATGGTGTTTAGAGATAAGAGAACCGCTCTTGAATTCATTAGGAGGAGAGATGAACTGTGGAGCAAATTATTATTCTCTGCGACATTATGGGACGGAGGGGATGTGGAGTTTGATAGAGTGGCGTGTATCAAAGTTCGAGGAATGCCGCTGAAACTTAGGGATAGTCACTTCTTTAATCAGGTTGGCCAATTGTTTGGAAGGGTGGTTAAAGAGTCGGATTTTTCTTGGCTCTCAATGAATAATTTGGAAGGGAAGGTATGGGTGAAGGTGGATCTGGACAAGCGGATCGATGAAGAGGTAGCAGTGGTATGGGAGGGTAACAAATACAAGGTATGGGTAACGGAGGAGGATGATCGATTGTTAATGGATACCATAGAAATTTTGACATCTCGGAGGGACAATCCAACTCCGCCTTCGGAGGGGTCTGTTGCCCAGGAGGATGAACTTGAGGAGGGTGAGTATAGGGAGGTGCGTTCACCGGTGGTTTCTCCGGCAAATTTGAATTCCGGTGAGGGTACTGTTCCATTGGAGGTACGTGGGAAGTCAGATGGTCTGCATGCGCATGGGGTGTCCATTAATTGTGGGGTTAACTAAAGGTCTCTTGGGGATGAGGAAAATACAGTAATTAATAACTCTTTTCACAAGGTGGGACCTAGGGGTTGCCAAAGGAATTTTGATTTGAATAACTCAGTGGGATCTTTTTGGTGGGCCAGGGAGAGTCATTGGGCCACATTAATAAATCTAGGAAAAGGCCTAGACACACCAGAAGCCCAATAGTTGAAATGGATTGTCATAATGTTAGTTCTGGTGGACCAGGCCTGGGTGGGCCTCCTTTAGTGGACCGGATTAATGAAGTACAAGACATGGAGCTGGAGTGTGTGGGTTCGGGGAATAAAGATGAGTCTGGTGGAGAAACGCTGGTGACTGACACTCAAAGCAGACCTGATCTGAATATGAATGCTAATCAAGCCGAGAGTGGGGTTGGGGTTATTAATAATGATAATAATACTATCACCAATAATGGTAATTATGTCCATGTGTCCGATAATGATAATAATAATCTTAACCAATTGGGGAATAGTGGTCGGTTGGGTAGTAGCTTGAATGGTCCGGACCTGGGGAGATCTACAAACGATGTTTCGATGGATGCTGAGGTTCGAACTGAAGTTCAGCATACTACACAGGCAGGTGCTGTCATTGGTGTTGCTCTGGATGATTATCAGGATCTAGTCAGGGAAGTTATTCAAGGTGAGGGGGTTAATACCGGTTTCCAATGAATTTTCTTTCAATTAATCTCCGGGGGGTAAGGGATGATAGGAAAACATCCTGGATAAGGGGTCTTAAAACTTGTCATGGTTCGAGTTTTGTGGGTGTCCAAGAATCGAAGCTTGGGGAAGGAGTGTTTTTTCAGCTAAACAGCTTGTGGGACAGGTCAGTTTTCTGTGCGGATCAGGTTTACTCGGATGGTAGGTCGGGGGGTATAATTAGCATTTGGGATCCCACTGTCTTCCAGGTATTATCCGTAGTAAAGAATAGGTCGTTTCTTATTACTTCCGGTGTTTTGGTAGCTTCCGGTGATGTTCTTAATGTGTGTAATGTGTATGCGCCAAATGATCCGATCATGAGGCGTAGGCTGTGGGATGAATTATTGACTGCAAGGTTTTCTAGGACGGGACTTTGGGTTTTTTTGGGGGACTTCAATGATGTGAGGGACCAGGAGGAGCGTAGGAATACGGAGTTTGTGGCGTTGAATGCCGCTTATTTTAATGATTTCATTAGAAGGGCGGAGTTACAGGAATATAACATGGGGGGCTTGAAATTCACGTACATGTCGGATAATGGTCAGAAGCTGAGCAAATTGGACAGATATTTGGTGTGCAATGATTTCATGTCTAAATGGAACGGGGCGGCTGTTACTGCATTGTCAAGGTTTATATCCGATCATAGCCCGGTGACTCTTTCGGTGGTGCCGTCTGATTTTGGACACATCCCGTTTCGATTCTTTAATTCTTGGTTGGAACTACCGGGATTTATAGAATTTGTGAACGGTTTATGTGATGGTTTTATTTTTTCGAGACCGTCCGACTTGGCGATTATTACCAAGCTGAAGTTCCTCAAAAAAAGAATCAAGGAATGGATTGGTGTGGAAAATAAGAAGAGGGAAGGTGAATATTTTATTAGGAAAAAGGAAGCTGATAGACTGGACAAGCTCGCGGATGATAGGAACCTTTCTTCTCAAGAATTAGAATTACGCTCTAATTTGAGAGCATTCGTGATGGAATTTGAGCGCCAAAAGCAGATGGATTTAAAGCAAAAAGCGAGGGTTAGATGGGCGTTGGATGGTGATGAGAATACTAAATTCTTCCATGGCATTATTGGCGCTAATGTGTCCAATAAAAGAATACACGGCTTGATACTTGATGGCGAATGGGTGGTGAGTCCGACGGTTATAAAGGATAATGCTTTTGTATTTTTTGAAGATAAATTTCGTGAACCTATGGTGTCCCGACCTACGATCAGCTGTCCGTACCTTAATAAGGTGCCGGATGGAGATTTGGAGTCACTGTGCGAACCGTTTTCGTTACAAGAAATAAAGGATGCGGTGTGGGATTGTGATGGTGATAAGGCGCCGGGACCGGACGGATTTAACTTCAAGTTTCTCAAAAGGTGTTGGTCCGGTTTCCAAAACGACTTCGTCAGATTGTTTGATGACTTTTACAATGGGTGTAGCTTGGGTCAAGGTAGTGTGTCTTCCTTCATTGCATTAATTCCTAAGAAAAGCGACCCACTTGGCTTCCAAGACTATAGGCCAATCAGTTTGGTGGGGTGCGTCAACAAAATTCTTTCTAAAGTACTAGTGGCTAGACTAAAACCGGTAATGGGGAAGCTTATTTCACCTGAACAATCCGCGTTCTTAAGTGGACGAAATATTACGGACGGCCCTTTGATGTTGAATGAAGTGGTTGGGTGGTTAAAAAGGAATAGGAGGCGAGGGATGATTTTCAAGGTGGACTTGGAGAAAGCTTATGACTCGTTAAATTGGGATTTTCTGGAATCTATATTATTGCAAATGAATTTTCTGGTTATCTCATTTATTATATGCCGATGATGTAGTCTTTCTTGGTGAATGGTCGATGGAAAATGCGTTGAGTTTAAAACGGATCCTTAGATGCTTCTATCTGGTTTCGGGTTTGAAGGCTAACCTGGGAAAGTGTAGTCTGTTTGGGTTGGGGGTGACGGATGATGAGATACAACATATGGCGGATGTTCTCCTATGCAAACCTGGTTGCTTTCCTTTCACGTACCTTGGTTTACAAGTTGGAGCCAACATGAATCTTTGCAAAAACTGGAAACCGGTGGTGGACTCGTTTAGGAATAAATTGTCCATGTGGAAGGCGAAAACGCTCTCGTTTGGTGGTCGTGTTACACTTTTAAAATCGGTGCTCAATGCCTTACCTACATATTACTTTTCCCTCTTTAAGGCTCCCGGTAAGGTCATTGACGATCTTGACAAGCTTAGAAGGGTTTTCTTTTGGGGTGGATCGGAAGAAAAGGCTAAGATGAATTGGGTTGCGTGGCAAAGGGTTTGTGCCCCGGTAGAGTTTGGTGGTCTTGGTTTCGGCTCTCTTCAGGATGCTAATCTGTCTATGTTAGCTAAATGGTGGTGGCGTTTCAAAATTGATTCGAGTGCACTTTGGAGAAATGTCATTTGGGCTATCCATAGCTCTTCTAGGGATTGGAATCCGATTCCCACACGGCTATCGGTTTTTGGTCCTTGGAAACAGATTTATACTTCCATGCAATTGATTAAGCGGGTTGGGGTGGACATGGGTTGGGCAATTCACGGGGTTCTTGGTGATGGGTTGGGTGTTTTTTTCTGGCTCGACTGCTGGGCTACGGATACGCCTTTGGCGTTGATGTTCCCGGCTTTGTTTGCGCTTGAAAAAAACAAACATGTTGTTGTTGCAGATCGCGTACTTCCGATGGGTAATGGGTGGGGTTGGGACTGGATTAGAAGGAGATTCACGACTCTGGAACAGGCTGAGTTGGATCAGCTGATCAACCTCGTGGCTGTTCCGGTTCTTGGTGGCTTCAAAGACAGATGGAAATGGACTATGTGCAGCAGCAATGTTTTCTCAGTTGGGCAGCTTAAACGAAGACTGCAGAATTCCAGCTTCACACAAGCAGATTTCGTGGTCAAAAAGAATTCATGGGTCCCGAGGAAAGCGATTATTCTTGCGTGGAGAGCGGAACTTGATAGACTTCCAACCAAAGTGGCACTTGCTCGCCGGAATGTACATGTGGGCGCGGATACTTGTCTTTTCTGCAGCGGAGGTGCAGAATCTACGGACCACCTCTTTGTTTCATGCGGCTTCTCTCAGGTGTTGTGGCAGTTAGTGGCGCAATGGTGTAAAGTGAGTCCTCCAATTATTTTTCATTTTAAGGATTTATTAGAGCTCCATTGTTATATTGGTGGATCGGCTAAGAGAAAGAAGGCGTTCTATGCGATAGTTTTGACGACAATATGGTGTATATGGAAGCACAGAAATAAGGCGGTTTTTAATCAACGCAAATCTCAATGCAACGGATTCTTGGTGACATAAAATCCCTTAGTTTGTTTTGGGTTAAATCAAGAGCTAGGCAACCAGAATTAGATTGGGCGTCATGGTGTGCTTTTAATGTTTTCTGATATAAAGTAGAATCTTGTATTCTATATGTAAATATTGGTGACTTGTATGGTGTATTGCTAGTTCCCCGCTAGCCTTGGTGAAATATATTTTGTTGATCGTTCAAAAAAAAAAAATTAATTTAGCAAAATATACAATTGTCGTATCAAAGTTTATTTTTTTAAACATATTTTGACGATTGTACATGTTATGATATTACGTTATATTTTATTTAGCATGTGCAATACACATGTTTTTTAAAAAGATTTTTTTTTTATGATCAAGTATATAAAATTATATTTGCGTGATCCTAACCTAGTGTGCAGGGCCGGCCCTGAGCATGGGCCGGGTGGTCACCGGCTCAGGGCCCGACCCACAAATGGGCCCGAACTTTTTAAAAAAAAATACATATATATATTAAATTCTATATTTAGAATATATATTTGTGCTTTATAAACAAAAGTTTTGTTAGTGGAGTTGGAAAAACCATACAAATTTAATGTAAAGGTCTCAAGTTCAAGCCTTGGCTCTAACACCATATTTAGTTTTTTTTTTTTTTTTTTTTTTAAATTCATTCCTCTTTACAAAATTTTGGGCCCAATTTTTTTTTTCGCCCGAGGCCCAAATTTTGTTTAGCATTCTCGGAGACGGCCCTGCTAGTGTGTGTGTGTTTGTATATAATCCATAATCCATAATTGTTAATAAACAAACTCATTATGGGCCACATGACACTCAATGAGGACATCCCCTTTCCCGTCCAATCCGTCGACTTAGAGATTTTTTTTTTTTTTAATTCGACCCGTTTGAGACATACATGATCCGTTGGATAAATAACCCTTTCTAATCATTCACTCTCAATTAATCCTAACTTAAATATCTCTTCAATCGTCGCTTATCCCCTCTCAACTTCGATGTTTCTTCATCGTTACATCCGATCAATCAAGCAGCAACCTCTATATAGTAAAGCAATCCAATCCTCCTTTTGACGATTTTTGGGATCGTTGTTTTTGGTACCGGTACTAGCACATCCCTAACTCCCACCACCCTTATCTATAATACATTATAAAGGAGGAGTGATGGCTAAGATTGTAATTTTGTCATTGGTACAAGTTTTGTAGCTACATATACAACTTAGTAAAGCATATTTAATAGGGGTAAATTAGTCACATAAGGTGTATATTAAGACACTTAGAAGGGTATTAGTGTAATTTTATACTTTGCTTTTAGTTAAAAATTAAAATTTCATTCCCTAACTACCCCTCCATCCCTTCACCTTCCCCTTCACCTTCACATTCTCTACTCTCTCTTCTCATTAAAGGTAAATACGTTTGGGTTATTCAAAACATATATTACAATAAAACGATTGTGACGGTTGTTTTTAAGTCAGTTTATAAACTACAATATGTGATAAGGCATATATATTATTACTAAAAAGGAGAAAATCAAACTCTGTGAGTAGGGTTTGCGAGGGAAGGGAAGATGAAAGGGGTACCGAATGGATGATCTTCAGACGATCAACAAGGGTTGGCACAAAAAGAAGCAGGTATCTTATACGATTTTCATAATATGATTTTAGGGTTTCAAATTGGGGCTGAAATTCAAATTTGGGTTCCATGCTTTTATTTGTAGACTTCAGTTTTGTAGTTTGGTATGGTGATAAGCACGAAGGATCAGATGTTGGTAGGGGTGATATTTTGTGTCCTTAATCCCGTATCTGGTAACTCCTCTTCGGTTTCGGCAAGTCGTTTCTTCTTCCTACTTTGGGGGGTTGTCAAGGTTGTATTAGTTTTTGTCCATTAAAACTCTATTCGTACCTTCATTTTTTCTATTTATAAACTTATTTTTGGTTTTTCGTTAGGACTTGTTTCATATTTGGTGCACTAATTCGAGAGGATAACAAAGCCACATTACCTACTCTACAGGTATAGCATTTTACATTAATTTAGTGGTTATATGGAAGAGTTTGTGGTTTTTCATTATTTATTCATGTATTATTATTTTTTTAATTTGGTTTTCATTCATATGTAGTACATGAAGGCATGACATGTCTTTCCCAACCTTATATAGGAAGATAAAGTCTTTGCCCCTGGCCCCTCTCTAACTCTCCTGATGAGTCTAAATTGAACATTTTTACCGATGGATCGGTTGATTCGGTTTATTTTTATATCCCAAATCGGCCCATTTTTAGGTAAACGGGTCGAAATGGTCACATCTCATTTTTTTCATCATGACAATTCTATTCAATGCAACTAGCTATTTTCTGAAAAAATGTCAAAATTGACTATTGACAAAAGTGTGCAGAACCAGAAATGAAAAAAAAAAAGAATAATATCATCACTCATCTTGCAAATTGCAGTCTTTTTTATTTGTTCTGTAACAGATTTTTAAAAACAATGGTTTGTTTGCGATGAAAGTCAAATATTATGGTTCAAGAAACTAATTCAATCATACTATAGAGTCACCGGTAACTTGATAATATCTGTGCATTTCCATCCAAGAAGGTTATATGCTAAAATAACCTGAAAATGAACAAAATATCTTTAACCGAATAATCAAAATGGATAACTTTGGAAGCTGGATTTCCAAACTCTTTCCAGAAGGAATGTTATTATCCTATGCATTTCGCCGTAAATTTACTTTGGAAACGACTCTGGTCGATTGTAGTCGATACTTTATAACGTCACGTACAACGCCGCTCATGGTTTAAAAAAACGGGTGAGGCGTACGCCTCAAGGCGAAACTCTAAGAAAACGAGTCTGAGGCGCGCCTCATGGGGTTTAGATTGTACATATGCCTCTAAGGTCTGAGGCGCTAAGAAAATGTGTGCCTCGGGTGCGCATTTAATATATCATTGATGTGTTTTGATATTTTGTGGTGATTTTATTACAACGTTATGATTTTGTAATTTCAGGTTCATGTATTTGGATTCTTTCGCTATGATCTTGCTGCGATAACGGTTATAAGATGTTAGGATATTCCTCTTGCTCTTAAGTCTACTTCTATTTAGAGTTGTTGGTAATGATAGTGGAGAGAAGGTATCTTTTATCCATGTTTTGTTTGCTAAAGTACGATTTTCTTATGGGTTCTTAAATTATCGTATATTGTTTATTCGCTTAAATGTTTTTCAAGTGTCAAAAGTGGAGTTGCCGTTGCCGTGGCTCCGACAGCGGCTATATAGGCGCTCATGAGTGGCATAGAGGTGAGCTTACAAGGAAATGTGCTTAGTGTCATTGAAGCTCCAACTGGTAATGATGAAGACGATGATGATTTGGAGTTTGAAAACGCTCAGTAAAATTGCTCTGATCCAGGTTAATGGTGCTTTCAGTCATCAACTTTTAGCAATACCGAGAACTTAAGTTACGTTTGTAGGTTCCTTTCATTTTCAATTATATATATGTGATTGCTGAATTTTTGGGTCTTGGTGTATATTCAGAATTTATTTCTATATAAAAGGTATTTTCATTGTGACCTAAATAAAGAATATAAAAGTTGTAGGATGATCTGTTAAACAAGTAAAGGATTTTAAAATGAAAGAGTGGGTCTTTGAAAACATATTCCTCTTTTTTAGCAGTTGGTTACAGTGAGATGATATATAAGAATATAAAAAATCTTCATAAGGTGGAGAACCTAAATGAGTCTAAGAGGTTATACATATGCATATAGATGTGTCCATATATGTTTTATCAAGTGGTAAATAGATGGGTCATAGGTAATTGAGTCTCTTATGCCAAATGTAGCAGACAACATATGTTGCATAACATTTGTTGACTTATTTATGTTTTAAGAATTAATTAGAGGGTCATACTTGATTGAATATACTATAAATAGAAACCTAAACAAGTAGGCACTAATGCACCAGAAAGACTTAAAAATTAATTTTAACAGTATATATACTCTCACTTCTGCAGTTAAACTAAACTTACTACCTCTAGGCTATTTCTATTTGAACTCTTATTGTTTGTTTTGTTTTTGCTTTTTGTTTTTCTAAGGTGAAGTGTTTAGCTAATTTTGGTGGAACATTAGTATGTTTGACCTTATATAGACCATGTATCCATTGATTCTGCACTTCTGCAGTATACGTTCGAATACATCTTCTCAGGTAAATACCTTTTTTTTGCATGATTGGTTCGTAATAGACATTATGATTGATTTTGATATCAATCGGGACACCCGCCGCAACGCGCGGGCATGCCCACTAGTATTAGATAAGGTATGGAGGTGTATAAATTTTGGTCTCTGTGTGTTATTAGGTCATGGGTTTTATTATAGTTTATTGAGGAAGCTGAGCCGAGTTTACAATTTTACATTATTGTGAGGGTCACATGGGAGTGAGGTGGTTGATGCTATCGGTGCAATAGGCATAGATGTATGTTTATATGTCCTGTTTAGAAACATGTCAACTGAACAAAAAGAAAAACCATCCATGAAACAAATTGTGAAGGTTAAAAAAACAGCTTTTGGTCCAAAGTTACCTACACATAAACCTTGTTCATGGTTTAAAGGTCATGGTGTATTGGTAGAGCTTAACTGCTCGAGTTCGTTGGTCATTTTTTATGTGTGGATGGAGACGTTTGAAGTTGCTGACGGGAGGGTTACGAAGTTTTGATTCAGACATTAGCAACGGAAGAAAACACCTTCACGCCCCTAAATTTCGCCTTCAACTTCAAATCAATCAACAAAGTTCAAATGGATCAAGAAACAGGATTCACGATTTGCATTCTAAGAAGAGCCCCTATTCAGTAATCACTAAAAAAATTTAAGGCACGGAGCTAGGGCTTTACTTCCATAGAAGAAGAGCCGTCCCTAACACCAACGAACGAAAGCTAAACTGAAAACAGAAACATAAAAATAAATTAATACATTGATAATTGATAATCATGAGATGCATATTACATAACTTATTGTAAAGTTGATATCCTATATTTTCAGGATCTGTTTGTTGTATAGAATCCACAGATGCATAATCATTAGATTTTAAGATCTCATGAAAGATTATTTGTGTGGTTTTCATGTGGCTTCAGGTTCTTGCTTCCAGTGTCTTTTCATATTCCTCAATCGATTTAAAAAGCTCCGAAAAGTTCCCTTTACCAAATCCTCCACAACCCGCCCCCTTCTGCTGCACCTTTCCTTCTTCATCCTTCATCATACATCCTACTCTCTGAATTATCTCTATGAATATCGTCGGCCTGCTCACACAATTTGCATACCAATTTACAACCCTTGTCATTAATATTATGCTATAATGGTTAAATATGCATAGCCAAACATTAAAAAAAATATAATTCCACTCTAGCATGTTTGAATTCAGTTTCCACTAGTTAATCCCACTGGTTAGCACGGCATTGAACTATTGGTGGAGTGCTTGTGTGTGTTCCTTGGTTTAAAAAAGCTCACCTGGGGCGCGCTTTAAGCGTTTGAGGCGCGAGGCTCCAAGAAAAATGCTTTTTTTTGCCAAAAAGCGCTGAACTACATGAAGCGCCACCTCGAGCGCTTGAGGCGCGTGCTACAGTAGCGCCTCAGCCCAAAAAAACCCTTTTAAACTGTTTTATCTGGCCCGCTACAGTAGTGCCTCGTCGTTTTTATGTTTTGAATATGCTTTTTAAGTGTTCAAGGGTGTTTTATAATCATGTTTTTGTGCTTATGATTGATTAACATGTAGAAAATGTCATATTGACATATATAAATATTTTTTTATAATTTTTTTAATACTATACGTGAAGCTCTCGCCTCGCGCTTTAAGCCCCGCGCTTCGGATTTTGGACCCAAAACGCCTCGGAGCGCCTCGCGCTTTTTTAAACCAAGGCGTGTTCACCAACGGTTCTCATGGTCAACAAAAAAAACATTGGCAATCGTGACACCAGCGAAAAGATGATCCATTTTAAAACATACATATTTCTTTTTCCTTATGTGAAGGGGTTTCATGTTTTTATACTTGAATAGAGTTTAGTAACCACATAATAATACAATCCTAGTAAGAATCTTGAATGCAAGCAAATTATAGAATGACATCCTTTATGACTTTTCCTTTTATATGTTTACCATTCTTGTTGTTGTTCTTTCAACATATTATGTGTTTTTCTTGTTAAAACCGCTAACTAACACACCCACTAATCCTAATCTTAATTACGGAACTAGAGTCTAGAACCCTCGGCCTCTAGGGGAACAATACATATGTCATAAGCCTTAATACTATGTACCATACCACCACAAAACAGCAGAATGCTCTCTAGTCTAAAGTTTAAACACATAATTACGAATTCAAGTAACACTACATTAACGAAAAACAATACCTATCACCAACAGGCTTGGTAAAAATCTGAAGCAAAGTCCCCTGATCATCCTTATCCACCAATATCCCCAACTCTTCACACTCCTTAATCTGCTCATCCGACAACACATCGCCCGCCCTGTTCTTCAAATTCCGATAATAAGTAGGCGGCGGAGATGGCATAAACTCAAACCCACCCACCCCACTCCTTTTCCTCATCTCCCTCAATGTCCTAAATATATCCTCACTAGCCAGAGCCAAATGCTGCACCCCTGCCCCTTCATTATGTTCCAAATATGTCTGTATTTGACTCTTCCTCTTCGTCCCGTAAACCGGCTCGTTCAGAGGTATTAATACCATCTCACTGTTGCAAGCCAACACCACTGAGTTGAGTCCACTCTCACTCGTTCCTACATCCTCTGCTGTAAACTCAGCAAACTCGTGAAACCCGGTAAACGATTTTATATATTCCACTGCTGGTGCTAACTCCGGTACGTTCCCAACAGCGTGATCGAGTCGCCGGATACCGTAATCCAGCTCCTGAAACGACGACGTTTTATCCACAGCTTCAAATCCAGGCAAAAAGGTAATATTATTATTATTATTATTATCATTATCATTATTATTATTGTTGTTGTTTTTATAACTAATATAACGTAAAACGACGTCACCGTAGAGTTGAACTTCTGACAAAACGACGTCGTCATGGCCAAGGGTGATAGGTGGAGATGAGGGTTTAGCGCCGTTAGCGACACTAACGGAGAAAGCGGTTTCAGCGTCATGGACTTCAACGGCGATGGCACGGACAGCAAGGCCGTGGGAGGCGGTGAAGTGACGGCAGGCGGAGTGGGAGAACGACGGGATGGAGGCGGTGGTGGTGGTGGTGGAGATGGTGGGGGAATAAGGGGCAGTGAAGAGGAAGTTAAGGTGGCCGGAGTTAAGGAGATAAGAGGCGTGGGTATGGTTACCGGTAGAAAGGTCGGATTTGTAAGTAATAGGCATGCCGAGACCCCAAGAGAAGCGACGGGCGGCGTTGGTGGCGTCGGAGCACCAGAACTCGATGTGGTGGAACGATTTGACGGGGAATTTGTCGGACTTAGGGTTGTTACGGATGAAGTTTTTGAAGCCGACTAGCTTGAAGGTGGAGGTGGGGTGGGTGGAGTGGTCGGAGTTGTCTCCGGCGACGACGGGGTCAACGAGGGTGGGTTCAGTTCCCATTTTATTTTTATTTTTTATTTTTATTTGAGTTTTGTTTGTGAGGTAGGGAGTGTGTAAATAATAAATAGAGAAGGGGGTTGGGTAAGATTAATAAGTGGAACAGAAGTAGCACGGAAGTATGGAGGATTGGTTTTGTGAGATGTGGAGGGGATGATGTTTACACGTGTGAGTGTTTATCTAAAACACGAGATTTAGACGCCAACATGTTTTTTTTATTTTCTTTTAACGAATAGTTTTTTTTTTTTTTTTTTTTTTTTTTTTTTTTTTTTTTTTTTTTTTTTATGTTAAGACTAAACGGAGTGGGGCGGGAGAGAGGGCAGGAAGGGGGGGGGGGGGGGGGGGGGGGGGGGGGGGAATACCGCCGCAGGCCGGCGTGGAAGTGGCGTGGAGGGGGGGGGGGGGGGGGGGGGGGGCGGGAAGGATCTCACCGGCGTGGGGGGAGTGATGGGGGACACGTGGCGTGAGGTAATTGGGCCAGCTTTTTTTTTTATTTTTTTTTTAACTTTAACACAATATAATATTATTTCCTTCCCCCCCCTCTTCCCCCCCTTCCACTCCCCACAATTATTTTTCCCCCCACAAGGGCCCCACAAGTGCCACATGGCGCTTCATCCCCCTCTTTCCCGCCCCCCCCACTCCTTATAGTCTAAGGGTGGAACTTTGGCATTGGGTTGGTGGCCCAATGATAGAAGCAAAGCTTCTAGGACCACCTAAAGGAGAGGTCATGAGTTCAAATCTCACAGGGAGAAGAAATTTGACGTAAAAAAAAGGGTGGAACTTTGATTTTTTTTTTTCATGTGGAGATTGTTAGTCACAGGACTCATAAAACGGAGGAGTATGCATTTTAAATAAAAACACGTAAATTTAAAGTATTGAGCAAAATAACAGTTGGGGCTAGGGCACTCGCGTCCTCAACAAAACTTCGCTAATGTGTATGTCATTGTTGTTTGGATTTGTTATTATGTGTTAGAGTGAGGTTTAATGAGGCTCTTAACCATTCAGCACTGAATGATTCAGCATTTAGCGCGTTTGTTTCAGCTTCTGAATGAACTGGTTAAGTCTGAATCATTAAGATTTGGGATGTTGCTGAACAATTAAGCACTGAACTAGGCTGAACTCTAATGAGGCTCTTCTACCAACGTGGGACAAGAAAACTAACCATTAAGAGGTCCAACTTAATGATTCAGCGCTTAACCATTCAGACCTCTTAACCATTCAAGCCTCTTAATGATTCAACACTTAATCAACCAAACAGCCCCTTACTCTTTTATATAAAAATAAAACGTAGAATGACGACTGATTAGCAATTAGTGAATCTTTGGAGTTGACGATTTAAATTATAAAATATATCAACTCGTGAAATATTTTATCCAGATAATATTAGATTATAGATTGGACCGTTAGTTGTGTGGAACCGTTTAAAGATAACTAGTAGCCTGGTAAATATTATATTGGATCAATGTTTTCAGTGCATGATTTATATATGTATAAGTTTAAGAATGAAATATGAGTAAGTTAAACATAACTAGTGGGTTTCCAATATCGCGCGCTGCGCGATTGTTTCAAGCCGTGTTTCACAGTTGTAAGACATTGTTTCAAGGTGGCTGAAGTGCTTACAAGTGTAGCAACATTCATATCTAGTCCTCTTCTAGACAATGCTTTTTGCAGACATTCAACAACATCTTAGATACCCATGACAAAGTTGCAAAACTATCAAAAGATATCATATGTACACTATAGATTCTCAGGCTTTATCATTCTAAAAAGTGCATTACTTATTTATATTAGCATGTCCAAAAGTATATCGCAATACTGCACTTTTGCATCAACATCGGCATTGTTATCTTGTTGAAGGTGTCCTGATGTTTGACGAATGACAGGTACATGTTTTTTTAAAGACTGTTAAACTAACCATGTCGTCAATAGAAAATCCTTTAGTCCACTTGATCAAAGTGCCTGATGAGACAGATGCTTGTTTTACAGGAAATGAGAATGTAAACCCAAGATCCTTTCCTCTAACTTGTGAAAATAGTGAATTATTTCATTTCCTTTCAACAAATTCCTTCAAAGACAAAGCAAGAAAATCGGAAAACTCCTGCAAATATTGATTTAAGACATCACATTAGTTCACATACACCTGCAAGATACATCGGGATATTCAAAAAAGTTTGAAGTAGCATGTTGCTTAAAATTCCTCCAGACCTCGCTCGTTCTGGTCATTAAATGCTCTGGAATAGGTTTTCGATCGACATCATGCCCAAGAATGGACCTCTGGCCCCCAAGCTGGATTCTCAGATTCCTAAAATTGGTCCCTCCAACATGTAAGGCATAATATATTCCATTTTCACTCCTGAGAAACAAAGAATATGTCATCAACATCAAGAACAATAGTATACAGTACAATATAATGAATATATCAAGCACTTATTACATATATGAAGAGATTAAATAAAAGCTGCACTTGAATCATGCAATGAGTAATCGACTAATTACCATATATCAAGGTATTAATCAAATATAAAGCAGGACAGTGTGAAGCAGGTATTATTGTAAGAGGTAAAGCGTACCATGCATATTAGTACCATCGGAATGTCGCCATGTCACTGCTGCCACTACTGTTGTTGATTCGTTCGTTGTGAAATTGTTCAACCAGCCAACAGAAAACATTGGGTTCTGTCTTTGCTTTTAGGGGAGTTCAAACTGCAGCCACCACCATCTGACTTTGCCTTTTTAACGATGTCTCTCACTCAATCTTTCTCTATTGCCGTCTTCTCTTTCTATCTCTGTAAAAACATGTAACTAACAGTATATTAAAGCGTTTTATATTTTTGAATGATCTCCTTTTTTGTATGATCTTATCCATTTTCTCAGCATGGCAAAGTTATGAATGAAAGCCAACACACAAAATATGCCAAATGAAAATCAAAGACTTGAAGTAAGAATGAAATCCAAATAGAGGTATGTTGTATTACCTTTTGAGTTTGATGTAACATAACCTCCTAAATTATAAGTAATTCCATTTTTGAGGATTTCTTTACATGAATGAAATCCAAATAGCGAACATCTAAGCAAAACCCTCCGACCAACATATTACAATTTTTCATGATTCCATCTAAATCTATAAACAATCTGTTTAAATCGTATAGAAGGCAAGCTATCGATTTTCAATCATTTTCTTGACATGATATCATCCAAATACAAACATCAAAAGCAGAAATCTCCAACAACATATTAATACATGATTTCATCAATGTATATGAACATGTATAGAAACCGATGAAGCGATTTCTGAAGGTTTTATTTAAAAAAAAAAAAAAAAAAAAAATCTCTCTCTACAATCTATACATGCAACCCATAAATTAAAGTCATATGCCAGCAAATCTTACCTCGGTAGATCTGGCCGTTACAATTGTGGTTTCAGTCAAGTGGGTCGACTGGTCGGTTGACCACCCTTCATCTAATGTTGACCAGCCTTTGGCTGAGTTTAACCGAGTCAACTGGGTTGACTCGGATCTTGTTCCTTCATCTTCTTCACAACAGTCGGCCTCCATCAGTGGCAGAGGTTTGTAGGGGCGGGGAGGGGCGGCCGACCCCCCCGGATTTTCGCGCAGAAGTTCCGATTATATAGTATCCGTATAGAAAATTTTGAAAATACAGGGTTTCGACCCCCCAAAACTGGTTTTCGACCCCCGAAACCAGTGACATCCGAACCCCCGGTGACTTCCGACCCCCCGAACCTTCGGGTCAAGCTTCGCCACTGGCCTCCATAGCCTGCAGAGTGCAGCCATCAAGTATAACCCTCACAATAACTATTTTTTAGTCAATAAGTAACCACGAATAAGAAGATTTCATAACTTACACGACTTGTTGATTCGCTTGACTAATTCACCATCAAAAATCCACCATCACTGTTAGTGTTCCCTGACATTCAGCAGCGGCTTTCTGGTCGTTCACATGCCGAAAGAAGGAGGACGCGCCGATGTGGACGGTGATCCTAATAAAAAAATATGCTTAATTTGTAGCTATATATGTATAAAATATACATTAAGATTGAGTATCGTACCCTTTCCCAATCGTGGTGAAATGCAACGAACAGAATCAAAGCCACCTCCAGCAACATGAATACAATTTTTAGAACAACATACTAAAAAAACTCAAAAATCAAGGAAACAATATGTTTTTTCTTTAATCTATCATTATTGTTTCATGCATTCTAAAACATGAAAAGGATACAAAACAAAGGCAACATCCATTGATGGCTTCAGCTGCAACATGACCTGTGCAAGAGATGCAACATAGCATAACACCTATTCCCATAAATGCATATATAAACTTGTCATGAAAATGATCACTCAAATATAAAATAGCATTTTCAAATGAATAAAAAGACCATAAAATCTGCAATCTCTAATGAAGCAGAAGTTGTTACCATGGGGAATGACTGCCAGTGATCATGCAATCGAGGCGGAAATGGTTACAATGGCATCAAGAAAATGTTTGTTCCACTGATGTAACATATAAACTGAGTAAAGAATGATGGAAATCCCAACAAACAGTTGGAATAAATTGAGGAAAACCCACCATAACCGCCGCCGTTACCACCACAACTCCTTACCGGAACTGTCAATCTACCAGAAACACCAACAATGAGTCAACACTCTTCCACAACCAGGTTATCACCACCGTTTATGTAACACCCCAAAACCATTCGTTCGCCTAACTACGCCATTAGGCGTGATTAGCAACATATTTACACGAGACTTAGAGTATAAGAATATAGGTTATATTCTAGTATGGAAATAACCTAGTTAATAATATTATGTTTATAAATTAATAAAAGGTGTTTGAAACTAGCTTATGAGTTAGTTTTTATACGAAAATGACACTCGGGGATATTTGGAGGGACTATAGTTGCCAATGTGGTAAAACTAGTTTTATTAATAAAATTTAATAAAATCAAAAACACACTTGTGTGTGTGTGTTGATCGATCTCCACATCAGGAGATCAAACTCCTTCACCAACCAAACCTTAAATGTCACACCACGTCAACGGCGGAAACACGTGGCGCGACGGTTCAAAAGCATAAAGTCAAGGTTATTGCTAAACATAAGTAATTTAAGAAAATGGGTCATTTATTAAGGCGTCATTACTTGTTCCAAACGTTACACAAAAGTAAATTGTTTTTAAAGTAACATCAAGGTTTCTCAAATATATCCCAAGCTTGGGAAATAAAGGTGAAACCCCGCAAAATGTACAACGCCGCATTGGGAGATTCTCCGACCCAGCTCGCCTGATCCTTCTTCATCTAGTTACCTGAAAGATATGTTTAAAAGTTTCGTCAATATAAATATATTGGTGAGTTCACAGGTTTTCAGTTTCTAAAACTTGAATACTTGGGAATACCATGTTATGACAATATATAGGAGTTGCAAATTCCTATAAATCTACTTGAGACTATAATCAAACCAAGACGTATATAAATAAAATGCCCCGCTCCAAGTCGTTACTCGGTTTCCCACGACTTAAGTTCAGAATATTTGCACCCCAGGCATAACCTAATGCACAATCGACGCTATCGATTAGGGGTGGGCCTTGTCAGGCACCAATAGTACTATTCGAATATTCCTCCGGTTTCAATCTCCGAATAAATGATTATAGATGCGAGGACTCAACCCCGAGTGGCGGTCACACCTCAAGTAATAAACCCGTCAAACATTTCCCTAACATATCTTTCCCCCGAAAACGTAAAAATAGTTTAAAATGGGGCCGTGAAACTCACCTGAAACTGCGTCTGGCTCAAAAGGTAGATAGCAAGTGGGTGGTCTCGCACCTACAAACGTCCTAGACGTATAAGTCACTATTCCTATAGTGCATGTGCCTTGGCAAGTTGTACACCCAACTCCCGACCACAAGTTGTTCCAAATCCCGTTTAATTAAGCGCGTATCCTAGGTTTTGTTGGCGTTACATTACCCTTTGTGTTACAAGTTATATATTACTCTTGTTAATATTTCCTTAACTTGTATTTTATTATCATCGACTCGACGTCACTTAACATATAATTATTTTCCCATTTAAATAATTATACTTAAGATCGCATCGCTCGATATAATATATATTTCAACACTCGACCCGACTCACTTTGCCGCACATTTGTTTTCCCATTTAAACAAATATACTAAGATCTTGTCGTTCGATTGTATATTCTTAACGCCCGATTCAACTCACCATACCGTATATTTATTTTCCCATTCAAATAAATATACTAGGATCTCGTTGGTACGGCATACACATATATATATCTTTGTCTTCTCGTCGCGGCTTTCCTTCCCACATATCTACTTTCCCATTAAGTAGATATACCAGAATTTTGCCGAGACGAGCGTACATATATATAAATGTGTAATTTTTCTTGTTAAGTATATACGTTTGTTTAACGTCTTATTTGTTTATGTCATGCGTTTCTCCCACGAATAATTCCTTTAACACTTAGGAAAGTGTTCATTAGTTTTCACCCATAATGTATATATATTTTACTTCTTAAAATATATATTTTTCTTATCTTGCCGCAATGGCATTTTTCTCATGATTTGTCCGTGTACGGTTCGTTAACGCGTCTTAGTTCGATATCTTAACTCGATTAGTTAATTTTTCCAAGTTTTTCCCAACATGCATTTTATAGAAATATTATCCGTATTTCTTCCTATTTTCACATGTTACTTGGATGGTTTAAAATACTTATGTATTTTTAACCCAACTTGTTAACTTAACTACAAAAATGTTTCCAACACTTTTATATTCCCATTTATATAAAAGTATTCATTTTTGTATAAGTTTCCCAAGTTTGTTTAATATTTTTATAAAATCTCTATTTTATAAAAATCCTTATGTTAAAACCCTTTATATTTTTATAACTTTCAAAAATACACTTTTATACAAAATACCCAAGTATTTCTACTAGTATTTACAAAAATCATCCTTAGACTTTATTACTTACATTTTTGACACCAAATTTTCCATACTTGTATTTTTGGACTAATAGTTTCTAAAATATCCATTTTAGTCCTCTAACTTTCAAAGTTACAATTTTAGTCCCTTAACTTCCAAAAGTTGCATTTTTCTACTCTAACTTTCAAAGTTAACATTTTTCACTCAAAATAGTAAACTTTGAAGATTCAACTTTTTATTGGTAAGTTCTTTTTGTATCAAAACACTTTTGTTAGTCTTGTATTTCATATGGAAGACTACTTATGTGTGTGTTTTATGTATTTGTCCATTTTAACAAAATATCATTCATCTAAGTAAGCTAACTTTAATTTTCCATCTTCTTTATTTATGAACTTCCAACATGTTTTACCATTAAACGTATGCATTCCTATGCACTATTTGGAAATTGCTATCCCCTAAGGCCTTGATAATTAAATCACACATAATTGCATTTAATTACGTTAATCATATATTAATTAATTTGTACGGAATTACCTTATTTTTGCCGGTTGTTACATTCTCCCCCCGTTAAGAGAATTCCGTCCCGGAATTCACTTCGAGTTCTCCGGTACAGGTGTCTTCTCGAATAGGGCGGGGTATTTTTGCTTCATCCGGTCCAGCCTTTCCCACGTGAACTCCGGTCCACGCTTGGCATTCCAGCGCACTTTGACCAATCTGATCTTGCTGCGCCTTAGTTTTTGGACCTTCCAATCGGTTACCTCGATTGGTTCTTCAACGAAATGTAACTTGTCGTCAATTTGGATTTCTTCAGCAGGGATGATGAGGGTTTCGTCGGATAAACACTTCTTCAAGTTTGATACGTGGAATGTGTCGTGCACTCCACTGAGCTCTTGAGGCAACTTGAGTTTGTAAGCCACTGGGCCTACCCTGGACAAGATTTCAAACGGTCCTACATATCGCGGGTTCAGTTTTCCGCGCTTTCCAAAACGCGCGACACCTTTCCAAGGTGACACCTTCAGTAAGACCTTGTCACCAACTTGAAATTCCAAAGGTTTTCGTCTCATGTCGGCGTAGCTCTTCTGGCGATCGCGGGCCGCCTTGAGACGTTCCTTTATCAAGAAGATCTTGTCCGTTGTCTCTTGAACAATTTCCGGCCCGGTGAGCTGTTTTTCTCCAACTTCAGCCCAACATAACAGGGATCGACACTTGCGTCCATATAGAGCTTCAAACGGTGCGGCTTGAATGCTCGTATGATAACTGTTGTTGTAAGAAAATTCTACCAATGGCAAGTGCGTATCCCAATTACCTCCGAAATCTATCACGCATGCCCGTAACATATCTTCCAAGGTCTGGATGGTTCGTTCACTTTGACCATCCGTTTGGGGGTGATATGCGGTACTCATGTCGAGGCGAGTACCGAGGGCTTCGTTTAAACTTTCCCAAAATCTCGACGTGAAACGACTATCTCGATCGGAGATGATAGAAACAGGTACACCGTGTTTAGATACCACTTCCTTAATATACAGACAGGTCAGTTTCTCCAACTTGTCCGTCTCGCGAATCGGAAGAAAGTGTGCGGATTTCGTCAATCGATCAACAATTACCCAGATCGTGTCATTGCCACTTGTTGTCTTGGGTAACTTGGTGATGAAATCCATGGTGATTCGTTCCCATTTCCATTCCGGTATTTCCGGTTGTTGAAGCAAACCGGAAGGTTTCTGGTGCTCAGTCTTGACCTTTGCGCAAGTCAAACATCGCGCTACATAGGCTGCTATATCCCTTTTGAAATTTGGCCACCAATAAAGTTCCTTCAGATCGTGGAACATCTTGTCTGCACCCGGGTGAACCGAATATCTAGAACTGTGAGCTTCGGCCATTACTAGCTCACGCAATCCTCCGTATACTGGAACCCAAATTCTATTCATGAAATACAGTGTCTGGTCCGCTTTTGGTTCCAGTGAGTCAACCATCTTTCGTAATCTTTCGCCTTTGACATTCTCGGGCTTAAGAGCGTTAACTTGAGCTTCGCGAATTCGTTCAGTCAGGCTCGTGTGGATAGTCAATCCCAAAGCCCGAACACGCAATGGTTTAACCCGTTCCTTGCGACTCAAGGCGTCAGCTACGACGTTCGCCTTACCGGGATGGTACTTTATCTCACAATCGTAATCGTTTAATAATTCAACCCATCGCCGTTGTCGCATATTCAAATCCTTCTGATCAAAGATGTGTTGCAAACTCTTGTGATCAGTGAAAATCGTGCACTTGGTTCCGTACAAATAGTGCCTCCATATCTTGAGAGCGAATACCACTGCACCTAATTCCAAATCGTGTGTAGTGTAGTTCTTCTCATGGATTTTCAGTTGCCTGGAAGCATAAGCTATTACTTTTTCTCGCTGCATCAATACACAACCCAGGCCTTGATGTGAGGCATCACAGTAAACTACAAAATCTTCCGTACCGTCTGGAAGTGACAGTATCGGAGCGCCACATAACTTGTCTTTTAACAATTGGAATGCTGCCTCTTGCTTTTCCGTCCACTCAAATTTCTTATCCTTTTGGGTTAGCATGGTTAAAGCTTGTGCTATTTTTGAAAAGTTCTCGATGAACCTTCTGTAATAACCCGCGAGGCCTAGAAATTGTCGCACTTCAGTGGGGGTTCGAGGGGCTTCCCAATTTTTAATTGCCTCGATCTTGGCGGGATCGACGTGTATGCCCTTCTCGTTTACCACGTGGCCTAAAAAGTGAACTTCCCGAATCCAAAAGTCACATTTCGAGAATTTAGCATAGAGCTTCTCTTTGCGTAATACTTCAAGAATTAACCGAAGGTGATTCTCGTGGTCTTCTTTCGTGCGTGAATAGATCAAAATATCGTCAATGAAGACGATGACGAATTTATCCAGGTATGGCTTACACACGCGGTTCATTAGGTCCATGAAAACCGCTGGTGCGTTGGTCAAGCCGAACGGCATCACCAAAAATTCATAGTGTCCATACCAGGTTCTGAAGGCCGTTTTTGGTACATCTTCTTCTTGTATACGCAACTGGTGATAGCCTGACCTCAAATCGATCTTGGAGTAATAGCTGGAACCTTGGAGCTGATCAAATAAATCGTCGATCCTGGGGAGAGGATAGCGATTCTTGATGGTTAGCTTGTTCAGCTCTCGATAGTCGATGCACATGCGAAATGTGCCATCCTTCTTCTTCACAAATAAGACGGGAGCTCCCCAAGGTGAGAAACTCGGTCTTATAAAACCTTTGTCCAATAATTCTTGTAGCTGGCTGGACAGTTCCTGCATCTCTGATGGAGCTAGGCGGTATGGCGATCGTGCCACAGGAGCTGCTCCGGGAACGAGGTCGATGCGGAACTCGACTTGTCGAGGTGGCGGCAACCCCGGCAAATCTTCTGGAAATACATCCGGAAAATCTCTGGCGACTGGAATGTCTTCCAACTTTCGCTCGTCGGCCTTCTTGTCCACTACGTGTGCCAAGAATGTGACAAGCCCTTTTCTCAGACACTTACGAGCCTTCATGCTCGAAATAATCCTTAGTGGCGTCCCGTGTCTTTCCCCTTGAATTGAGAGAGTTTCACCGCTTGCGAGGGGAACTTGAATAACTTTATCGTTGCAAACCACAATGGCACGGTGCGCGGACAACCAGTCCATGCCGACAATGATATCAAAACTTCCCAATACCACCGGCAATAGATCAATCCCAAACTCGTGCCCACAGAGTTCTAACTTACAATCTTTCGCTACCTCTCTCGTTTCAATAGTTTTACCATTAGCCAGTTCTATAGAGTAGGGTGTATCTAGTTTGCTAGTTTTTAATCCAAGTAGTCTTTTAAATTCAATGGATACGAAGCTAAAGTCAGCACCGGTATCAAATAATACAGAGGTATAATGACCATTTAGAGGAAACGTACCAGTGACCACATTGGGGTCTTGCCGTGCATCACCGGCTCCAATCACAAATGCCCGGCCGCGGGCCTGGTTGTTGATCTTGGGGCAATCTTTCTTCCAATGGTCTAATGACCCGCATGCAAAGCATGGTCTAGCCCCTCCATTTTTCGGTGCTCCAGATCGGCACTCTTCATTCTTGTGCCCTGTGCGGTGGCACTTCCCACAAGTTAACCCGTTGTTTCTCCCCTGACTTCCCTGCTTGTTACCGTTACCACGTCCCGTGGCGACATATCCCTTTCCCTTCTTGTTCGAGCTACCCGACGCTCAGTCCCTTTTTCCTTCATCCCTTTTTCTTTTCCCAAACCTCGGCTTGTTACCCTGATCATTAGTCACAACAGCTGAATTTGATCCCTGATTCTTGGCCTCGACACTGCTTGCCTCAGAAATTTTTAATCCTGAAACTTGGCGGATTAGGGTACCCATGCGGATAGCATCTTCAGTGAGGCTTAGTGCCAGATCAATCGCCTCGCGCATGGTCGTGGGCTTGGAAGAGGTGACCATGCTGCGTATCTGTGGTGCTAATCCGAATAAGTAACGTTCCACCTTGTTCATTTCCGGTGTAACCAGACGAGGTACCAGTCGAGCGAGATCATGAAATCTAGACGTATACCCAGTAACGTCTGCTCCTACCATGGTGAGGTTCCAGAACTCGGTTTCCAACTTCTGTACTTCGCTTGCCGGGCGGTATTCGGCAGTCATAAGTTCCTTCAGTGCCGCCCATGATAGAGAGTATGCAACATCATCTCCTAGAGACTGTACTTGGCCATTCCACCAAGTTAGTGCCTGATCTAGAAACAGGTTGGTGGAGTACATGACAGACTGTCGAGGGGTACACCCGCTGATGCGGATAACTGCCTCGGTCTTTTCAAACCATTTGACCAGGCCTATGGAACCCTCAGTGCCGCTGAAGTTTATCGGCTTGCAGTCCAAGAAAGCCTTGAAAGTGCAGCCGCGCTCTCCCGAGGCTGTCCCTGTAATAGTAACGTAGTATGTTATTATGGGATAGGAGTTTTTGAAATATCCTCCCATCACTTTTTCATTTATTCTTAAACCTCTTACCAATGGGGGAGGTCTCTCGTCGCTCGCTCCCTGCCCTGTCATGGGAGTGTTCAGAGCGTGCGGCTTCATGTTCGGCGATGGCGCGAGCTATGCGCTCTGAGATCAGTGTCTCCAGTTCAGCGGGGGTGGTCGGTAATCCGTCCGAACCGCTGTTGCTTCGGGTGGCAGGTGCCATTTTTCTTCAATAATATATATATCAAAGGTTAATTCGGCAACATTTATACAATATCATATAAAGCACAAATAACAACCCAAAATATGAACGCGATAGTCAATACAAAGTCATCACACAACATGCAAGCACACCATACAGAATAAATAATAATAACTGTAGAAGTCGTAACACAATTTTACCATAACAAGTCTTTCATAAATTTCAACATAATGATTACACTGCTTTGTTCGATACAACAAAATTGAGGATTTCTTCCTCTTACATCATTCATTTGAAATATATCAGAAATATATTGTTATATGCCGGCACAACCCGCTCGGCTAGGCAAAATACAAGTGGGTGTCATAACCCACGTAGTGCTATCATACAACTACTACTACTACGGCTATCTTCAAATACTCTTCCATATGTCCCAATGAGTCCCTACTGTGGCGGTGGCGGAGGAAACTGGTACTGAGGCGCATGCATGCTGATCGTCATGCTGATCTCCATGATGCGCTCGTACAAAAACTGTCGATGCGCCCAGTGTGCATCCCCAGTAATCCCGCATTGCGCATCCATGCGCAATAGCTCCTCTGCGTAATGCGCCAAGGCATCACGAGCGTCAATCATCCTCGCCCACATCAATCTCGTCTGCTGCTCAACCTGATTCACGGTGCGCTGCACCGTGTTGACTAGAGTCTGAAAGTCCTGCTCTAAGGTGATGGTTGAGGTCCAGGCGGGTCCAGAGAGGGGTGTCATCCTGTGAAGGTGGGACGGTCCGGGTATATCAGGGTGAACTGGCTGGAATGGGCCAAAAGGGTCTGGTGCGTGGAAGAACATCGGGGCAAAGCCCTGTGGTACGGGTGTAAAGAGTGGAGGTCTCGTGTAAGGATCTCCCGCACCCAAAGGGTACGGTGCAGGTGTCATGCCGGGTAAGGTGGGTATCGGCAGTGTCGTGGCTATGGTGGGTGGTGGCACAGGCTCGGCTAAAGGGGTCAAGAGAGGCTCAGAGATAGTGGCCCACTCTGGGGTGGACACCACTACAGGGGGTGTGGGAGGGCTCGCAGTGGCGAATGCCTCCATGCCTGCCCTATGTAGCTCAGAGCTACGGGCGGGACTACCCTCATGTACAAGTGCTGCTGGGGCTGGCTCCTCCTGAGGTATGGGCTCGAGAGGTGCTGGTGGGGCTACGGGGTCGGCTGGGGCGTCCTCTAGCATTGGAGCCACTGGCTCCTCCTGATCAGCCGGAATCTCGGGCACCAACATGTGCTCCACCGAACCTACAGACTCGTCGTCGGAGTCATCGGATATCCACCCGTTCCTCCCACGGGCGATAGGCAGGAGTCTCATGCCTGCAGGTACGTGGATGTGGGGTACCGGTGCTGGCTCGTGCTCGGCGTGAGCCTGTCGGCGGAATGGAGACTCTGCCGCATCCGACTGGGCTGGGTTTGGTCGCGACGGACCGGCACAGCCTTCAGGGAAATCCCTGATGGCTCGAATGGGGTGTACGGACAAAGGTGCGGCCGGTACAATGGGCAGTGGCGCGTCAATCACGGCCGGTGCCCAGTGGGGGTCCTCGCTGGGGTCTGACTCATCTGAGCTATCGTCGCCTGCTCCGTCGGCGGCGACGCCCATCTCTACGTCCTCATCTCCCGGGGAGAGCACTACCAACTCTGCTGGCTCTGGTGGTGGTGCTGGGATGATCTGCAAGCTACTGTCGTAGCTCGGCGCGATACTTCCTGCGTTCGACATTCCTGGCAAAAGAACCGTACTAATATATATGAATTATTTAAATTAGACAGTTATGGCGTACTCTATAGTAACCTTCCTAACTTCTAATTTCACGTTAAAGCATAACAACACCCATGGCCGGCTTGGTCGGAATCTCCTCATGCCCAATGCTTCTTGAAAATTACTTTTATTTAACACCTTTATATATTTCCTTTTTGAAAACTTTATTATTTGAACCAAATCCGGTTATAGTCTAGTTTTTAAAGAAAATACTCTAGTTCGCTATAACCTTGGCTCTGATACCACGTTCTGTCACACCACGTCAACGGCGGAAACACGTGGCGCGACGGTTCAAAAGCATAAAGTCAAGGTTATTGCTAAACATAAGTAATTTAAGAAAATGGGTCATTTATTAAGGCGTCATTACTTGTTCCAAACGTTACACAAAAGTAAATTGTTTTTAAAGTAACATCAAGGTTTCTCAAATATATCCCAAGCTTGGGAAATAAAGGTGAAACCCCGCAAAATGTACAACGCCGCATTGGGAGATTCTCCGACCCAGCTCGCCTGATCCTTCTTCATCTAGTTACCTGAAAGATATGTTTAAAAGTTTCGTCAATATAAATATATTGGTGAGTTCACAGGTTTTCAGTTTCTAAAACTTGAATACTTGGGAATACCATGTTATGACAATATATAGGAGTTGCAAATTCCTATAAATCTACTTGAGACTATAATCAAACCAAGACGTATATAAATAAAATGCCCCGCTCCAAGTCGTTACTCGGTTTCCCACGACTTAAGTTCAGAATATTTGCACCCCAGGCATAACCTAATGCACAATCGACGCTATCGATTAGGGGTGGGCCTTGTCAGGCACCAATAGTACTATTCGAATATTCCTCCGGTTTCAATCTCCGAATAAATGATTATAGATGCGAGGACTCAACCCCGAGTGGCGGTCACACCTCAAGTAATAAACCCGTCAAACATTTCCCTAACATATCTTTCCCCCGAAAACGTAAAAATAGTTTAAAATGGGGCCGTGAAACTCACCTGAAACTGCGTCTGGCTCAAAAGGTAGATAGCAAGTGGGTGGTCTCGCACCTACAAACGTCCTAGACGTATAAGTCACTATTCCTATAGTGCATGTGCCTTGGCAAGTTGTACACCCAACTCCCGACCACAAGTTGTTCCAAATCCCGTTTAATTAAGCGCGTATCCTAGGTTTTGTTGGCGTTACATTACCCTTTGTGTTACAAGTTATATATTACTCTTGTTAATATTTCCTTAACTTGTATTTTATTATCATCGACTCGACGTCACTTAACATATAATTATTTTCCCATTTAAATAATTATACTTAAGATCGCATCGCTCGATATAATATATATTTCAACACTCGACCCGACTCACTTTGCCGCACATTTGTTTTCCCATTTAAACAAATATACTAAGATCTTGTCGTTCGATTGTATATTCTTAACGCCCGATTCAACTCACCATACCGTATATTTATTTTCCCATTCAAATAAATATACTAGGATCTCGTTGGTACGGCATACACATATATATATCTTTGTCTTCTCGTCGCGGCTTTCCTTCCCACATATCTACTTTCCCATTAAGTAGATATACCAGAATTTTGCCGAGACGAGCGTACATATATATAAATGTGTAATTTTTCTTGTTAAGTATATACGTTTGTTTAACGTCTTATTTGTTTATGTCATGCGTTTCTCCCACGAATAATTCCTTTAACACTTAGGAAAGTGTTCATTAGTTTTCACCCATAATGTATATATATTTTACTTCTTAAAATATATATTTTTCTTATCTTGCCGCAATGGCATTTTTCTCATGATTTGTCCGTGTACGGTTCGTTAACGCGTCTTAGTTCGATATCTTAACTCGATTAGTTAATTTTTCCAAGTTTTTCCCAACATGCATTTTATAGAAATATTATCCGTATTTCTTCCTATTTTCACATGTTACTTGGATGGTTTAAAATACTTATGTATTTTTAACCCAACTTGTTAACTTAACTACAAAAATGTTTCCAACACTTTTATATTCCCATTTATATAAAAGTATTCATTTTTGTATAAGTTTCCCAAGTTTGTTTAATATTTTTATAAAATCTCTATTTTATAAAAATCCTTATGTTAAAACCCTTTATATTTTTATAACTTTCAAAAATACACTTTTATACAAAATACCCAAGTATTTCTACTAGTATTTACAAAAATCATCCTTAGACTTTATTACTTACATTTTTGACACCAAATTTTCCATACTTGTATTTTTGGACTAATAGTTTCTAAAATATCCATTTTAGTCCTCTAACTTTCAAAGTTACAATTTTAGTCCCTTAACTTCCAAAAGTTGCATTTTTCTACTCTAACTTTCAAAGTTAACATTTTTCACTCAAAATAGTAAACTTTGAAGATTCAACTTTTTATTGGTAAGTTCTTTTTGTATCAAAACACTTTTGTTAGTCTTGTATTTCATATGGAAGACTACTTATGTGTGTGTTTTATGTATTTGTCCATTTTAACAAAATATCATTCATCTAAGTAAGCTAACTTTAATTTTCCATCTTCTTTATTTATGAACTTCCAACATGTTTTACCATTAAACGTATGCATTCCTATGCACTATTTGGAAATTGCTATCCCCTAAGGCCTTGATAATTAAATCACACATAATTGCATTTAATTACGTTAATCATATATTAATTAATTTGTACGGAATTACCTTATTTTTGCCGGTTGTTACATTAAACCTCCAATTTCTTGCTCCAACTCAAGGCAAATCAAAGGGGAAGCCTATGCATTACACAAAAACGAAGTATCTAAGGTTCAATCACCCTAAGGTACCTTTTATTTGGCTTAATTTGATGTAAGATTCATTCTTGATCATGGTGAAAAACTAGGGTTTTCACAAAAACGTGAAGGTTTATGTTGATGGAGGTTTTTCTAACCTTAGGGAACCTCAATCAAGTCTAATTTGGTTATGAATTTCATTTTAATTGTGTATTTGATTATACTCATATGATTATGTGAATATGTGAAAATTGGGGTTTCACCTCTAGGTTGAAACCCTTTATGTTTAATGATTTAGTTAACTCTTAGGAGTTTTCTTAATGAGGAATTTTGGCTAAAAAGCCTAAATAACATGTTATGATGTCAATTGGACAATCGGTTGTGCTTTGGTTAAACTTAGAATGTTGAAAACTAAGTATATTGGTGGATGCACACCAAGTGTTTGATGAAATGCCTAGATGAGTTAATCTTAACTAGACATGTAAGAAAATGGCTATGGATTTAGCTAGAAATGATAATGAATACATGATGTTATGGATAGTGAACAAAATTCCATATTATGTATTCTAATAGACAAGTTTGACTCATCCCCAAGTTAGGTACAACCAAGAGGGAGCAAACGGGTCAAACGGATGCAAGGCGAATACTTATGGAAACAAGAATGGATGCGAGGTAAGTTTTACTTACACCAATGTACTATAACATAGCTTAATTCTTGTAGATATTAGTCTTAAATCTTGAATGTGTGATAAAGATAAACCCCAAGGGGTAGAAGCTATTAATGGGTCACCTTATGTGCACTCAATACAAAACGTGGTTTATGACCTTAATCAGGACAATGTGTTATGACCAAATGGTGAAATCCATCAAACGGGTCAATAAATAAAGATATGTGAAAAATGATGTTTTAATCTAAATGAAAGCATTTGAATGAAGCCGTTAAGAATGGTGTTAAACGGGTCAAGTTGGTGTCACTTGAACCATAATAAAAACTTGGGTAACATAGTATCATGAACTATGGGTCTAAACGGGTCATATGGTGAATTCGTCATCATTTAAGTCCAACACTTGATGCTTGTTTTCCAAGCATTGAGATTCTTGAGGTTTACGGATCAAATGGTATGCTATTATCATTTGAGTTCCGAGAAGTTAATGTGTCTATCTAGAAATCACGCAGGTAAACGCACTCGTGTATGCATGCTTGATGTTAAGAATCATGGAGGATGAGCACAAGGTATGAATATGGGACACGGGCACCCGGTAAGTCCGTAGCTAATAAAACACCTTCGGGCGAAGCAACATGGGTACTAAAACTACCCACATGAAGTGTGGTTGCAAATCAAGTAAGTTATTTCCACAACTATGTCTAATGCGCGCTAATGCGCTTAGAATCAACTAAAACAAGTGAAAACTTGAGAAAGGATGAAACTCTAAGTCCGGAAGGACTTAGAGGTTTTTAAACAAGTCATTGAGTCAAAAACATTGGATTTGAAACAAGAAGTTTCGCCACGAATGGCTAAATTGAAAGATTTGGTCATGAGGGGCATTTTGGGGATTTAAAGGATTAATAAAGGTTGAATTCTAAGAATCTAAGTCGTAATGAAACAAATCGGACAAACACTTTAGTTGATCAAGTGTATAATGACTTGACAACATAAACTAGATGCATTGCGCATGGTCAAATGGTGTTTGGATAAGTTAAATGTCTAAATGGGTCAAATTGGGTAAAAGTCGCCATAAACATTCAAAACTAAGAACCGGATCATGGCGACATAAACCGGACCATAATTTCAGTCAAACAAAGGTTTATTTAGTCGGCGAGTCATTACTTAGGCTTCGGGAATCATCAAATGCGGTTGCGACATGATTCCCATGCTTAAAAATCACCAAAATCACATCAGAAGCTTCGAGCGGCCGCTCACAGAGGCCGAGCGGCCGCGCGCTTTGACCTGCACGTCAGCACGAACTTTAAAATTGCGTATAAAATCGTAGAAAAATCGTTAGGAGGTGTTCTTTATATGCCTGGAAAGCTCTCGGAGCGTAGAACAATTCTCATTTGAAAGTCGAAGTCGGATTTTGGGTTTTAGAAGGGGTAAAAGCGATCCGAACAGCTGCTGCGCAAAAGTTGCAGCAGTTTGTTCTCCTGATAAAGGGCCGTTGGGCCTGGTTCGTTCTGTTTCGACGTGTAACGACTCTCACACTAGTTCAAATGTATTATTGACAACCCACTAACCATTCTTTGTGTGATGGTGCTAGGTAAACATTCAAGGGACGACCCGGAGCAAGGATCAAGTCGCGAGAAGAACCGAACACGCCCGAACACTCATCAAGCTTCCGCACTAGAATCTAAGGAACTCCCGTTAAAACGCAACATCTTAAAATATGTTTCAACTATTAAAAAGTAAAATTTGTGTGAATCAAACATGTATTTGATCTTAATGGGTTGACTTATAAAGAAAATTTCAAAGTTTTAATCGGGAGTGGTTTTTAGTTAAGGTCAAAACCCGTAAGATTAGGCAATAATTGCGTGATTACGGGTTAGGGTCTTACAAGTGGTATCAGAGCCATAGGTTTGAGGGATCCGAGTGTCGGGAAGGATACTTGGACTCAAACCGTGCGCTCAAAGTGTTGAAGGGTGTTCGGTTCAAGACTTGATCGAGGAATCCGGTAAGTAATACCTATAATGACCATCCGTTTTGATCGGAAATTGTTATAGGTAATCAATAGTTATATCGTGTAGGTTAGGTACTCATGGGGCCTATCCAAAAGATTGATTCGGGCAACGATAATCTCGTATAACAAGAATTCTAACATCACTATTGCAGTGATGCATACTAATAATGAAATGTCATGTTACTAATTAATTGAAATTATAAATGTGACAGGGATGATAACATCTTATTTGATCGAGAGAGGATCAAATGATTCACCAAACGAGGTTGTAGAGGTTTCGGGAGCACGGCTGATAGCATGCTCACTAAGGACCAAGTCAAGTAACGACTCGGGCTAATGGATCAGTAACGAAAGGGAACACCGGAGCAAGTATCAAACAGGTACATGCTCGAAACCATAGTAGGTGCATTAGTATGCAATTATCACCTGAAGAGTGGTAATTGCATATGCAAACAATAGGAAAAATGTGAAAGGTGCATAGTTCACGATAATGAACGATCAATGCACAAACTTAACTTGAACATCGAGACCGGGTTGGGGGTAATCATCCCAAACTAATGTTTAGAAAGGCGTTGTGATCATACCAATGAGTGTGATCACACAAAGCTTATTAAATTGAAAACACATCGCTTTTTCTTAATGGATGAAGGTAAAACCTAACATTGAATAATTTATCAAGGAAGAGTTTTACCAAGTCAAATAAGGGACACAAGCATGAGTTGAAGCCTTGCTTACATAGGATGTGATGTACTAATTATAACAAGTCCATGTGTATCATATGCGGATTGCTTACCCTGGCCAGGTAAGTGTTAAACGTATGATACTATGGGTTTCTTACAATTGATACATATACAACCTATGTAACAAGGTCTAAGTAAGTGTGAGGTGTCGGGACAATCATGGATTAGTCAAATATGGCCCGAAGGGCCATGATAAACAGAGAGGCAAGGAAAAACCAAGGTATAAGCGACCCGTGGGGATCGTAGAGGCCGAGGTATTGCTTCAGTAAATCAATCATAACTACGGTTTTGGTTGATAAATCATAAACAACGGACATGGGCCGTGATAAATCCATGGGTCAACTGGACTTTCGAGTCAGTGACAATTATAAACTAATAAGCCATGGTATAAGCAATCCCGAGCGGGTTGTAGAGACCAAGGCAGTTGCACTCTCAATCAAAGTCATGAACTTGGTTGAATAAAAGTGCAAAAACATGATCATAAACAACGGTCTTGGGCCGTGACAAATCAGTAAATCATTCAACCCTCGGGTTAAGGATGAGAAAGTGTAAAATGCAACAACATTAGATTGTATTGTTGGTACGATTTAATACAAAACATAATAACGGTTGGATTGTATAGTTATTACAATCTGATGCAAACCGTGATAACAGGAAATTAGTCGATACAATACGTAGTAATGACTATTCGAAACCGCGTTTTATGAAAAGAAAACTGACCTCAACTTATATTGAGATCGGTAAATCAGAAAAAGGATTTTTAGAAAATAATCATTCTAAATAAATACATGATTTGAACTCTGAAAACTCAAAAGTCTTTAAACGGGTCGGTTGGGGCAATGACCACCAATCGAGTTAGCAAAACGGGAACTTGGGTAAACCAAATAAATGGCAAATTCTTAAAGTAAGGATTAGCCAAAGAAAGGAAAATGTTAGTGTAAAGAAAGGTTGTTATAATATTATAGCAAACCAAAAAGAAACAAGGATTGGATTCGGGGGTGAATCCAAGAAGCTAGAAAACGGCTATGTTAAAAAGTCGGGTCAGTCTTGGGAACCAAGACAAATTACTTGTTAGTAATAGAAGCATAGACCTGTATGTGTATGCATGCTACAATCGAGTATTACAGTAGATGCTCTAAGGTGCATGATAGAATGGCCCCTTAAAACATTACATCATTCGGGATAATAGTAGACGGGGATAGTCTACGGATCTAGGGAAGACCTATGAAGAACATAAGTAGCTAAAATGTCGGGTAGGGGGTAAGTATGTAGATATTGCCCCTAGTTAACCGAAATAATAGGATGACTCAAGTCGTATTATGAAAGCTAAAGCTTCCATATAATAAAAGTTAGAAAGCCGAGTAAAGGGATACAAACAATAAGTATATAGTACTACTCGTTAGACTATAGAATGTCAAGGGATTGAGCGATGCACAAACTTGATTAGAGACACTAAGGTTCTTTGGTGTAACCAAAGCAACAACACAAGAAAGGTTTCGAGGACGAAACCTCTTTAAGGGGGGTAGACTTGTAACACCCCAAAACCATTCGTTCGCCTAACTACGCCATTAGGCGTGATTAGCAACATATTTACACGAGACTTAGAGTATAAGAATATAGGTTATATTCTAGTATGGAAATAACCTAGTTAATAATATTATGTTTATAAATTAATAAAAGGTGTTTGAAACTAGCTTATGAGTTAGTTTTTATACGAAAATGACACTCGGGGATATTTGGAGGGACTATAGTTGCCAATGTGGTAAAACTAGTTTTATTAATAAAATTTAATAAAATCAAAAACACACTTGTGTGTGTGTTGATCGATCTCCACATCAGGAGATCAAACTCCTTCACCAACCAAACCTTAAACCTCCAATTTCTTGCTCCAACTCAAGGCAAATCAAAGGGGAAGCCTATGCATTACACAAAAACGAAGTATCTAAGGTTCAATCACCCTAAGGTACCTTTTATTTGGCTTAATTTGATGTAAGATTCATTCTTGATCATGGTGAAAAACTAGGGTTTTCACAAAAACGTGAAGGTTTATGTTGATGGAGGTTTTTCTAACCTTAGGGAACCTCAATCAAGTCTAATTTGGTTATGAATTTCATTTTAATTGTGTATTTGATTATGCTCATATGATTATGTGAATATGTGAAAATTGGGGTTTCACCTCTAGGTTGAAACCCTTTATGTTTAATGATTTAGTTAACTCTTAGGAGTTTTCTTAATGAGGAATTTTGGCTAAAAAGCCTAAATAACATGTTATGATGTCAATTGGACAATCGGTTGTGCTTTGGTTAAACTTAGAATGTTGAAAACTAAGTATATTGGTGGATGCACACCAAGTGTTTGATGAAATGCCTAGATGAGTTAATCTTAACTAGACATGTAAGAAAATGGCTATGGATTTAGCTAGAAATGATAATGAATACATGATGTTATGGATAGTGAACAAAATTCCATATTATGTATTCTAATAGACAAGTTTGACTCATCCCCAAGTTAGGTACAACCAAGAGGGAGCAAACGGGTCAAACGGATGCAAGGCGAATACTTATGGAAACAAGAATGGATGCGAGGTAAGTTTTACTTACACCAATGTACTATAACATAGCTTAATTCTTGTAGATATTAGTCTTAAATCTTGAATGTGTGATAAAGATAAACCCCAAGGGGTAGAAGCTATTAATGGGTCACCTTATGTGCACTCAATACAAAATGTGGTTTATGACCTTAATCAGGACAATGTGTTATGACCAAATGGTGAAATCCATCAAACGGGTCAATAAATAAAGATATGTGAAAAATGATGTTTTAATCTAAATGAAAGCATTTGAATGAAGCCGTTAAGAATGTTGTTAAACGGGTCAAGTTGGTGTCACTTGAACCATAATAAAAACTTGGGTAACATAGTATCATGAACTATGGGTCTAAACGGGTCATATGGTGAATTCGTCATCATTTAAGTCCAACACTTGATGCTTGTTTTCCAAGCATTGAGATTCTTGAGGTTTACGGATCAAATGGTATGCTATTATCATTTGAGTTCCGAGAAGTTAATGTGTCTATCTAGAAATCACGCAGGTAAACGCACTCGTGTATGCATGCTTGATGTTAAGAATCATGGAGGATGAGCACAAGGTATGAATATGGGACACGGGCACCCGGTAAGTCCGTAGCTAATAAAACACCTTCGGGCGAAGCAACATGGGTACTAAAACTACCCACATGAAGTGTGGTTGCAAATCAAGTAAGTTATTTCCACAACTATGTCTAATGCGCGCTAATGCGCTTAGAATCAACTAAAACAAGTGAAAACTTGAGAAAGGATGAAACTCTAAGTCCGGAAGGACTTAGAGGTTTTTAAACAAGTCATTGAGTCAAAAACATTGGATTTGAAACAAGAAGTTTCGCCACGAATGGCTAAATTGAAAGATTTGGTCATGAGGGGCATTTTGGGGATTTAAAGGATTAATAAAGGTTGAATTCTAAGAATCTAAGTCGTAATGAAACAAATCGGACAAACACTTTAGTTGATCAAGTGTATAATGACTTGACAACATAAACTAGATGCATTGCGCATGGTCAAATGGTGTTTGGATAAGTTAAATGTCTAAATGGGTCAAATTGGGTAAAAGTCGCCATAAACATTCAAAACTAAGAACCGGATCATGGCGACATAAACCGGACCATAATTTCAGTCAAACAAAGGTTTATTTAGTCGGCGAGTCATTACTTAGGCTTCGGGAATCATCAAATGCGGTTGCGACATGATTCCCATGCTTAAAAATCACCAAAATCACATCAGAAGCTTCGAGCGGCCGCTCACAGAGGCCGAGCGGCCGCGCGCTTTGACCTGCACGTCAGCACGAACTTTAAAATTGCGTATAAAATCGTAGAAAAATCGTTAGGAGGTGTTCTTTATATGCCTGGAAAGCTCTCGGAGCGTAGAACAATTCTCATTTGAAAGTCGAAGTCGGATTTTGGGTTTTAGAAGGGGTAAAAGCGATCCGAACAGCTGCTGCGCAAAAGTTGCAGCAGTTTGTTCTCCTGATAAAGGGCCGTTGGGCCTGGTTCGTTCTGTTTCGACGTGTAACGACTCTCACACTAGTTCAAATGTATTATTGACAACCCACTAACCATTCTTTGTGTGATGGTGCTAGGTAAACATTCAAGGGACGACCCGGAGCAAGGATCAAGTCGCGAGAAGAACCGAACACGCCCGAACACTCATCAAGCTTCCGCACTAGAATCTAAGGAACTCCCGTTAAAACGCAACATCTTAAAATATGTTTCAACTATTAAAAAGTAAAATTTGTGTGAATCAAACATGTATTTGATCTTAATGGGTTGACTTATAAAGAAAATTTCAAAGTTTTAATCGGGAGTGGTTTTTAGTTAAGGTCAAAACCCGTAAGATTAGGCAATAATTGCGTGATTACGGGTTAGGGTCTTACAAGTGGTATCAGAGCCATAGGTTTGAGGGATCCGAGTGTCGGGAAGGATACTTGGACTCAAACCGTGCGCTCAAAGTGTTGAAGGGTGTTCGGTTCAAGACTTGATCGAGGAATCCGGTAAGTAATACCTATAATGACCATCCGTTTTGATCGGAAATTGTTATAGGTAATCAATAGTTATATCGTGTAGGTTAGGTACTCATGGGGCCTATCCAAAAGATTGATTCGGGCAACGATAATCTCGTATAACAAGAATTCTAACATCACTATTGCAGTGATGCATACTAATAATGAAATGTCATGTTACTAATTAATTGAAATTATAAATGTGACAGGGATGATAACATCTTATTTGATCGAGAGAGGATCAAATGATTCACCAAACGAGGTTGTAGAGGTTTCGGGAGCACGGCTGATAGCATGCTCACTAAGGACCAAGTCAAGTAACGACTCGGGCTAATGGATCAGTAACGAAAGGGAACACCGGAGCAAGTATCAAACAGGTACATGCTCGAAACCATAGTAGGTGCATTAGTATGCAATTATCACCTGAAGAGTGGTAATTGCATATGCAAACAATAGGAAAAATGTGAAAGGTGCATAGTTCACGATAATGAACGATCAATGCACAAACTTAACTTGAACATCGAGACCGGGTTGGGGGTAATCATCCCAAACTAATGTTTAGAAAGGCGTTGTGATCATACCAATGAGTGTGATCACACAAAGCTTATTAAATTGAAAACACATCGCTTTTTCTTAATGGATGAAGGTAAAACCTAACATTGAATAATTTATCAAGGAAGAGTTTTACCAAGTCAAATAAGGGACACAAGCATGAGTTGAAGCCTTGCTTACATAGGATGTGATGTACTAATTATAACAAGTCCATGTGTATCATATGCGGATTGCTTACCCTGGCCAGGTAAGTGTTAAACGTATGATACTATGGGTTTCTTACAATTGATACATATACAACCTATGTAACAAGGTCTAAGTAAGTGTGATGTGTCGGGACAATCATGGATTAGTCAAATATGGCCCGAAGGGCCATGATAAACAGAGAGGCAAGGAAAAACCAAGGTATAAGCGACCCGTGGGGATCGTAGAGGCCGAGGTATTGCTTCAGTAAATCAATCATAACTACGGTTTTGGTTGATAAATCATAAACAACGGACATGGGCCGTGATAAATCCATGGGTCAACTGGACTTTCGAGTCAGTGACAATTATAAACTAATAAGCCATGGTATAAGCAATCCCGAGCGGGTTGTAGAGACCAAGGCAGTTGCACTCTCAATCAAAGTCATGAACTTGGTTGAATAAAAGTGCAAAAACATGATCATAAACAACGGTCTTGGGCCGTGACAAATCAGTAAATCATTCAACCCTCGGGTTAAGGATGAGAAAGTGTAAAATGCAACAACATTAGATTGTATTGTTGGTACGATTTAATACAAAACATAATAACGGTTGGATTGTATAGTTATTACAATCTGATGCAAACCGTGATAACAGGAAATTAGTCGATACAATACGTAGTAATGACTATTCGAAACCGCGTTTTATGAAAAGAAAACTGACCTCAACTTATATTGAGATCGGTAAATCAGAAAAAGGATTTTTAGAAAATAATCATTCTAAATAAATACATGATTTGAACTCTGAAAACTCAAAAGTCTTTAAACGGGTCGGTTGGGGCAATGACCACCAATCGAGTTAGCAAAACGGGAACTTGGGTAAACCAAATAAATGGCAAATTCTTAAAGTAAGGATTAGCCAAAGAAAGGAAAATGTTAGTGTAAAGAAAGGTTGTTATAATATTATAGCAAACCAAAAAGAAACAAGGATTGGATTCGGGGGTGAATCCAAGAAGCTAGAAAACGGCTATGTTAAAAAGTCGGGTCAGTCTTGGGAACCAAGACAAATTACTTGTTAGTAATAGAAGCATAGACCTGTATGTGTATGCATGCTACAATCGAGTATTACAGTAGATGCTCTAAGGTGCATGATAGAATGGCCCCTTAAAACATTACATCATTCGGGATAATAGTAGACGGGGATAGTCTACGGATCTAGGGAAGACCTATGAAGAACATAAGTAGCTAAAATGTCGGGTAGGGGGTAAGTATGTAGATATTGCCCCTAGTTAACCGAAATAATAGGATGACTCAAGTCGTATTATGAAAGCTAAAGCTTCCATATAATAAAAGTTAGAAAGCCGAGTAAAGGGATACAAACAATAAGTATATAGTACTACTCGTTAGACTATAGAATGTCAAGGGATTGAGCGATGCACAAACTTGATTAGAGACACTAAGGTTCTTTGGTGTAACCAAAGCAACAACACAAGAAAGGTTTCGAGGACGAAACCTCTTTAAGGGGGGTAGACTTGTAACACCCCAAAACCATTCGTTCGCCTAACTACGCCATTAGGCGTGATTAGCAACATATTTACACGAGACTTAGAGTATAAGAATATAGGTTATATTCTAGTATGGAAATAACCTAGTTAATAATATTATGTTTATAAATTAATAAAAGGTGTTTGAAACTAGCTTATGAGTTAGTTTTTATACGAAAATGACACTCGGGGATATTTGGAGGGACTATAGTTGCCAATGTGGTAAAACTAGTTTTATTAATAAAATTTAATAAAATCAAAAACACACTTGTGTGTGTGTTGATCGATCTCCACATCAGGAGATCAAACTCCTTCACCAACCAAACCTTAAACCTCCAATTTCTTGCTCCAACTCAAGGCAAATCAAAGGGGAAGCCTATGCATTACACAAAAACGAAGTATCTAAGGTTCAATCACCCTAAGGTACCTTTTATTTGGCTTAATTTGATGTAAGATTCATTCTTGATCATGGTGAAAAACTAGGGTTTTCACAAAAACGTGAAGGTTTATGTTGATGGAGGTTTTTCTAACCTTAGGGAACCTCAATCAAGTCTAATTTGGTTATGAATTTCATTTTAATTGTGTATTTGATTATGCTCATATGATTATGTGAATATGTGAAAATTGGGGTTTCACCTCTAGGTTGAAACCCTTTATGTTTAATGATTTAGTTAACTCTTAGGAGTTTTCTTAATGAGGAATTTTGGCTAAAAAGCCTAAATAACATGTTATGATGTCAATTGGACAATCGGTTGTGCTTTGGTTAAACTTAGAATGTTGAAAACTAAGTATATTGGTGGATGCACACCAAGTGTTTGATGAAATGCCTAGATGAGTTAATCTTAACTAGACATGTAAGAAAATGGCTATGGATTTAGCTAGAAATGATAATGAATACATGATGTTATGGATAGTGAACAAAATTCCATATTATGTATTCTAATAGACAAGTTTGACTCATCCCCAAGTTAGGTACAACCAAGAGGGAGCAAACGGGTCAAACGGATGCAAGGCGAATACTTATGGAAACAAGAATGGATGCGAGGTAAGTTTTACTTACACCAATGTACTATAACATAGCTTAATTCTTGTAGATATTAGTCTTAAATCTTGAATGTGTGATAAAGATAAACCCCAAGGGGTAGAAGCTATTAATGGGTCACCTTATGTGCACTCAATACAAAACGTGGTTTATGACCTTAATCAGGACAATGTGTTATGACCAAATGGTGAAATCCATCAAACGGGTCAATAAATAAAGATATGTGAAAAATGATGTTTTAATCTAAATGAAAGCATTTGAATGAAGCCGTTAAGAATGTTGTTAAACGGGTCAAGTTGGTGTCACTTGAACCATAATAAAAACTTGGGTAACATAGTATCATGAACTATGGGTCTAAACGGGTCATATGGTGAATTCGTCATCATTTAAGTCCAACACTTGATGCTTGTTTTCCAAGCATTGAGATTCTTGAGGTTTACGGATCAAATGGTATGCTATTATCATTTGAGTTCCGAGAAGTTAATGTGTCTATCTAGAAATCACGCAGGTAAACGCACTCGTGTATGCATGCTTGATGTTAAGAATCATGGAGGATGAGCACAAGGTATGAATATGGGACACGGGCACCCGGTAAGTCCGTAGCTAATAAAACACCTTCGGGCGAAGCAACATGGGTACTAAAACTACCCACATGAAGTGTGGTTGCAAATCAAGTAAGTTATTTCCACAACTATGTCTAATGCGCGCTAATGCGCTTAGAATCAACTAAAACAAGTGAAAACTTGAGAAAGGATGAAACTCTAAGTCCGGAAGGACTTAGAGGTTTTTAAACAAGTCATTGAGTCAAAAACATTGGATTTGAAACAAGAAGTTTCGCCACGAATGGCTAAATTGAAAGATTTGGTCATGAGGGGCATTTTGGGGATTTAAAGGATTAATAAAGGTTGAATTCTAAGAATCTAAGTCGTAATGAAACAAATCGGACAAACACTTTAGTTGATCAAGTGTATAATGACTTGACAACATAAACTAGATGCATTGCGCATGGTCAAATGGTGTTTGGATAAGTTAAATGTCTAAATGGGTCAAATTGGGTAAAAGTCGCCATAAACATTTAAAACTAAGAACCGGATCATGGCGACATAAACCGGACCATAATTTCAGTCAAACAAAGGTTTATTTAGTCGGCGAGTCATTACTTAGGCTTCGGGAATCATCAAATGCGGTTGCGACATGATTCCCATGCTTAAAAATCACCAAAATCACATCAGAAGCTTCGAGCGGCCGCTCACAGAGGCCGAGCGGCCGCGCGCTTTGACCTGCACGTCAGCACGAACTTTAAAATTGCGTATAAAATCGTAGAAAAATCGTTAGGAGGTGTTCTTTATATGCCTGGAAAGCTCTCGGAGCGTAGAACAATTCTCATTTGAAAGTCGAAGTCGGATTTTGGGTTTTAGAAGGGGTAAAAGCGATCCGAACAGCTGTTGCGCAAAAGTTGCAGCAGTTTGTTCTCCTGATAAAGGGCCGTTGGGCCTGGTTCGTTCTGTTTCGACGTGTAACGACTCTCACACTAGTTCAAATGTATTATTGACAACCCACTAACCATTCTTTGTGTGATGGTGCTAGGTAAACATTCAAGGGACGACCCGGAGCAAGGATCAAGTCGCGAGAAGAACCGAACACGCCCGAACACTCATCAAGCTTCCGCACTAGAATCTAAGGAACTCCCGTTAAAACGCAACATCTTAAAATATGTTTCAACTATTAAAAAGTAAAATTTGTGTGAATCAAACATGTATTTGATCTTAATGGGTTGACTTATAAAGAAAATTTCAAAGTTTTAATCGGGAGTGGTTTTTAGTTAAGGTCAAAACCCGTAAGATTAGGCAATAATTGCGTGATTACGGGTTAGGGTCTTACAGTTTATAAACAAACACCACCACGAAACATAATATCGGTGACCAGAAACCACCTACAACAACCACATCGTATACGGAATGGTGAAACTCAGCTATTTACCCCTGTTTTTTTTGGCCATTCTACACTCTTCACACAACGACCGACTAATCGGACTGTTAAAACCCTAGGATACGCATCTTCAATCGTTGGAAAATTCGGGTAATCGAATCCGTAAGAACTCAAAATCATATTCATGTAATTCTCTCTATGAATTATCAACTCTTGAAACCGATCGTCAAACAACTTATGATTATTACTATTATTCCAACTAATGTGTGATAAATCACGAACGTGTTGCTGTTTAAGACGGTCTCTTCTAGACCTTTTCAATACCACAAGAAAACAACAGCTTCTTTATCACTGTGCTCTAAACCCTGCCACAATCGGTGGTGTGTGTTGGTGGTGAAAACGGTGGATCTGGAAGTTCTTGGCGAAATCTGTCTTCGTTAAAGAGGTGGTGGTGTTGACGTTATCAGGAAATGGAAACACGTGGTGGTGATGATTTATCAGGAGAGTTGGTTTGTGTGTGTGGTTAGGGGGGCACGTGTCACAAAAATAAGAAAAGACAGTGGAATAGTGACTAAGAACCCAACACCTGTTAACCCATTTTTGCTTTTTTTTATTTAAAAAAAAACAGACTTAAAAAATTGACTAAGGACGGCCCTTGGAGGGATTCGAACCGGAGCAACAAACCACAAATAACAACTGCCTAACCAACTGCACCACATAATACTTTCTTACAACTATCAAAACATCTATCTATATAATAATTGAGGTTATCTAGGGTTGAATGAAGCCCTTAGAGAGGGTTTGAGGTATCCATATTGTATATGGAGCTCCAACTAACTCACTATAAATATCTTTTCTAAACATAAATCTACACTACATTCTTCCATCATACTCTCTAACAAATCTTCCAACCAACATTCATCCTTCTTCTTCAATCGATTCATGGTATGATTTTGTATACGTTCTTTGTTCATACTATTATTGCGATTTATTTAACAAAATTGATGTTGTTTGTTCATTCTATTATACGATTTCCTTAACAGATCTGAAAAACATTCTTCTTTTTATGTTTTTGAAACAATTGTTAAAGGAATCATAATATTCAGATGGTTGACAAGTAAATCTGTGTGTATTTGTTTTTTTTTTTTTTTGCAGGGTCTCTTATGTTTTAGGTGTTGTACGGATCCTTTGTTGCTGGTTATAGTGGGTATGCATTATATTGCTTTCGGTTTATCGAGTATGAAATACTTGATTATTCACTTATTTGTATATTTTTTTGTGGCAACCATTTTATCTTTTGTTTGTTGATGTTTTTAGGCGTGCTTATGAAGGAAACTGTATGATAATCGCTGTCTGCAACTTGAAACAAATGCAATGGAAATAAAATCTGAACTAGAAAACAAGATTTTGAATCTTGAAAATCTTCTCACGGAATCAAAGAAAAAGGTGAAGGAACTTGAAAACTTTACAGAATCCAAGTTTTCAATATTGGAAAAAGAAAGAGTGTGGCTACAAGAACTTCATGGATTTTCAATATGGGTCTCTTAAGGTTTGTATAATTATGCATTCATCTTTGATAATGTTTGGTGCTTACATAACAGTTCATGTAATTGTACAAAATAGTATAATTTTGATGATAATATTTTGTGAACATATGAAAATTCCATTTTTGTGAACAAAATAGGATGGGTTCTGAGTCGCTTAAGTAAGAAGTTTTGATGACACAACAAATTTAATCCGAGGAATGCATAAGCAAGAAGTTTTAATGACACAACAAATTTGGTAAATTTCCGGCTTATCAATAATTGCTTGTGATATATGTGATGAATGATATCATTTTGGTTGTATTTATATTTTCATGGATTCATGGGCACAAAAAGACTCCATTTCGTGCTACAATCGTACAAGAATGGCACTTTTAGATCCACTCTCGGAAGATGAATGTTCACCCAGATGTTCAACAGAAGTGTATGCCGGGATTCAGTGACCAGCCTTAAAGTTTTATGAATATATTGTATATTGCGAAGTTTGAATTGGCGAATAACTATTGTATATTTGTTACACAATGAAAACTATAACTTTTGTAAAATAATTTAATGAGATTGAATCATGTCTTCAATTACCATTTATTATGCCATTATAATTATTATTACTAATTATTAATATTGACTAATTATAGTTGACATTGGCTCATGCCTTCAATTACCATTGATTATGCCATTATAATTATTAGTATTATTACTAATTATTAATATTGACTAATGATAGTTGACATTGACTCATGCCTTCAATTACCATTGATTATGCCATTATAATTATTATTACTAATTATTAATATTGACTAATTATAGTTGACATTGACTCATGCCTTCAATTACCATTGATTATGCCATTATAATTATTAATATTGAATCGGATGTCTTGACGATAATGGAAACTTTTGAACTATTTGCAAAATTAAAGTCTGTATCATCGAAGCATTTTAATACTTAAATGTAATAGCCGAGATATATGCCAATATAAATCTTGGAAGCTTTGACCAAGATTTAATAGCCTTTGAATGACTTTAATAGGACAATTGAAGCATTTAATACTCAATGGAAACTTTTGAACCATTTGCAAAATTAAAGTCTGTAGCATCGAAGCATTTTAATACTTAAATGTAATAGCCGAGATATATGCCAATATAAATCTTTGAATGAGTAAATACAATTACAATTGAAGCATTTTAATACTCAATGGAAACTTTTGAACCATTTGCAAAATTAAAGTCTGTATCATCGAAGCATTTTAATACTTAAATGTAATAGCCGAGATATATGCCAATATAAATCTTGGAAGCTTTGACCAAGATTTAATAGCCTTTGAATGACTTTAATAGGACAATTGAAGCATTTAATACTCAATGGAAACTTTTGAACCATTTGCAAAATTAAAGTCTGTATCATCAAAGCATTTTAATACTTAAATGTAATAGCCGAGATATATGCCAATATAAATCTTGGAAGCTTTGACCAAGATTTAATAGCCTTTGAATGACTTTAATAGGACAATTGAAGCATTTTAATACTCAATGGAGACTTTTGAACCATTTGCAAAATTAAAGTCTGTATCATCGAAGCATTTTAATACTTAAATGTAATAGCCGAGATATATGCCAATATAAATCTTGGAAGCTTTGATCAAGATTTAATAGCCTTTGTATACATAGGCGAGAAACGAAACACTTTAATAGGACAAAATCCGGTGATGATATTGTGGAGGCCGGATATCAAGCATTCAAGTTTTTTCGCACGGCCAGTTGTATGTTGCACTATCAAGGGTCAGAAGTCGAGATGGACTGAAGATAGTTATACTGGATGAAGATGGTGAACTGACGAACAAAACATCCAACGTCGTGTACAAAGAAGTATTTCAAGCTTTATGAATAAGGTCAAAAATTTTGATGCATTTTTTTACTTATCATCTTTGAACTTAAGTACATACAACTTCAATAATACAAGTTTTATTTTATTACTTTTGTTTTAATATTTAATTTACTACATTAACATTATTTTGATTTTTTTTTCATGGTAGTTGATTGTTTGTTTTGGAATTGCATGTTAATATTAGGTTGGATATATTGATTGGTTTTACGGGCACGCAACTTGAATAATACAAGTCTTAGTTTAATATTTTTTTTAATTTACTTTGGTTTGCACCGTGGGTTCCCACGGGGCTCTAACCTAGTTTAGTATAAAAGAGCTTCTCAAAATGAAGGCTGCACTATTCATGGACATTCATATTTAAACATATAGGATAATTCATTGATTTGTATAAGTCAGTAGGATTTTAAAAAAACATGAATAAATTGCATAAAGAGGAGTTCTTATAATTATGGATATTTTATATATGTTAACTTGTCATCAAGATTAACATTAACAGAAGAATAAAATAAAGTACCATGGATCGATAAAAAAAAGACTAGATTTTGAAAAAAACGTTCTTCATGTTTATATAAAGTTTTAAGTTTCAACCCTTATGTTTAAAAGTTACACTTATCATCATTTGTGTCACCTGTCGTAGCAAATTGTCCTTCGTTAAAAACTTCAATTACTTTTTTCCGAAAAGTAAACTGCCATTTTAGCCTCTGAGGTTTGCCCTAAAATACTTGTTTAGACAGAAAATGTTATTTTTATCACTGTTAACCCGAAACTTTCATTTTGGTGCCATTTTGAACAAATTTTTTTAACTCAGTTAGAAAAGTCAGTTAACTTCAGAGGCAATCGCATGGTCAAAATAGTTGGTCAACCTTGACTTTGTTACCTTTTATTATTATTATTATTATTATTATTATTATTATTATTATTATTATTATTATTATTCAAATTCAAATATATATAAATGTGATGGGATTGAATAGTCTTTCTACGCTAACATGCGCCACCACATGCTTCTAACGTGCGCAGACGGCCATCTTTGACATACTTCGACTTACGTTGACCTGCTCTGCCTATTTTTCCATTAGCCGTTGACGCAGTCCACCGACACACCGGCCCGTAGCAGCTGCATCGGTAAAAGGAAACATCTACAGAGTACAGGAACGGAGACGAACCAGACGACCGGACTGCATGTCTCCATCTAGGCCAGATCTTGCCACGGACGTGAGTTAGTGACCCCCGATCGAAAAAAATTGAACGAAACTCCGAGTGAAAGAGGTGGTGATGAGAGTAGCAGTTGTGGTTGCGCTTTTTTGAGAGAGAGAGAGGTTGGGGTTTTTACAGACATGGGAGGAAAGTTAAGTAATCGAAAATTGGTGAATGAATATGGGTGTGATTGCAGCGCTCATGTGGTTTATTGCTCATAAAGGCGGTGATGGTAGAGGAGGGTAGCAGGTTGAGGAATGATAATAAAGGAAATAGTAAGTCGTTCATTGTCTGATGGTTTACGTATTTTGGAATGGAGGGTAGGTGGGGGATGGGAAAGATGAGTGAGCATTATGAGTGTTGATTAATAAAGGAAACTAGTTGGGACGCCCTTTCTACTAACTTATATTGATCAAGTAAAAAAAGATCACATGAGGTTGAGAGTTTATAGACTACACGTTTGTAAAAGAATCAAACAGATGAGTACATTCCATTACTCCTAATTCTACATGAAAGCTACAGAGCATTGGATCATTTGTAATTAGTTAAACAAATGGTCTTGCTAACGAAATAAAAACAAATTTGCAGACATGAATAGACATTCCTTTAGCTTAAAACAAAATCTTTTAAGAGTCCAAACCTTAAGAATTACATTAGGATCGATCCGTTAGTAATCCGAAACCTGATTTCCGGCTCACATTTGTAAAGCGAGGAATTGTAGACATGGAAAACACAGGCGGGTTATCAATTTAGTTCACAGCACATATCTTCACATGTAGCAGTTTTATTTTCCTTTAAAAAGAGTGTGTTGCGCGAATGCAAATCGCTTTCTTCCACCTCCTGCTTCTCTTCTATTGTGTTGGATTTGCCAGCAAAGTGAACTATGAAGACTTGCCACATTAAAAGTAACATCACGAATGCCTTTGCTTCCCGGATTCTGTAATTCAAAAGAAAAACCATATCACTCTATGCTCATACACGGCTGTAAAAAGAGCTTGCTAGAATAACATGCTTTAAATATGATATTAATGGCATATGCAACCTCACCTATTGTAGCGTCCGCCTGAAATAGTAATGAAACTCACTCAAAATGAAACATCAAAAACAAATTCGACGGCCAATGATCTCCAGCTCAGCTGGTTTGTGGTAGGGTGGGTTTTCCCTTAGGGATTCCCATCCTGGGGGGAGGTCACAGGTTCGATCTATGCACACCACAAAAAAATTCCCCGTGACGGTTTGAGCTTAGGCAAGGAGGACACCGGTGCGTGGGCAGGGATTCGAACTTGAGACCAATAAGTTAGGGTTGTATAAGGATTTCCATTGATCTAAACCTTTCAAAAAAAAAAAAAAACAAATTCGACTGTGTGTATATATACTAACATGAATATTTAAAGCGACTCAGTTGAAATCCAAGCACTAAACTCCCGTTATCCAACACAACTGAATGAGTAAATTTTTACTTACCTTTAATAAATGATATGAAGATTCAAAGCCTTTCAAAGAGTAATAATAGTATCCGGTATAGTAATTCTTTCCAACCATTACTGCAATAGGCAAATCTAGCCAAATTCCATTCTTACCTTACTATTAGAATAAAGAAACATAGAATACTTGCCCAGGACAAAAGGGTATCTTAGGAATAAATTATATCAGCAAGACTAAGCAGTTAGCACCAGTGTATAAACAAACTTGACCTCTGTCCTCCAAACAGAAACAAACGATTGAAGGATAGACGCAAAGAAATTAGTCTCGAACGGTGGCGTCTCCGGATTCACAACCCCAACACCATACTCATCATCAAATGCATCAAGAAATCAACATTCGGTATACAAACTAAGGTATGTACTTGACACATCATATCTATATGAATAATCGACCACCTCAAATGCTTCTTTCCCAACAAAACTAACATCACCTTAAGTCCTTAACTGAGCAACGTTAGTGTGCCACATATTTTAAAGTATTTCCAGTTCATACCTATAATTCACCTTGGACAAAACCCAAAATAGTAACATAGAATAGCGAAAAACAAATCAAGAAAGTGATTTACTTGTAATGTGTCACCACTCACCAGACGGGTTCGTGATGAATCTTGTTTGAGGGATGAATATAACTTCAAATATTGCTACAAATATGGGATCCACTCTGACCACTGAGATTTGGTATGAACCAAGCAAGAACCATCGCGTCAGATCGTCTTCTAACACCACCTTTCAAAACCATGTCCTTCGCCTCCCCATCCCATAGCTGGATCACTCCAATGTAGGCTAACTAAGATCCATGGCCCCTTACTGTAGAAACTTAGCCCATACACTATGTTACTTTTTGTCTCAAACTTCGTCTCATTTTAATACCAAACCCTGTAAATCAGAACATTCAAACGCAAATATTAATTGATTTAAATCGCTAATATCTCTAAATTCAATGAAAGCAACTTAAAGTTGGCTGATGTTTACCCTCAGAGCTTAATTTTTTGTGCCCTAATTAAAAGCAGAGTATCGGCTTGAGATCATAACTCACTTTCACACTGCAAATATTGTTCCTATGTAAAATAAAATGCCAACAATGATATGAATAAGAAAGTAGTCAAATGAAAAAAAGAATATATAAAGAATCTATTTACTTGGTACCATATGTATGAGTAGCAGCTTGTAGGCTCTTGAAAGCTAAGAGCTAGCTGATCTTTGGTTCATCAACAACCTGGGATCCATCTGTATTAATAAAACATAATTTAATGAAGGAAAAATGAAACACCATTAAATAAATTAATTCAAACTATTCATAATATGAATTTACAAAGATATAGTAAACAAATTATACAACAAAGTGAGAATTGTACCAACATAAGCAAATACCTTTAAAGCCTGACTTTTTAGAATTGAGAAATAGACCAAACAGTTTCGAGCACCTTTGACGAAAGTTCGGCTGCAACCCATCTGAACCCTAGCCGCCGCCATGTGGTTGTGAATCTGTAACAGATTAGTACATGCAGCACCGATCGGAGGTCTTGAATTCTTACCGGAATGCGACTGGTTCTTCACCCCACCATCATCGAGGAAACCATCCGGTGATGGAGGAAGGTATAAGAGGCTGCGATGGAGGAGATGAGAGGTAGGGATATTTGATAATAGGCAATCACCAATGACTGGAACCATCGAATAGGATGTGGTGGCGGTGGAGAAAACCATGCTCGGTCATATGGAGAGAGAAAGCATGTGTTATACAGAGAGAGGTTGGATAGAGATAGAAAGAGGTATAGAGAGTGGTAGGTGGTGGCATAAAGAGAAGAGAGAAGCAATATCTGAGTCACCATAGCTCTGGCCAGCGAAATAAGTCACCACAACACGTGTGACCTGAAAAAAGAAAAATAAGACCAGGTGGATTAAAGAAAAACAAACCGTTTGAACAAAAAAACGCCAAACTACCTACCTCGAACCCAAGCACACTACTTAAAACAACAACACCCACACCAGCCGATCTGAAACACTTTTGTTAACATGTTCAAAGTAGTATGTATAAATATCACTAAAACTGGTGAAGATGAATAAAAAAACAACACTGTTCATGAACGTTTGTATTTCATTATATAGGATAATATTCTTAAAGTGTTGATTAATATGTCTTTAACAATTTGTCCACACAATTTTAGTAACAGCTTATTTTTTTTGATGGGATAATGTACAAACAGTTTATTAATTTATTTATATTATATTTGTAGGGGAAAGATCCGGTACAAATAGTTTTTTTGGTAAGAACTGTGAGAATCAAAAGAGGGTATTTTTTTTTTTATTTTTTTTTTCAAAATTTTTTTCCCCCATATTGTTAAACATGTATTATAGTATTGAAAACTAAAAAAAAAAAAAAAAATTGTGTAGAGTAATTACATAATTACTCGAGTGTAAACTAATGTATTTACCTTAATGACGTAATTACACTAAAAAAAAATTTTAAATTTTTTTTTTGTATTATTCATCTAGAAAGAATGTTTAAGCACATGGGAAAAAAAAAAAATTTTGCCCCCTTTGATTCTCACAGTTGTTACAAAAAAACTATATGTATTTGATCTTATTTATTATATATTTATATGTATAGAAATACTTGTATTGTATATTTATATGTTACACATATAATTTAAAGCCCGTAGTCATATATTGTTAACTAAAATAGTTACTGTTCTCGGTTTTAACGCTGTTAATTTATAATCGTCGTTAGGAACTGACAAACTGTTCCCCGTTAGCTTCTAAACACGTTTTTAACAGTAGCTAACAAAGTTACTACTCCCTGTTAATTGATGATTGTGAGTTTCAACGTTGAATTTATCTTTGTTTGATGGTATTTTAATACCGCCTTTTAAAGCTATTATGAAAAACGCGCAACGCGCGTGTATTAATAAACCTAGTTATTATTAAAAACCGAGTAAAATATATATATATATATATATATATATATATATATATATATATTGTGAGTAAAAAAAATATAAAGACTTAGGCATAATTGTATGAAATTAAAGATGTGTAAAATAAGGGTTTTTATGTATTAAAATTTGAGGAAAATTTTTGCGATGTTACACTTTGAGTGCCATGTCATTAAAATGACTTTGGTTTATTATATGTATAGATAGATACTTGCATGAACACTAAAAGCAGTCCGCATTTGAGGCCCAAAATCCTAGTTCAATATAAATTCCATGTTACATGAATAGCAATCCACAAACAACTGAGGTCCAAAATCCTTGTTTGACATAAATTCTATGCACATTAAAAGGAGAAAAAGCAATCCACAATTGAGGCCCAAAATTATAAGAGTCGATAAAAATGTGGTCTAAGTCAGACCCGAAATTCACGTGAAGAACTGAGGACTACACGGATTTATCACCTTACGATGACAATTAACAAAGTTTTTTTTTTTTTTTTTTTTTTTTAACATTAAAGTGATTGAAGAAACAAATAGCCTCACCTCCGGTTGGGGATGGTAAGATTATGAGTTACTACAGAGTTGATCCTTCACTAACAGCTACGGCTTGGGGATACCTGCAAATAAGAGTGAAAGTATGGGTGTGGAGACGACTACTCGAGGTAGTTGTTTATGACAGAAACGGGGTGAATGGGGATACTATCTAGTATGATAGCTCTCCAGGTCAGTAGAAAGTGTCCTCTCCTATTGAGGATGTGATCCCTTTTATAGGAGAGTCCGTATGCCACCATTACCCAAGTCCTAACCGTGGTTAGGTTGTCTCCATCACCCTTAATTATGTTAATAAGGTGATATATGGAAAGCTAGATTAAAGGAAACAGTGGAATCGAGTACCGCCTTAACTGGTGTAGTTACGTGATTCATGCATGGCTATTGACCATGCATGATATTCGCCTTGACCGGCCCTTGACTATTGATTGTGCATTTAATGAGCTTTGACCAGATTCTGCGCATGGCTTTCTTCCGCGCGCCAGCGTTGTGCCGGGTTTGGGTATGCGGAATTGTATATTCAGTACCCAATCCCATCAAGTCCCCCCAGTCCAGTGTGTCTTTCATCTTAGATGTGAGGGATGCTGGACTAATTTGTAGTGGGTTAATTCCTATGGTCTTTCTGCTGCCTACCGATTTTGCGTTGCGTGCTGGCGTGAACATTGTGCGGAGAACGGGTTTTGAAATTTACGTCGTTTGTCCGCATTGATGGGACACGTCAGTTTGCATGTGTGGACAGGTGTCATTTCCCCCTTGTGTTTGAAAATTTGTGGACCATATGGCGAGTGGTATTGACATGACCTCTGTCAATTGGGACGTGTGCAGAGACGTGTGAGCGGCGGTTGTCAGGCGAGTGGGCGCGTGAGGCGCGTGTGACGTCGGTTTGTTTTCCATTACACACGTGTCATCCTCTCATTGGACTCATCTCCGAAAAGCTTGTCCATGACGTCAGGCACATTAATTGCAAAGCCTATATATTAAATTTTGAATGTGGCTTCTTCCATCTCAACTGTTTCAAAATTTGAATTTCCTTCTCTTCAACGTCTCTATCTTCACAAAATTACCTTAACCTTCAACAATGTCGCAAGATTCCCAAGATGTGCAAGAGTCGAGTAAAACTTCTGACACTGTGAAAGATCTGGGGAAGGAATCGTCAAAAAGCATAGAGGCCACCACTATTAAGTGGGATGAAGACTCGTATTTGAGTTTTATTGACCGGTACGGCATATTGCCGGAATGGGAGCCTGAACTTCCTGCTGATGGAAAAACTGCTTTAAAGGCTCCTCCTGGTAAAATTACCTTGTATGCCGCTGCTTTTACTAAATGCTGTTTTCGTTTGCCAGCCTCCAAATTTGTGGTGGATGTGTTGTTGAAATATGGAGTGCATCCTACACAATTGACTCTTTATGGGTGGTGCCGGATACTGCATTTTGAAGCCACATGTCGTGCATTGGAGATTGAACCCACATGGGAAAGATTGAATGTTTTCTATGTCCTTGAAGCAGCGCGTGGCGGAAGCGGCTGGTTTAGTTTAGGTATTCGCCGGAAAGTTAAACAGCTTGTCTCGGAAAAAGTGAAATCCATGTATGAATGGAAAGACAAATTCTTTTATATCAAACATGGCGTTATTCCTGCACCCTTCCAATGGATGGTGCTTGGTCAAAGAGAGAAGATTGCTGAGTTCCCCCCTATGGTGGGATATAAAGATCAGGATTGGTATAAAACACTTTGTGATCATGCTACTCCCCTGATGATGGATGAATGTCCCGAGGGTGTTTTGAATTTGTTGGGAATTAGCCTTATTTGTCCTGATGGTCAAGACCCAGATCCTCCCAAAGGTATTGAAATTATATTCATATTTTTGCCTTATGGTCCCACTTTGTGTTATTGCTCGAACGTTTCTTTATTCATGCAGATGTCTCTCTATTCCAATTGTTTGCTAAGCGTGGCGAGGCAAAGGTGCTGTATACTCCAGTTGCCTCCGGTGTTCCACGTTTGTCTGAGAAAACCAGTGTCAATTTTCTGCATCCCAATTTTGTGGATCCACCAAAGCAGTATGTCCGAACAGGTTTGTGATTTCTTTTATAATTATTTTCTCTTTCATGCGAAGGAAGCGCACTTGGTACGCGTTCTGCGTACTAATTTAGCGCATTCTTCGTGCTAGGTGCGGGTATACAACTCCGCAGGAAAGCTAAGAATGATGTTGAGGAAGTTACTTCGGAGCGCAAGGAGTCCGTTGGTTAGTCTTTGTAACTTCGTAACTCATTTCTTACGTATATTTTAACATGATACAGATGTGGTTACAGCGCCAGGCTCAAGTACTTCTAGGAAGCGTGCTGTGGCTAGTGAGAGGACCAAACCACCCGCCGTGCCTATCATTGTTGAAGAAGTTGATGAAGACCTGACTGAGTCGGATATGGAACTGGAGCACAAGCGCACCAGGCGTTCTTCTCCTATCCGAGAGTCAGGTGGTGTTGCTGAGGATCTATATCAACAGAGGGTTGCTGAGCTGGATCAGAAACAAGTGCAAATTCCGCAATCCTCAGTTGAAAGCCTAGATGTTACTTCGCCGGAACCCATTCCCGCGGTTCCGGTAAATGTATTCAAGCCGTTGACATGGCCGTCTACGGACAAGCTGGATATCCCAGTGAAGCCTCCGCCTGTGCGCGAGAACCTGCCCATGAAGACTTTGAGGCATTTATCTGGTACGCATGCTTTCCTTCTCTTTTTACCACGGTTGTGATATATGTGTTAAAATACTATGAGCAGCATTTTATGTAGGGCAACATCCTTTTGCAGAATCTCGGAAGAAGCATTCCTCCGTGTTGTTGAAGGAAATGTCTTCCTCTACCCAGCCAATTGACACTACCGCGCAAGCGATGCCGGTTACTGCTGAAGGAACCGTTGACGAAAGTTTGTTATCTCAACCTATACCCATCCCTGAGGATTTGGTTATGGAGGCGGAGAAGGACGTCATGACGCAGGAAGAACCTGCACAAGCTGAGTTGGTGGTTGATGTTGAGAAAGATACCGGTAAGCGGGTTGATGAGTCTGTGACACCAAACTTGGAGACAGGTTGTGTTGATCTGACGGAGCAAGTACTCGAACCGAGCCCGTCAGAAGGATTTGAAGCAGCGCTTAATAGTCAGAAGAAAAATGAACGTGTGACTGAGAACCCGTCCAATTTCCAGCGCACGGTTGTTGACACTACCATCTTTTATACTGATACTTCCGCCAGTGCTGGTGGTAGCTCTGGTCGTCGGCGGAGAGCGTTTTCCTCGCGCCCATCTGATTCTTCTAGGCTGTATCAACCACGTTGGGATATCCTAGACACTACTCGCTTCACAAATGCGCTTGATGCGCAAAAGTTTGTCATGATGTCCGTTCCTCCCGCGGAACGTGATTATCAGGATAGTGTAGACCGTCGCTCGCTATTCATTGACATGGCTATGAACCTTTCTCTTGGTGTCAGCGGTCTTGGCTCCCTTATCAGGCGTGAAAACGAGTTTCAAAGGGATTATCAGAACTTAAAGGATTCTGAAGCTGCGCTGTTGAGGCGGGAGGAGGAGTTTCAGCGCGCTCGTCATGACGTTCGTGCGGAGATTGAGCATCATCAGAAAGTTGCTCGTGACGCTGTTGAAGAGTTGGAGAGAGTGAAGAAGGAGAAGGCTGATGCTTCTCATGCTTGGTCGGTAGCTTGCAAAAGGACGAATATTGAGACTGAATAGCTGCGGTCCTCCATCAAAGAACTAAAACTTGAGAACTCTAATTTGAAGAAAGAGGTGGAGCAGACCCGAGCAACGTTCGAAGGGAAGCAAACTGAACTTGCCGATGTCATTCAAAAATACAACTCTCAGCATGATGAGCTTATTCGTGCTACCGCTTCTCTGTCTGATGTGGAAACCAAGATGAAGGCATTGACTTTGGAGAACGCCCAGATACAGGAAGAGAAGGCCTTGGCGGAATCCTCGTGTACACAGGCAAAAGTGGAGCTAGACAAGGTGCAAGCTTTGTTCCACCAAGCTACTGATATGTCCGTTGCTGCTAACGAGAGGATTGCCTGGCTAATGGGCGACGGAGTTGCTGGGGTAAGTCGAAAAATTCTCCTTTTTTGTAATCTATCTTTTTTGCTTTTGGATTGTGTTTTATATGCTATCTTATTCTGCGCAGGTATTCAAGCGTGTCTGGAATGACCTTGCGCTGACAGAAGTGATTGCGCGCATATCTAGCTCATCCGTGAAGCAAGGCATCAAGATTGGTTTCTCCGAAGGCTTCAGTCATCATGCTGAGGGCAAAGAAAAAGAATCCGGGCCATATGAGAATGAAGCATACGATGATGAGCTGCTCAAAGCCTATGATGACTACGAGCATCTGAAATTCGAAGTCTTTGATTTGTTAGAAGCTTGTGCGAAGACAGATGATCCTGCTGGCGAGCTGCGCAACTATTTCATCAAGTCCGATCGCCTTGGTGCGGAGCTTGCTGAGAGGGCACAGATGGAAGAGAAGGGTAAGACTGTAGCCACTGGTGCGGAAGCAGGAACATCTTCCACTGCTGAAGGGAAACGCGCAGAGGGCGCTGGGAGTGATGATATTTCCCAATATTTGAACCTTTAATTCTCCCCCCTTTTTTTATGTATGATGAAAACTATTGATGCTCCATGGTTGTATGCTTTGTCTTGAACACTTTGGTTTTTCTCGTATGCTGAACAGTGTAACTTTCTTTTACTTTCCACGTACGCATGGTAATCATTAGGTGATGTCATCTTATGTGTATCTGACACAGGTGACTGTCAGTCTGCCCTGGATGTGACTTTTGTGACGGCTGTGGCAGAGTGTCTGTCAGTCTTCCCTAGGGTAATCGAGTGGTTTACCATTAATGGTAATTAATGGCGGTAACCTCTCTCCTCTATATATAGTAGGTAAATCTTACATAGCAGCTTATACTTTAAAATTTTTTTACCATTTTCTCTGAAAAAATGGCGTCCAACACTTCAAGCAGTGTTCTTAGTGCCAAGGAGATTTTGGCAGTGCAGGGTATCATCCGCTTGTCCTGTTATCCTGATCATGATTGTGCTTCTACCGAAGCTCTTGATCGTTTGGCAGAACATTGTTCATTTCTGCTATCACAGGAGGACATGCGTCCTGATTATCTGGATGATCAAGGTACCATTGATGGAAAGCCCTTGAAGGTGAAGAAGCTGTCTGAACTGGGAGATGTGAAGAAGAAGACTACCAAGAAGGTTAGGGGTTAGGATGTATATCTCCTATGTAGGGGTCTTTATGTATAAAGTTGTTTTCTTTTTTGAGTGATTGTGGGATCACTGTGTCATGGGGTTTGTAGTTCCCCCTTATTTGGTGATAATCATCTATGATTTTGGTATGTAATCTATATTTGCTGACCACCAGTTTGTATAAAAATGCTTTTTGTAATATATAAATGAACTTTGGAAATGAATTCCTTATTACAAAATCATTGTAGCATTTTACATGTAGCATATACGTAAGTGAGCTGCATTCCAGGTGCGTGGAATTGGTGATCCGTCTAATCGTTCTAAGGCATATGCCCCTTTTCCCAATACTTCTTGAACTTTATAAGGCCCTTCCCAAGTTGGGGCCAGCTTCCCTGGTTTTTCCGCGTTTGAGGCTTCATTGTTGCGGAAGACAGTCACCAACGCGGAAAGTTTGTTCTTTGACCCGCGCATTATAATATTTCTCTAACTGTCTCTTGTATGCGGCTTCTCAGACATGAGCCGAATCTCTCCGTTCATCTAAGAAATCTAGATTCATTCGCAACTCTTTGTCGTTGTCAATTGATTGCGCAAGCAAGATTCTTGGGGAAGGATTTGTAACTTCCGTTGGGATAACCGCTTCAGTTCCGTAAGTTAGGCTGAATGGTGTCTCCCCATTACTTGTATTGGGAAGTGTGCGGTGAGCCCAAAGAACATGTGGTAATTCATCTACCCAACCGTTGCGCTTTGTTCCCAAGCGTGTTTTAATTCCCTCTACAATGCTTCTGTTTGCCCTTTCAACCTGTCCGTTGCCCTGGGGGTGCGCCACAGAAGTAAAGATTTGCTTGATCTTCATAGATTGAAGCCATTCTTGTAAGTGTTGGTCCGCAAATTGCGTTCCGTTGTCACTTACAATCTCCATGGGCAGTCCAAATCTACAAATGATGAACTCCCATATGAATTTCTTGATATTGCGCCCATCAATTGTGGCTAATGTCTTTGCTTCTACCCACTTGGTGAAATAGTCAATGGCGACCAATAGGTATTTGACATTGCCTGGCGCTGTGGGAAAGGGTCCCACTAGATCTATGGCCCATTTCTGGAATGGCCATGCTGCGGTGACCGGTACCAAGTTATTTTTTGGCCTGAGTGTTCCTGGTGCATGTCTTTGGCATGCGTCGCATTTCCGCAATTCTTTAACTGCATCAAGGTGCATTCCAGGCCAAAAGTATCCAGCGTTCATAAGTTTTGCCACGACCATGCGAGGTCCTGCATGCAGTCCGCATGTACCCTCATGAATGTCTCTAATCAAGTATGTTGCTTCTGCGGAGTCGACGCATCTGAGTAATGGCCCAAGGTAGGACCGCCGATATAAGACGCCATTATTTACTTCATAATGCAAGGATTTGTGTTGCAGTTTTCTTGCTTCCGCTTTGTCGTCCGGGAGAACACCCTTGGTTAAGAAAGCCATTATTGGAGTGATCCAGGATTCTTTACCTGTTTGGACTACATTCACCTGTTTCGACGGAACAGATGGTTTGGCTAGTGTCTCGACTCGGATGTCTTTTGCCATGTGGTCGAATGCGGTTGATGCCATTTTACTCAATGCGTCCGCTGGCTTGTTTTGGCTTCTGCGAACATGGATTACTTTGCAGTAATGGAAATCATTCATTAGTTCTTTGGTATGCTGTAAGTACAGGACCATGGTTGGTTCCCTTGCTTCATACGTGCCATCAATGTGGTTGGCAACTAGCATTGAATCCACGTGCGCTTCAATGTGCTGTGCGCCCATCTTTTTTGCAATCCGCAAACCAGCAAGCAGAGCTTCATACTCTGCCTCATTGTTTGTTGTTTGGAACTCGAGCCGAATTGCATACGTGTATTCTTTTCCCTCCGGTGTTATTAGACGTAGGCCTGCGCCTGCGCCTTCATCATTACAGGCTCCGTCGGTATACAATTTCCATACCTGGGTTTCATCGGGCGTGATCGAATTGGATGACGCCTCTTTGGTGCACTCTTCAATTTTATCTGCTGGGACCTCTGTTATGAAGTCCGCGAGAACTTGTCCTTTGAAGGAGGGTCTTGTTTTGTACGAAATTGAGTGCTCCCCCAATTCTATTGCCCACTTTGCCAAACGCCCGGAGAGTTCTGGTTTGCGCAAGATGTCGTTGATGCGGAAATCTGTAAGGACGTTGATTGGGTGTCCTTGAAAATATCTCCGCAGTCTTCTCGACGCATGAACTAATGCCAGGACCAGCTTTTCCATTGTCGAATAACGTGTTTCCGCATCTAGAAGCATGCGGCTGACATAGTAGATTGGGGTTTGGACCCCTTTCCGGTCAACCATGAGAACTGCCCCGATTGCTTTGTCTGTCACGGACAGGTATAAGGTGAGTGGTTCTTTTGGTAGCGGAGCTGTGAGTGTTGGCAGGTTGCCCAAACACGTCTTCATATCTTGGAATGCAGTTTCTGCTTCTTTCGTCCAGTTGAAATTGGACTTTTTTAAACAATTTTTCAGCGTGTCCACGAAAGGAAAAGATTTGGACGCGTAGTTTGACAGGAACCTGTTCAAAGCTACTAGCCGTCCCATTAGCGTTTGTACCTCATTGATTGAGGACGGTGATGGCATCCGTTCAATTGCTTGAACTTTCTCTGGATTTGGACGGAAACCATCTTTTGTCACCACCACGCCGAGAAACTTTCCTTCCTCCAGCCCGAAGGAACATTTCCCCGGGTTGAGCTTCATCCGCACACTTCGTAACTGATCAAATGTTTTCTGTATGTCGAGTAACATTTGATCCTCCTCTCTGCTTTTGATCACCAGGTCGTCAACATATACTTCTAGGTTTACACCGATTTGCTTGACAAAAGCGGTGTCCATTAGTCTTTGATACGTTGCCCCTGCGTTTTTCAGCCCGAACGGCATTTTGGTGTAGCAAAAGGTGCCCATGTCTGTGCGGAAGGCGGTTTTGTCCTCGTCTTCTTTGGCCATTTGTATCTGATGATAGCCCTTGTAGGCATCGAGGAAGCATTTAAATCTTTATGGCGCCAAAGAATCAACTTTTAAGTCAATCTCAGGCAGTGGGTAACAGTCTTTGGGGCATGCCTTGTTTAAATCTTTATAATCAACGCACATGCGCCATGTGCCATTAGACTTCCCCACCATAACCGGATTTGCTACCCATGTTTGGTATTTGCTTTTGCGCAGTATACCGGCCTTCAAGAGTTCTTCTACTTGCTCGTTCATCGCCTTTGTTTTTTCTGGCCCCATGCTTCGTTTCTTCTGAACAATAGGCTCTGCATTCTTGTAAACATTAAGCCTGTGTTCCGCGACGTGTCGCGGAACCCCGACCATGTCTGACGGTTTGAATGCGAAAATGTCCATATTTTTTGTCAGCAGCTGTTTTAAGTGAGTGCGGATGGGGTCAGAAATTGCATGGCCGATGACAACTGTTTGTTCCGGGAATAGAGGGTGAATAACCCATTTTTCCGGTTCGGTCCGAACAGTTGGTTTTGCTTGTTTTGAAGGCCTAGATGTTTCTGCTGCATGACACGTTTTATTTCCTCTGATGAACGCGACTCCTGTTCGGGTTGGAAAACCCATCATTTGGTGCGGTGTAGAAGCATTACAATTGAACTTTGCCAATCCTTCTCGTCCTAGTAGGATGTCATGCGAGGAATTGACAGGGAGCACGGTAAAGTCGCACGTTTCGGTGCGTGAATGTTTCCCGTCGGAGAGTGTTACCGGGAAAGTGAGCGTGCCCAGTGGGTAAATGGATTCATGAATGAAACCGGAGATCGGCTCCGTTGTTGGTACTATTCTCTTCTTGTCTTCTTCATCCAGCTGGTCAAAACACTGCTGGTACATAATATCAGTGCTGCTGCCATTATCTAGGAACATGTATCGTGTTCGATAATGGCCAACAACCCCTGTTATGATTAATGGGGTTGTGGAGCATGCTCCACCTTTTACCCTTGGCATAATCACCTGTTCCTCTTTCCAGGAATCGCTTTTCGCCTCAATGAAGGTACGCTTATGACTTGCGCTCCTGTGAATCATGTTGCATGTATTGCGAGAGGCGCTGTATACATGATGCGCGTTGAGATTGCGTATCTTCTTTTGGGAGGGCTCTCCTGTTTCTGTGTTGTCCCTCTGCTTTCTTCTCATGTTTTTAACAAGATGCGTCAGTTGACCAGATTTGATTGCGTTTTCGATTTCCATCTTCAAGCTATAACAGTTGTCTGTCATGTGACCGTGGTCCTCGTGGTATTCACAGTACTTTGACCTGTCCACGTTTTTCCTGTCACTGCGAAGCTCTTGCGGCTTTGGAAACTGGATCTGTTCTGTTTTTAACACCTCGGATGGTGTTTTGGACAGTGGTGTCCAATCATAGTTCTTCTTTGAGTGTCCCTTATGATCGCGGGATCCTCTGGAGCTCAGCATGTTTCTTGCATCTTGTGAGGAAGAATATTTTCCTTCCTCTGCAGCGCCTGAAATTCTTGACCAAACGGACTGCTTGCCCTTTCCTCTGTTATTTGACGGTCCATGATGACCGTTACCTTGCTGTGCATTTTTGTTGCGTTGGAAAGAGCGCTCTGAAGACGCGTAAACTTTGGCGGCTTCAATTACTTCATCCCAAGCTTCCGACACGCCGTCTTTGCCGGTTAAACATCTCATTAGATCATCATTTCTTACCCCGTGTATAAAGGCTGCGCGGGTAAGCTCTTCTCCGCATCCCAGTTGGAGTGCTTCCTTGTTGTATCTCACTATGTAGTCTTCCAAAGACTCATTATCGTTGCGCGAACATAAGAGGATATGGGCTTTGTCCTTTTTATGCTTGCGCAAATGAGAGAAATGGTTCTTGAACTTCCTTATTAGGTCATCGAAGTCAACGAGACTTCCAACCGGCAAACTCTCGTACCAAACTCTAGCTGCCCCCGTTAGGGTTTGTACGAATAGGTGACACCAGGCTTGCACTGGCCATAATTTGGAGCTGCCAGCGCAATCGAATGCGTGCAGGTGATCATCAGGATCACGCAGGCCATCATATCTTCCAATGGTACTTGGTAACTTACATTCTTGCGGCATTGGTGCCTCTGCAATTCTTGCGCAAAACTTCGAACGTTCTGCGAAAGTTTTTGGTCTGTATGGCTTGTACAGATCATCATCTTTAGGGGCCAAGCTGCTGGCAGCAGTTTTGGAATGCTGCTTCTTACTTGTGTCATGATATACTTCGTCCTCAGATTCGTAGCCATCTGGTTCACCGTTCAGGTTGACGGGGTCCTGGCCGTGAGTATTTCTACCACGACCTCCACCGCGTACCGCCTGACGGTGTCCCTTTGCATGACGGCCACTGTTGTTCTTCTGTGGGGATTCTGAATCATCCCCACTTAAGTCAAAACTTAACGCCTTCTGAGTCTTGAGCTTTGCTTGTTTCATTACCATCTTCTGGTATTCAGCAATTGTCTTTGAATTTTGTTGGGCCAACCATTCATCTGGGTCAACCGAAGAAAGGTTGTCCTGTGCCTTTTTCCCTTTATTTATTCCTCCCTTTGTTGGGTGGAATTGGAATGTTGAGGCTTGTTGCCCCTGGGCCACATTCTTGGTAATTGTGTTTGGTGTTACGTCTTGAATTTCTTCGTTGACTGTGGCCTCGACATCAACGTTGTTGTTCCCATCCTTTGAGAAAGCCATCGTGCTAGTTTGAAAGATTGGTTTAACCGTATGGGATGGCGCCAATGAAGAAACAAATAGCCTCACCTCCGGTTGGGGATGGTAAGATTATGAGTTACTACAGAGTTGATCCTTCACTAACAGCTACGGCTTGGGGATACCTGCAAATAAGAGTGAAAGTATGGGTGTGGAGACGACTACTCGAGGTAGTTGTTTATGACGACAACGGGGTGAATGGGGATACTATCTAGTATGATAGCTCTCCAGGTCAGTAGAAAGTGTCCTCTCCTATTGGGGATGTGATCCCTTTTATAGGAGAGTCCGTATGCCACCATTACCCAAGTCCTAACCGTGGTTAGGTTGTCTCCATCACCCTTAATTATGTTAATAAGGTGATATATGGAAAGCTAGATTAAAGGAAACAGTGGAATCGAGTACCGCCTTAACTGGTGTAGTTACGTGATTCATGCATGGCTATTGACCATGCATGATATTCGCCTTGACCGGCCCTTGACTATTGACTGTGCATTTAATGAGCTTTGACCAGATTCTGCGCATGGCTTTCTTCCGCGCGCCAGCGTTGTGCCGGGTTTGGGTATGCGGAATTGTATATTCAGTACCCAATCCCATCAGTGATTTATTTTTTTTAGGTATAAAAACCATGTAGGTTTTGATAGTGTTTCATAGGGGTGTGCAGAAAACCGAATTAATCGAATCATAACCAAATTAACCGATAAAACCAAACCAAATAAAAACGGTAGGTCGGTTAATTTCTTTTTTTTTTTTTTTTGAAAACCGAAAGTAGTGGGTCGGTTATGATCATCAATGTTTTCATACCTGCCATAACTGAACCAAACCGGCATGTAGTGAACTTTTTGTCAGATTTTGAACTTTTCACCATGAACATTTGTTGAATTTATAAGTTATATCATATCGTTTTGGTCGAGTGTTTGTTAGAATTTATAGATTATATCATATCATATCGTTTTGTTTGAATATTCAGTAATAAATTAGTAATCAATACCTTTTAATGGTATATCATATACTAGTATATAGAAATGTGTATTAACAATTTATTTTTTGTTCCAAAGTTTTCAAACACAAACTTTTAAACCTGGATAATGCACAATTTTATTGTTTTTAGCTATTTATAGCTAGACTCAATTTCATGGTTAACCAACCCATAACCATCTGTTATAACCTTCATAACCGATCAAATGGATTTGCCATAAACAATTGATTATGGTTATGGATTTTGGTCAAAACCAACCTAAACTGACATATGCACACCCCTAGCAGTGTTTCATTGTTAAAATCAAATTAAATAATATAAGGAAATGCAAAATTTGGTTACTTTTTTGTTATTGTTTCTTTCGATCTTAATCTAGAGTATGACTGTAATATTACATAAAAAAAGTTACTACACTATCGTCAAGTTTCCTTAGTGTTATCAAAAATGAATTGATAACACTAAAATAAAATTAGCAAGCAATTAAATTTCATGATTATAAAACATCATGAAAAATGATTTTATTCAATGTTTTAAAATAGCAAAGATGTATTTAATCAATTAGAGCATCCACAATCAAGGCATTCAAGTACGCCCACCATCTATCTTCTACGTCAGACACGAGAAGAAGCCCTGCGAAATGAGCATCCACGATCAAGGCATTCAAGCACCCCATTACAATCTAGTCAACCGTTTTTTTATAGTTGTTGGTCGTCTGTGTATACAAGCTTTAAAATGTTTTGTAAAACTAGTCTTAAGTCATATGCTTTACTGTGTTCGTTAGCTATTTTATGAGTGGATTATTTCGTTAAGTGTTAACTTTCTAGTTTTTAATACAACATTTATGTTTTGATACATTAAAATTCATTTTCAAGAAAGACAACAGAGTTTGATGAAGCACAAATTTAATTAGTGATTTACTTTAAATAATCATGTGTTTATTCGTAGGATAGTGGGTATGGGCCTCGTCCCCGTGACGTTGTGGCCCGTTGGAGCTCGTCCACACCGGCCCCCTTAGACCCGTCGCGTCTGAAACAACAACTATCGAAAGAAAGGGACGGGGCTAAGGTGAACGTTGGGGTTTTTTTGGGATTGTGGAACGACACAATTTGACTACCAATAACTATTTTATAAAAAAAAAAAAAAATTACACCCATAAGTGTATTTCTTTTTAATTCAAGCAGTCTTCTATTTTTTAAGTTATTTTTTCTTTAAGTGTATATTTTTAATTTAATTTTAGGTTTATTAATTTTAGTCTTCAATTTAATTTTACTTTTATATATATTGAATATTAATTAACAAATAAAAGGGGAGCTCTATCACCCACACCCTTCCTCCATCACTTGGGTGATGAGTCTGCCCTATTATGACGTGACAGCTGATGTGAAGGCCCATCATCAAATGATGGGGCTCTTGACTATTCCACACCCACCAGCTTTACATTGTAGTTAATCCCTTTTTTACGTGTTTCACGTGTAATTAATTTATATAAAATTTAATTGATTTCGATATGATAATTACATTTTTAAGTTTCTAGTTTTGAAAACATTCATGTTTGATACATTAAAAGTCATTTTCAAGAAAGATGACAAAGTTTGGTGAAGCACAAAAAAATAATTAGTGATTCACATTAACAACATGTTTTACTCTTACATTTAGGTAGTCTTTTTTTTTTAATGTACGTTTTCAATGCGTTGCCTAATTTATATAAAATTTAATTGATTTTGATAATGGATTTATGTGATTTAACAATTGTAACTAGTTAAACTAATCCATCCATAGTGGTGGAGTGGTGGAGAGGACTTATGTTCACTTAGGTGATCATGGGTTCAATTCCCACTTTCAACATTATGGTTTGGTATCCGGGTGAAGATCGAATACGGGTGGCGCCGGTTCGAATCTGACGGGCGGCGAGGTTTTACCGAGTTCTATAACACTGTCGTGCCTTCGGGCGGGTGGGGCTCGGGTTTCCGCGCATCGGGAGAAGGCGGGGGCTGCTGGAGGTCGAGTAGTCGATTCTTGGGCACGGCGCCCCGCAAGGGTGGTTGCCACACAGTTGTTCGCCGATCAAAAAAAAAAACTAGTTAAACTATAGGTTAAAAAATAAGGGTAAGTTAAAACATTGCAAAGCGGTATTTGAGTGTTGTGATGATGAACATTACCAGTGTACAACCCTATGGTCACCCATCGTTGTCCTATGCCACAAGCCTAAATTATGAGAAACTTAATACTCATCCAATACCAAGCCCACCAAACCAACCCCAATGAGAAATCAACCCAGAATTTATTACCATGGTTAACAAACTTAGACCAATAGTATTCAAACATAACAAGGCACCAAAAACAAATATTTTACCTTATTAAACCCATATATGAACACGAATGTTGATATTTACAATCACAAACAGAGGAAAAAACTTATGTTTCATAACAAGATTCACATGTTAAGCCTTGCAATCATCTCCTCCACCATTCCAACCTCCAATTCCCTTCATTTCACCTATGTCAATCTCACCCATTACCTGTTCTTTTCCAATGCCACATTCTTTGATCTTTCACTTCTGAAGTCATTAGAACAATCCCTCAAAAGCCGAAGCAAAGATTTTGTGCTCACTTTAGCGCGCTTGGTCCTATCAATGCTAACAGTGGCGGATCTAGAAATTAATTCAGTAGTAACGTTTTTTTATTTTTTTTTTCATTTTAGTAGTAACGTTTTAAAATATCGTAAAAAAATCAAATTTTTCACAACGGACGCGGCACCTAGCTTCAAGCTAGGTCCGTCCCTGAATGCTAACCTGCATTAACCCTGGGATTGAGCCTTCCGTTAAGATCATCCATCTATATGTTTCTCTACTACTTTCATATATTATCAACAATATCCCCACCGCGTATTTTTTACAATGCTTTGAATATTCTTTTACGGTCTCCACAAGTGCCTGAAACCCAAATGTGGTCATGTGGTCGATGACTCGATGCAGTCTCTTGTATGAAAACAACCCAACCATACTTGAAAGATCTGCTATATTAGGATTTACGTATTTTACTTTCCATTGTGTGCAGTTGATCACACATACCTAACAAAATGTCAAGTGTTTTACAAATACACATACACTATGCGTCTATGCATGTCAATGATATGAAGATTGAATGTTACCTTCGATTTCATATATTCAAAGCTATTGTATTGTTCGTAAATTATATCAACTAAGAGCATAACTGAATCTAATATAGACATGTACATAAATAAGTTATTATTTCATAAGGTAGTCACCGCTTACCAACATTACATGTTGAAGTTACAAGCATAAAAAAAACTAAGAATAAAGTTACTACACCTACTGACACCCAATTAACATAACTTTTTTTTTGATTCTTTATAATTTGTATTTAATGATAAGTGATACTACTATTGACTTTTGTATATACTTTTACTTTCATACACAAAGGTTGTTTTAAATTGAAGTTATAACAAACCAAAATAGAGAAATATAAAGTTTATAAGTTTATGTATACTTTTGTTTTACAACTCGTCCAACGGACGGGTATAAACTAGTTTCTTCATTGCTACAAATACACAAATCAAAACTTCATGATTTGTTCAAAACACCTACAAAAGAATATCGAAATGTGTTTTACATCAATCAAAAACCACATAACAGATATTAATACCGGTTCCAATAAAACCAAAGCCTCAGTTGGTATCAATGCGGTTCGTTATGGTACCAATTGAAGACCACAAAAAAAAATACCAATACCAGTTCAGATAATACCGATAGAAAACCATAAGAATGAATACCGATTGATTCTTATAATACTGACACCAGTTTCTTTTGGGCATATCACGATTTAATTATTTTTTTCTCTTTTGATTGATATAATAAATATCGGTACTGTAACAACCTGAAACAATACCGATCAAATCTTGTTGTGTAACGGACTGAAATCCCACTAATTAGCAAAGAAATACAAAAGTATAGGGTTGAGTTATTCTACAAAGGCTACAAAAAATGAGAAGGGTGAGAAGGATACAAAAAACACAATAGATCATGAAATATGACACAATGAGCCACAAAATATAACACAATGCCAAAAAATATAACACAATGCTGAAGAAAAAAGACCCAATGAATTGAAAAAATGACACAATGATGAAAATAAGAAAAAGACACAATGGTACATAAAAGACACAATGATATAACGCATATTCTAAAAACTACAAGCTAAAACCCCAAAAAAAATGAAGACCTAAAAACTAACGACGTAGGGTTCGATAAGACGATTCCAATGCCGCTTGAATGAGTTCAATCGGAGTTCGTTTGATACCCTTCCTACGACTTCCTATTTTTGTTTCACTGTGTATTTGATCCTAACCCCAAAAGTATATTACTTTAAATAAAAGTTACCTTTTTAATCGCTGGAAGTTCCTAGAGCCTATAGGACTTAATATTTCCCTTTGTCAAACAAAATCCATAAATCCTTCACTAGTAGCACACCTCGTAGGTGATCAGGCTATCCTTTGAAGAGACTCAGGTTTGATCCTCACGGGCGACATTTGAGGGATATTAGGCAATAAAGTGGAAAACATGTAAGCCATTAGTTGCGCAGGTTCGAATCTGAGCTGACCCGGTTTTCATCCGGATGTTACTCCAGCGAGGAAACTCGTGTGGAGGCAGTACGGTTTCCGGGCGAACGCCGCACTCCCCACCGTACCGGCGTGGACCCGGTTCAGACAATATAGTCTGGACGCGTTGGTGATTAGGGTGTAAGAATATATTTATATATTCTAATTAAATGACCCTTATAATCATTTATCTAATAGATGATTAATGACCTAAATACCTCTATTGGTTTAACGAGTCTTTATGTAATGGACATAATTACCCTTAATGAACCATTAAATAGGGTTTCCCTCTGGGTGCATATATATAGAGATTATTAGGATAGCTTAATGGCTAATGAAACACCAATAATCTAAACCCTAAGTCGCATCCTTTCTCCTCTCTAAAACTGAGATCCTTGATCTCCTTAGCCATCCTAACTGTAAACCCTAAACGGAAACCCGATCAGTGTAAGCATCCTTACGGCATCATCTTCCCTATCATCCTTTACTGGACTAACCAGTATTTCTGATTTATTATTATGTTTATGTATTATGTTCAAAGAATTGATTAACATGTGGTAACAAAGCATATGTTGATTACATCAATTATAATTCGATTTGCAAAATTAAATAATGATTTTCGGACTGAAGATTGTTAGACTATGTGGTAGGGGTGTTCAAATTCGTATAATCCGAATTTCGGATAATCCGAGATTTCGAATAGTCAATATTGGGATTCGAATCTGAAATTTTGGGTCCGAATTTTTGATTCGGATCATCCGAAACTTAAAAAGATAAAAAATAATAATAAAAAAAACGTTCTCCTTTATGTCTAAAATGTGAACCTGTTAAAAAAACAAAAATTGAAGTTAGATAAACGAAACTAGAACAAAAAACATGTTAAAAAAAACTTACCGTTTGGTAGACGGGGCTGTGGAGGTCAGAGACGAGGTGGACAGGGGCTGTTATAAAGAAGAGAAGAGGGAGTGGCTGGTATGGATTGGAGGAGTATGGACTTAGGGTTAGGAGCATTTGGGATTTAGGATTGTCTATTGTGTTATATAGTGTATATAATATTATATATTTAAATATATTTTTTTAATATTCGGATTCGGATAATCCGATTATCTGAAAATTTTCAAAATCAGGATCCGAATCTAAAATTTCAGATTATCCGATTTTCGGATAATTCGGATTATCGAATTTTTTGGATTCGAATTCGGATTTTTTTGAACGCCCCTACTATGTGGTGTGGTTTAGGCAAGGCTTGGGAAACCTTGCCGCCACATCACCAAAAAGTGGGCCCTCTTTAGTTTTAGACAAGTTGAGAACCACCCAAGGGTGTGGGGGTAGTCCTCCACTCCTATTAGTCACCAATTATTTTTTATTTTCAAATTTTTAAATAAGTAAATAATTAAAATAAATAAAATAAAAGTGACATAATATTAAAAAAAACGTTACAAATAAAAGAAAGTCGAATAATACTAAAGTCGACATTACAAATACAAGTGTCTAGCTATACTTGCTAATGATATCCTCTTGTAATTTTTCAATAACTCGACGCCTTGCTTCGAACATGGAACTTGTGTCGATTGCTAAAACCTTCGCCTCTTCGAGTTTGAGCTTTTCATTCTTCACCTTTAGCTTTTTCTCGTTGACTCGGTTGAAAGCTTCGATTTGAGCGGTCAAAATGTCAATCTTCGTTTCGCTACCGCTCCCCGACCCGCTTTGTCTTTTGGCGGCCGCTTCCCTTTTCGCTTTATCCCGACCTATTTAATTAACCGAAATAAGAATATAATAACTTTTAATTAACAAGTAGAACAAATTTTAAAAAAAGGACAAACCCATAGGACGATGAGCCTCCTCGATCGGGATATCAAACTCCGCTTCCTCATTGATGTCGATGTCCACATGATGAGTCGAGCTTCCCTCTTGTGAAGCTTTAGCGTTTGTCTTTCTACGCTTTGCTTTTACAACGGGTTTTAGGACCGTCACCCACTTTGGTTCGTTCCACAAAAGTTCCCAGGCCCGAACAAATTTGAATCCCCCCGATTGCATATCATTCGACTTCTTCATAGTATCATTAAAAATCATACTTTCGTTGTATCCGCTGGGAGGGTTTGACTTGATTTGATTATAGAAACCGGCAAATAACGTACGCGCTTTATTTATTTTCCTAAACTTTCCGCTAACCGAGTCTAAGATTCGGTAGGGCTTCGGTGCTTCCATTCTTTTGTGGAAGTTATGTGTACATTTATTCCAAAAGCTGGTGTCATTTTGGTTGGTGCCTAATTTTTTTTACGAAAAGTAAATTTATTAAATTTTATTATTAGTACTAAAGTAGTAATTAAATAATATGCAAAAAATTTAAACAATATACAAATGTAATAAAAAATAACTTAATTAATTATCAACAATGGGGCACGTGGATGTTTCTAGCCAGGCTCGAACCAACGCCTCAACTTCGGTTCACGTCCATGGTTTCTTAGGCAATTTGTCACCACCATTCGCCTTTGCCTTTCCTTTGCCTTTGTTACGTGGTGGTGATGGTTGCGTTTCTGGAACAATTTCAACCTCATCATCATCTTTCTCGTCTACGAGCCCCATAGGACGACGTACCCATGGTGTTGTAGGACTTGGTTGAGGTGGTTGAGTTGGTGTAAAAGTAGTAGTAAACATAGGTTGTTGCATTTGCATTTGATTGAACATGTTCGATTGCAAAAGTTGTTGCATTTGCATTTGACTTACTTGTTGAAACGTGTTTAAGAAGGATTGTTGGTGGTTTGCAAATGAGGATGGGACTTCGGGCCGATAACACCCACTAAAAGTTAGCGGGAAGTTCTCGTTTTGATTCGCGTTTGGATTAGGTGTTTGGCTCAGGTGTGCGGGTTATTTGGGTTATATTGGTTGAAGGGATCTATATTGTTTTTTTTTATATAAAATTTGAGAGAAAATTAGAAGAGTAGAAGAGAATTTGGATTGATTGTAGGTTGGGTTTTTTTAAAAAATGTAAAAGTTGTAGATTGTTTAAATTGAGAATTTTTTTTTTTTAATTATTAACGGTCATATGACCATTGAACTCAAACCCACCAATCACAATGGCCCGTCCAATTCGTCCCTTTTCGACCGATTTGGTCGGGTGTGGGTCAGCCGGGGCGGTGTTGGCCGGCCCAAGACGGGTTCGTCGGGCCGTCGTCGGTCCCCACACCGTTTAGTCTTATCAGTTCGATAAATAATGGTTTGATAAATGAAAAATAATTTATTCCATTTATGATGTCAGCTACATTGCAAATCACGAGATAGTCATTTTTTTTTTGAATAATTACGAGATAGTCATTATTATAATAAAATCAAAATCAATCATCAAAGTTTCGGAAAAAAAAATTAACTGTTTGATTTAATTAATGACAGCGGCGAATCATAAAATTATTAAACTTTGTTTCGAAAACTTTGATTTATTAAACTAAAATATTTTGATTTATCAATCGAAACTTTGATAATAAATCTGGTAATTAGTATGAACGGTTCTTGTATGTTCATAGGACTGTTCATAAAATTCATTCTTATTTTGAAGAAAATCGCTATAAGTTGGTTACAACTAGGATTAAAATCTGTTTCCTAAAATTTTGGGAGTAACTTAATCTCCAAGTTTTAAAATAAAAGATTATCATAATTTCGAAATCTTTTGGAGATATACTAAAATCCCGAAATCAATTGAAATGGATTTTCTAAAATCCCTAAATTATAGCACTAACGGGATTAATGTTCTCGCATTCAATTTTTCACGGATTAACATTTTTAGAAAAGTTGTTCTCAAACAGGTTTCCGAATTCAGGTTCATGAACCAACAGTTCTCGATTTTCTGTTTTCGAAAACCTAAATTCGAGAACCTAAACCAAAACCGAGAACCATTACTAAATTCAGAAAGCATTACCGAATCTGAGAACTCTCAAGAATTCGAGAACTAACTTGTTTTTCCGGGAACCTAACTAATTTCCGAGAACCAAAGGCCACCCGAGAACTCAATTTTTACCGAGAAATATGACAAGTTCGAGAACGAACTATTTTCTCGAGAACTTCCTTGTTTGCGAGAACTAACTATTTTTCTCGAGAACCTCTTTTCCCGGGAACTAAACCTACTTTCCTAGGAACGGGTAATCTAAAATTTTCTCAGGGTTTGCTATTAATTAGTTTATTAGTTTTGAAAAAACCTTAACTAATATGTTTTCAAAACCTAAATCAATAAACGTTTTGCTTCACTTTGATAACACTTAAAGGTCCCACTTCTGCCCAAAGGTGATGTGCTACCTTAACATAGTTATCTAAGTCTAACTAAGCATACCAAATTAGTTTTGCCTAATTAACATGAATGTCTTACTTCTGTCCAAAGATGATGTGTTACATTCGTGTCCTGTAAGACTAAATTGTGCCTAATAAATTAGGTGTCCCACTTCTGCTCAAAGGTGATGTGCTACACTAAATTGCACATCATGCTTAAATGATTTCACTTCTGTCTAAAGGTGAAGTGCTATTATTTTAAGTAGAATTTTTTAATTAATATATTATATTTTGGTGTTTATAATATATGTTATCACATCTTCATCAAAACAATGATCCTTCATTAATATAATGATCCTAATTTGTGTCTGCCTTACTTGAATATCCCATAACATAAATCACTTTAAAGTTCTTCTAAAAGGTTATATCTCAAACTAACTAATCCACTCTTATTCCCAAACCTACTATGATTTGCTCTTATTGAGTCTTGATTATCCCTTAAGACATGGCACTCCTACTAATTTTCTAACAAACTAAAAGTTATGTTCATTAAGAAGTGGGATGAGTCAAATATAATTTCACTTATGGTAATCAAGAACTCAAATTAATGATTGCTATCAGGGGAGCCATTAAAGATTCTGAAATTCCTAAGACTAATTTTGTTTCTATGGAAGAATCAAAAGAACTCTTAAAGAAGCATGCAATAAATCTAACTCAAATACTAAGGTTAGGTGACATTCGTGAATACATCATAATATTGAAAACATGACCTATTAAACTAAGGGCTTATTCATGGAATCAATAATGATTTTTAGTGCGTTATACAATAACTTTTCCATTAGTACGATTGGATGCCTTATGAATCAACTACAACACTCAGAATTACCAAAGGAAAATGGGTGTGTTGATAGCAACATACGTACAGGAAGAGAAACGCCAAAACTGGAAAATCAGATGTTATTCACCTTACTACCACTAAAACTTAAAAGTGGAATATAACTTACAATCGAGAGGATAGTTTTAAAGTCCGGAAACAAAATACAAGTACTACTTCCAGCTCTAAGTTCTCCAAGCGGACGTCTCACTGCAAAACTGTGTCATTAGACAGGCACAAGCAATGAGACAAATCCATAAGCCAAGGAAACAACTGGCTAAGTTAAGTAGTAGAAAATCAATGATATTTGACTCCACAAATATAAATATTCCAATTAACACATGATTGTTGAGTCTAGTTCTATTTGTTTCCTTACTGAGTTTTCAACAAATACTTATGATGAGAGTAAATGGCGAATTTAATGTTAAGGTTGAAAGAACCATTAATAACTGATATTTGTATTAGGCTTTATGATACCTTACAATATTATGGAGATTACTCAGAATTTTAGTATTAATACTAAGGTCAAACTTTGACAGTTAGGTGTTTTTATGACCAAAACAAAGTCACTATTAACTTAAACTCTCATATTATTTGTTGTCATTATCTGAATAGAAGCCTTATAAAATAGAGCAAGATGATAAATACATTTTCACAACTTTGTTATCACGAAAATGAAAATTTAACAAAGGATAATGAGACCTATGCATTTCATCCATTGAGACCAATTTTTTTTTTTCATGAGCAATCATGAATAGGTTAATGAATGATGATTTGTTATCAAATCTCATTCTTATTGACTTTAAAGCATGTGTTAAATGCCCTAAACTTTAAAATGGCGGAAGGAATAAATGGATTTCCATCACATGGTATAATTAACTGACATTTGTGGAGCTTAGAAAAATATCGACTTGTATCTAATCTTTCATACGGACCTAAGTCTTCAAGAAATCAATTCATATACTTATAATGTTTCCTTCTAAAAATGTCCTTAAAATTTCTTATGAAATCTGGACAATAAAGAAATCAATTCTAAAATATATGAAATATTCCCATTCACATGCATCGCTAAAAACTTATGATATGGAGTTCCCAGAGACCTAAAAGATCAGTGGGAGTATTAAGTGTCCTAATTATAACTTGCAAAAGTTGCAAGAGGTGGGAGAAGTGACAATTTTGATCTTTTCTCAAATTACACCTCTTGTATATGACACTGCTCCATCACAACTTGTCTCCTTAGAATATAACGATACTCCTAATAAAGTTTCATTGATGCCTAACTATGGGAAGAAATTAGATTTCTTACCAAAACTAAAGTAATCCTCAATAAGATAAACTAACATAAACATCATTGTCTTGTTTCTCTATGAGAATTTATTGGTCTTCCAATCTTAGACCCTATGCATACGAAATTCCTAAAGATTTCTAAGTTTAGTGGGGGCGGTAAAAGTCCTTATCATGACTTTCCAAAAGTACAAGAGGCGGGGGGAGAGACTCATTAAATTCTACTTCGAATTTAACTCTAATTACAACTCTTGTACACCATACTGCACTAACTCTTATACACTTAGAAACTAACATTGCTCATTATTTACCTGAGAATGAAAGCACTTAACCATGAGCTAATTCATAAAAATTGCATATGTATCCTAATAAACCTAATAGTTAACCCAGGAGGTCATCTAGGTCTAAAAAGCCTACTGACTTTGATGATTAAGTACCTTACCTGACTAAAGCTAAAATGGATGTTTGGAAAGTTTACTGATCCTACCTCTTCTAATTATATCATCGGCATCAATTAAATCTTCTAAATGGGATAAAGCTACTATTGGCAAGCTTGATTCCATGAATTAGAATAATGTTTGGATTTGTTTGAATTACCTAAAAGTGTTCATAACTAAACTGAATCTGAATGGAAACGTTATCACACTAAAAGTATGATTGATTGCTGAAGGTTATACTCAAAATGGAATAAACTATCAATAAACCTTTTAACTTGTCTTACAAAGGGTTTATTTGAGGATCATTACCGTTCCAGTAGCTTATAATAATTTAAGAGCTACATTAGATGGACATTAAACAACTTTCCCTTACATTGACATACATGTTCATAAAATAACCTGAAAGTTCTAAACTGAAGGTCCAGAACACTTAGTTTGTAAGTCAATTGTAACATCGCGTGATTTTTTTTTTTTTTTTACTTTGACATGTATTCTAAATTCTATTTTTTTTAACAAATTCCAAGTTCGACTTTATTCGCTTCCTTTATATTACTCCTACCAATTCCTGACGAGTCGTCAATATAAATTATCATATTCAATTTAGACGTTATAACAATAAACTCATTCAGTTAAAATCTTAATATATATATATTTTATTAAAACATATATATTATATATATTTTAATAACACTTTAAGGTTAAATAAAAAAAAAAGCCTACGTGTACTTGATTTAGTTGGATTTTATCTCCAATAAAAGAAGATACAACATATAATGTAACATGATCGTTTCCTTTTTTTTTTTGTTGGACTCGAAGGACTACAAAGCAGAATACAATAACTAGAACAACCCCATTACAATTAAACTTAATCCCCACCTAAACTCCTCCCAACCACCCTAATAACTTCATTTAATACCCAACCACCTTAACCCACCTATAAATACAACCCCTCCCTACACCTTAATCACTTGCTCAATCTCAAATCCTCTCTAAACATCTAAATTCTTCAAGAAATCCTAAGTGATGGAAGCCCACTTCTAAGTGAGTTTTTCTCATTTTAAACTCTCACTTCCCTTTTCTTTCTTCATTTCTCCTCTCCTTCTAACCCCTTGGGGAAACCTCTAGGACTTTGCTCTTGTTTGCTATGGCAAATAAATATGAGTAGGACACCAAAATGAGGCCTCAAAGGTGATTCATCTTCTTTTGTTTTTATGTACTAGAAGGTTAGTTGAAGTGATACCAACCAAGTTCACCAACAACTTAATGGACTTGTGCTATGGTTAATGGTTGACAAAGGAAAGCCAAGGCTCTTCCAAACTAAGTCACCATACACTACTTTAACCCTATAGTTATATTATGTAAATACTAAAATATATACTTTCAAAACTCTACTAATCTAATAACTTGGAAGGTTTGTTGATACATCCCTACCTTACCAATACTTGACGCTCTTGACCATCCGAATCACCTTTATGGTGGTTTGTGTTTTGGTTAGCCTTAAAGGCACTACTTGACTCTCATGACCATCCGGATTGCCTTAAAGGCAATTTGTGCTTGGTTTGCCTAAAAGGCTTGCTTGACTCTCTTGAATCTATAATCTAAACTCGAACCTAAGACTCTTTATTTTTCTAATTCTAGTTAACCAAGGCTAAGGAACTAATCCCCCAAGACTCATTCTTTTGGAACCTTGCTAAAACGCACCCAAAGGTGAGTTCATACTTGTCCCCCTTTTATCCTTTATTCTTTGGGGCTCAACATGTAACACTATCAAAACTCAAACGATTTTAAACTCTACAATCTATTATGCTTAGTCTAAAGTCTATCATATTCTAAATTCTATCATGCGCAATCTAAAGTCTATTATATGCTTGTACGCTATGCTATGTAGAATTATTTACTCTAACATACAAATGTTCATATAGTTGACAACCCACCTTGCATGTATAGCGCTATAGGATTGGCTATCCGCCCCCTACATGGGTCATGTTAAGCAAAATTCTTCGTGGCTAGTCGCCGTTTGTATGGTTCTCTTGCATATGCCTATAAGCAAAACTTTATTATACTATGTATGTATGTCAAAACTAGTATGCTCACCAATGCTTTATGTGTTGACGGATATTTTATACATGTTGCAGGAAATATTTATTGCAGGACATTCAAGAAAACTACTTAGGATTGGACATAGAAACTCACTCTAGTTCAAGTTATCATATTCTTGTTGTTGTATTTTTCGTTATTTGAACTACTTGTATTTCTATTTTTAGACAATAAATGAAATTCTATCTTTAAACTATATTGTCACAAAATCTAGTGTCATGAAGTCTTTGAACAATCTACCACTAAGTCTCACCTCGATGATTCCGCCATCGGTTGGGGTGTGACATCAATGAAATCCATTTATGGATTGATGCAAGCATTTAAATATGATGAAATTATAATTTAATTCTTTTCAACAAGAACCAAGTGGATTAATACACCTACCTCAAGATGAGTGAGAGCAACTAATGCAAACTTGTCATTATATAAATGACACTCTTTTGACAAGTATATGTTACGTTAGTCAAATCATTGTTCGCGCATACTTTGACATAATGAATCTCGGAGATACCTCTTATGTTATAGGAATCAAAATTCACTGAGATAGACTCAACGAGACATTAGTTTCGTCTCTAAGCGGGTCCTTACACATGTAACATACAACATTGCTCTCCTTTAGAGGCTTATAGGATAAATGAGATTATTACCTTATGCTTCATTAATTAGAAGCCTTATGCAAGTTTAAGTCTATAGTCGTTTGGATATTGCTCATGTTGCTGAACACTAGACTCGTCTAGATTATTATGAAGCATCTAATAAAATATTACAATATCTTTAAGAAACGAGAGACTATAATTTAAAGAAGAAGTGAGAACTTAAAATAGTTGAATACTCTTATTCCAACTTTATTGTATTCAAAGAAAACAATATGTGAACTTCGGGACATATCCTTATTTCATCAGACAAAACTTATCTCATGGAGGAGTCATAATGAACTGCTAATAACAACCTAAATACTAATGACATAATATGTTGCTTATCACAACGCAGCTGTCACTGAATGTTGTTGGAATTTTTATCAGTAGACTCATAATTTAATAACTCTATCTAAATTCTATATTGAAGACTTACTGTGATAAAGTCAACTACCCTATTTTCTCGAACGGTAACAGTTCGAGCGGAGCTGCATTAGAAATTCGATATGAAATTGATTGTTCACTTATCTTATGAACAAGTAGAGGAAACTAATTCTTTGTATCAAATACATTCATGATATGCTTATGGATCCAATAACTAAATGTCTATCACCCATAAGTCTCTCCAATGGCCTATAATAAAGACGGGTTTCACTAATGACCATGTACAACTACATATTGCACTATGAATGACTAATTATTAATTATTCCTCATTCGTTTGATATTTGTTTGTCTCTAAATACGTTCATGTATGCCTAAGGACGTATAAACACTAATTATACAAATTAACGTTAAGGGCTTAATTGTTATGATCCTACTGTATTTCTCTGTTACATTTTGGGTTTAGAACTAAAATGAGTGTTAACTCCTAATCAGGCTTATCTAATGCTCATAATAAATGATTACTCGGCCAAATGGAAGAATGTAAGAATATATTTATATATTCTAATTAAATGGCCCTTATAATCATTTATCTAATAAATGATCAATGACTTAAATACCCTTATTGGTTTAACTGGTCTTTATGTGATTGACATAATTACCCTCAATGAACCATTAAATAGGGTTTCCCCTTAGATGTATATATAGATATTATTAGGAGAGCTTAATGGCTAATAAAACACCAATAATCTAAACCCTAAGTCACCTCTTTTCTCCTCTCTAAAACTGAGATCCTTGATCTACTTAGCCATCCTAAAAAGACCTGCCAAAAGAGTTACAAAAATCACCGTTCAAATTAAAAAAAAAAAAATCTTGAAAACATCCAACCCCACACACCTTGGAAATATTATAAACCCAAATTAAAACGATATTCAGCTGCAAAAATTCCAACATATTAACAATAGACGATGTCTTGATATATGTGCCCTTAAAATACACCTGGCCAAACACACATGCATCTTTTATGTGTGTGTAAAAACCTCATTGGTACCTATTGTTGTATCCTGCTAAGTGGCTACCTCTGCAGTGAAACCCATGTCCATTTCCTTTCTTTCTTCTTCACTGAATTTATTATCATTTTATGTCTGCTTTTCTTTTCCTCTGTATGTTAACATGTCAGGAATCACCCACAGATTCATCATATTAGTTTGTGTTTTATAAATTTCGTTACAATTTATATAAAATTTTCAAAGGGTCTATAATGGTGGCATCTGGTGAAGGTTAATAAAAAAGTTTCAAGACAAGTGGCTCTCTCTATGTTACTTTCTCTCTCTATATATATACACATAAGCTTACATATGATGACAGCTTGATCATATTCATCACCGCTTTCACCGCTTACTGTTTTCTCTTAAATTTATAAAAAAAAAAAAAAAAAAAAAAAATCTTTCTTAATTTGGAGTGGATTTCATAAGCAAAGTTTCAATCTTTATGTATTAATCTATCAATTCAAATAATGGGTAGTTTTTATTTTGGCTAAATTTGTATAAAAATCGATACTTTTTTCTAGTTGATCATTGGTTCTTGAACTGTGTTGAATGAACATGGCTTCGGTTCTTCGGTTCCGAAAGCTGTGTTTTACTGAGCCAACATTGAGCAGCTATGAAAAAAATGTAACCCATAAAGATGAGAGATTAAAAGCTGACAAAAAGCATGAAAAACCGAAGAGTAAAACAAGGTGGGGGTGTGTGAATTCATGTTGTTGGTTTATAGGATGTGTGTGTACTATGTGGTGGGTGATGTTGTTTGTGTACCATTGTGTGCCTGTTAGTTTAGGTGGGCTTAATGGGCCTGAGCCACCTGGTGTACGGCTTAAGAAAGATGGATTAACTGCGGTACACCCTGTTGTTTTGATCCCTGGGATTGTTACTGGTGGGCTTGAGCTTTGGGAAGGTAGGCCTTGTGCCCAAGGGCTTTTTCGGAAACGTGTTTGGGGTGGTAGTTTTGCTGAAGCTTTAAAGAGGTTTGATTGCTAACTTAAATCTTGGGTTATTTTAGTTGCAAAAAAAGGTTTGGTTTTGGTAAATTGTAGTGATTTTTGTTTTGAAAGCTTAACTTTTGGTAGCATTGTTGAACACTACTGATGTGTCATATGGGCCTTATGATTGCCAAATCATACGGCCCATATGATGTTTTTGACTGATAAAGAAATAACTAATTGATTGTGAACATTCACAAACTCATATGGCTCGTATGACCTTTTTCCGCTCTGTCATATGGCCCGTATGACCCATATGGACCGTATAATTATGGGGTAGTGTATCTTTTACCAACACCCTAATTTTAATAGGACCATACAACATGATCAAATATGCTAAATGAGTTTGTAAAGATACCATGGCTACTAAATATTGTGTATTGTGTGTATTCTAGGCCATTGTGTTGGTTGGAGCATATGGCACTGGACAATGAAACAGGGCTTGACCCACCAGGCATTCGGGTCAGGCCCGTTCCTGGACTTGTTGCCGCGGATTATTTTGCTCCGGGCTACTTTGTTTGGGCTGTTCTCATTGAGAATTTGGCTCATATCGGTTACGAAGGCAAGAATATGTATATGGCTGCTTATGATTGGAGGCTTTCTTTTCAAAACACAGAGGTAGTATTCCTGTTTCTTTCGTATTCGATATTATATCATAGTTGGTTGATGTCTAATTTTGCGACCGGTTCATGAAAGCAGATAAGGGATCAGACACTTAGTAGATTAAAGATCAACATTGAGCTAATGTATGCAACAAATGGTAACAAGAAAGTGGTGGTGGTTCCACATTCGATGGGCGTTAACTTCTTTATACACTTTCTTAAATGGGTGGAGGCGGAGCCTCCAATGGGCGGTGGTGGCGGTCCAGGGTGGTGTGCCAAGTATATCAAATCAATCATGAACATTGGGCCAGCGTTTCTCGGTATTCCGAAGGCTGTTTCTACCATGTTATCCGCTGAAGGCAGAGAGGTTGCATTCATCCGGGCCATGGATCCTGGTCTCTTAGATTCTGAGATTCTCGGGCTCAAAACTTTGGAACACGTGATGCGTGTTTCTCGAACATGGGATTCTATTATTTCTCTCCTTCCTAAAGGAGGTGAGCCCATTTGGGGCGATTTAGACTCGGCACCGGAAGACGAGCACCAGTGTGATTTTGAAACAAAAAGTTACTTTCAATCGGCTTCGACAGAAAATAATAACAGCAGAAACAAAGAAACAAGACCTCAGATCGTAATCAAGGACCGTACAAAGTATGGAAGAATAATCTCGTTTGGGAAAACAGCTTCGGAGCAACATTCTTCAAAGCTTCATAAAATTGCGCCAATGGTAGAACAGTCTTTTCTTCAACTCCGAAAGATCTATGGTTTTGACGTGGTTTAACGTTTGTGAATCTTTGTGATGTACAGGAACTTATGCAGGCGATTTCGAATGCAACTTGTGGGGAGGTTTGGACCGAGTATGGTAAAATTAACCGAAATAATATTCAGATACTAGCAGATAACAAAGCATACACTGCCGAAAGCTCTATTGATCTTCTGCGAATTGTCGCTCCAAAATTAATGCAACGGGCCGAGGCCCACTTGTCGCATGGCATAGCAACCGATCTTGATGACCCAAAGTATGCTCATTACAAGTATTGGTCTAATCCATTGGAAACCAAGTAAGCGCAGCCGAACCCAGCCGTATTCTTTGTTCGTATAAATATCTTTTGATCATATTTGACTAAATGTACATTGTGACAACAGGCTGCCAGATGCTCCGGATATGGAGATTTACAGTTTATACGGGGTAGGGATCCCGACAGAAAGAGCATATGTTTATAAACTCTCGCCGTCAGACAGATGTAATAGTATACCATTCAGGATCGACAGCTCAGCAGAGGGAGGATGCTTAAGTCGAGGGGTTTACTACGTTGATGGCGACGAAAGTGTACCAGTGATAAGCGCGGGCTACATGTGCGCAAAAGGATGGAGAGGAAAAACAAGGTTCAATCCATCAGGTAGCGCTACGTATATCCGCGAATACCAACACAAAGCGCCAAGTTTGCTGGAGGGCAGGGGTTTAGAAAGCGGGGGACATGTCGATATAATGGGTAACGTTGCATTGATCGAGGATGTTTTGAGGGTGGCGGCGGGAGCCTCTGGGGAGGAGATAGGTGGTGATCGGATCTATTCTGATATATTAAAGATATCGGAGAGAGTGAAGATTGAGCTATGAAGCCAAGTGTGAAACCGAACCAAACCAAACCGACAGGGGAGATGTTGTTTACAACATTAGGCGGAGCCGTGGTTTGTTGTTTTAGATGAGGTTGCAAGTAGTTGGTGTAGGAGGGTATTGTGCATGAAGTAATGCTACTCTGTGTACTGTAAATAGTATCTCAAATAAAAATGTTTTTGTAGGAATAATAAGAGGATAACCAAAATAGAGTAGCTACGGTTTATGATGCAAAAAGGGCATAAGGCAATGGTAAGAGTACGTTTTGGTAAAATGGGACATGTCTATATAAGAATGGTTATATAATAATTTGATCTACACCAAACAGTAACGATTTTTCCAAATATACTTCAAACATGTGAATTGTGATCAGTGGCGAGGCTTAGTAGGGGCGAGAGGGGGCGGCCGACCCCCCGAATTTTCGTGTAGAAGTTATGATTATATAGTATTCGTATAGAAAATTTTGTAAATATAGGGTTTCGACCCCCCGAAACTGGTTTTCGACTCCCGAAACTAGTGACTTCCGACCCCCCGAACCTTCGGGTCAAGCTTCGCCACTGATTGTGATTTTGTTACGATGATACTTGTCAAAAACTAAAAGTAACTGATGCTACAAACATCCGCCAAGCGGTTAGGGGGTCAGAAACCGGGATCTCTAGACCACCTGCTGACGCTCAAGGGAGTATCGTATTAGGTGATAATTGATATGTATATTACATGAGAGTTTATGAGAATAACAAAGAGGGAGGTGGCAATGAAATCAGGAAGGGCCAAAAGCATTTGTTGATCCATCCATATGTGTTCGGCCTAAATCCGTTGGAGGTTACATATTCAGTAACTAATATGATTCACATTATGTAAACAACCAACAACAGTTCAAGTTTCGAACCTGGTAACAACCATAAACCAACAGACAACAGTAACCAATGGACCAAAAACGTTTGATAAGCAAGTAACATTTGACCTAAATTTGGTTTGTGATTTTTGATGATTAATCAGAAAAGATCGAACCTGGAACCTGCTATTGAAACTCAAATACTCGGATGTTGGTTTTGGAAGTCGGATCATGGCCACTGGCAACCTGCAATTAATCAGAAAAGATCGAACCTGGAACCTGCTACAGTTTTGATTTTGGAGCGAAATTACGATTTTGGATTGGTTTTAGAGTCGGAGAAAAATACCTGCGCTGAAGTTAGAGTTTTGAAACCAAACTTGAGCTTAGCGTTGTGAATGCACTTATCATTTTTTTAGGACAAAATTACACAGATTGTCCTTTATTTATTACCCAAATTTCATCCTATGTCCCTTGTCTTTCATTTGCATTGGTTATGTCCTTTATTTTCTCAATTTGCTACACCCTCTGTCCTTTAGCCTAACTAAGTTAAAAAAGTTGGTTAATTTTATTTTCTAACTTTACACTTTTAGCCCCTGTAGTTTTGAATTAGCATTTTAACGAGGCTGGTAATTGTACTATCGGTCAACAATAATATGTAATCGAATTCTTACTAATTTCATATCTTATTCTATTGATTACACTTAACTTTGTGTCTATTTTGTTCAAGTTTCAATCTTTTATTTATGTTGTTTTGGTTTTTTTCTTGCATACTCTGTTTTCTGATTTATTTAATTTGGACAAAAACAGAGTTAATACTATAATATACTTCGAATAAGAAGAACAATATAAAATAATATAACAATATATGATAATGTTTTGTTTGATTGCTTTCGGTTTGGGGACAGAAACAAGAACACAGTAATAGAATGTTTCGAACAAAGGATCTGAATTATTATTAATGATCTTGGTAATTGATAATCATACAAGAATGTTTGTATATATACTAATTGAAACTGTATGTCCTAATGGTAGTTACAAGTTCCAACCATTGCATTGTTTCCCGCCAAATTGTTAGTTTAACTGTCAAGGGTATTTTGGTAATCTTGCATTGAGTCGCGCCTTGTGTTATCAGTCGTGTTGCTTCAATTTTGTCTGTCTTTCTGATCATGAGTTGCAGCCGTAATGATCTTCATTTGTTGACAATATTATCCAACTAAGTTCCTAGATAGTTACTAGTAACTACATATACACAAGTTACAAATACAAACACACACACACACACACACACATATATATATATATACAAATCATAGACTAAAGTTTAGTTTATAAATTAACAGGTCTTGATACCCTTCACTGCTGCCATTCATTGCTACAACTGGTAATGCAGTGTTACTTGGTTGCTAATATCATTTGGTTTCTATTTGTGTTTAATTTGAACTTGATTGCTAAATCTGGGAAAAAAAGTGTAGAGTTTGTTTGTATCTCATGCAGTTTGCCGAAAAGCATACTTATATATGTATACACACACGTTATAATAATAAATAGCCATCACGAAATCATCTATTTTGGCACATCTTCTATCTGTTTCATTATCACATGAGGGTATTTTATACAATTAGTTAATAATTAGGTAAGTTAATTATAATTTATGTTAAAGTCAATATATCATTCATTCATGAGTTATAACCGTTGGGCAGCCAAGGAAATTAAAATTGAAATTTTAACTTTTATATTTGTCAAAAAAAAAATATATCTACAAATTTGGCACATCTTCTAAGCTAGAGCTAATGCATTACCATTGCCTAAAGTTAGAAGAAGAAAAATACGAGAGATTTGACTTAGAAGAAGTAAACATAGAGATTCAAAACTACAGGGTTAAAAGTGTAAAGTTAGAAAATAAAGTTAACCAACTTTTTTAACTTAGTTAGGCTAAAGGACAGATAGTGTAGCAAATTGAGAAAATAAAGGACATAACCAATGCAAATGAAAGACAAGGGACATAGGATGAAATTTGGATGATAAATAAAGGACAATTTGTGTAATTTTGTCTTTTTTTAGACTATAAGGAGATGAAGCGTCATGTGGCACTTTTGGGTCCCACGTGAAGGGGATGAAAATTGTGGGGAGTGTGGGGGGAAGAAATATTATTATTATTATTAATTATGTGTGTGTAAAAAAAAAAAAAATCAGCCAATCTATGTTACCTTATTAAGGAGGAGAGATGGCTAAGATGGTAATTTCATACAATTTTTAAGATGGTAGTTAAAAGGTCCCTTCACAAATCTTCATTTTTTGGTCATTTTCTTCCCATTATGTCCTCATGTACAACCTATAATGCTAATTGTATAATTATCTAATTCACACTTTATACCACTTTAATATGTAACCCTCATTCATAAACACCCAATTCATTACTACTACATTAGTTACAAATCTCTTCTATTCCCTCCATTTATATACTCAAGATATAAAGAAAATTGAATACACATTTCAGTTATAAAATTGTTCCTCATTGAATCCAGTTGAAGTTATACATGCTTATTTCTTTATGATGGTTATAAAATCGTCCCTCATTGCCTTATTTTTTTCTCCATGCATTCATTGTATCTTTGGAGATCCTCTTTCTTCTACTTTCTATGTCACATATCCACCGTCCTCTTCCACATATAGGCAAACAATGCACATGGTTTCACCACTACCACAAATTTGGAATAAAACTAAAAAAAAACACGAACTCAGTTTTAACCATTCATGGCGCCGGACCACACCTAAACCATTCATACGCATCAATGCATCATTGCCGGATCAGTAATCGGCAATGAGTGTGTGGTGATGGGTTCAATGGGTTTATAGAGAGAAAAGGGAGAGCATGTTGAATGATGAGACGATCGGAGACAATAAGGAATCCCTAAGGCTGCTCAAATGGGACCTTTGATCCGGTTGTGTACGTGACCAGATGTTAGTGGCAACGCCGGTGATTGTGGAGGGTGGGCGGTGGTGTGGTAAGAAGTAGGAGGGTGGTGGTGATGACTGATGAGGGAGGAGTTTGACTTTGTGTTTGTATATTATATAGAAAATACAGGTGTGTATTATATGTATAATATATTTAAAAACTAACGAGATTTGTCAAATTTTCTTCTTTTGCAGCTGGAAATTAAAGGAAACAAGAATATTAATTTCCCTTTTTTGCAGCTGGAAATTAAAGGAATAGGAATATAGTCATCATCATTAGTATCAAATTATTAAAACTCCTAAAAATATGCAATTTCCATCTAATCTAACTCTAAAAAACGAAACAGCTAAAAGCAATAAATTTGATTTTCATAATTCGTTGCATAGTTACATGTTTAAGTTTCTTATAAAAATATGGTCATCATCATTAGTATCAATTTATTAAAACTCCTAAAAATATGCAATTTCCATCTAATCTAACTCTAAAAAACGAAACAGCTAAAAGCAATAAATTTGATTTTCATAATTCGTTGCATAGTTACATGTTTAAGTTTCTTATAAAAATTGACAAACTTTACACATTTAATAAATTTAAAATAGTACCATAATAATAATATTTAGTAAAAGTGGTAAGGCTATAAACACTTGGAGTAAAAAAGCAATACATAAGTTTCTTTAATAAAACAGTATAGAAGTATAAATTAACAGGGTAAATTAATAATGAAAGGTTATTTGGAATCATTTTTTAATATTTGTTTTTAAGCTTTTCGATCAATATAAAACACGTGTCTTATCCTCATTCGGCCTTTAACCGAGTGTCAGTACGTTATCAATACCACAATTAATCAAATTAATACTGACCATATTCCCGCCGCAACGCGCGGGTCAATATACTTCATAGAAAAAAGCAAAGTGCCCCACGCCAGTCTTCTTCTCCACGCCACCCCCTTCCTGCCCCTCTTCCCGCCCCCTTGGCGGCGGTGTTCCCGCCCCTTCAAGCCCTTTCCCCGCCCCCCACTCTTGATGGTCTACGTAAATGATGGACAATCAGTTAAGACATTGTCACACGTTCACAACACCCTAAGACATTGCAGTCGAGCACCTTGTTTAACAAAATTAACCCATACAACTTTTTGGCATCATGGTGACTTGATGAGGGGGGATAGGAGAAGGGTAAATTAGTCATTTAATATTTTAAAACAAAATCCCATAGGCTAGCTAACCGAATCGACGTGGCCACAAGATAACCAGAAGACAACTGTCATCCTCCTCCCTGTTCATAACCACCACAATCACACCCACACCAATAAACACATTCCTACGCAATTGGATTCCCTTCCCAAATATTTGTAACAATAATAATAATAATAATCATAACAAACCAGTTTACAACAAACTAACAAATCAAATGGCCCTAACAACAACTACTACTACAATTTCTTCTTCATCTTCTCAATTATTTCACTTACCACTCATTCATCCACCATCTCCTTCACCTCACCTACAGTTAACCGGTTGCTCTTTCATCCAATCCAAATGTCAGTTAATCGCTCTGCCTAACACAAACGATATATTGTTTCCATTGAAAATATCGACGACTGGTAGGTTTAAGGGATGGTGTACGAGATCAACGGAGGAGACGTTAACAAGTGATAACGATGAGGTCTACCGTGATGAGGAGAAGCTGGATAACAGTAGTCCTCGGAGGACTATCTCCTATTCCTCTGATTCTCTTAACCTAGGCATTCGTGAACCTGTTTATGAGGTATATTATGTAATCGTCCTTCTAAAGTTATATAATATTATATTCTGTTATTTGAGATAATATGCAGGTTCCTATTTCACTTTAAAAGTTTAATTGCAGGTTAGGTTTTAGATGTACCTAAGATTGCTTCACCTCAGGGACATATTTTATTACAGATATGTTAATAAGTTGAGAAAATTGCTATTAGTAACGCTAGGGAGTATTAGTTTTACTTTTATCGGAAACTTCATTATGAAATTGTTAAAACAGTTGCCTAAATGACTATATTGATCAGTGGTTGATGTTGGCACAGCTTAAGGAGGAGAAATTGTTGTGGTTTCAACTTTCAATTGGAAATGTGATTGGAGATTTGTTCATGTAAATATAGTATTAGTATTTACTGTTTTATGCGTGTTTAAGCAGTACGGATTCATGTGACATTCTTCCTAACTGTTTATATTTTGCAACTTTTAAAAGTTAGAAGATCCTTATATGTTCTTGTATATTTATTTATATCTCTTTAGGTTGTTGAAGTAAGCTCGAGTGGAATGGTGTCAACCAGAAAAATTAGTAGACGACATCTGCTGAAGTCAAGTGGTGAGTGAAATGTTTTAGTTATATAGTTTTCTGCTCCCTGTGGAGCTTACGTTTGTTAGTCCTTGAAGAAAGTTTAATCTGCTACTTGCTTCTCTGTGTTCAGCTTGGCACTTTATCATGAATCCGATTTAATATCTTGTGTTCTCAAGCTGCCTTCATGCTATTCTTATTGTGGCTTTCCACAACTGAAGAAAGATTATGTGTGTTACTTTATGTGCAATGTCACTTATTAATTGAGTTTGATATCAGGTCTTCGCCCTCGAGACATTCGGAGTGTGGATCCTTCACTGTGGTTGACCAACACAATGCCCTCGTTGCTGGTATGTCACCATGTCAGATTACTGTTTTGCTGTTCTGGTTGAATTTCAAATTTCGGTAACTCCTTTGCTGGCATTGAATAATGCGAATATCATTCCATAATTTGTGTCTTTGTGGTATAATTTTGATTTAGAATTTAATTAGTATTGCTAGATTTATTTTAACTATGGATATTATTAGGTAAGTACTTTGGTTATGAATAAACTCAAGTAACAAGTTACATGCCGTACAAGCATTAAGATCTGAAATTATACACAGGGCTAAAAGGTTGTAATCTCATTATTTTTAAAGTTTGATTAAAGTGATTTGATATCATTGGTGGTGAGCTGATTAATCTATCAATTATTTGCTTGTTCTATTTTGGTTCACTTGCAATTTGATACTGATTTGATATCAAATTCCTGTTAGTTGCATGCTTTTAGGGCATTTATATACATAAGGTCATAAAGTTGCCTTGCACCATGCTCTGAGAAAAATCTTTTATTCATATATCATTTGAAACTGATAGATAAGTTACAGAAATAATTCAGTTAAGCTTCACTGTAAAATACAATTTTCTGTGTAAATTAAATTGGTTAAACTGAGTGGTAGCTTCCTGATTTCTGCTACACGTGCCTTCTGTTGTTATATCTACTGAAAACTGAACCATCAACTAACTAAACTGCATCCTTATGTTTGAGTATATTGAGATGACTTATGATTGCATTATGTAATAAGCAGAGGCTCAAGAAATATTTCCCATGATTTGTTACTTAGAATAAAATATTGTTGGCTAGCTGTAATGAACAAGTTCTGATGACACTAGAGGGTGTTTGGGATTGCTTTTTGAAAACTGATTATGCGTTTTGCTACAGTAGGGGTGGAGCTGCTTTTAGATTATTGCGTTTTGGTAGCCTAAAAATCCATTTCAAAACTCAACCCCAAACACTGAAAACTGATTATTTGCGTTTTTGAAACGCAATAATCTAAAAATCCATTTCAAAACTTAACCCCAAACACCCTCTAGAAGCATAAGCACCTTCACTAACAGTCTAAAGTCTTATACAAATTGTTTGTTTGTTTACAGGTTCGTGATAATGCCATACTACTGAATTTAGGCTCACTACGGGCGATTGCAATGCTAGAAAGTGTCTTTATTTTTAATTACAACCGGTAGTTATTAGTATTTAAAGATTTTTTTTTCTTTTCTTTTTCACCCCCTTTCTATATCATATTATCATGGGAAACCCCTAGTTAACAGACATGTTCATTTCTGGTTTTTTCTTGGGTATCTTAGGAGAGCAGGGAAAGCTTTTATTGATGCATTATTACCTCGATTGAACCCTAAGAACATGCATGGAGGTCCTGTAATGCCTTTTGAACTTGAGGTATGTTCTGGCCTTTGTAATGTTTTTAATGTCTGACTTCTCCATTACTTAATCTCCCCATATCTATATTTAAAAATCAAGGTTTACAATAATTTGCACTTAATATTTCAGGTTGTTGAAGCTGCCCTTCAGTCACGAGTACAGCGATTTGAGGATAAACTAATGGATTTAGAACCACGTGTGAGTATGGAAACATAGTGAGTGTATATATAATTCCTTTCAGTTTAGAAACTGGTGATTATAGTTCAACTGTTCAAGATCATATCAATGGCAGACCTACATACATCCCAAGGGGGGCGGGCGCCCCCCTTAAAAGAAAAAAATTAGTGTAGTTTGTAGGCTAAAATCCGGACCGCACCCTTAGAAAATATTTCCTGGGTCCACCACTAGATCACATATTCATATTTAGCAAGTTATAGGTAGTAGTATTTAATAATAGGACCATATGGTGATCATACGAGCCTTAATTGCAATATTAAGAGTCTGTATTGCATGAAACACCTGTTCAGGTTCAAGCTATACTTGAAGTTTTGCCAAACAGATTGACAGCTGGAATATTGGAACAACTCCGTATCAGCAAGCAAACATTGGTATCCTCCATTATATCATGTCCATCTACAGTAAACTGAAAATAAGTAGCCCCTAAATTCATATATTTTTTAACTTAAACAGGTTGAGTTAGGATCACAAGCAGGAGCACTGAAACAAATGTTACTTGATATACTTGAGGATTCTCATGAAATTCGCCGTCTCTGTATTGTGGGTAGAAACTGCATCTTGAGTAGAAACGATGATCTAGAATGTTCCGTTCCACAAGAGAAGCAGATTGCCGAGGGTAAATATGAGATAACTGGAGAAACTAATTTTAAGTTAAATCCTTCTCATGCTAATATTTGGACTTGCTATCGTATGCAGAAGAAGAGGAAGAAATTGAAATGCTACTGGAAAATTATCTTCAAAGGTAATTTCATCTCTAAAAGCATTTGAAGATTAGAATGCATTTGGAGTGAGAATTGTGTCTGGTTCATGATTGCAGATGTGAATCATGTCATAATCAAGCAGAAAGACTTCTTGAGTCAGCGAGGGAAATGGAAGACTCGATATCTGTCAATTTAAGGTTTGCATGTCATTGTTTTACTGAGCCAGACGTAATAATATTAATTGTTTTAAAAACTGTAATGTGTGTTTGCTACCAGCTCTCGGAGGCTTGAGGTGAGCAGATTTGAATTGCTGCTTCAGGTTGGGACCTTTTGCGTTGCAGTTGGTGCTCTAGTTGCTGGTTAACTTCCTTTTTCTCTTGAAGTTCTATATTAATTCACCATCCTCTCCTACAGAGCTCAGTTTTGGTTTGGTTTCTGTAGGTATATTTGGCATGAATCTAAAATCATATCTGGAAGAACATGTGGTACTCTCACATTTTTAATGCTTATTGTGTTTTGCGTCGTAACTTAATAATGATATAACACAAATTGAGTGCGCAGTTTGCATTTTGGCTGACAACTGGAGGAATTATTTTCGGTGCGGTCGTGGCATTTTTTCTCATGTATTCGTACCTCAGAGCAAGAAAAATTCTTTAGACGTCCACTCGACAGAATAAATACTGATAATAGATGGAAATACTAGGAAGGAACATGAACCCTACTGCTTCAGCCCAACCAAACTGATACATTCTCAGCAAAGATATTTGTCGGCAGATCAGGTACAGAGTCAAATATACAGGATTATTAACAAGCTATCTAGACAAGGTATTGTGGATGTTTTGATCGACTCGACATATAAGATCATTTGCCATTTGTGGATGTTTGTTGTTGCTGGGAAGTTTAAAATAAGTTTGGTCCAAATCTATAGATTTTTCTAGTTATTTAAATCAAGGTTTAAGGTTGAGCCTATATCATTGATGAACTATTAACATTTAGCCTAATTTCCTGAGTTGCCTTGGCACTTATGTGGTGGTAATGTGCTTAGATCGAGGACTAGCCTGGATCAAAACATCCTCGAATAGATGTATTTGAGCAATGCTTCGGTTTCAATGGATCAAATAGATTAAAAATTAAGGCGTAACTAAAAAGAAAATGGACTTTGAGTCTCAAAAGTTGTATTCTGATACGAATAATGTATCTAGTTTATTGAATAAACTAGACTATCTCCATTAAGATCATCAGTTTATTCAAGCAGTGACGATCAAAATTGACCAACTCAACCCAGTAGCCTACACTTGTACAGTTGTATTGTACTTAGAAGTACATGTTTCAGTTATAGATAAGAGACCCTTTTTCTGTTATAGTGAAGTATATATATATAGCTAAACACATATACATATGACCAAAAATATTTCCAGCAAGCTGGCAAGACTACAAAAATCAAATAAATCCATAACATGAAATGCATTCTCTCAATTGTTTGGTAGCAAGATAAAACAAAACAAAACAATACATAAATAGTAACCGGCCAAACAAAATGTACAATTGGGATCATTGGCCATCTACAAATGTAATGGAATGGCCAATACACAAATCTTCACAATGTAAACTTTGATAAATTATACAAAGAATATGCATGCGGACTCGAAGAAAACTCTCTGAATACCCCTTTTGCAACAAGCAAACAGTCAAAAATGGCACTTCATCACTGAAAAGTATCAAAAAACAAGCCAGTTATAACTTGCATCTCATGTTATCATTGTTCTTAATCTCGAAATTGTTTGTATTTCACAAAAATCATCAGTTTAATCAAGAAATATAACTGCTGTAGAATCTTACCTATGAAGCTCGGCAAGATTTTTTTGATGATGGCTTTGAAACGCCCCCAATAGCTATGTTTCCCACTCCAGCCTCCATGGCCTCCCTCTCATCTTTCTCCTTGCTCTTCTCACAAGTCTTGGTATCACTGGTTTCAGGAGTAGATTTAGCACCAGAAGTCAAACCACGAGATGGACCCCCAGTCAACCATGGGTGACTAAGACATTGTGCAGCTGTAGGCCTTTTTTCGGGGACAAAATCAAGTATTGGAACAAGAAAATCAGCTAAATCATTTGCATCTTGTTCACTAAACTCATATTTCTCCTTAAGCACTTTATGAAGAGGCCAAAAACGCAATCGCCGAATATGCCTTAAATCACCATGTCTGTTGAACAATTCACGGGAGTAACGCCCACCCAAAGCTATCTGCAGAACATTAATACAGTTGTCAAGTTATATATAAGCATATGCAGATATCACAAAACACATCAAATATTCTTTTGTGAAAAGAAACAAAATTGCCTAACCTTACGAGGCATCATTCCAAGAAGTTCCATCATTAGGGCCAAGTGATCCTGTAAAGTAACAATCAAACACGTATCGCATTAAGCTTGTATTAAACATGAAACAAGTTTTTTTTTTGGACGCATAATACCTCATCTCTGTCATAGTTGTCACCACTGTGAGGATCAAAGAGAACATCACCAGTTGCCAGCTCAAAGCATATGCAAGCAAACGACCATAAATCAGCAGAGGTCGAGTATTTGGATCCTAGCAAAACCTCAGGACACCTGTATTGTCTAGTTTGGATGTCACTAGTAAATTGTTTATAAGTCCAACACGCATTACCAAAATCAACCAACTTGCATTTTACATCAACCTCTGCTAATAGCCCCTGCCTTGTTGAGCGGCTGCCTCTTCCCCGAAGTTTATTTCCTTGGCGGTTATCAGCTTTTACAACTGATGATGATGCATGTTCTTCAAGGGAGTCCTCATTTGATTTCCCATTGAGACAAGAATCAGCACCGGAACCAGCTGTCTCATTATCTGCCTCATCTTCGTCAAGATCTTCCTTTCCAGAACCATTCTGGGCAGCCTTTTTAGCCTTTTTTCTGATCTTTTTCTGATTCTTGGTAAAATCGCCATTCGAAGTCTTGACTTCTTTAGAAGAACCAGATTCGGTCAAATCTTTATCCTTGCTTGATGAGAGAATAAGGGGTGCACCTGTTTTAGTTCTATCTTTTTCCGGATCAATCATGGACAGAAGTAAAATATTTTCCGGCTTAAGATCCGTGTGAATGATAGAAAGCTGACGATGCAAGTAATCCAAACCCCCCAAAACATGCAAGCAAATCTCCTTAACCTTGTGAAGAGGAATCCCTCGGTAATTCGAATACTTTATCAACGTCAACAGATTATCACCCAAATACTCAAAAACCATACATACATGCTGCCCGTTCGGTCCAGAATGTTTGAAATGATCCAAAAGCTTCACCACACACTTTTTATCATCCGGATCCCCTTCAGCTATCTGCTTCAAGATAGTAATTTCATCCATTGCCGCCTCAGTGTAGTGCTGAGCACTCTTTTGAACTTTTAAAGCTACATATCTCTACAAACCGAATCCAAACTGTCGCTTCAATTATTTTCCTCAAATCATCACAAACAATATAACAAATTACCATCTAACTGTCTACACTAAAACAAACTCATCCATCTAATTCATTAAAAAAACAAATCACCCGCCAATTACAATCAGTATACCTAACCACGGTTTCAAAAATCCTGCCTAGACTCAGATCTTGGTTTTAAAAAGCGTGTGGCGATCTGATGCGATTTGATCCCAAAAGCCGATGTGTGATGTGCGCACATCACGTGTCGAGGCATTAGTTATTAAAGAATTACTAAAAACTTATTTATAGATAATATTTTAACTTGTTAACTTTTCAACACTAAAATATAAGATATTATCATCTGCATCTGCTCCGGTCAGATTTGTTCAATCAATGGTCTGCTTTATTCAAATACTCAAACTTATTGCTCAATCGATGATCAGATTCGTTCAGACTTCAGACCACATCATGTGATGCACACATCATGGAGTTACGCGATATGAACTCACCACTACGTCATGAGATGCGCACATTTTAAAACCAAGCCTCAGATTAATCGCTAGTCGGAAGTTTACCAACTAACTTTCAGCCAATTGGCTAGTAATCGCAAGGCGGTCAACTGTGTCAAAGGCAGTCCTAATTGGCTAGCGATTCTAACCAGATTCCGGCCAAAACCTGTATATCCCAACGATTAATCTTATTCTTATCTACTTAAAAATATGGATCGTTGAGGAGGTTAAAACATGTCTACTTTAAAAAAAAAAACTAGATATAAAAATAAACTGAAAATTACTTACATATCTAATCCAGATTCTTAAAACACTTATTAGCTAACAAATTGAAGTAACTAGCTATGGAATGTTCTGGAATCTACAGAGAAAGATGAATAAATGAGTAATAAAGCTAAATCCATATGATATTATAATAAGCATTTATAAAAACATACCGATTTGTGAGTGTCCCAAGCGAGCCAAACAGTGGAAAAATGTCCCCAGCCAAGCTTGGTCTGAACAACATATCTACAATGTTTAAACTTATCACCGATACGAACTGCATGATAACCTCCACGTCTGTAATCCTCTGTTCCTTCGTCTTCAGATGTGTACTCACTTGTTTCGTTTCGATCGTCTCCGTTTCTTCTGTTATTATTATTATTATTATTATTATTATTATTATTATTATTATTATTATTATTATTATTATTATCTTCTGCCATTGAACAGACAGAGTGTCCTGAACCTTCAAACTAGGGTTTCTACTTTCTACCTGCTCTGGTCTTTGGTTTTATAATTAATTAATTATTGGATGAAGTTAATACAGTCAGAGAGAAGATATCAGGCTATTAAATATATTTTTATTATTAATTATTGGTTGTGTAGAGATGCAAGGGTCATATATAAATACAAAATGATGAGCACTCATATAAGTTTATTGTAGTGTCAGAGTAATAATAATAATATTAGTAGCTTAAGACAAATGTTTTAGTGTATAATTGTATATCATGCATCTAATGAAATCGATTACAACGTCTATATCAAGTTATTCCTACTACTTAATTTGATGAGTTAACAGTCAATATCGTCCACATTGGTTAGTCAATTTTGCTTCATCATCATCATCATACTCAGTTAATCCCACCTATAGCAAAACTAAGGTAGGGTCTGAGGAGGGTAAGATGTAGACAGCCTTACCTCTACCCCTAAGAATAGAGAGGCTGCTTCCAGTGAGACCCCCGGCTCGATGTGGTTTGGTATCAATTTTGCTTGCTACATTTAAAAAAGTTATTATTTTTTTTTTATTTGCAACTAGACGCTTAAGGTTTGTTATTTGTAGGGGTGTAAACTGTAACACCCCAACCGATGGCGGAAACATCGGGGTGCCACGTATTGATGATTGTTTTCAGTAGCACATGGTATAATATAAATTTTAAATAATTTATTCAAACATAAAATCCAAAATGTGAAATAATGTCTAAGAATTCAAATACATAATAACAAATAGCAACTTCAATACTTCAAATAAACTTCAAGAAAAATCCTCATGCTAACTCAAGCCTCAGCTTCATTGTTACCTGAAACATGTTAATTTTGAAAGTATTTTGGGTCAACATAAGTTGGTGAGAATTACATAGGTTTTTGATAATAAAATGTTGTGCAATTCATGTGTCATGTTAATCTAGCCCATATGTGAGAACATATTAGAAATAAATCGAGTGCATAATCAACCCTGCTGACTGTTATAAAATGATACATACCATACACTTATGGTCCCAATGAATATGTTATGCGATAACAAACACCCACGTAACCTTGGTAGGAGGCACGTATCCGGGTGGGATTGTCAGTCCAATAGATCTATCAATGTATACCGTCGGCTGATCAATGTTAATGATTATGCTAGAATGGTGCTTACTCTAATCATGCTCAAGACATAATGCAACATAGAAAACACATAGACACATTGATGATTGAATTGCAATGATAATGTTATAACATGTTTCACCCCAAAAATGGTGATAAATAAAAGGGGCTATGTAAAACTCACCTTAGCAAATGTTAACTTGTTGAAAATATGAGATAATTGTGTTGCCCCAAGTGATTCCAAATATCACCCTATAATAAGGTAATATATATTAAGTCTAAGTCTAATTAACTTACAAGTGTATCCTAGGGTTTTGATTTGGGGATAATCAATTGTTGAATTTAAATTAAAATGTTAATTAATAAAGGAAAATCTAATAATTAATGGAAGAAAGTCTTTTTATAAAATTTGGATTTTGAATGTGCACATTAAAGTGTTTGAAGCATAAAAATAATTTTTATAAAATTATTTTATTTAAAATAGATTTTTAAATCTATTTATTTATAAATAGTCAATATTAACTTTAATATTCAAAAATACTAAAATTAAAGAATTTCTATTTTAAAAATCATATTTCTGTTCTAAATGATTAAAAATAATTTGTATAAAATTTTGGTGCAAAAATGATGAAAATTGGATTTATTATGAATTAATTATGATTAAATCTAACAAAAATTGTTTAAAAATATAAAATAAATGATTTTACTGAATTAAAAATTATTTCAGTAAAGTTCAACTTTATAAAAAGTTAGGATAATTTTTGGGGAATTTAATAAAACTGTTTTGATATATAAATGGATTTTTATAAATATAATAGTATAAAAATGATTTAATTATTATAAATATTAAATAAATGAATTTCTGAAAAATAAAAATTGTAAATAAAACTTTTATTACAAATTAAACAAATATAATTTTTTTTAGAATTTATAAAATAGTTTTGATATTTTAAAAAGAATTTAAAAGTTTAAAAGGTTTTAATATATATATATATAATATAATTGTTTGTTTAAAAAGAAAAGAAAAGAAAAGAACAAAAATAATGGTCAGAGCCGGGACTCGAACCCGGGTGACCTCTGTAGAGAACCAGGGTCACAACCACTTGGCCTAGGCCGGTGGTTGTGATATCTTCTGTTTTAAAATAAATAAATACAATACATGATATCAGATTTATCCCCAATTCTAATCGACGAACCCTAGAATTTGCAATCAGATGATTAAGACAACATGAGCCCGATTAAAGATGGGGCTTTTGTTGCTTGATTGCCGATGAATAAATCCCACAAAAAAACGAGGACTCACAGTGTTGTATTGAGTACGATTGCCGGGTCAAAGCAATAGTCAAACTACGAGCAAATTAATAATATTCAGAGTGAATTAGAGAGATTGGGAGGTTGAGAGAGAGTTGTGAGCGAGTAAACAAGGTTTGCAATGCATCTATTTATACTGAGGATCGTTGGTTAATGTTAATTGGAAAGTTGACCTTTGATTGAATACATACGCGTATAATTGAATAAAAAGGTCAACGATTGATGTGTATAAGACGTGTAATCGTGTTGTAATAGGCCGGTCATTACACGAATTTACCAAAAATAGCTCAATTACACGTTAATTCGATGGATTGATTATCAAGCTATCCCACAGTTGACTTTCCTTGTCAACTGTGGGGGTTTTTAAAGTGTATATAAATATAAGGTGTGACCGGGTTATTTCAAATAAAATGGTCCAGCCCAGATGGTTGTTCACGTGTGTGTGTGTGGCTTTGGCGCGGGTTCGAACCCCGGCCAAAGCATTTTTGTTATTTTTGACATTTAAACATTCCACACGCATATATTATAATATATATAGTATTAGGGTTCCATAATCGCGACAAAATAATTAAATGCGAATATAAAAGAATGAAAACTTGACGTTTTATTATTGATGAGCGTGTAACGTACAAGTATTAAATGCGTAATGTTACAGTCTCCCCTACTTTTAGGAACTTCGTCCCGAAGTTGGAGTTGGAGAGTCTGGTGGAAAAAGATGTGGATACTTCGACTTCATCTGGTCTTTACGTTCCCAACGAACCTTAACGATCGGAATACGACTGCGCTTGAGTTTCTTGACTCCAGTGTCAACAATCTCGACGGGTTTCTCGATAATGTGCATGCTTTCATCGATTTGCACATCCTCAAGAGGAACATGAAGGTTCTCATCTGCTAAGCATTTCTTGAGATTCGAAACATGGAAGGTCAGATGAACATTGCTTAGCTCAGGTGGAAGCTCAAGTTTGTAAGCCACTTTTCCAACTCTGTCAAGAATTTTGAAGGGGCCTACATATCGAGGAGCTAGTTTTCCCTTTCTACCGAAACGAATAACTCCTTTCCAAGGGGATACCTTAAGTAGTACAAGGTCCCCAACTTGAAATTCCAAGGGTTTACGACGTTTATCAGCATAACTCTTTTGGCGACTTCTAGCCTTGAGAAGATTATCCTGAATAAGCTGGATTTTGTCTGTGGTTTCCTGGATTAGTTCGGGTCCAGTAATACGAGTTTCACCAACCTCAGTCCAACAGACAGGTGAACGACATTTCCGACCATAGAGTGCCTCAAAAGGAGCCATGTTAATGCTGGCGTGATAACTGTTGTTGTATGAAAACTCAACCAAAGGAAGATGAGAATCCCATGCGCCACCAAAATCGATGACACATGCCCTGAGCATGTCCTCAAGTGTCTGGATGGTTCGTTCAGTCTGACCATCCGTTTGAGGGTGATAAGCAGTGCTCAGGTTCAACTTGGTACCCAAAGCATCTTGTAGAGATCCCCAAAAGTGAGAGGTGAAACGACCATCGCGATCAGAAATAATGTCCAAAGGTATACCGTGGCGACATACGATTTCACTTACGTACATCTTTGCCAACCTTTCCACAGAATACTTCTCACGAATAGGTAGAAAATGAGCTGACTTGGTCAAACGATCGACGATTACCCAAATACTGTCAAAACCTTTGGGTGTGCGAGGGAGTTTTGTGACATCCGTCACTTTTCTTTTTTTTTTTTAAATGATAATAATAATAATAAAATAATAAATTTATTTTCGAATCAAATATTAGCGACACATGCCAAACGTTTTTATTTACCAAGTTTTTATTTAATAGATTACTTGAGATATTATTAACTATTTAAAGGAAACCTCACTATATTAGTTAGATTATATGAGAATGATTGAGTTTGTACCATTCTATAAATAGAATGAATTTGACAGCAGAATGTTTTGACATTCATTTAAAGCCCGGTCAACTCAATTAATACTAAATGAAAATTTATTTATGCATAGTAAACTACTATTAATATATTTTCCTTAAGAGACGATATCATCTTTAGAAAGAAATAAAAGCTTTTGTAACTAGTCCGGAATATTTGCGGTTAATACGACAGAGTTTTTAAGCGCAATCATTTACATTTATGACAGGCGCGTCTTACTTCCATATAAATGGAAGCCATGGTCTTGATCAATACTCAGAAGTTATATTCTTCCCCTCTCTAATTCATGTTATGCTACACCTATTTTTCAACAAGATATCTAACGAAACAACTAACGGCCACAACAAAGTTCCCATAACTACTCGCACCTCAGTCACGGAAGAACGATCAAACCTACCCGAACCGGAATGAACCACCATCGAGCCGTACCCTCTCCGACTTTCTTCCGTTTTAACAAACCACACCAGTTCCTGACAACAACCATCGTCGCACCACACTTTCACCTTTACTTACAACCTTTCTTGTCATCACCCAAACCATCGACCTTCACAACCATCGACCACGACCTTCACGAACATCTCAGTTTTGGTCCACTACCGTCACTTGACTTCAATGAGCATAAATATCATTGCAAGAATCAATAACCCACCTACTTGATGGTTTCAATTCCTCAAATCGGTCACACTAACTTCAAGTTCGCATCCTTATATATCTCTTCACTTTTGCTCACCATCCGTCTGCCGCGATAAACCTTGAACCGGCGTGACCCCTTTTCTAGCCAAATGCGTTAGTCGATCTACAACATGCGAAAGTAACCATGGACATCAAGGTATATGTTACTTTAACCATTGCCTTGCTATAACACACACCGATGAACATCGAAAAGAAATCTAAAGACCTGTTTTCTATCATTTTAATCTACTGCATAACAACCTATTGCTTACTTAGCTACCAAAATAATATATATATATATATATATATATATATATATATATATGTTTTTTTTATATGATAGCTATCAAATAATATTTTTGAAAAATACGTGATATGTATTACATAGTTTTACAAATGAAAAGTTAGTTTTTTTTTACTAAAGTTTTCAAACATATTCGTAAGAATATTAGATGAACAAATTATTTTACGTGTTAGCGTTAATCATTTAGATATAATTGTTGTTTTCGAAAATACATTTAAATAAAACCTTAGTGTTAGTTATTGTGTAAAAGAATATTGTCAGATTAAGATGGATTTTATAAACAATATTTATGCTTTATTAAAATATCTTTCAAAACCAACAAGGACTTTCAAATATGGAATTCAATAACTAAACGAACCAGACAATCAACTCAATCCATAAATTTAATCTAATGTAGAATGAAAATATAGGTTCAAGCATAATTCTTTGATTCTCATTGATTTCTTACAAGGCCATCACTATAATCAATGTGAGTATTCCTACCCCTTTTTGCTTTTATTCATTTTTGGGGTGTTACATGTACACTATTACAATTTCAAATACAAGTTTACATTTTTACAATACAATTCTAGTACTATGTGCATTGCTTACAACGTGCTTTATGCTTAGACAATACATGTGGATTACATTTGTACTTAGTGAAATCATTAACATGGTACAAGCCGACCTTAACATTGGATAGCGCTATTTGGATTGACAACCCGCCTAGATTGATTCTCCCCCTTTTTCATCGGAGAATCTGTGGCCAGTGTTAAGCTTTTATCTATTTATTGGATAAGTACACTACAGTTCATACAGTACATTATACAGTCACAGAGTTGATTTCGCTCATTTGTATGATACATGGTTTACATATTTGCACTGTAGCTTGCACTTGAATTGTATAACTTTTTAACCTACTATATATATATATATATATATATATATCAAAACTAGGAATGCTCACCAACATTTCATATGTTGACCAAATCTATTTTGTACATGTTTCAGGTGCAGTTTGATCTAGTGCTTTAGCAAGGAACATTTAGTGCTTTATTTTAATTCAGTTATTTCAATATTTACATTTCATTTAGACAATGTATTTTCCATTTCCATGTAAGACAATTTTGATTATTCAATAATATTTACATTTTAGTACCATGAGCTTTTGAACAATCGTCACTACGTGGCATAAAAATAAAGTGTTTGAAGCATAAAAATAATTTTTATAAAATTATTTTATTTAAAATAGATTTTTAAATCTATTTATATATAAATAGTCAATATTAACTTTAATATTCAAAAATACTAAAATTAAAGAATTTCTATTTTAAAAATCATATTTCTGTTCTAAATGATTAAAAATAATTTGTATAAAATTTTGGTGCAAAAATGATGAAAATTGGATTTATTATGAATTAATTATGATTAAATCTAACAAAAATTGTTTAAAAATATAAAATAAATGATTTTACTGAATTAAAAATTATTTCAGTAAAGTTCAACTTTATAAAAAGTTAGGATAATTTTTGGGGAATTTAATAAAACTGTTTTGATATATAAATGGATTTTTATAAATATAATAGTATAAAAATGATTTAATTATTATAAATATTAAATAAATGAATTTCTGAAAAATAAAAATTGTAAATAAAACTTTTATTACAGATTAAACAAATATAATTTTTTTTAGAATTTATAAAATAGTTTTGATATTTTAAAAAGAATTTAAAAGTTTAAAAGGTTTTAATATATATATATAATATAATTGTTTGTTTAAAAAGAAAAGAAAAGAAAAGAACAAAAATAATGGTCAGAGCCGGGACTCGAACCCGGGTGACCTCTGTAGAGAACCAGGGTCACAACCACTTGGCCTAGGCCGGTGGTTGTGATATCTTCTGTTTTAAAATAAATAAATACAATACATGATATCAGATTTATCCCCAATTCCAATCGACGAACCCTAGAATTTGCAATCAGATGATTAAGACAACATGAGCCCGATTAAAGATGGGGCTTTTGTTGCTTGATTGCCGATGAATAAATCCCACAAAAAAACGAGGACTCACAGTGTTGTATTGAGTACGATTGCCGGGTCAAAGCAATAGTCAAACTACGAGCAAATTAATAATATTCAGAGTGAATTAGAGAGATTGGGAGGTTGAGAGAGAGTTGTGAGCGAGTAAACAAGGTTTGCAATGCATCTATTTATACTGAGGATCGTTGGTTAATGTTAATTGGAAAGTTGACCTTTGATTGAATACATACGCGTATAATTGAATAAAAAGGTCAACGATTGATGTGTATAAGACGTGTAATCGTGTTGTAATAGGCCGGTCATTACACGAATTTACCAAAAATAGCTCAATTACACGTTAATTCGATGGATTGATTATCAAGCTATCCCACAGTTGACTTTCCTTGTCAACTGTGGGGGTTTTTAAAGTGTATATAAATATAAGGTGTGACCGGGTTATTTCAAATAAAATGGTCCAGCCCAGATGGTTGTTCACGTGTGTGTGTGTGGCTTTGGCGCGGGTTCGAACCCCGGCCAAAGCATTTTTGTTATTTTTGACATTTAAACATTCCACACGCATATATTATAATATATATAGTATTAGGGTTCCATAATCGCGACAAAATAATTAAATGCGAATATAAAAGAATGAAAACTTGACGTTTTATTATTGATGAGCGTGTAACGTACAAGTATTAAATGCGTAATGTTACATAAACGAGCCGAGCCGAGCCCGAGCCTGACTGGGCTCGGCTCGGGCTCGTTAAGGTTTTGTGAAGCTCGAGCTCGGCTCGGTTCGAGCCTACAATCTTGAGCTCGAGCTCGGGTCGCTAGCAAAATCCAAAGCTCGAGCTCGGCTCGGCTCGGCTCGGCTCGAGGTGATTTGAGAATCTCAAACGAGCTCAAAGCTCGGCTCGAGCTCGCAAAAGCTCGGCTATAACTTAGGCTCGCGAGCCCAATCGTTAAGGCTATAACTTAGGCTCTGCTATAACTTAGGCTCGGGCTCGGGATCGGGCTCTAGCTCGTTAAGGCTCGATTAGGCTCGCGAGCCCAATCGAGCTTTGTATCTAGGGCTCGAGCTCGGGCTCGATAACTAAACGAGCCATATTTCAGGCTCGGGCTCGGGCTCGGGCTCGTTAAGGCTCGGCTCGTTCGAGCTTTTTACCGAGCCGATCCCGAGCCGCTACGTGCCATTTACACCCCTAGTTATTTGTTGTTATTTCCATCTAATTTGCTAACCAAGTTAAAAAGTAACATTAGCGGTATGCTGATGGACTTGTATTATCAATATGACATTTTTCATTTCTAAACCATACGAGACACTGTGTCTATGCTAAATCAATTAGAAAGAACAAACCAACACAACAAAAAGAAGTGAGTTAGAAAACTATTTGTCATGGTTACGAGTCTTCTATGGGATACCTCTACTTGATTACCCGCATTTTCTTTTCCCTTTATAATACATACATGAATATTTTCTTTATGTTCTATGGATTCATCAAATGTTGCGTACGAATTAAAACAAAATGTGATTTTACACAAACACAGGTGTGTATAATTATCTAAACAGATTTGTTACATGTGATACTATTTACTAACGTTCATAATAGATAGATTGAGATACAAAGATAGCTTTAATTTTATGTTAAGACGGTGTTAAGTCTTTCCGTACTTGACTCACCATTGGGTAAAAATATACAGCAACACAATCTGTATTATTTATACAATCACTATAAGTTGAGAAACATGCTAAAGCTTGTGAAGAGAACCAACACGTTTTCGTACCCCTGGCTTTTGATACCTTCGGCTCCTTGGCACCGGAAGCCATCCGTTTCCTGTCCAGAGTCCAACAGGTCATTCATAGTAGTATCTCGACTCCGGAGGGGCAGGGGTTCGTCTTTAGTAGGCTAGGGTTTGCCGTCCAGAAAGGGGTGGCGGCGCAGCTTGTTGCCCGCCTGCCCGCTATCTTGATGTAATTTTTCGCGATTATGTTTTAATAAAAATGTGAACTTGATTGAAAAAAAAAAATTTAAAATGCAATTGATATAGTTGTAATATTTTTTAAATCAATTAAAATGGTTGAGCAAGTGAACCAATAGTTCAATTTAATGATTAATTTGATTTAAAATATATATTAGGTGGGACACGATAGTGATGGAGTAAAATTGGTGTCGGCATTATGAATTATTGGTACTACTTTGCTAGAGATTATAATCTTATATGTGAAGTCATACGGAGATTGGACGAAAAATAACTAATAGTATGGCGCACCTAAAGATTATCTTTAGTTGATATGTTCGAGCCATTAAAAAATATGTGTCTTAGACCTTAAGTTTTAATCATAAAGTTGTATTTTCAATCGAAATGTTATACGATTAGTATAAATTAATAAATATTTTCATTTAAATACAAAATTAACCAATCCAAAAATACAATAATTATTTACTTATTCTAGCTAATGTTCTACTAAAATCAGACAACAATTAAAATTTAAAAAAATAAAAAGTTATTATTGGAATCAGAGTATCAGACAACAAGTTGTTGACTTGTTTGTGTCAACATAGTCCTGTCCAAGTCCAACCATCGTTGATGACGGGTTTTATGTCCTAGCATAAAATAAATACTTGACCCAACAAAAATCTGGCCCGACCCGCAAATCATAGAACAAGAAAAGAAACATATAAAACTCGTATATCTCCCTATACTCTTAACGACGTATAATTTACGCGTCATAATGAAACTCGCGATGTGAATATTAGCTGTATGTGCCAGCCAAGTGTAATATAAAACCAAGAATAAAGATTAGAATCAGTTCATAACGAGTAATCTGCAACGAAGTGCTGCAGCCAACCTGACCAGCGTTTACAACTTCATTTCGGCCACCACTTGAGGCCAAAGACACATTTACAGACGATGAACCTAACAGCATTATTTGAGAAGGTATATAATTAGTTTTGGATCAACTAAATGCAACAAAACTGATTATGAAAAGGAGTAAAAAATTCATAAGCGCGCCCCTAGACTTTTACTCTCGTCACTATACGTCTATATGTGTCTTTCTTTTCAAGAGCGTCATTTTTGGTCATTTTAACATTCGTTTAAAAAATAACTGAAATACATAATAACTAAAATATTTTTGACTGACGACCAAAGTTAGAAAATGGTCAAAACGGTGAAGAGAACTTACAGTCATAAGCCGACCATCCAATCCGTTTACCACCCAAATCATAAACAATAATCTTGTCTTTAAGAACAAGGTCTGCATCACAAAGTAAAAACAAAGATCAAAAAGGATGTAGCGGTCAGATTGTCAGAAAGGGGTGGAGGCGCAGCTTGTTGCCTGCCTGCCCGCTATCTTGATGTAATTTTTCGCGTTTATGTGTTTTAAGGGAATATCAAATTGAACTTGAAGTATAAAAAAAAATTAACAATACCTCCTAAAATAGTAATTCCTTGATTTGGAATTGACTGAAAGCCGATGCACCACACCTCAGCCCCACCCTACAAAAACAATTATTTTGTAAAAAAAAAAATAATAATACAGATTAAAGTTAATTAACATAATTTCACAGAACATACCACGGAATTCTGCTGAAGAAGGTAGTCCTGAGGTCTTAAATGCATCGAAGCGCCACCCTCAAAGTTGAAGCTTACAGGCGGGAATATGTCGGAGACACTGAAGATAACATTAAAAGCTAACTAATTAAGTACCAAAAAGAAAAACAATATGCTGAAATCCTGAATTTAAAGACCTAACATATTGTTGGAATAGAATATGTCCATGACAATATCGTCGTTTGTCTCACAAAGTAGCGGCAGTCATAAACAAAATATAACGCGCGACCCATGATGCTTTTCTTTTTCTAAAGTAACTCATTTCAATCTGAGTACATCACGACCCGTTGTACCCAAACCAAAGTGATACTTTTTTAAAAGGCTTGTCTTGACCCAAACCTAGATTGGCTTGTTACTGGCGGGGCCCACCCGCCCATTAGTAATACTTTTGTATATGTTTTTACTAGGATACCATTATAAAACATTTCATAGCACATTAAAAACTGATTATGTTAGTGGTCTTATTGGCTAATTTATTGGTTAAATGATCATACTATATAGCTAAGAATTGATGGGTATGAAAGAAAACCTGGAGGTGATTATATAACACTTATTGTTCTTTGCAATAAGCGGCTGTACAGACTGTGAAACCGACTGTGTGATCTGCAGTAACAAGAGTGATACCAACGTTACGCTTTGACCATTAGTCAAAATCCAAAAACCCAATAATGACAACAAAAAATAAAGTATGACAGAGTTTGACCTATTATTATTATTATTATTATTATTATTATACTTACAGCGTCCACAAACGGGTTAAGAGCATCTTCAGCAAGGTATGACAGAGTTGTTCCGGAATCAACTATGGTTCCACCTTGGTTGTCCGATATTGCGAAAATCGACGGGTCAATGGATAATGTTTGACCATTGACAGAAATACTCCGCAGATTTATATTATAATGTGGCCTGAAAACATGCAAATGTATACTATTTGAACCATTTGGAATGAAACAAAACCTAAATCAATTCATCCATAAGTAAACAAGTCAAAACTACGTCCTGTAACCGAAAGAAAGCTTACTGTGATTGGATAAGCGGAGTATAGACCATATTCGGCTCCACTATTTGACCAATGACCAAAATACCACCGCCGTCATCACTTCCAATAAGACAATGAGAGAATGCGTCAGGAGCAACTCCTTGTGAAGAAAGTTGTGAAATTATCGACAGCCCGCTTTGACCGAACCCAAAGATCCCATTAACCGCTCGGTCAGATTTACTCAAATCTCCAGTTTGAGCTGTACTACAACTGTTAAGTAACAACAGTTATTTTTCTTCATTTAACATAAAACTGTAAAAACGCGTAAATATGCTAATAACAAACTCACCCAAACACGACACTAGCCGAAGAGCTTAACGACCTTGAACCTTCAGCAATCGTGTCGAAATGCATTAAATCGGAAACATAATAACCTGAAGTCCCACTACCATCTCCATACCGAAACTTATAACTGCACTGGTTGTTTAAACAGCCCGAGTCAGATGACTGGGCCGCTTGAGCACACCGTTGATCCGCACAATTAATTGCATGACTTGTTGATGAGCTTGATGGATCATAGAACTCCATTGGAATCTATTTTTCACACAAAAAAAAAAAAAAAACAAAAAAAAAAACAAAAAACAAAAAAACATCATTTTATAATATTTCATTTAATCATAACCCAAATAATAATAATAATATTAATCATACTTGCAAAGTGCTTGAAGTAGGACAGCCAATGCAGGGAGTGCAACCAACCCATAACACATCACTTCCTGTGTCAATTTGTACATAATAATCCTTTGCAGGAGAACCCAACTGGACTTTTGTATAATAAAGCCTAAAACAATAAATAATATTAATATTAATTAACGACATGATGATAATTAAATAACAAATTAAAAGATGAAAACTGAATTACCCAACACGCAAAGGATCATAAGTTCCTTTGACAGGGAAATCAACAACACCAGACTGCTGCTGTTGTAATAATATCCTTGTATGCCTTAAACTATCTCTGTGTCTGAGTTGACTCAACTCAACTCGGTGGTTAACAGGAAAAGCTCTCTCCAACGTTAGAGTTGACGGAAACATACAACGAACTAACGCCGTCTGCGACAACATGAACACGACGGCGCATGTTAATGTTATAGTTACTTGATTGGCGGCGTTAAAAGAAGCCGACATTCCTTTGTATGTTCAATGGCTTGTCGGCGGTTGTGTGTGTGTGTGTGTGTGTGTGTGTGTTTTTTTTTTTTTGAGGTTGTTTGTGTGTACGGAATCGATGGCTGGATTCAGGGGAAGTTGAAGAGAATTAAAGGGAAGAGGTTGTTGAATTTGGAGATAGAAACAAAGGAGTTAAAACTGTCTTTGCTGGAATATAGGAATAATTAAGAATTATTATTACTATTATTATTATTATTATTATTTTTGAATTAATAATCGTGTTGATTTCCACTTTTTTATGGTTTTATTGAAATGAGTTACAATGTAGGTCCCTTGGCTATGGTTTAACTTGCATCTTTAGAGCAAATTGCACTCTTATTAGCTATTTTGTTTTGATATGTCTATTTGGTTGTTTTTTCATGCTTCTTGTACATGGTTTTTAACTTTTTTTTGGTTATGTCATGTTGCTTGTTTGTTGGTGTTCCTTTGGGGTTGCTTATTGCGGTCGTCTCCTTTGTTTGTATGTCCTTATTTTTGTTCTTGGATGCTGGATTTTTTAGGGTCGGAATTTCGTTGGATGTTTGGTTGCTCTGATTCATTTTAAAATGTATATATTTTCTTGTTATTAAAAAAAAGTAACTAGTGCTACTTTTGTAATTAAATGTCATAAAATGATAAGACCACCCGTAGTGGGGCTCCATTGGGGCTTTATTTTCAAAAATAGCGCCCCCCACACCGCTACGGGGGGGCTCCATTTTTCAAAAATGTGTTGGGGCTTTATAAATATAACGCCGGATCCATTTTTGCCCCTCCAATCAAATGCAGCCACATCAGCACTCTCTCTCTCTCTTTAATTATTTTATTATTTTTTTAATTAAAAAGATATAATAAAATATTAATAGGGGCTTTATAAATAAAGCCCCACCACTACACCCCTTTTTCAGTTTCTCTCTCCACGCTGACTCAGCAGCCACGTGGACCAATCACATTCAGGGGCTTTATAAATATAAAGCTCCACTACACATGGTCTAATAGTGAGAAGAAAATGAGCTATGAAAAATGTATGGAGAAATTCAAATAGTACTCATACTAAATCTTTTTATACTTATCATGTGAGAGTTAAATCAAGCTTATCAAATGGCTCGCTTAAATAGTGGTTGATTTGAATGATCAAACAACACAGATGAGTTAAATCATTTTCTTCTTTACGCTATGGAGGGTTGAAGTCATCTCACTTATGACATATCCAAAACCCCATCATGTTAAATATAAAATATGTGTAGTTCATGTATTGTTAATTCCAAATCACTTGAGAAGTTAGAATCCAAATTTAATTGTTGTCCTATTGGTTGCAGTGAGTCAATAAAAAGATATGATCATGCGGAATCCTTTTAAAGATAAAAACATGTCATTTTATCTTTGTCTTCTTTAAATGACATTAAATTGAAACAGTGTTTGGTCATTCGGTCGTACTTTTCTATCTTAATAATATCTTCATCTATTGTCTTATAAGAGTAAGAAGGATCAATTTTCTAAAGAATAATATCATACTTAGGATCTTAAAACTATTTATAGTCATTTTTCTTTTGTTTAAAATGAAAATGATATATAACTATATGACATGTTGCAAGTATACACAAGTATATGATGATTTAGCTTAAATATAAAAATTAATATAATTACTAAACTGTAAAGCTTTGATAGATTTAATTCAATACACTTAATTATAATTATTCTTAGGTTTTTCGGTACGAAACACTATATGTTCGCCTATTATCGAGTTAATAGCCATTTTCGTCCCTGAGGTTTGGGCCAGTTTGCCACTCCAGTACAAAAGTTTTTTTTTTTGCAATTCCTTCCCTGAGGTTTGGATTTTTTTGCCAAATTCGTCCTTTTCACTAACCCAGTTAAAAAAGGTCGTTAGTGTCAGGGGTATTTTTGTCTTTTTACCTTAAGGACGAATTTGGCATTTAAAATTCAAGGATTTTTTTCTTTTGCCAAATTCCCCCCCTCTCTCTCTCTCTCTCTCTCTCTCTCTCTCTCTCTCTTCTCTCTCTCTCTCTCTATATATATATATATTCAATAATATTCCCATTTCCTATTTTAAAAAACATGGACCAGGTAATGTGGAAGGCAGTGGAACGATCACTCGGTCCAGGTTTCAGTCGAGATAAATGTGAAGTGAAATTAGTCGGGACACCATTAACACACCAACGATTTCTTAGACGAAACAGAGGAACATACGGGCCTGCCATAGAAGCTGGAAAAGACTCGTTTCCTGGACACCCGACACCAATCCCGCAACTTTATTGCTGTGGAGATTCCACTTTCCCAGGGATCGGAGTCCCTGCTGTGATGGGTCATCTTTTCGCATTCATAACATTAGCAATCTTTGTAAAACAAAACCATCCTAAATAACTGAATTTAAGTAATTAGTATTCTTTGTAGCAGTTAGTAAACTAATGACCACCTTAAATTTAGATGATAATTATGATTGCCAGTTTGTCTCGTTTTTGTTAGAAACCGACTTTTCATAAAAGTTAATAAAAAAATATATGAATCAAATTACAGTGTTCTACCGAAATCGTTTTGTTTCGTCAATTACAATATAAATTTAGGAGCATGAACGGCTGATAATCTGGATGACACGTTTGTGGTAAAGTGGCAGGTGGCTATTTGCGTGGAAAACAAACATGTAGTCACTATTAGTTACTTTTGCTCGTTTTCTTTTACTGTATTAACTGTTCATCTTAGTTCTTAATTAATACAAAGTATAATTATACTTTGTAAAAAGAAAGAGTAATCACCTGGGTTTTTCAAATCTTGATCATATTCACACATTTCATTGGTTGAGGAGTATTTTGAGAATAGCCTGCAGAGATCTAGAGAGAGAGACAGTGAGAGAGAGAGAGAGAGAGAGAGAGAGAGAGAGAGAGAGAGAGACAGTGAGAGAGAGAGAGAGAGAGAGAGAGAGAGAGAGAGAGAGAGAGGGGTGGGGGAGAGGGAATTTGGCAAAAAAAAAAAAAAATCCTTGAATTTTAAATGCCAAATTCGTCCCTGAGGTAAAAAGACAAAAATATCCCTGACACTAACGACCTTTTTTAACTGGGTTAGTGAAAAGGACGAATTTGGCAAAAAAATCAAAACCTCAGGGAAGGAATTGCAAAAAAAAAAACTTTTGTACTGGAGTGGCAAACTAGCCCAAACCTCAGAGACGAAAATGGCTATTAACTCCCTGTTATCCTTAGATACATAGGAGTATATCAATAAAACGATAAAGTGGAATATTTGTGTATTTTTTTAAAGTAAAGGGGCTGAAGTGTCACTGAATGAAAACCGATTCTTGATTTGCGTGCATATTATCATCATATACGTGTCATTTTCTTGCACGGTTCTAGCATATCTTCCTTCCAATTTTGACCCAAGTAAAAGTCGTCACGTAATTATATTTCTAAGTTTCTTTTATTATTTAAGAGTAAACTGCCATTTTCGTCCTTGAGGTTTGGCATTTTTTGTCAGTTTCATCCAAAAGATTTTTTTTTCTCAACTGGCTCCACTAGTTTTCAAATTCTTGCTGGTTTCGTCCAAGTGCCTAACTCCGTTAGTCAATCTCAGTTAACTGAGGGGCAGTTTTGTCATTTTATTGTAGCCAAACACCTTTTATTCCTGCTATTAAACTTGTCACCAAACACCCCTCTAGCTAGTTCCTACACCCGCATCCAAACATCCCCTAATCTGATCTCGCCTGTGAAAAATTGAAAGAGCAGAATACAAACACTGCACTCGATGATGGATGCAGGCTGGTCCTAGGGTTAGGACCCACTCCGAGTGTATATTCTAACGATTATTATTCAAGTTCAAGTAAAAAACCAGCCTCAGTTTCCAACACAGGGTTGTCGTGTGAGGGCGGTGATTCGGTCTTCAAACTTGGTATTTCTGATCATTGTTTTACATCAGTGACCGATGCATCATGTTATTCTCATAAAGTCATTGACGAGGGTTCAACGTCTGCAAAGAAATCTGGTGGCTATATGCCATCGCTGCTTCTGGCTCCACGGATGCAAATGCACAATCTTTTGGAGCCTGGGGATAACTCATATCACGGACCACAGTTAAGCTCGGAGCCATCGGCAATCTCAGATTATTCTGTGGGAACTATGTCTGACCATCAAACTGGCAATTCTAAAAAATGTAGGTTTGATGGGTGTACAAAAGGGGCTAGAGGTTCTACAGGGTTTTGTATTGGTCATGGTGGAGGTCTGGTTCAGAGAGAGGAGAGGGAGGAAGAAAGGGGGTGATGGTGTCAGGTGGTTACATGGTTGAGTTTAGCTGTAGCTCTGGTTCAGAGAGAGGAGAAGGAGGAAGAAAGGTCAAGAGGTAGATGATGAGGGGAAAGTAACCATGGTTGAGTTAAGTTGTTAACTTCTATGGTTAAACTAACTAATGATTATTATTATTATTATTATTATTATTATTATTATTATTATTATTATTATTATACAGATAATATTTGAATTGACAACTTTACCCCTCAGTTAACTGAGATTGACTAACGGAGTTAGGCACTTGGACGAAACCAGCAAGAATTTGAAAACTAGTGGAGCCAGTTGAGAAAAAAAAATCTTTTGGATGAAACTGGCAAAAAGTGTCAAACCTCAAGGACGAAAATGGCAGTTTACTCATTATTTAATAATGTTTACTATTTTTAAGTATAAATAAAGATAGTATGAAAAGATACGAGTGATATTAGTGATGTTTTACTAATGTGTTATATGCTACAAGACAATAGAATACTAGAATTATCTTTGTACTTTTAATGAAATTTGACTAATATGATTTTATTAGTTTTTTTTATATGGTCAAATGATTCCAAAACAGAAGTTGGTAAACTAACGATTCACTGAACTGTGTGTGACATATTACAACTATCGACGTCGGTTTGGGATTTTGACAATACTTTTTTATTAATGATAAGTTACGGTTTTGTGAGTTTTTATGAAGCATTTGGAGCTAATGTAAAGTGACACCTAGTTAAAACAAGCCTGATTTGGGAAGATGCTTGTCTACATCACCTCTAGGCTTTAACATAACAATATCTTTACTTTTTTACACGTAATGTAATAAAATTAAATTATTATTAAAAATTGATACAGTGTTTCTGTTGAGCTACCTTTTTTTTTGAACGGCAAAAATCTTTTATTCCCTAAATGATAATTACACCGTAAAAGCAAGACACTAACACAATGTAACATACCCGAAAACACCCCGAAGATACTACTATTACCAAATAATCTTTTTACCCCATGTCATCAAAAATGACTCGTTTCTCCCACTCCATATTGCTTACCACCCCCCTATACTTGTACCCAGATACACCCATTAAGAGCATTCGTTCGAGAGTATCACCAATTGAATACCCCATATTCATCTTTTTACGTTATCTCTCCCGTTCTCCGCAGAAGTTTGGCCTTGATGGCCTGGGTTTCTTATACGCCTAGACCATTTTTTACGGATAGCCTCACCCCTTTGACCTTCTTTCCCCATTGACCCGAAGAAATAAATTTGACCATTTTTAACTCCATTGATTATCTGGCCCACCTCTCCACTTTCCCCAACTGGCGTATTAATGTCATTACGTGGTTGTTCTCCAGGCGCCTCATCCGCCTGCACCTGACCATCACCTGCATGTGACCGAACATCTTCATCCTCAGGCTCCACCGGTTGATTTTCTGGGGGATTTACAGCAATAGGTTTTGTCCTCTGAGAGGTATCCCCAAAGCAAACTCTAATAGGTGGGTCTTGAATGGATCCCAATGAAGGTGGACTCCTTAAATTTCTAGGTCTTTTACCAATTGAAGGTGGAATTGGTGTTTCGCCATAATTAAGCTCTCCCGAATCATAACTTGATTTCTCCAAAACCTCCAAGGTGGGGCCACCACCATTATTTTGATTTTGCTCTTCCATAGTAGCTTTTTTATCTTCACCATTTATTTTTGCAATGGCGTGGGAGAATTGTTCATCGCTAATTAATTCTAAATTTTTCTCATCCAGCTCATGACCGTTACCCTGCATTTCAATTTCCATCGGACTTTGCACCTTGGAAACAACATTATGTTGAGAAGGCATAGGGTCCACATCGTCCAAAAAAGATTCTGCATGATATTTTGTTGCCCCACTATTATTATTATTATTATTATCCCCCACTAGTAATTGTTCTTGAAAATTAAGATTCTCCATACCCGACTTTTCAATTTCCCCTTCTTCGAGTCCGGCATCTGAACCTGAATCCGGTGGTACTACCGGAGTGGGCTTTTCGAGATGTGTTGACGTTAAGCAGCATGTCGGAAGCTTTTGCGAACCGGTAAGAAAGTCGGGAACCCATTCTTTCATAACCTCCGAGACCCATAAACGATATTCATTCCCTTGCCAAAAGATTTTAACTTCCTCCGAAATTTCCCGGCTATAAGGTACCAACACCCCAACGATTTCAAAGGACAAATTACCATCTTTCCATTCTGTCGGGGACGAGTATATTAATTTCCCATAGGAGTTACCAATGGTGTTAAAAACTTCTTTATCCCATATCTGAAGAGGAACACCATCGATTCTGAGCCAGGCGACTCTGTCTTGAATAACTGCTTGACCTTCCCACCTATTAACAACACTAGAGAACCATGTTGAAGGTTTGGTCCTATAGTATTCGAAGATAGCATCACAGTGGACATCACGGTGGAAAGTTAGTAAAACTTTGAGACCACCTACATATCTAAAGCTAGATAGATAGTTGATCACATTCTTCATAACCAGTTTTATGTTGCGTAAGGTGTTAAGATCCTTAGTTTCAACCAGAAGTGAATTCTTGGCCCAAGCATCCTTGAACTTGAATACTTTATTGCTGAAATCAAAAGATTTCGTAGATGAACCAGCGCCACAAGCCAAAGCCGCCCGGAATGGCTTGGTGGTGCAACCGTAGGTCGAAATATCCAGATTATCCGGTTGTGTTGTAGCCTCCATCCTATTATTTGAGTGTTGGTGCTTATTCCTTGGTTCCTCAAACGGTTTACCGTCCCTTCTGAATCTAGCTTTGTATACCGAAAGTTTGGCCCCTTTTAAGACTACCTTGTTCAAAACATGTAACAACTTCTCTTCATCTCCTACCATTTCATATCTAATGAATGCGAATCTGTTCCCACCCCTGTCCATCTTCCTCGGAATAAAAACGTCTACCAGTTCCCCAAACACTTGAAACTCTCTCCAAACTTCCGTTTTGTTGCAATAGCCCGGAAGAATAAAAACCAGGAAAGTTATAGCGTTGTCGAATTCGTACCTGTTAACCTCTTGTTGATGTCGTTGTCCACGTTTCCGGCGATGTGGCTGCTGCCACTCTTCGTCTTCTGTCATCTCGTCGTTTTGCCCGAGAAAGGTTGTACTTATTTTGATGTACTAATTTATGAGCATGTGTATTTTATTCTGTTGAGCTACCTAAATAGTATAATGTTGTGGTTAGAAATGTAAGATACTCCCTTAAACACATTACTAGTTTAATTAAGCACGTCAACTAAAATACAACCATTTTATTAAGAGCATCTTTAATGTTGTAACAAGTTCAAAATCAAATTTATCATTTGGGCACATCACATTATTTCAAACTTCAATCTTTAAAAACTTATTTTTTTTCATCCAATGATACATCAAGTCAAAATGCACCTCGGCATCCACCTTATCACCTACTTTTCATTTTCTTTACTCTATATCTAATTTATTTATTTCATATAAATTATTTCTCCATTTCTTTTATAATAAAGTTATATTAGATAAACTAAATTAAGAATTGGATAATAAAAAAGAAAAACATATTGAATAAAATTAGTACCAACGGATACTTTTCTAACGACTACTTTTTCCAGTGGCTATAAATTCAATTCTTCTTTAAAACTACTTTTACACTTCTCAATTGACACTTCATTCCATATACCATACTAATCTACGGATATGTGTAGCGGTTGTAGAAGTCTGTTGTGTTAAAACCGTGCCGATTTGACTGTTGAATAGTTGAATTGGGTGTATGATTATACATTTTGTCAACTACGATTATCTAGAATAAGAATTGTGGAACAGGCATCGTCTTTCAGTGGCAAACATTCATATAGTGACAAATCCCCTTCTGACACAAGAAGTCCCCAGTTGGGTCGAGGGGTATGGAATCGACGAGAGGGCGGAATACGTACCAAGGTTGGACAAAAGCCGACTTATCCATCCAACTCCTTGTCTGATGAATACATGTGGTTGGACGGCTGAAAGTGATAGTGACTACTCATTGCCTGATTTTATTTGAATTATTAAGAAATGTTTATGTAATATTTTAGTAGGGGTTAATTATGTAGTTTGTGTTATGTTTATATTAGGTTTATTATATAATTAAATAGATTATTGTAGCAAGTTAGGTTTTTTATTATATTAAAAATTGTTTTAAAACCGAAGGGGTCCACCATGGACACATATGGTAGAATGGACAGGATCTGGCCTTGTCATCTCCTCCAACACAACACACATCGCTTTGTCTATCCGATGAGTCCGAACTAGGGATGAGCTCGGGACGGTATCGGTACCGAACCGATACCGATCCCGACAATACCGATACCGAAAAGTCCAAAAAACCAATACCGATACCGATACCGATTATACCGGTACGGTATCGATATCGGTTCGGTATCGGTACGGTAACGGTGTGGTATCGGTATTTTACCTTAAAATACCGATACCATACCGATCCCGTACCGATACCGATAATACCGAAACCGAAAACCTCTAAATGTGGGTACCGATACCGATACCGAAAACCCTCGGTTCGGTACGGGATCGGTATTTTTTCGGTTCGGGATCGGTTTTCGGGACCGTATGCTCATCCCTAGTCCGGACTCCGTTCGCTATACAACGATGGAGATACTTTAAACATATACCAACTCAAAATCTAATTATGTTTATGTCATGTTTGACTGTTTGAGTTATGTAAAAAATTACGGTGATAAAACATTATTTTGGAAGGACAAGTGGGCATGTGGGACGATTCTTGCCGAGGAATTCAAGACTTTGTACAAGTTAGCTAATAATAAAAGAGCTTTAGTATTGGACAATTACTGCAATGGTCCGGATGGAATGGTATGGAAGTGGGATTGGTTACGCGAGCCGAGATCGACGCAGGAACTCAATGACTATGGCTCCTTTATGAATCGACTACAGGGTATAATTTTGGGTGTGGGAGAGGATTCCTGGTCTTGGAAGAACGATATGGGTTTGGATTTTGCGACCAAGGCGCTAAGAATGGATATCATGGCTGCAAAAATGGGACAGGAATTTGGGCCGATTTTCAAGTGGAACTCATGGGCTCCGACGAAGTGTAACTTATTGTTGTGGAGAGCAAAGATGGGGAAGGTGGCGTCGAAAACCGGGTTACATAGCCAGGGGAATTCATTCGATTGATACGACTTGTAATAGGTGTGGATACTGTGTGGAGGATACGGATCATTTGTTTGTGGGGTGCTTATTCGCTCGGTCCATTTGGTGGAATGCAGTGACTTGGATGCGGATTTCATGGCCTACAACGTGCGAGACCTTCAATGATTTGGTTCAATATATGCTTGATAGTCCGGGGTGCAAGAAGTGGAAGAGAATTGTTTACACGGTCGTCTTGGCCACAACTTGGACTATTTGGACGGCTAGAAACAAAATGGTGTTCGATGGAAATTTCATCCCGGTAAGAAGATCTGTAGAAGCAATCAAGGAAGACTCGTTTTTATGGGTTACGAAAAGGTCCAACATGCCTCAAATCGAATGGGAAAAATGGTCCGAATTTAGTATCTCGGATATGTTGTAGTTTGTTTTCCTTTGTTTCCATTGGTGTTTGTATCTTTTTCCAGTCTCTTGCTGGGGCTATATATCTATATATATAGTGTTTTGTCGTTCCAAAAAAAACTAGGCAAAAATATAAAATACAATAAACCTCCACATATTTTTTTTTTTTTTTTTTTACTTTTCTGAGCATGGTGGGTTGTCCCCACAAACTGACGTGAAAATGATCCAATACCAACATTCTACAAGTACATAAATTAATAATTGGAAACTTTATATATCGCATGCATTTGTGATTTTGTTCCATCTTTTACCATCTATATTCTATACCGGTAAGGTTTTTAATCTATAAGGCTATGTGTTCTTATATAGTACTTGTATTTTAGTTGTATATTAGCGACAGCTCACCAACAATTTTGATAACATAAAGTCTTCATCTAAAAAATATGTATTCATGTATTTTAGAAAACTGGTAATCAATGTACAGATTTTGGTCAGTATTACTAGAAAAACATTAAAATTATCCATTAACCTTAACATGTTTATAAAGAGATGCATAATTGCATACACTCCGGTGAATGCAATGGTTTGAAAGGGATTTTTGAGCCAATTATGAAGTGCAAAAGGCAAAGTGCCAAATTTGTGTTGTAAAACTTTAGCTTTATTTGGTGGATTGTCTTTTGGGAAAACATGATATTTATTAATTGATAGTGTTGTTTTGTCAAATAGCAATTGTTTAAAAAGAAATCATGTTATATATGGGGTTGGGTGAGTTCAATACTTCAATACACAATGTGATAAAGAGAAAGAAAGTTTGGTAAGTGGTTACATAGTTTTTTTTTTTTTTTTTTGACGGCCAACTTGCACATCCACCAAATCTACTTCTCAACCCGCATTTTTTTCCGCAAGGGGATGTGACCTCCCACCCCCTAGGGAAATATACCTTTTCCAACACTTTCATACTGCTTCACAGCCAAAACGTTAGGAGTTCAAGCATCATCGGCCCTAAGGGGGCAGTGTGGGTGACAACCCAGAGCCCAATCTCCTTGAGGCCTTGAACGTTTCATTTTATTTTCAACTCGTTAAACACTTAAAAGCTTATTTTTCAAATTAAGTTAGTTATTCTTTAACTCGTCAATACTCATTAATAAAGTTTGAACTCATATAAAATTAAGCCCAACTGAAGTTCAAATACAATTAAAATTAACTTAGAATAGACAATTTTTTTGTACTCAATCTGTACTCAAAGTTGTTTGAAGATCCTCGAAGATGGGTCTGAGTTCAAATTTTCCACAATACACATATCAATGTATCTATCCTAGAAAATCTAGGGATCGCTCTTCAAAGAAAAGTTGGTAGATGTTGATTGGAGTTAATGAGAAATCAATAAATTATTTTTATTCGATGGGTTATTTTTTTCACACTGTTAGACCAGTTTATGATTTTTTTTTTGTCTTACACAGATTACCTATATTATCACCTTTTTCACGTTATGATCACCTATAACAAGTGTTTTTCATAACCAAATTATTTATTTATTATAATAAACTATTTACCTTTTATAAAAATCTAAGTCTAAATTTCTAAAGTTATTATTAGTTAGTTTTATATCATAAACTTGACTTATATAGAAGACACTAAAATATGGTAAAATGTACATTTTATCAATATGGTACCGGCACGCAGATAAATATCATTGTTTCATATTGGGCTTCTGGTAAATAGATTTTCAAGCTTTTGGTCAAATTATGTTGGGCTGGAGAAAAAGGACAGCCGTTTGGGCGTTTGGACTTTGGAGTTAAGAAAATAAAAAGTTCTAGAGGTTAGACTTTGAAGAGTTTAATTGTTTAAACCTTTAACCTCGAGCAACACCCCAACTAGATTTTTGGATTAATTTTTGCTTTATAAACTCAAACAAATTGACGTATACGTACAATACATGAATGGAAACATTAAATTTGTTTATTTTATTATTGTATCATCTCTTTGCTTTATTTTGTAAGAAAGAAAGAGAATTAGGGAGAGAAAAAAAAGAGAGTAGAAAGAAAGGATTTAATTAACTATCTTGCTCTCGAGTTTGAAGGAAATGAAAAGAAAATTAAGGATTTTATGTTTGAAAAAATAATTTCCTTCCAAATCTCTCCAATTTGGAAGGAGGAAATACGGAGAAAATGAAACAAGCTTTTCCTTTCATTTATCTCCCTTTTTTTTCTTAAAAAATATGTGGAACACTATTTTTTTTTCAAACCTTTTCTTTTCCTTTGTTAAATTAAACTCATAAACACAGTAGTGTTTATTGAAAGGAAACATTTATTAAGTTCCTACACTGTTGATGGCAACCTACTTCAATTCCTAACATACATCAAAACCAAACTTTGATTAAACATTCTTTCATTCACCATGCACCCTTTTGACTTTTCAAGGCTAAAAATCAATGGGAATACTGCTTAAAAGTAGAGTTGCTCACCTATGTATCCAACTAGAAGTGTAGCGAAGAACCATTCCCAAACATCCCTTTAATTAAACTATTCAAAAGTATATTCTACGAGCATATAGTTCTTTTTACCTTGTTTATATTACATCATACTCCTGACCTGTCTGCTTTAGTGGTAGGAACTCCCACTGTCTTGGAGAATAATGCAAGGCTTGCACTATTCTTCTCCACGACTTGTTTTCTTCCAACTTGAACGCCAATGCCCATTTTGCAAGCAGGCTACGATTAAAGTCTAGCAGTGAAGGAGCCGATACAACCTTCCACTTTACCTAAGCCATTTTAGGACTATACACCGAACAACCCCAAAAGAAAACACGTCACAACCTTTCCATCTTTTCACTAATTTTCATACGAGCCTGGAATAAGGAAAAATAATACATGGGCAGACCATCAAATACCGGGTTAGTAAGTGTTACTCTACCACCCATCTCTTAACTATTTTTAACTTAACATACCCCAACCAACTCACACATCATCCTTTGATTCTACTTTGTAATTAGTGACATAGAAGTCAAGGTCAATCACCAGGCACCTCTGTAGTCTCAAAAACCGAATCATGATCTCACATTCTTCTTCCACGGTTCTTTAAACCCTCACCCCCTGATCTTCTTCACTAATGGGGTTCCAATTGCTTGATTCCAGATCTTCTATCATATGAGATGCAGCCTACCAGTTTCTCACCACTACCACCCTTTGCTCTTATTCCACTTGCTCTCAATCACGATAATCTTACTCCTGAGGGTTTCGGTCTTTCTAGATTCTTCTTCTTAGGCTCCCTTCTCTTATCTCCCACTACTGGACGCCACGTCGACGGCGACGCTATGGATTTCTCTAAGGTCGGTGAGAAGCTTCTCAGTTCTGTCCGTTCTGCCAGATCCCTCGGCTTCCTTCCTTCCACTTCCGATCGTCCTCAGGTTTCTTTCATATTATTATTATTATTATTATCATTATTCATTTATTGTATTCTTATAATATTATCATACGTCTTTCCTTGTTTCATATTGTTATGTTAATGTTATGTTAATTGATGTTTATATGAATGGAATTAGCTTATTGTAATAGATCAGTGAAAATGTACGGATGTTTAACAGTTAGGTTTAGTCTGTAAGACTGTAACTTAAGTATTCATATTTTAATTACAAGGATGATTACACTAAAGTGACTGCAACCTCTTTTTTAATAGCAGAACGATCCTACTAGGTTTTTCGGTCTTAGAGGTTGGATAATTACCGTGCACGACCTGGTGAACCTTGTTTAGCAATTCCAATGCGTCTGTGGCTAGGAAACCGAAAGTATCAAAGGCAAAAGGGATAACCACTTGAATTGACTGGCTGTAGAGTAGAGTCAGTAGATCTCCCTTCAAGCGGATTAGTCGGAAAGTTAACGGGGGGCTCTCTTTTTTGTTAGTGAGCTGTTACTATGTTAGTTTGTACACACTCTTATAGGCAACTCTTGTAACTCGGATAGATTGTGCAAGGCTTCATCGTGGTAAAATCTAAGTAGTTAACTTGGCCGATATATCGGTGATATATGACCATTCACCTATATATCGGTCATCAACCAAGATATCGGTACCGATATTATCTGCGATATTGACCGATATTCGACCAATATTTTACTGATATATCACCAATATTCCAGATATTGGTACTTTCTTCTTAGTTTGTACACACTCTTATATGCAAGTCCTGTAACTCGGATAGATTGTGCAAAGCTTCATCGTGGTACAATTAGGTTTTGTTTGGTAGTTGAATGATATTTTGGAGTTGAGGGGATTGGGCATTGGTACTTGGTAGCTTATAACAGGAACTGTGTATATTTTGTTAGTGAAACTTGCTGAAGCGGTTTTAATAATCTATTTTTTAAGCTAGGATCCACAAAGGAGAAATCTTACTAAGTGCTCAGAGGCAATACAATGGGGTTTTCATTTGTATTAAAAGTTGATAACAAATTGTGGTTGATTAACTTTGTTTATTTATTTAAGCAAAGGGAATGCAGTATTTAGTTGAGAATTGAGATATGTGTTGTAATTATGTTGCAGGTTCCAGAGCGTGCTGCAGCTGCCGCAACTATAGCGCGTGCACTTGCTTCAATCCCTCCGCATCAAAGGCAGAATATCTCTTCAAGCTCAGAAGAGCTTAGTTCTATTTATGGAAGTGAGCCTTCTAAACAAGTACTGGAAGAACTTGAGGAAGAATTCTATGAAGAGGTTTGACGCCTATGGGTTTCCAATATAAATAGAAATGCATGTGAACCGTTTTGTTATTCTATGTTATATTCTGCTGCAATTGCTAAACACTGCTTGATTTCTGTGCATAGGAGTTTGATCCTGTTCGACACACCTTAGAGAATCTTCCATATGAAGAAAGTGATCTTGCCTATTTTGAGGAGAAGGTAATTTGATCCATTTTGCTTCATACATCGTAGGTTTGGGGATTGGTTCAGATGGAAGCTATCTTATAGTGTGCATGTTGTCGGATTGAATAAAAGTGTTTGCCATATTAATTGATGTTCATTGTTTACAGGCTGCTCTTAGATTATTACAACTGGATAAAGTAACAGAAATTTTGTCACGCCAAGTGATGGAGCACCATGAAGTAATGGGTAAGATAATGCTATAATTTTGTAAAGTTTTTGTTGTTAGATGTATAAGCAGTATCCCTCGATCCATTATGTTATAGCTCTTTTTGTTTGTGGTCATGTATGTGGTTCATACTTCATACAGGTCTTTATGAAAGTGAAATATCACTAATATTCCTTAGCTTGTATATTCATTATTTCTTTGTTATGGTAGCCCTGTATCTTTATTAGTTGATTTTATAGATGGTGATGAAATGTTAATATTTATTTGTTTAGTGAAAGGAATGGATTTGGTTGGCGAGCTGGAGAAAGACTTGAAGGTTGCAAATGTCATTTGCATGGTAAGCATGTGATGGTGATTGTGTTTATCTTCCTACCCCTGATTTTTCTGAATCATAACCCTAAGGGTAGCTAGAATTAGTCTAGCTATATATATATATATATATATATATATATAGAAAATTATGATTAAGGCCGGTCTTTATTTTAGCCGATATTTCATTGCACGTGTTTATTTTATACAGAATGGACGAAGACACCTAACTTCTTCAAGGAACGAGGTTTCAAGGGACCTTGTTGTTAACACAAGTTCTAAAAGGAAACAAACTCTTCTGGTATATACCTCATCATTGGGTACCCTTTATAATGTTACTTTTCTTTATTTTTTTTTCTTCTGGAATGGTTGGCATGCATGTCTTATGGATAAATAGGACTAGCAAATGAGTTGTGAGGAAAACAGTTTTAGATTTATTACTATGTGTTTAAGTTAGGCTTAATATTCTATGGGAAGTTCTATAATTGGGTGGAAATTGTTTGAAGATGATGTGATATATTATTTTAATTCTTTCGTCACCCATTGTGAGTTACTAAAGCTACTACTGAACATAATTTACATCTCACAGAAAATGTAAAATACATCTGCAGGATATCCTACAAATTTTAGCAGCTCTTCGTCGTGCAAAGGAAATGCAAGCAGAACTTGATACACATGTCAATGAAGAAAATTTCTTTAAGGTGCACCATTTTTCCAGAATCATATTTCAGTTTAGCTATTCTTTTGTGTCGGCAGCTTAAATGCTGAGCTGGTTGACTGTACAGGCATTCCAGGTCCTATCTGAGTATCTTCAACTTTTGGATAGCTTATCAGATCTTTCGGCTATACAGGAAATGAGTCGTGGTGTGGAGGTAAAAAATTCATTCAAAGCTGGCAGTATACTTAACTGTTTTCTTCAACCGTTCATTCACTTCATTGTTACATTGTAGATTTGGCTAGGAAGAACTCTACAGAAGCTGGATTCACTTTTATTGGGAGTGTGCCAAGATTTTAAAGAAACAAGCTTTTTGACTGTGAGTATGTTGACCTGTTGTTAAGTGGTTCTGTTACTTTTTTGATGATCAGTTCAGTTAATTAGTTGTCCTCATAATCTCTATGCTTTTTATGCTCTCTTATTTTGTAATATATGAAAATGTTGCTACTTGCTACCCTTTGCAGGTGCTAGATGCTTATGCATTGATTGGTGATGTTTCTGGTCTTGCTGAAAAGATACAAAGCTTCTTTATGCAGGAGGTTATATCTGAAACCCATGCAGTCCTTAAGAGCATTGTGCTAGAGGTATGTTACTGTCACTTGTGGAGTATTGTGATAAAAATGAATTACTAATGATACAATACATCAGTTATAAGTCAGTCCCCCATTGGAAGCTATTGTTTTTTTTTTCTGTTGATTGACTAATTAAACGTGGCAGGATCTGGAAGCTGCTGAAATTCAAAGTACCAGGTGCACTTTTCTTGTATTTTCATAAACCATTTGTCCTACCTTAAAGTACCTTAACTTGTTATTAATTTGTCTTTATCTTATATCTCAGACTTACATACAGTGATCTTTGCATTCGAATACCTGAATCCGAGTTTAGAAAGTGTTTATTGGCAACTCTTTCTGTCCTCTTTAAGCTAATGTGCTCATATCATTCAATTATGAGTTTCCATTCAGAGTATAAGGTTTGTTTCATATTTTCTGTCATGTTCTTGATTCTTCTTAAATTCTAATGACTGAACCCTCAGCTACAACTGGTTCTTTATTATCTTTGTAGGCTTCGATGGGTCACTTATCACATGAGGTGCAGAAACAAGGTGATGAAACAGGTTCTTCCAAAAATGTTCAACAAGCTGATGAGAGTGAAATTGACAGTTTTGTCCCTGATGATCAATCCCTTTCAGAGTCAAGGGGCGATACCACTGGAGCTTCAAGCAGTGGGTCCCCATGGTTCCATTTGAGAAATGATGCTACATTAGTTGTTTCACAAACATTACAAAGAGGTCGCAGGAATCTTTGGCAACTTACAACAAGCCGTCTGTCAGTATTGCTCTCTCCTGCTGCAGTTTCTTCTACTAGCATTCATCAGTTTTTAAAAATATATGAAGATCTCAATATCTTCATCTTGGCTGGTGAGGCTTTTTGTGGGGCTGAAGCAACTGACTTTAGACAGAAAGTCAAATCTATCTGTGCAAATTATTATCTTGCTTTTCACAAACAAAATGTGCACGTGAGTTGACTTATAGAGTGTTTTTCTCATCCTAATAAAACGTTAAAAACATATATCATTGTAGTCCACTAATAATGAACGAATAAGATTACATTTCATTTTGCAGGCTCTGAAAATGGTACTGGAAAAAGAGAGTTGGTTCGTGATGCCACCAGAGACAATTCAGGCGGTGAGTTTTGCTGGCCTTGTTGGTGATGGAGCTGCATTGATTAGTCAAACAACTGGGTCCCACAAGTTATCTGACTCAGCAAAAACTAACACCAAACAAGGTGGATTCTCTCATTGGGTTAGAGATGGGAATCCATTTTCTACAAAATATGATTCAAATGAATGTGACAATTCCCCTAATGAAAAAATCAACGGGGTATCACCTAATGGTGATGCAATTCGTAATAATAATGGTCATGCTCATATTTCGGATGATGAAAATGAAGATCTTCTTGCTGACTTTATTGATGAAGATAGTCAACTACCGAGCCGTATTGCTAAGCCTAAACATTTAGTAAACCGCCCTTTATCTTTGAGTACTGAAGATATGACAGCTCACACAGGATCGTCGATCTGTGTGCTAAGGTGAGTTATTTTTCTAAACTCCTAAATAGTGTCTTGAGTGTACTGAACTGAATTTTACTTGTATGTAAATTAGGCTGATGGATAAATATGCAAGGCTAATGCAAAAATTAGAGATAATTAATGTTGAGTTTTTTAAGGTATGCCCCTATTGACATCATTTGTCTTTGCTTTGCGGCTTCTGCCTTTGTTGTTTACTTTTCCCAATTTATTTTATCTTTTATTTTTTATGCATCTACAGGGGATACGCCAGCTGTTTGGAATCTTTTTCCATTTTGTGTTTGAAAGCTTCAGTCACTTGAACACCAATCCTCCCGGAAAAGCAAATAATGATGTTAATAGTTGTGAGATCCTTTGACTCTCTTATGTGTGGGCCTCTTTAGTTTTTCATTCTTTAACTCATTTCTCTCCAAGTTTGATATATAATTCTACTTTTCTTGGCACTCAGATCGACTTAAAACAGCTTTATCCAGAATATCACAAGATTGCAATCAGTGGATAAAGACCGCATCTTCTTCAGAACCTTACTCTTCACAAACTCCTTTAAACATGACATTCTCTCATATGGAAATCACACCCACTAGTCCACCCAGTCATCTGCTCAGCACATCATTTGGACTCAAGGTAAATCAACACTCTCTGTTTTATCGGTAGTTTTTCCTGTAAGATTGTAATCATTATGTTTACTGATATAACCAAAATTACTTTCATGGTTGTGGTGATACTGCAGGAAAGATGTGCAGGAGCTGATACCATCTCTCTTGTTGCTCGATTATTGTATAAATCTAAGGCTCATCTTCAATCTGTACTTATGACGAATAATGCAGCAATTGTTGAAGAGTTCTATTTGCATTTCGTACGTTTTTTTTTCTAATAACATTACTAATATTCTAATTTTTGTTTATGACAATCTTTTAGAACAAAATGGAAGTGATATTTTGATGTTTCCGAAACTGAAGTAATAAATCGTCATAATGTTATTCTCTCTGTAGTTTTTTGTAAGTAGGATTAATTTTCATCATATTTTTTTTTTTTTGACAGGTGGATTCGGTGCCAGATCTCACAGAGCAAATACATAGAACTACTGCAAAATTACTACTTCATATTAGTGGGTAAAATATGTTGAACACATCTTCCATTCATTTATTTTACATTTTCTACTTAGTAGATCAACTTGAAGTCATCTTTTTTTTTTTTCCTTTCATGAGACAAACTTTTCTAAACAGTCTTTGAACTTCCATTTTTTTTAATTAATGCTGTGCGCTTACCTTACACTTAATGTCAGGTATGCTGATCGAATTGCTAATGCTAAATGGGAAGTTAAAGAGCTTGGAATGGAACATAACGGGTAACCGTCTCTTTAACTATATAATAGGAGTCAAAGTTGACATAACTGTTCTTGGGATAAGTAACTAGCTGTGGTTAACAGGTATGTTGACCTGTTATTGGGGGAATTTAAGCACTACAAAACAAGACTAGCTCATGGAGGTATTCGGACTGAGGTATAACTGCCACCTAATCTTATCCGCTATAAGTAAAGGTAGATTCCGAGTCAAAACTAACTGGAATTTAAACAGGTTCAAGATCTCTTAATAGAATATGGACTTGAAAATATTTCTGAAATTCTCGTTGAAGGACTCTCAAGAGTGAAACGGTGTTCTGATGAGGGTCGAGCCCTAATGTTATTGGATCTTCAGGTTTATTTTTATTTTAGTTTAGTTTATCAGTTATGCTTCCGCATATTCTTATTGACATGCCACAAGATTAGTTTTCATTTTAATACAATTTCAGGTTTTGATCAATGGCCTTCAGCATTTTGTCACCATTAATGTTAAACCAAAATTACAAACTGTTGAAACTTTTATCAAGGTATTTCAAAATTCACCTTTTGAATCCTCATTTTTTTACTTCACTTATGAAATGAAATTTCATGATTTTTTTTTCATTACAGGCATATTACCTTCCAGAAACTGAATATGTACATTGGGCCCGCGCTCATCCGGTAACTTATTCTGGCCCACGGCGGTTATTTTCTTCATTATTTGAGTTTTAATGCACCTAATCTTTTTAATCATACAATTGTTATGGTGCAGGAATACACAAAAAGCCAAATGGTGGGGTTAATTAACCTTGTGGCTACAATGAAAGGATGGAAAAGGAAAAACAGATTGGAAGTGTTGGAAAAGATAGAAGCTCATTAGCCCAGTAATGTAATTAGGTTTCAAATGGCCCATTTTATAATCTGGTCCGTGTAAATTGAAGCCCATAAGTCAAAGGTGGTAATATAATAATATAATAGCTTCCCTGTTATGGGCTTGCCGAGTTGTGATTTTATGATATGTTTATATGTTCAAAATGTACATTTGAATTACTGATTATTACTGTAACATTTTGAGTGGAAATAGTTAAATGTAATAAAACATTTTTTCTTAAATGTTTTTGTAACACCTTTGGTTATAGTAAACTAGTGATTACTTTTTGTAACTATTCTATTTTGGTAGCTTAGTTACACTGAAACACAATTTTAGTGTCCTGCCCCCTCTGATCAAAACAATTAATCACTTGAGTAGAAAGATAAGACTATGCGGAGTGGGGGCGGGAGAGAGGGCGGGAAGGGGGGGAACACCGCCGCAGAGGGGCTTGGAAGGGGGCGGGAGTGGGGGGGGGGGGGGGGGAGCCACTGGCGTGGGGGAGGTTGTCTTTGCCACGTGGCATAATTTTATTGGGTGGAGGATTTGTTTATTAAAAAAAAAAATAATACCCACAATAATATACCGGTTTTTTAATTAAAAAAAAATTAAATAAAAAAAATAAATAACAATAACATAATTAAATTACTTAATAACATTACATAAATAACCATTACATAATCCTAATAATTCCTAAATTACTTATTTAAACATAAATAAATCCTAGATTACTTATTTAATCCTAAATCTCTCCACTATGGAGAGTAGTTGTCCCATTCCCAGGGGAGGGTGACGTACTCGGGTGAGAGGGAACGTGAGCTATCCCGTCCATCGGATCTCGCATCCGACGGGAAGTAGTAGTACTCACTAGGAGGGCTAGGTCGGCTCCAGTAGAGTTCCTCCTCCTCAATCTCCCGGAGGGCTTCCAAGTCCCCCTCAGTTGGGGAAGTCTCGTGTTAGGAGGTGGGGATGGGGGTAGTCTGGTGTTGGGGGATGGGGGTGGAGGTAGCCTGAACTGAAGCAGCCCAGGTGGTAGGGGGAGACAACCTTAGTCGCTCCATACCTGTCTGGGCCATTACATACTCCATGGCCTAGACTAATTCCTCATCCGTCCAGTCATCATCGGCTGGAGGAGGAGATGTTGGTTGTGCAGCAGCAGGAGGAGGAGGGGGATATAACCAATGTTGAGGAGGAGGAGGAGGACAAAGTGGAGGTTGTGCAGCAACAGGAGGAGGAGCAGGAAATAACCAATGTTGTGGAGGAGGAGGAAGAGGAGAAAGTGGAGGTTGTGCAGCAGTAGGAAGAGGAGAGGAGGTGAATGGTAGTCTCTGAGGGCGGCCCCGTCCCCGGACCCGGCGAGAGTACTGCAGGAGAGGAGGTTGAAAACCGTCACCCATGTTATTCATTGCTTTAGGGAAGAGGAATAGGTGTGAATGAGAATTTGGTTAGGGGTTGTATTTATAGGGTTAGAAGTATGAAGCAGTGGGGGGGGGGGGGGGGGAAACTTTGAAATTCAAAGTTTCAATTTTAAAATTTCAAATTCAAACGTATGGGTGGGAAAAATTAATGTTTGTACTGTGTGGAGCAGTGGGGGAAAATTTGAAATTCAAACTTTCAAATTAAATATTAATTAAAATTTTATCAAATTAAATATTAATTATTTTTTTATTAATTTAATATTAATTATTTTTTTATTAATTTAATATTAATTATTTATTATTAAATTAATTTAATATATTTTTCGGTTTATATTATTATTATTATTATTATTATTATTATTATAAAAAAAAGAAAAAAAAAAGAAAAACAAAATGCCACATGGCACTTCCCCCACCTCTTCCCCCCTTCCACTCCCCACAATTATTTTCTCCCCCACAAGGGCCCCATAAGTACCACATGGCGCTTCATCCCCCTCTTTCCCCACCACTAGTTATAGTCTAAATGTACATATGTTGAAGCATAGTCAGACTACTGTGCATGTGGCAGGTGGGTGACCTGACCTAAGTTAACTGACGGTTGCACTGCTAGTCAGACTACTGTGCATTCTGGTATTGGTATCATAAAACCGCCATTTGATTTTCTCATACCTACTCTTAAATATTTCCAACTACCAAGTACCAACCTCTAGAGAGTGAAATTATGGGTCATAGCATAACAACATATATTTCTTGCACTTAACTAGAGTTCAAGTCACAAACAGTTTCACATATAATATGAAAATTAACTGATTAGTACAGTTTCTATAACTTATTTACATATGAGGGATTTTTTTTTTGTCTTTTGGTTAAAAAACAAGAGAATATTAATTTTTTTTTTGAAAAGTGAACTTCATTAACGAAAACAGCTAGTCCTCAAAACGAGGACCGCCACAAAGAACTACAACATGTACAACGGATTTATCGTCCAATCTCTCCAAACAATATTAGAAAACCTAGACCTGTGTTTAATCCAAAGAAAAGACCAAGACTTTATCAAACTAACAACCTCCAGCACCTTCGGACTCTTCCCTTGAAACACCTTCATATTACGCGTCTTCCAAATCGACCAGCAAGCAATCATAATAATGCATCTCATAATCCGTTTAGCCCACTTACCTCCAGACAACTGTTTATGTAAAGATAACAAATCCTCAACATCAAATGCAATAATAGGCCCAATCTTACACCAAGCGCCAATCAAAGACCAAACGCCAAACGAAAACCCACAACCGACAAATAAATGCTCTGTATCTTCATCATCGGTATCACATAAACTACAGGAAACATGCGGAATATCAACTCGTCTGGAACGTAACGCCATCATAGTCGGAATACGGTTCATGCCCAATCTCCAAATAAAAAGATTAACTTTTAAAGGCACCATCGAGTCCCATCTAAATCTGTTAGTCTGCTGTACATCAGAGCCGTTACACAGCAGCCTTTTAACTGCTGCAACGGAGAAACCTGCAGCAGCGTCAGCAGTCCACACCCAGCTGTCTGCCGTATCATTCAGCTCTGCTGATCTAAGCAGGAAACGTAAGTCTTGCATCTCCGATATTTCAGTAACCGACGAAAGCCCCCTTTTCCACTCTGGGAAAAAACGCTGCTCATTATGGACCACCTTTAGCCGATCAGAAACCAAAGCCTGCTTGTTGGACTCTAACTTAAACAGGGACGGCCATCTAGAAGACAACCTCGTATCGCCAATCCACAAATCAAGCCAGAAACGAAGATGACTACCATTCCCGACATTCGGCCGGATATACCCATCAATGTTTTTACCTTGGACTTCCAAGCTCAGAATAGTTTTAACAATATTCCCCCAAACCCCTTTAACCCGCTTATTAACCGGAAGAAAAGCCCACTTTCCCCTACCACCATGGATCTTCTCTATACTATCACGCCAAACTGAATTATGTTGTATTTTAAATCTCCACGCCCATTTCACCAAGAGCGAAACATTCACATCTCTTAATCTTGTGATACCAAGACCCCCATATTTTTTCGGCTTGGTAACAATGTCCCAACCAACCCAACTCATCTTCCTATTACCTTCCGAGCCACCCCAAAGAAAACTCCGCATTAATTGTTCTATCTTGTCCGTAACTTTAACAGGAGCCTTGTATAAAGACAAATAATATACCGGTAAGCTTGCAAGAACCGACTTTACCAAAGTTAACCGACCTCCCATGGATAGAGAATTCGCCTTCCACAAGGCTAAACGATTCTGAATCGTATTAATAACACTACTCCAATGATGGTATTTGTTCATATTAGCACCAACCTTGATCCCCAAATAGTCGAAAGGGAACGTACCAACTCTACAATCCAAAAGAGCGGCCATATTCGAAATATCCTCCTCTTGGACCCCCACACCAAACAAAGTGGACTTTCGAATATTAATTTTTAACCCGGAGCAAATATAGAAAACACGAAGAACGGTAGCCGTGTTTCTAATATTCTCTTCGGACCATTCCCCCACTAATAACGCATCATCCGCGTATAAGAGGTGAGAGATGTGAGGACCCCCATCGAAAGCCCTAAGATCTTTGATAATCCCCAAATCACAAGCTTTAGAAACCAGAAAAGAAAACGCTTCCATCACAATAATAAAGAGGAACGGGGACAACGGGTCACCTTGGCGAATACCTTTTTGACATTGAAACTCAAAGGTTGGAGACCCGTTAACCAAAACGGAAGACCTGGCCGATTCTAGAATACCTTTTACCCATAAGCACCACCGACTCGGGAAACCCATTTGCTCCATAATAGACAGAAGGAAGCCCCAATTAACGTTATCGTAAGCCTTCTCGAAATCAATTTTAAGCATGAAAGCTTGTTTTCCTTTATTCTTCAGCCAAGCATAAACCTCATTTATAATGAGCGGCCCATCCAATATGAATCTGTTTTTAATAAAAGCCGTCTGGGAATCTGAGATAACTTTACCAACATGGTCCTTCACCCTTAAAGCCAAGACCTTAGAAATAATTTTGCTAATAACACCAATAAGAGTTATCGGCCGATAATCTCTAAGGCCCACTGGAGTTTTCATCTTCGGAATGAGAGTAATAAAAGAGGTGCTACAACCCCGAGAGATGTTACCTGTATCAAAAAACTCATCAAACATGTTAACAAAATCGGCTTCCAAGTTGCTCCAAAATGTTTTAATAAACATAAAATTGAACCCATCTGGCCCAGGAGCTCTATCCGACCCGCAATCCCAAACCGCATCTTTAATCTCTTCCTTAGTGAATTTGCGCACCAAACTCAACCCCTCCTCTCTAGAAAGCCGATTAATCCCTTCACACACGAGCGAGGGCCGAGTCGGATATTTATCCGCAAATTGATTCCTGAAAAACAACAAAACATTTTTTTTAACAATCGTGGGGGTGGTAACCCATCGGCCATCCACCAAAAGACCCGGAAGAGCGTTTGACGCCTTCCTCCCATTTACAACTCTATGAAAAAAAGCCGAGTTTTCATCCCCTTTAGACGACCATTTAATTCTAGACTTCTGTTGAAGGTCACGACATTTCCATTCTTCGGCTTGAATCACCTCTTTTTTGCATTCATTCCAAACCCATATCTCTTCCTCCTCCAACTCTCTATCTTCCATAAGAAGCTCCAATCTTTGAATATCTTTTTTATGCATTTCCAACTGTTCGCCTTCTTTAGCAATCTCGTCATCCCACCACTTTTTAATGACACCCCTCACATGCTTAAACTTCTTCATAATCTTCTCATCCGCCCGGCCTTCAAAAGAACATTCACTCAACGCTTTAATCACAACCTCCTCGCATCCTTTTCTTTCAAGCCACGAGTTGAACCACCGAAACGGTTTGTATCCGTAATTAGCCTTCTCAATAGATAATAATAAAGGGGTGTGATCAGAGAGTTCCCGAGGGAGCACCCTTAAGCAAGCAAGAGGCCACCTGTTGAAAAATTGTTGACAAACAAGGACTCTATCGATTTTACTAAGCTTCATCACACCACTGACCCCAGACAAACAGGTGAATTTGTTACCCCGCATAGTGTATTCCTGAAGACCCACCTCATCAATGAAAGTGTTAAAATCCGAAGCACTGGTTTGGTTAAAAACTGAATTTTTTCTTTCCTCCGGATACCGAACCGCATTGAAATCCCCCATAACCACCCAAAAACCATTCAAACCACCAATCACCCCCTTCAACTTCTCCCACAGTAAACGCTTTGCTGTAACTTTTTGTGGGGCATAAATATTGAGAACATTTATAACAGTGTTATCTTCCACCAAAGTACCCGTAGTTACCAGGTAATTTGGATCAGAAATAGCTGAAATCTTTTTAAAAACTTTGGAATTCCAAAAATTAATTAAACCGCCGGACCTCCCAGAAGCTTCCACCATATCATAACCAAAGTCACCCCTACCCCAACATCGAGAACCATCAAACCCTATCGAATCAGTAATCTTGGATTCTTGAATACCCAAAAAGTCAACCTTATGCTTGTTTTTCAAATCCTTAATCCATCCCTGTTTCCCATTAAGACCCAAACCCCTAACATTAAGCGTCAACATATTCATTTGATACCTGTTTGTACCCCTTCATCTTGAACAACTTCAGTAACCAACTCTTGAGCGATAACCAAATCCGCTCCAAGCCTTGCCCCCCAAGTCAATGGTAGCAGAAACCACCTTTTGAACTTCCATATTATTATCGTTGTTGCTAATTGGAACCGCCGCACCTTCCATACCATCCCCATCGCACTCCATCACTTTGCTGGAGGAAGAAGATGAAACAAATATATTCTCCTGAGAAGCAGGCGCCTTTTCTTTATAAACGTTGGGCCTTTTCTCCTCACAAAAATTAGTAGACTTATTTAAGCCGAGTAGCTCATCAAGGCCAAAGGGATCAGGCCCATCAGGGTCAAAATCCATTCTTTGTCTTTTTTTTGAACTAGGCCTAGAGTCCACTGATATCATTCTATCCTTAATAAACTTACCTTTATTTTTCATCACCTTTTTGCAATTCGTATTACCACCCTTGCTTCTAAAAAATCCCATATTTAAATTCTCACCAGTCAAACTTCCTGAATTACCTCCCGTATTATTGGAAACATTATTCTGCTCATTATACTCCATATTAATGTCATTAAAATCTTTACACCCACCTTCCAAAGAAATAGGCTCATGATCCAAAATATTAGCACTTTCCAAAACAGCATTCGATTTTGAATTAGCCGGAACCACTCCCACCGGAGGTTTGACCACCGGTGCATCGTTCGTACTAGCATCAGCCGCTCCCTTGTTTTGTAAAAAGTCCGGTTCCCAGTCACCGAGCTCCTCTTCCACCCACACACGATACTTCCTTCCCTTCCAACTGATTATTACTTCTTGTTGGATACGAATACCTTCCGTGACGAGGACACCAATGTAATCAAATGATAAATTTTGATTCCACCGGTCGTGTTGCCCGGGCTGAACAACCTTCCCGAACCTTTCACCGATGCTATTAATGACCGTATTATCGAGTAGATGAAGTGGGATTCCTTGCACCCTAAGCCATGCCAACCTCTCGAAAGGAAGAGTCTGACCAATCCAAGTATCTATGGACAAGAAACATTCTTTCATGCCCTTTGCCGTGGAGGAGAAAGACGCCAAGTCTTCATGTGTAGGAAACGATACCAGAACAAACAACCCACCTAAGTATTGAACCACCCCTGTACCGTTAGAAAGATCATGAACAATATTACCAACATCTTTTAAACATTTAAAATCCACCAAACGAACTACCAATGCAATCCCCTCCGCATGATCTTTAGTAACAAAATCATCCGGAATATTAACAACTTTCGTTTCTTTAGGGTCAGATGATCTCCCTAGGAAAACATCCTTAAACGAGTTCGTTCCAACGAACGTATCCATACAAACCTCCTTCCCTTTCGCAGGCTGATCCGCCCTAGACCCGTTGCCCAACGAATGAGTACCTTCATCTTTCTTAGCGTAGATCTCTCCTTCTTCCAGCGCAAATCTTGCAACATTGAAACGCAGTTTACAATCTCCCATTTTAATACCCGACAACACCTTTTCCATTTCTCTTATATTCTTGACATCAAGAAGAGAAACAAATCCAAACCTATTTCCCCACTTATCCCTCTTTCGTGCAATATAGATATCATAGATCTCTGCATGTGTTCGAATAAAACCCGCTAAATCGTTCCCACTGCTACGATCAGGAAGATTAGCCACAAAGAACTTCGTTAGCCGCTTCTGGATGTTGACCGGAATGTGACTCCGGTGGTCGCCCCGTTGATCGCCTCTCATCGCTCTCTCAACACTTCTTCAAACTACTTCTATCCCACATTGATGTAGCAAGCATTTAAGGAATTAAGTCTGTATGTCCAACTTCATTTGCAAATGACAAGTGATTGCATGGTCTTCAGCATCGTTCTATTGTCCGATTCATTATGCCTCTATCCCACATTGACAGTGAAACAATTTAATGATGAGATACAGGTGTGTAGACACATTTAGCACACACAAAAATATATTTTTAATGAGAAATACAAGAGTCTCTGTTGAACTTGAACCTATACTAAGTTGAAGAGCACCTTAATAAAACCTTTAAGAATACATTAAAATTTCAAGATAATATCAGTAACTAAAAATTTTCAATCAATAGCTAGCAATTTTCAAATGAGAATACACTTCTACTCTTGTTACTCTTAACATCTTCTCTCTTATTGAATCTTAATGTTATTTGTTTTCTTCTTTCCCTCATCGTTAGGCTGGGGACCGAGTTATGTTGCCCACCATGTCCAGTGATATACATGGTTGATCCACCGGTACCTACAAGTGACAATACTTCATAAGATTCAGTAACGTAAGTTTAACGACATACTATTGCAAAATTGAAGGGAATGGCCCATTATCGTTCGTACCAAGACCTCCTTATAACGTTTTAGGCTACCATGATATGTAGAACATACCAAAAAAAATAATGTTTTGACTAAAAAATTTCTTCACACGAAGGAGAGCTTAATCTTTTTTAGTTCTTGAAAAACAAGTTCTAAAATTTACTAATGAAAAATGAAGACAATTTGGGGGTATAATCATAATACTTACAAAATGACCGGCTTTAAGGATCCAATAAAAATGAAAATTTTTGTACGACTTTCTGAACGCCTTTGTTTCCTTATCATCTCCACAAAAAGCCGGAGTTCTATCCATCTCCAAGAATGTCTTCAACCCCTTCCACCTTTTATCAAAAATGTATCATACATCACATAAGAGCATGCTATGAATAAAGATAAAAAATAAATAAATAAATAAATAAAAGAGAAGTGAATTTACTTGAGCTTCTCAACCCATGCTTCAGCTCCCTTGGTTGAACATATGAGATCAAGCTACAAAGTACAAACCAAACAGCCAGCATTTAGAATCACAATTATAATGCCTTTAATGTAAAAAAGTGTAAGTAATAGCAGTAATTATGTATTCATGGTCTCATTTCTACCAAAAATGACTCTTATGCACATACTATAAAATATCTAAAAAGTATTGTAAAGAAAGCATCTTACTTGACCATTATATATTGTCACTTGAACTCCAGCATTCAAGAGTTTATCAACCTATAAGCCAAGAATCAAAAATGATGTCAAAAACCAAGTCACAAATCAATAAATTGTAATTAGCTCTTAAGAACTCACCTCGTTAATCCTCGGTGTCATGAAATCGCCTGAAAAGTACTCGAAAACAAGATCCCCTTGCTCTGCCCAACTGCAAAAACCAAATTCACATAAAAAAAATATCACATCTGTCGTTGCGAAAGTAACCGGATAAGGGGCATAGACTCACTTAACATTCTTGGGGATCTTTAACTTCTTTTTCACTACACCATTCATTAAAGGCTTTAAATCCTCAACTAAACCTGGTAAAACCCTCAAAGAATCAAGATTTCTTGAGTAGCTATTGAGCATAGTTTTTGTTGATAGCTCATTTGTTGTCATTGACATTGGAGGACTACCGTCATCCCGCATAATGTTGTAGAAATCCTATGATCAAACATAACCCTTTAATTATAGGAGTATTGGATTTAAATAATCCCAACTATTAGTAATTGGACCACCAGCACAAATTTTCTTAGTTGAGACTGGTGACGGCCAATTGCTAATAGTTGTGATTATTTAAATCCAATACTCCTTAATGATAATTTAAATTTAAATTAAGAGGAACCAAAAAACATGAAAAGGAGCATACAACATGGTTACTGCTGTTCATGATCACTAGTTCAAGTTCACCCCATGTTTTAGTGGCTTCTTTCATTTGTCCCTTTGCTATTTGTTCCTTTATGTCTTCAACTAGTCTGTTTCCTGAAATGGGTTTGTTAAACCAAAGAAAAGCTAGCCCATTCATGAGCTTAAATACACACACAACACCATGATTCACACAGTTGATTAACCATAAATCAACCTTTTTGATGTCTTTAAACCACTGTTGTCTATCCTTGAAAAATCTTTCAGTAGAGGAGCCCATGATTCCTATCAAATTTCACTTCCATAATTTTAATCTCAAGAAATGTGTACACAAAGACAATTTACAAAAAATAATAATAATAAAAATAAATAAATTTTAAAAAAATTACTAACCACAAAATCTACAGGTGACATCCAACTATTTCCCAATGCAATTCCTACACACTCACAAAAAAAAAAAAAAAAAAGAAAAAAAAAAAAAAAAAAAAAAAGATTCAAAATGTGCATCAAATTTGATATTTTTTTTATGTCTAATATTTTGCATTACATATATTTCAAGATTGGAACATATCTAAACCTCCAAGTTTGAGCTTTAATTTCCTAGCCTTAATTGCTTTGAGAGCTGATAATCCAAGAGTGACAGCATATTTCCCACCATAAGATTCTGCCACAATATAAAGAGGATTTCTTTGTAGGCTTTTATTTTTGTTGAATAATTTAATCAACAATGTAGTTAAATCCTTGGCAGCTTCTTCATCATCTTTCACCAATAACTCTTTATCCTCCACAAAACTGTATCCTGTCCCAACTGGATTATCCTAATGTCCCACAAAATTATTAGATAAATAAAAGGACTTTCATGGCCAAAGTTTAGTACTTTATATGTTCATTTATAAATCTTGTAAATTTGCTACAAATTTCATACCACAAATAAAAGATCTGCCTTTTTGAGCCATGTGGAGTTTCTTGGCTTCAAATTACGATCTAATGGTCCCACCTCAGCAAAGTTTCCTATTCCAACCCCTGAACTACCCTGCATTATATTTTATAGAGGCGCGTGTGCGCGCACACAAAAAAAAACAGTTATAATTTATAGAGAATCTTTAACCTTTTTGTGTGAACTGTAAACTACAAACATAAGTTCTATAATATATTAAAGACTTAGGGGTTTTTTGGTAGCTTCTTAATGAGGCTCTTAACCATTCAGTGCTGAATGATTCAGCGTCCAGCGCGTTTGTTTCAGCCTTTGAATGGAATGGTTAAGACTGAATCATTAAGACTTGGAATGTTACTGAACCATTAAGCACTGAATCATTAAGCACTGAACTAGGCTGAACCTTAATGAAACTCTCATACCAATGTGAGACAAGAAAACCAACCATTAAAAGGTCCAACTTAATGATTCAGCACTTAAGACCTCTTAATAATTCAGCACTTAATCAATCAAACAACACCTAAAAGTTATTTCATTCAGCACAAAAAAAGAAAAAGAAAAAAGAAGTTATAATTTATCAAGAATCTTTAACCTTTTTGTATATACTACAAACATATAATTTATTAAGAATTTAAAAAGTAAATAGAGTTAGAAGTACTTACTGGTCCACCTTGCAACCAAAGTACAATTGGCCATGGCTTTTTTGGATCATGAACTCTGTACGGACTTTTGTAATACCACCAGAACATGTGTGCCCCTGTTTTCACCCAAGAGATTAATAATAATAATAATAATAATAATAATAATAATAATAATAATAATAATCCAATCTTAAAAAATGGGTAGTCTTTAGTTTCTTTATTAAGAAAGTAAAAAATCTTTTTAAAAAAACTAAAGCAAAAAAAAAAAAAAAAAAAAAAAAAAAGATTGTTGCATACTTGTATCTAATATCTTACCTGGTCTGACTTGAACATAACCCCAACGTTCTGATCCATCTTGGGTGCCTGTAGCCATGGCTAATCCTCCATGAAAATGTGGAAGAACAATGCAAGTTATGGTAGTAATAAATAAAACAAAAAAACTAAAATTTCTCATTTTGTAGGAAAGATGAAAGCTTAAAAATGTGAGAAGATAAGTGAAGGTATATATATATGCATGGAAAGGGAATTAGTGAGCAAGATTTGGCGTGGTTTTCTAGGATTTACAACAGAATTCACAAAAAAATGTGGGATGATTCTTGACCTGCAGATAATAATGTGACTTATTAAGTTTATAGCTTTTGCTTGAAATGTTAAAATTCCTACTAAAATAGCTGCATATTATTATATTATATTATAAAATGAAGATGAAAATGAAAATATTTCTTTTATGTTAGTTAAACTAATTTGACTTTTTATAGTTTGATTTTAATAATACTTTCTGAATATTGTCAATCAATGATATTATAATGGAAAGCATTGCTTTCAAGGTACAGTTAATCTTTTGAATGCAAATTAATATAAACCTTCATTTTTTTCTTTGTTTTAATGTTTTAGGATACTAATAAGCAAAGGGATAAAAAAATATTATTAAAAAAGAAAACTTCAAACCGGTTTGCTGGTTTTAAGTTTTAACAAGTCATTGTCACATGGCAAGAATTAGTCACATGCAACATCCTGTTTTTCTTCTAATGATATGTTAAAAAAGTAAGAGAAAAAAACATGATTTGGAAACTAGATCCATATAATATTGTGTGATCTAGTCACATGCAACACCCCATTTTTGTTCATCTTAACCGGACAAATGAGAGCTTGATGGGTTGGTTCGGTTCGGTTATGGGTTAAAACCATCCTATAGTTGATGATTCCGTTATGATTAGTGAAAGACGGTTTAGTTTTTAATTCAATGTCATTTCATATATGAATTTATAAATGAAAAGGAAGGAGCAAATAATGCAAATATTATAAAAATTAGGTTAGAAATACATGTATTCCATAGGTTATTGTTAAAAATACATGTTTGATATAATTCAAACCTTCTTAACATGTTTTGTTATACATTCTGGACAATTTGGTATGAGCCCATAATTGTCTTGGACTTATTACTATTCTCTTATTGGGCTACATCTTGAGTTCATATGACATATGGGCCTATGAGTTGTTTAACTTGTTATAACAGATTTTATATGGACGGTGAATTATCCTTCTCCCCGAGCACAAATGACTGTTGATAATGGAAAATAATCTATAATCTATAATCTATATTATCTTATTAAGGATGAGTGACGGCTAGGATAGTAATTTTCAATTTCGTACAACTTAAGAAGCAACATGCACAAGTGATTTATGCTTAGATCATGAGGGTATAATTGGAACTTTGTGGAACATTAAGACACTTCAAAGGGTATATTAGTCAATTTGTAATGACATTTTAGTTAAAAGTATAAATTTCTTTACCTTAATACCCTTATAATGCACTCTCTTCCTAACCCCCAATTTAATGTTTTAAGATGGGAGTTGAAGGGTCCCTTCACAAATCTTCAACTTTTGGTCATTTTCTTACATTTATGCCTATCATGTACAACTTATAATGCTAATTATATAATTGTCTAATGCAAACTTTATACCCTCTTAGCATATAACTCCCATTCATAATGTCTACACATTCAATTTACAATTCATTGGCCTTCAATGAATTCCATCACTTTTCCTATCAATTGACCATTCCTCTCAAGTTTGCCATTTAATCCCCCATTCAATATCCATTATAAAAGGAGGGTTGTCTGCCAAGTTTCAATAAACATGTCATACACCTTTGATTCAAAATTCTGAGTTATTCTCTGCTATACTATAACTCCGCTTGTGCTCCATAGTAAATTAGTAGATTTTGTAGAAATCATATTTTTTGGTGCTGGTGTTAGGTTTTGTAAAATCCAAATTTGTTTTTTCTTGTTTGTGTAATTACTTATAGTTTTGATTTTGTACTCACTTTTGATTTGGATGCTGTAGTTGGATTTAATTTGTTTGGTGTGCCTACATCGCAGGTTGAATTTAATTCAAAAGATATGTCCATGTTCATATTTTTTTGCATTATGTGGAGGTGGTGGAATGGCCTGGTTAGGTTGCTACCAAAAACATATGAAAAAGGTTTCATTCACTCGCTTTGTATGCTACTACCCAGGTCAAACATATGAAAAAGGTTTAGGTTTTTAAATAAAATGCAATTTGTCATGTTGGCGAAGCTTGGTTCTCGAATCGGTGGGGTGGCTCAATTTTTTTCGATCGGTAGTGGCCGGAAAATCAAATTGGTGGTGGCCGGACTCAATTTATCTACAAAAATCATAAAATTCCACCACTACGTCAAAAAACGGTTGGGGTCGGGTCCCCCTCGGGCCCTCAAAAAGCTACGCATCTGGTCATGTAAGACCTCTAACAAGTGAAAGCATACTATCTTTTAATACAATTTTCTGCTATATATATTTTTGGTAACCTCATGAACTTTTGATTACTTTAAGACTCAGATTCTTTCAGCTTTGAAATATTATACATACCTTATTTGAATGTGATTAGATGTTGCTTCATGATTTGTAAGCAGTTCAATAAAGTGTTTCAGTGATTTGAAATCATAGTCAATTAAGTTAAAAATAATAGTTAGACAAGTGATTATTTATGTGCTAATATTGCTATCTTTTCACTTTTATATCAACTGGGCAATAGCAACCAACATTGCAGATCAAATAACTACAACAAGTGCAATTTTGTTTAATGAGGCCATGTCTTCTTTGATAGATATCAGCTGTAACTACATGGTCATAAAATGGCTACACCAACCCACATATCCTACCAATACCAATGTGAGCAATCAAGGGGAAAGAACTGTTGCATCACATTCATCCACATAGATCAACATACCAAGATAATACGACTATCACTTTTAGCAACTCTTTGAAGCCTCTTACATTTTGATTTGTTTTTTTTTCCAGCTTAGAAACTTTTTCCTTAAAAACCTACCCAAAACTTACCCGCGGCAACGCGCGGGCATTCCCACTAGTACATTATAAAGGAGGAGTGATGTACAACAATGTAATTTGCATTTCCGTACAACTTAACAAGCAACATGTACAACATATTTAAGCAAAAAATTTAAGGGTATTATGGGCATAAATGGGACAATTAAGACACTTAAGAGGGTAATATAGACATTTCATCCACCTCCTCCTTTACAATATCAAAAGACTTTTACAATACTACCCTCTTTCTTCCATCCATACCCTTCAATCATTTGCCTTCTTCCTTCATAAATATAGATCATTAACCTCTTGTCCCTTCAAGTTCCGTAACCCTAAGGATCAAATTGAATGAGATTGATTGTGAAATTCAAGTCCTCCTCTTATAACATTCAATTGAAGGCCTACATGAACTATCTTGCCTTCAAAAAAATGCTTTTGTAAGAACTATTACTTATTTTACTATTTGCATTTTCTTTGTTTGTTGCACAAAATTTGCAATGTTTTATATTGTTTTTTTTATTTATGCACCTAGATTTGGACAAGCACATTGCAACGAACAATTTTGACTGCAAATCAAATTGCTGGATTTCCCAAGGTTAGTTTTACATGTCACATAAATTGCTTCTTTGATCACTTATCATTTGTAAATTTTGTGTACTTTCTTTACGTTATAGATACAATGGCATGCACTTGATAAGATAAATGTTGGTGTATGTGACGGTATGAGGTATGAAAAAATAAAGAAGAACATGCCTGAAGAATACAAGTATGTTAAATATGAAATATTCGATTTTTTTTCTTTTTTTGTAATTTATACCTTTCCATTCAATGGTCTTTTTTTTTAAAGGTCAAGGAAGAAAGACAAACTCAGGTATCGATATCCTCGTGGAGAGTCGTATCTTGATGTGATACAAAGGTACTGAATTCAAATACAAGGAAAAATCTCTGTTGATAATATAGAAAGTAACTAATTAAAGTTTTGGTATTTTAAGCAACGTTCCCAAGGTTAGTTTTACATGTCACATAAATTGCTTCTTTGATCACTTATCATTTGTAAATTTTGTGTACTTTCTTTACGTTATAGATACAATGGCATGCACTTGATAAGATAAATGTTGGTGTATGTGACGGTATGAGGTATGAAAAAATAAAGAAGAACATGCCTGAAGAATACAAGTATGTTAAATATGAAATATTCGATTTTTTTTCTTTTTTTGTAATTTATACCTTTCCATTCAATGGTCTTTTTTTTAAAGGTCAAGGAAGAAAGACAAACTCAGGTATCGATATCCTCGTGGAGAGTCGTATCTTGATGTGATACAAAGGTACTGAATTCAAATACAAGGAAAAATCTCTGTTGATAATATAGAAAGTAACTAATTAAAGTTTTGGTATTTTAAGCAACGTTCCCAAGGTTAGTTTTACATGTCACATAAATTGCTTCTTTGATCACTTATCATTTGTAAATTTTGTGTACTTTCTTTACGTTATAGATACAATGGCATACACTTGATAAGATAAATGTTGGTGTATGTGACGGTATGAGGTATGAAAAAATAAAGAAGAACATGCCTGAAGAATACAAGTATGTTAAATATGAAATATTCGATTTTTTTTCTTTTTTTGTAATTTATACCTTTCCATTCAATGGTCTTTTTTTTTAAAGGTCAAGGAAGAAAGACAAACTCAGGTATCGATATCCTCGTGGAGAGTCGTATCTTGATGTGATACAAAGGTACTGAATTCAAATACAAGGAAAAATCTCTGTTGATAATATAGAAAGTAACTAATTAAAGTTTTGGTATTTTAAGCAACGTCAAAAGTTTGCAGTTGTGTATATAACAAGTTGGAGCCGGTTATTATTGAGTTAGAACGACAACGCGCGCCTGTTGTAGTCGTATCTCACCAGGTAAGACAAGGCAACCACAAAATTTTACCTCCACAAATGGGTAAAAAAACTAAAAATAAAACGGGTTAAACGTGCTTGTAAAGTGTATTTTAATACATGTTTATGTATCAATATAGCTTTTGAATAATATTTAGGGTATTAGTTTTTTGTTTACATTTTTAAAACAAATGAACATTATTTTTGGTGGGTATGGCCCAAACCGTATGTAAATTACCTGTTACCCAACTCATCCATTGAAAGATTTGTGCAATGCAAATATGGGTTTAATGGATTTGTGCATTGCAGGCTGTTCTAAGAGCTTTATATGCCTATTTTGCTGGTAGGCAATTGAAAGAAATTTCACACATAGAGGTAAACAATAAAACATTAGATCAATCTTTTCGGTCTTTTAATCTTTGGAAACACGTTAACACGTTTGAACATCGGGAATTTTCAGATGCCACTTCATAAGAAGTGCTGGTACCAAAAAAAGATACTGACTATATTTTCCTCGCGTAACGAACCCGCTGCAACGCGCGGGCATTACCACTAGTAAAAAAAAGGGGGAACCATTTTCTTGGTTTGGGGAGGGGAAGCGGGAAATGACGTGACCCTGATATGGATAAGGGAAGGGGAAACCACACCTGACACCCCATAGGCTTATGTATAATAATATTTTATACACCCATGACCTTTTGGTAGGCCTGTAAACGAACCGAACGAACACGAACACAGGTGTGTTTGTGTTTGTTCATTTAACTTTAACCGAACACGAACACGAACACATAATCGAACACATTTTTGTGTTCGTGTTCGTTCATTAAGAAATTTGTCGTGTTCGTGTTCGTTTATGTTCGTTCATTTAAACCTAAACGAACAGTTCATGAACATAAACGAACACAAATGATCAATATAAATGAACACAAATGAACATAAATGAACAAAAACAAAAACAAGTTAATAATGATTTATGAACATAAATGAACGTTAGGGTTGGGGTGGAGAGCGGCTGTGAAGTGTGGAGAGCGGCTAATAAGTGATATGTTTAGAATGTTAGGGTTAGGGTTAAGTTTTTAGAACATATGAATTAAGGTTACTTAACAAAAGGAAATAAATAATAATAAAAATAAATCTAAGTTTAATTAAACGAAATAAACGAACAAAATAAACGAACATAAATGAACGAACATAAACGAACGTTCATGAACATAAATGAACGAACACAATGTGTGTTCATGTTCGTTCGTTTAATTAAACGAACAAAAAATTGTGTTCGTGTTCGTTCATTTATTTAAATAAATGAACATAAACGAACTTCCCGCCGAACAGTTCACGAACAGTTCATGAACGTTCGGTTTGTTTACAGGCCTACCTCTTGGTCTAGTGGTCAAGAGGTCATGGTATCCCATTACAAAATGTAAGGTTGTGAGTTCAAATCCTTGTAAATGCTAGGTGAGGTGAAATAAAGGTGTAATAAAAAATTGCCGTTAAAAAAAATAAAAGGTATTTAGGATTCATACACCATTTATTTAGGATTTATACACCCTGGTCCACATCACACATCAATAAAAAGCTGCCACATATCCCAGAATGTGATGTCACACCCCCAAAAAGTGACGTCACAGGGTGTATGAATCTCATAACCCAAAATAAAATTTTATAAACTTTTTGCAATAAAACTGTACATGTTTCAGATATCACAAACTCCTTGACTGTCCAATCAAAAATACCAGCGTCCAACAAACCCTATACCATCGTCACCGAACTCACTTCACCGGCAAAACCCGAAAGAATCCGACCATCAAAAGCTTACCCTTTCTTGCCCTCTTCTAAAAGCTTACTACTTTAATGCTTACTGCTTGCAGTTCCGTTTCTTTACTCATCTGTCAAGAGGTATAATTTCCTACTTCCCTTCAGTTATTTCAACATTCAATCATTTAGAGACTTTAGTTGGTGCCTTGACTGACAAATTAATGAATTTCAAAGTTTTTTTATGTGTTCATTAGTTATGCACACCAACTGTTCGACGTTTTGCCTCTTAGAACTTTTCTCATACTCTGATTTTTTTTTTCCTTTCAGTTTTGTTGTTAGGATGCTCATGTTGAAGCATTATTCTCCAGTGGATTTTGTTGCAAGATTGCCATTTCTTAAGCCCCAAAAGAAAGTTAGTAACCTTGTGGTAAGCCAGCCTCAATTGTGTTTTATGACTTTGCAATTGAATTTTATGAGTGTTTGGAATTTGGGTGTTTCTTTTTAAATGGGTTGTTTTGTTTTCAATGATAAAGCTTTTAAATTGCACGCTGTATTGTCGCGTTCTTCTATGTATTACTACTTGGTTTAGGTGATGGTTATAGCGAACTGCGTAATTTAAGTGTTCCTATACATCAGATTTATTTTGAATTTTCTGTTAATACATGTAGAGATTTTAAGGGGGACGGGGCACATGGGGCTTGTGGCTTTGGGCTTCACTAGCCAAGGGGCTACACGGTTCCGACCCCCGGGGCTTCGATTTTTGGCTTGAAAAATTGGCTTGGTGAAGCCAATTTGGCTTAGTGCATCTCTCTTCCAGCTCTCTCTTCCACACCTCTCCCTCTCTCTAAAAAAAATCTATAGGCTACTTGAGGGTAAAAATAACGTGGCATTGTGTGATTGGTTAGGATGGGGCTACGGTGATGATATTGGTAACTGTGATCATCCCATCATGGGATTCTGGATTTTTGAACACACTTTCTGACAAGATGCTGGGCCTTGGGATATTTTGTCATATATCTTCGCAGTATGGCGTCTTTTTAGTGAATCTTGATTGGAAGAACACCAACTGGTCTTGCGTTATATTTAAGTAATGGCCTGCCATAGCAGAACTCCATACAACTTGTGATACGGATTCGTATTAGTGGAAGCTAGAACCCTAGCTTAATAACCTCCTTCGGCGATCCGAAAAGGAGAAGCCTCGAACAAGACCTGCTCGAAAATAATAAGAGAATACTCTTTCTTTGATAAAAATTGCATAACATTCCAACCTTTGATTACAATACTTAAATAGAAAAACTAAAGAGATAAACTTAGAAAAAAATCCCAACAATTAAGGAAAAGATAAAGTTTCAAAATTCAAACAATACTTAAAATAAAAGATGGTTGGAATGGGTCTTGATAATATCTTGAAGGTCCAAATCTTGCCACGAATTATAACCGGCCCAACACTTGTGTGACGAAGGCCGGGCGGTTCTTCAAGCATATCCGTATCCGTATCATCCTCCCCCTCTAAAAAAGGACTCGTCCGTGAGTCATCATCACCATCCGCAACATAAGGAGAGAGGTCAGCAACATTAAAAGTGGCAGACACCTTGTAATGACCGGGGAGATCAATTTTGTAGGCGTTGTCGTTGATGCGCTTAAGAACACGAAAAGGACCATCCGCCCTGGGGTGTAGCTTTCCAAAACGTCCTGGCGGGAACCTTTTCACGACGTAGATAAACCCAAACGAGATCACCCTCATTAAAAGTGACTTTCTTCCGATGTTGGTTGGCGCGAGCTTGATATTGTAAGTTGTGTTGGATAATTTTCTCGCGAACATGCTCATGTAGCAACTTGATTTGCGCAGCCTGTTTATCCCCGTCAGCGCTAAAGTATTCCATATCGTTAGACGGAGCCAAGTCAAGTGGGGTAAAAGGGTTGCGCCCATACACAACGAAGAAAGGACTGCGACCCGTAGAACTATGATTGGACCGATTGTACGCAAACTCGGCCTGTGGTAAAGCAAGATCCCACTGTTTGGGATGATCCCCAACAAGACTGCGAAGTAGATTACCCAAGCTTCTGTTAGTCACCTCTGTTTGCCCATCCGTTTGAGGGTGGTGCGAACTACTAAACTGTAACTTGGCGCCCAAACGCTTCCACAAGGTGCGCCAAAAATGGCTAACAAACTTGACATCCATATCCGAGGTGATTGTTTTTGGAACCCCATGCAATCGAACAATCTCTGCAAAATAAAGGCGCGCCACCTTGGGATGCATCATACGTCTTAACACAAGGAATAAAATGCGCCATCTTTGAGAACCGATCCACCACAACCATGATGGAATCCTTCTTTCGCTGAGTTAGCGGTAACCCGAGCACAAAATCCAGACTAACATCCTCCCATGGACGAACCGGTGCAGGTAGTGGAGTATAAAGGCCTTGGTTCGTGTGGCGGGTTTTGGCAATATGACAAATGCGGCACCGAGCCAGAATCTTGGAGACTTCTTTTGACAATTTCGGCCAATAAAAACGATCCCGAACAAGTGCAATTGTTTTATCCCTACCAAAGTGTCCTGCCAAAGCACCTTTATGACACTCCAATATGATAGCTTCTCGAAAAGACGAAAGAGGAACGCTCAATCTTGTGCCCTGATATAACAATCCATCTTTGCGAAAGAAATTCTTGTACGGTCCCTCGGTAGTCTTCTGCCACACGCTACGAAAATCCGGATCATCTTGATAGAGATTCGAAAAGGAGTCAAATCCCACAACATCAAAAGACATAACCGTTGTGAGCACAGGGCGACGGCTCAAGGCATCGGCTACAGAATTTGCCGATCCGGCCTTGTGACGAATAACAAAAGAAAAGTCTTGTAATGTCTCAACCCATTTCGCATGTCGGGGGTTTAATTTTGCTTGCCCCTGAATGAACTTGAGAGCTTGATGATCCGAGTAAAGGATGAACTCATTTGGGAGTAAGTAATGCCGCCAGTATTCAAGACTACGAACGATTGCATAGAACTCTTTATTGTACGTACTATAGCGGCGCCTCGTATTTCTTAATTTTTCACTAAAGAACGCAATCGGACGGTGTTGTTGACTGAGTACACCACCGATGCCCACGCCGGACGCATCACATTCAACCTGAAAAACGTGCAAAAAATTGGGAAGCGCCAAAACCGGAGCTTGTGTAACAGCTAATTTCAATGCGTCAAATGATGCTTGAGCAGCAAGAGACCACACAAACTTACTACTTTTAAGACATTCCGTAATGGGGGCGACAATAGAACTGAAGTTCTTAATGAACCTGCGGTAAAAAGACGCTAGGCCATGAAAACTACGAACATCATGGAGGGAGGTTGGGCTCGGCCAGGTTGTGATTGCTGAAATTTTAGAGTCATCCATCTGGATTCCAGAACCCGAAATCAAGTAGCCCAAGAAAAGTACTTCCGAAGTCAAAAAATGACACTTCTTGCCATTGGCATAAAGCTTCTGATCACGAAGTACCATGAAGATATCGCGCAAGTGGGATAAATGGTGCGCTATATCGGAACTATAAACCAAGATATCATCAAAATAAACGACAATGCACTTACCGTTAAATGGTTTAAAAATGTGGTTCATTAGTCGCATGAACGTGCTCAGTGCATTTGACAATCCAAACGGCATGACCATCCACTCGTACAAGCCATCTCTGGTTTTGAAAGCCGTTTTCCACTCGTCCCCGGGTCGCATACGTATTTGGTGGTAACCGCTACGTAGGTCGATTTTAGAAAAAAACTTGTGCACCATGCAAGTGATCAAGTAAGTCGTCAAACCGCGGGATTGGAAAGCGATACTTGATGGTGATTTTGTTAACGGCTCTGCTATCAACACACATGCGAAAAGTCCCATTCGGTTTGGGCACCAAAAGAGCGGGTACTGCGCAAGGGCTCATACTCTCCCGAATAAGACCCTTTTCAAGAAGTTCGGTGACCTGGCGTTGTAACTCGGCGAATTCCTTCGGGTTCATACGATAAGCTGGCTTGTTTGGGATGCTTGCGCCCGGTAAGAAGTCAATACAATGTTGTATGTCACGAACCAAAGGAAGACCCGCGGGAATGTCATCAGGAAACACGTCACTAAATTCGGATAATAAGGGCAGTACTTCGGATGGAACGTGCGGCGCTTCGGGGTTTTCTTCAGCAATTAATAACCCAAAGATCAGATGAGGTTGCAAGGACCTTTGAAAAATCGAAAATTCCGATTTGGTTAGTAACATGGATTCGGACCCTTCCTGTCGTGGATCACAAGGGGCAAGGGTAATGTTTATGCCATCCTTTTTGAATGTGTAAGTGTTGCGGAACCCATCATGTTTTTGCGCGGCGATCGTATTGCCAAGGCCGGCCCAAAAGGATATGACACGCGTCCATAGGGAGAACTTCACACCAAATTTCATCCGAATATTTGTTACCAATCGAGAACTGGACAAGACAACGGTGAGTGACTTTGATTAAGTTACCCTTCTTTAGCCAAGTAAGTTGATATGGTTCCGGGTGGTCTTGTGTTGGTAAATTGAGCTTATCAACCATGGACTGTGAAACAATGTTTTCGCAACTTCCCCCATCAATAATTACGGTACATACCTTCCCCTTTGAAGTGCACTTGGTACGAAAAATATTGTTGCGAAGCCATGTCGTGTCATCACTGGAATCAGGAACATTGGTGTTTAAGATACGGCGAATAACAAGTGCTTCGCCACGATCTGGGTAAAGGACCTCTGCCGGTTCTTCAGAATCACATTCAGGTTCGGTGTCATAGTTTGGGGTGGTGTCTTCAACGAGGGCGACTACTTGTTTGTTAGGACATTCGCGCCTGACATGTCCGATGCCGTGACATTTGTAACAGCGGTTTGTTGCGTTTCCAGCGGTGGTGGGCTGTTGTGAAGGTATGGTGGAGTCTGTTTTCGGGTTGTCGACCCGTGGCTGAGATGATGAAGCCACTGGTTTAGAGGAAGAGAAACGAGTTGTGGGTTTTGGTTTAGCCGCTAACTGTCGCTCGACCCGATGAGCTAACCTGCACACATCAGAAAAAGACCAATATTGTTGTAACATAACAACATCCGCTATATCCGGACGTAAGGCTCCCAAGAAACGAGCGATAGTTTGTTCTTCATCTTCTTCAATACCGCATCGCATGCGCAATTGTTCAAATTTAACAATAAACTCTTCCACAGGAAGTGTAGATTGTTTAAAGTTGTGATACTCCAGGAACAAATCTTGCTTATGGTTTACTGGGATGAATTTGGATCGCATCAAGCGTTTCATCTTATCCCATGATTCAACTTTGTGTTTACCCTCCCTGTAGCGTTTACCTTGAACATGTTCCCACCATAAGGACGCATATTTACGTAAACGAATAGCAACGAGTTTTACCTTTAGGTTATCGGGGACTTGTCGGAGATCAAAAATACGTTCAACGGTATGGAGCCAATCGATAAAGTCGTCTGGTTGCATCCGCCCCTCAAATTCTGGAATCTCGGTTCGAATGCCGAGGGCTCGGACATGGTCAACAGGGGGTGGAGGTGGTGTGGCTTGTCGGTGGTATGGCTGAGCAAAAACGTTGTGAAAACGGTCTTCTTCGTCAGCGTCCCAGAGGACGGACTCAGTGGCCGACTGATCAGAGGGCTCATAACGATCAAAACCCGGTTGTTGGTTGAATTCGAGTTCACGAATCCGTTGTTGCAAACGCTCAATCTCGATGTCACGAGGATCACGTTGGTCCGGACCATTGCCTCTGGCGGCGAATCTGTGGGTCGGTTGATGATCTCTCCTAAAATTAGACATCCTGGCGAACCTGAGGCTCTGATACCACTTGATACGGATTCGTATTAGTGGAAGCTAGAACCCTAGCTTAATAACCTCCTTCGGCGATCCGAAAAGGAGAAGCCTCGAACAAGACCTGCTCGAAAATAATAAGAGAATACTCTTTCTTTGATAAAAATTGCATAACATTCCAACCTTTGATTACAATACTTAAATAGAAAAACTAAAGAGATAAACTTAGAAAAAAATCCCAACAATTAAGGAAAAGATAAAGTTTCAAAATTCAAACAATACTTAAAATAAAAGATGGTTGGAATGGGTCTTGATAATATCTTGAAGGTCCAAATCTAGCCACGAATTATAACCGGCCCAACACTTGTGTGACGAAGGCCGGGCGGTTCTTCAAGCATATCCGTATCCGTATCAACTTGAGTTGACAATAGAAGGCATGAAGTTAGAAATGTTTATCCTTTTCTATGTTTTTATTCAGAAAAGCATAATAGGTGAATATTCAAATGTCGTCTAAATTGCTAACATAAGTTTTTATGATGTATCCTTGATGTCTTTGATCGTTTTATCCCCTTCCCTATTTTTTTTACACATGCTATCGTAATTTCCAGGTATGTGCAGCTAAAGGTCCTCGGCCAAGATATCCACGAGTTTGGAAAACAAGAACAAAAATAGGAACAGTTTCTAAATCATTGAAACTTGTTGAATGTGTAAGTTATTTTTGTCACTCAGTATGGTTGTTGTTAGTTTCAGGCTAAATGGTTTTATAGTATGACGAGTCAATATCATGTTCTTATAAAGTATTATTAACTAGTTATGATCTATTACGTGGCAGATAAAGGGATTATCAAATGTCAAAGAGGAGGTCTATGGGGCTCTTGATACTTTCATTGCATGGGATTTGGAATTTCCTCTAATTACTGTGAAAAAGGCTTTAAAATCACTTGAATATGAAAAAGAATGGAAAAGAATAATTCAGGTAAAAAGTTAACACTCTTTTACATTTTTCTTTTACTCTTTGTGTGCATTTCAAGTTAGTTTCTTAATCACTCTGATTAAAGGTAACCAAGTGGATGTTAAGTAAAGGCCAAGGGAAAACAATGGGGAGCTATTATTTATTGCTATACGCTTTGGCAGAAGATGGAAGAATAGATGAAGCCGAAGAGCTATGGACGAAACTATTTTCTGATAATTTACAAAGCATGCCTCGAATATTCTTTGATAGAATGATTGCCATTTATTACAAGAGAGAGATGCATGACAAAATGTTTGAGGTACTTTCGTATTTGGATCATCAGTTTCGAACCAAATGTTGTATTTTGTGCTTTTAGCACCGCTTGAACTTTCAATAAAGCATCAACATAACATGTGTGTGAATATATATGTTTTTTTATACATCTAACACTGGTATTTGTTATTAGGTATTTGCTGACATGGAAGAACTTGGCATACGGCCTACTGTTTCGATTGTTAATATGGTTGGAGATGTATTTCAAAAGCTGGGGATGTTGGACAAGTATCAGAAATTGAAGAGGAAATACCCACCACCTAAATGGGAGTACAGGTACATCAAAGGAAAACGTGTTAAAATCCGGTCACAAAATCTTAGAGATCCTAAGGGTGAGTTTAGCAATGAAACTGAGAACAACGAGCACTCGAATTCAGATGAATCTGAAGTGAATGAAGGTGGTGAATCCGAGATATCTCCCGCTGCACCTTGATATTAAGGAATTTATGTGTGTGATTACTGATTAGTATTAGAATCACTGTATCATATGTTTGGTGATATGGTATATTAGATCAAATATGTGGTAGATGGTGTGATTTGTGTGTCATGCTAACAATCGGTCATATAAAGTTGGTCTATCTTGTCACTAATAATAGATGTAGTTGCCTGGTAATTCACATTTGAATCAATTGCTGATAGACATGCATAAAACGAGTTGTCCGGCCGGATATGGGGTCACAGAAATTCGGAGCGGTAATTTATTAAATAGGCTGACATGAAACACGATACGATTTTAAGTGTGCCCAGATTAAGGTTGATGTCTTTGACATGATTACATATGTGGGTCGTGTTTGGGCTCACATTTTCAACACAACAAGGTTATACACTCTTATAGTAAGTCAAAACCTATATTGACTGTATAGTTAATTACATGAATTGGCCTGGCTGTTAGTCCAAATTATGGGTTTGGTCCTTTCTGTTTGTCAAACAAGCACAACTTAGTTTATTATTAACAAATCCATGGAAAGTAAGTATTTTACCCCATTTCTTAAAGGGAAATCGGATTTTAACATTCTAAACTATTGACAATTGGCTGCTGATGCACTAAACTACAAAATTGACCAACACCGCATTGTACTTTTAACTTATTGACCTGTATCACCCTCAGACTAATCATTGTTAATTTTTGCTGACATGTCCATTTTTGCTGACGTGACAGGTGATGTGTCAATGCCACGTCAGCAAAAATGGACACGTCACCATGTCACGTCAGCTTAAATAAACCATGGTTAGTCTGAGGGTGATACAGGCCAATAAGTTGAAAGTACAGTGCGGTGTTGTTTAATTTTGTAGTTCAGTGCGTCAGCGGCCAATTATCAATAGTTCAGGGTGTTAAAATCTAATTTCCCTTTCTTAAAATTATATATTAAAAGAATTCAACCGCCCTCTATGTTTCAAGGAAGTGCATACAATCACACACAATCATTCCATCTTTCCTACCATAGCACACAATGAACCATCAGGGACTGATTTGGCTGAGAAAGGAAGACCAAGGACTGGATATCATATATTGAGATTATGAGGGTGTGTCGGCCTAGTACTCCTTTTTGGGTTTGGCTTCAACTGCTGGGCTGTATGTTTGGGCTTTCACCTATTGTTTAAAAATCATCACGAACATGCTGTTTACATTTACATGAACCTGAAACTAGACGTGCACAAGAAAACTGGTTCGTGAACCTGAACCGGTGCGCGCAAGAATTGGTTCACAACCCGAACCGAAAACCGAAACCGGTCTTTCAAACTGACGAAACCGGTATAAAACCGAACCGGTCCCAACCTGAAAACGGATCGGGAAGGAAACGGTAATGGCCAAAACGGTTTGGAACGGGTTAAGGTTCCCAAAAAAACTGGTTTGTGCACGTCTACCTGAAACTGAAAATTGTGTCATACATGAACCCGAACATGATATATATGACATACATATTTGCGAATTGTCACTAGTACAGCCCAAAAAATTTCTTTTTTAGCATATTAATTCTTTTAAATTTCAAATATGCATATTAGTTTAATTGTTTATAGCAATTATGCTTTAAACTTTTATATCTTGGCGTACAGATTACCCAAATACTTAAAGTAAACACATTTCGAAAGACAAGTAAATGAATAAATGGTTATGCCGTGTCGACACAAACACGACTTATTTGACATGAAATAACCCAAACCCGTTTACGCTAAATACAAATATAAGATTTTCGTTGTTTTACAATTAACACAAATACACAATCTTAACTTGCTTATTTATTAAGTTTACTAGATTATACCCCGGGAGCGTCCCGGGTTGAGAAATTTAATATGATACATTAATTTTACATATGAAATAGACTTATGTATAACTCCAATATTAATATCTAACCTAAAACAAATTAACAATGTACAACTCCAATGCTAACAGCTAACCTAAAAGAATGTAGAACTTTAATATAACTCTAATATTAACACCTATCCTAAAGACTAAACAAATGTACAACTCTAACATACTAATATTGATACCTAACTTAAAACAACGTATAACTCTATTAACCTATTCGGCTCTGGTTGAAAAAAAATCATATTTACTGATTTAAACATAATTAGTGACTTGTCTATACATGATTAATGATTTACCTGAACACTTTGTGTTTTTTTTCCTGTATGAACAAAACCCCACAAAAAAATTTCTTCATTTTTATATTGCACTATGGTACTCGTTGGAAAGATAATAAAACACTCGTTAATTTGGTGTAATTTTTTTCTTTAAAAAATCTCGTATATTAAAGATATTAACGTTTAAAAATTATGGGAGGAAACATGAGGGTGAAAAATCCAATTTTGTTTTTAAATTATTTTTTTCCTAAAATATCTCAATGCCACATGGGATGACACATGGCACACTCAAGGAAGAGAATGTCTCTTTAAGTGTCATGCCATTAAAATGGCTTTGGTTTATTATATGTATAGATTTCTTAAGAAAATAAAATGTAAGGGTGGACGGGGCGGTCTGTGATAGGCTAGCCGTGATGGCCGTGACCATCACGAACACTGCCCCACCATAGCTATCATTGTCGTGATACAAACAAAATTTGACCTCCATCACGGTGGAACAAAGGCTGACACTTCCATTTTAATTTTTTAAATATTATAAAATTATGTTTTAATTCCATTTCAACTTAATTTATTTTATTTATTTCATCTTTTTAATAATTTTGGTTTATTTTTATTTAATGTTTTTTTAGTGTGATGTGATGGAAATCATTCCACCCCATGGTTTTAGTGATAACTGTGATGTGTTGTGGCTAGAGCTGAGCCATATATTTATCCTCTCATATTGCGCTATGTTAGCGCCTAGTTGGCAGAGTGATAAAGCTGCTAGTCGCTCACTTGATGGTGTTGTGGCTAGAGGTGAGCAGTAGCTTTATTCAGTTTTTTTTTCAGCATCACACTAACGAAGTTAGCCTCAGTTAGTTTGGGTCAGTTGGTGGCCAATATGTCGAAAGTTGGGACCGCTTGTGGTTATTTTCGTAGTTGAGACCATTATCGGCCAAAGAGCAATAGTTGGGATTATTTATTTCCACTACTCCAATTATATATAAACTAATCATATCATCATCATCATCATCAAATGATCAATCCTAAATCAGTTCGTTCTCTTTCGATTATATCTCCAAACGATTTTTTTTCCATTGATTTATCAAAGATGACTGTGAATAATGATTGTGAATTGATTTGTTTATTTGTTACGTAATGTTTTTGTCTGTTCATGAAAGCATTACGCAATTATGTGTTTTTCATTACGTAATTAGGAAGAACAGATTATGTAATTTATGTCATTCAAAATATACGTCTTTATCATTCATTACGTAATTAGTTTATATATAATTGTATCATACGTTACTTAATTATCAGTAAGATTAAATTACGTAATTATGATGTACTTCGCACACTCAGCACGTTTTGAAAACTTTTTACGGTAACCGTGCCCTATTTGTTATAAATCTCAAATCGAAGTTAAAACAAAAATTGATTAACAATTTTTTTGAACGATAGAGGGGGAAGAGCCGAAGAGGAGGATAGTGCCCACCGAGTGAAATACCTAATTGAAAATATTACACCGTTGGTCCTTGTGTTTTCAGTGAAATTTCAATGTCAGGTACTAAGCTTTTTTTTATATAACATCTTAAGGTATTAACGTTCTAATTTGTAACAATGTCGGGTATTAGCACTAAACACAGTTAATATTTAACGAAGGTAACCCTCACGTGAGTTACACGTAAGGGTATTATGGTCAATTCACCCCAAAGTTTTAAAACCCCATGATAAAACCTCATGAACCAACACCTTCATCATCGTCTGCATAACACCTTCATCAAAACCTAAAATCAAATCAAAATCATCAGTCTACACTATCCTTGAATGGACCCTCATAATCCTCCTCTTTCTCAACTCAACCTTCTCTTATTTCGTCAATAAATTCGCCCAATTCTTTGGCCTTCAGCTCCGCTGTTTATTCTGCACACGTCTTAATCATATATTTGACCCACAAAACAAAAATTCTTATAAAAATTTCTCTGCACCCATCACTGTAAAGAAGCTTCTAAACTGGGATTTTGTTTAAACCATGAAAAGCTGGCAGAGGTACATGATATGGTGAAAAATCTAATCTTTTTGTGTTTTTGGGTGAAAAGATTGAAAAAAAGATTGAATTTGTGGAGAAAGATGAAGTTTGTGAGATGGGTTTGAAATGTTCTTGTTGTGGGGTTGAGTTTAAAAGAAAAGGAGTTGAATTTGATGATAAAAGTAATAATAATAATAGTGATAATAATTCTTGTTTTGTGATTAATTCTTCTTGGGAATTGTTAACATTTGAGAAAGATTTAAATTCGGTTGTTGATGTAATTGGATCGGGCGAAAAAGATGATTTTGAATTTTCTGTGAAAGAAACAAAGGAAACAGAGAAAACAGAGGATTTGATTAAATTTCCCGAGAAAGAAACAGAGGGACAAGATCTTGAGTTTTTGTTGGATTATAGTGGAAATCAGTTGGATTCGATTGAATCGGTTGATGAAGATCAAGAATTTGGGGTGAATTGACCATAATACCCTCACATGTAACTCACGTGAGGGTTACCTTCGTTAAATATTAACTGGGTTTAGTGCTAACACCCAACATTGTTACAAATTAGGGCCTGTTTCGTAGCCTCTTAATGAGGCTCTGAACCATTCAGCTTTGAATGTTTCAACATTCAGCCTGTTTGTTTTAACTTAAAAAAGGTTCTGAATGGAATGGTTAAGAGCTGACCCATTCAGACTTGGTGCATAGCTGAACCATTTAGCACTTAATCATTCAGAGTCTCTTAACCATTCAGACCTCTTAATGATTCAGCACTTAATCAACCAAACAACCATTTAGAACGTTAATACATTAAGATGTTATAAAAAATGTTTAGTACCCGACATTGAAATTTCACTGAAACCATAAGAACTAACTATGTAATTTTTTCTACCTAATTTTATATCAATAATTTTCATAACCTTCCATTTATTTATATACTAGATTATACCCCGGAACCTTCCGGGGTTGAGAAATCTAATATGACATATTAATCTTACATATAAAATAAAATGATGCGCTTTACAGTTACATACATGAAAGTTTCGGGTAGCACCTAACCTAAAACAATTAAAAATGTATCTCCAATGTTAACGCCTAACCTTAAACAATGTATAACTTTAATTAATATTAATATATAACATAAAACAATGTATAACTCCAATGCTAACGCATGTTGAAAATAAAATTCAGATTTACCGAAACATAATTAGTGACTTGCCTATACATGATTAGTGATTTACTTGAACACTTTGTGTTTTTTTTTTCCTGTATGAATGGAACCCTACAAAAAAATAGTTGTTTTTTTTCTCCGTTATTTATATAAAACTATGGTACTCGTTGGAAAGATAATAAAACGCTCGTTAATTTGGCGTAAGTTTTTTCTTTAAAAAATATCGTATATAAAAGATATTATCGTTTAAAAATTATGGGAGGAAACATAAGAGATAAGAGGGAAAAATCCAAAAAAAAAATTTAATTTTTTTTTCCCTAAAATATCTTAATGCCACATGGGATGACACATGGCACACTCAATGAATAGAATGCCTATTTGAATGCCATGTCATTAAAATGGCTTTGGTTTATTATATGTATAGATTATCACATCAGACACGGCCTTACTTATGTTCAAACTTCATATCAACAACTAAATTTATTACCATGAGTCAAATGTTATGTCACGTTGGAAAACAATTAAGTTCCCCTTTTATTATTGAGCAGAAGAATAATGTGTCAATTGCACATCATGTTATATATCATTTAGAAAGCGAAAATATTGTTTATTTTTTCTTTATAAGAGAGTATAACACATGATGAGAAAATAATCGAAAACTGCATTATGTTCCTTTTCTTATTTTAGTTAGGCCTCAAATTTCCTAGAAAAAAAATAGCATATTCATATAAAAATATATGTTCCTTAGTACATAAAAGTCATTGTTCTTATTACAGCATTTTTAAAATTTAAAAAAGAAAAAAATTACAAAATGTTCAACTTTTCTGAGTGACCAACAACTGCATGCGAAACCCATGATGTGGTCTCTTCCCTAACCCAACCCCTTTACCACTAAACGTGGCCCAACCCCATCTTATCCCTCCAATTCTTGACAAGACTAGGAACCTTTGAAACTAAAGAGTCAACCAGGTCATGTAACCATATTTTGACATCCATATATGATATATGTATATCTCACATTCTCACTTATTTTTTTATTAACTATGATTTTTTTTTCCAACTAAATACCACCTAATCTTATATTTATAAAGAGTATGAGAAAGTATTGGGTACAAAGTACCTTATAATACAAAGTGTAAGAAAGAACTGCAGGGTGACACGTGGAATTGACAATTATAACCTACAAATTCGTTATAAATCATGCGAAGGGTATTATAGACATTTACACACCCAATAATCACGTCCTAATTTTATCAATCATACGTATCCCTGTTTTTAGGTGAATCCAAATTCAATTTTTCATTTGATTACACTTTTTTCTTTCACTATTTTATTTTTGCCAAATTGAAGTCGTAATCTCAGAATACTTATTTCAATCTTATTTTTTTCAAAATTGATATTCAATTGAAGAGATTATAGACATGATCAGTAGGTTACTCTGTTTTTTTCATTAATGCGTAATCATATTACTGAAGAGCTTAAACATTTCAATCTTATTTTTTTTTTTCAAAATTGATATTCAATTGAAGAGTTTATAGACATGATCAGTAGGTTACTCTGTTTTTTTTTCATTAATACGTAATCATATTACTGAAGAGCTTAAACATTGAACCGAAACATTCAATCGCAGAAGATCCAATTGCAGAGATTGATAATATCGTTTTCAAGGTATATGTCTGTGTTTTATCAATTGAAACGAAGATGATACAATTAACATTACAAATTGGCTGTTATAAATATCTGAATGAGTTTTATTTATACCAAATGCGTTTTATATAAAACCAAGTGCGTTTTGAAAAAGAAAACCAAGTGAATGCGTTTTATATCATATTTTGTGCTTTGAATAATATCAGAACTAGGTGCGTTTTACATCACTATGAATGCGTTTTTGTAAAAACTAATGGATCTAAAATATAAACAACAAATAACCAACAATACACAAGAACATAAAGAACACAAGCTGTATAGCGACAAAACAGTGACCAAAACTTTTATTAGTTAACCAACCCAGAAAACACCCCCAGAACCCTGTAAACTCACAAACGTGAGTTCACTAAAGATAGACAGATAAATCTGTCAATAATCAGCTGATGATAATCAGCTGATGATAAGAGTACAAGACAAGAAATAAGAAGATTACAGAGATAAAGGGCATACAACCTGATACAAACCCTAATCGCCCAGACGAACAGAGAGAATAAGAAAAAATAAGAAAATGAGAAAATGAGGTGTGTTACACGAATGATCTAGAACCCTAGATCTTTTATACCAGCTCGAACAACGAGTTGCACAACAGTCCTCAAAGTATCCATATAATACTCCGGTAACCCTGAACTTTAGAAACCTGTACAAAACTAACCTGTAACATGACTTGTACATCAAATGGCATCAAACAATATGTTTAACGTGTGATATTTCAACATCCCCCCTTTGTTTGATTGCCAAACATGTCAAATAATCTTAACTTCTCACATAAAAGATTATGTTGATTAACATTCAAACCCTTGGTAAGAATGTCAGCAACCTGAGAATCAGAATCAACTTTAACAATTTCAACAAACCCATTTGACACCTTTTCCCTTAAAAAATGTAAATCAATCTCAAAATGTTTACATTTTTCATGGAATACTGGATTGGCTGCAATGGATATAGCAGCTTTGCTATCTGAATACAGCCTTACAGGAAGATCACATTTAATTCCTAACTCTTTAAGCAAATTTACAACCCAAACTAACTCTGTTTCTTGCTTTTCCAGGCAATTAAACAATCACCCAGAAATACACAATATCCAGTTACGGATTTTCTAGTTTCTAAGCATTTAGCCCAGTCAGAATCAGCATATGCTTTCACAGAAAAATGGTTTCCCTTTTTATAAAGAACACCTTTTCCTGGGGATTGCTTTAGATACCTTAGTAATCTAAGAGCAATCTTCATATGCAACTCTTTTGGTTTATGCATAAATTGACTTAGAAACTGAACTGAATAACTTATATCAGGTCTAGTAATAGACAAATAAATCAACTTCCCAATCAACTTCTGATAACCAGTGATGTTATCAAGAAGTTTTGAATCCTTTGAAGTTTTATTAGTTACAATAAAACTTTGTTCAATGGGAGTGTTGATTGGTTTACAACCAAGATACCCAAACTCATTTAAGAGTTCAAGGCAATATTTTCTCTGTGATAAACAGATATCCTGACCATTATATAATACTTCAATACCCAAAAAATATTTCAAAATTCCCAAATATTTGATTTGAAAATTTTGACTTAGAAAACTTTTTATCTCATTTATTTCAGACAAGTTATCACCAGTAACTATAATATCATCCACATAGACTAACAATACAATAAAAGACTTATTGTTAGACCTAACAAACAAAGAATGATCACAGCAGCTTTGTACAAAACCAATACTAACAAGAACATTTGTTAGTTTTTCATTCCACTTCCTAGGTGCTTGTTTGAGTCCATAAAGGGACTTAACAAGCTTGCATACTTTATTGTCATTTCCAGTAAAGTATCCTTCTGGAAGTGTCATGTATACATCTTCAGTAATAGAACCATAAAGAAAGGCATTATTGATGTCTAGTTGGTAAAGAGTCTACCCCTTTTCCACAGCTAGACTAATAACTGTTCTCACAGTTATCATCTTGACTACTGGAGAGAATGTCTCTCCAAAGTCAATTCCTTCCCTTTGGTTATAGCCTTTGGCAACTAGCCTGGCTTTATATCTCTCAACCTCACCACTGGCCTTATACTTCACCTTGAAGACCCATTTACAACCAATAGGTCTTCTTCCAGGTGGTAAGTCAACTATTTCCCAAGTATTATTCCTATTGAGGGCTTCCATTTCAGCATTCATAGCCTCTATCCATTTAGGATCAGTGGCAGCCTCTCTATAGGTACTTGGTTCAATAGTTTTATTTAACATAGCTACAAAAGACTTATTATCTACAGACAAGTGAGAGTAATTAACAACTTTTTCTACCCCATACTTAACCTTCCCTTCTACTATGAACTCATCAAACCTTCTTGGCAAGGTAGAGTTCCTATGAGACCTTCTAAGACTACTACTATCAATCCTAATTCCCCCAGGAGTTAGATTCTCAGCATTTGAACTTTCAACACTGGGTTGAGTAGTCCCTTTATACCCTGTACTACCAGGCTGCACCCTTTGATGATCATAAGCACTATGATCAGGGTTTGCCTCACTGGCAGCCCTGGGAAAGTCATCTACAACTGACCCAGGTGAGAGTTCATGAGAAACTTTGATTCCCCCTTCATCATTGGGAGGATTGTTATTATTATTATTATTATTATTATTATTATTATTATTGTTATTTAAGGCTTCTGGAATGCTTATGTTTTCAAAATTATCAAAGAAATTCAGATTATTCACATTATTATAAGACACTTTAGTATTATCAAACTTATATGGAAAAATATTTTCATAGAATTTAACATCTCTTGAAAAATCAATTTGTTTTGTTTCTAAAGAAAGAATTTTATAACCCTTCTTAAAGGGAGAATACCCAATCAAAATACATTTATCAGACCTACTATTTAGTTTATCTGTTTCATTTAAAACAGTCTTAAAACATAAGCATCCAAATGTCCTTAAATGACTAACTTTTGGGGGGAACCCATAAATTTTCTTATAGGGACTTTTACCTTGTAAGACAGAAGAGGGAAGCCTGTTTATTAAGTATGAAGCAGTTAGCACACACTCAGACCACAAATACAAAGGAATATTACTTTGAAACAGAAGTGCTCTAGCTATGTTTAAGAGGTGTCTATGCTTTCTCTCCACAACTCCATTCTGTTGTGGAGTGTAAGCACAAGATGTTTGGTGAATGATTCCCTTTTGATTACAAAAACTTGTCATTTGTCTATTTACAAATTCAGTTCCATTATCACTCCTAAAGGTTTTTACAGTTTTCTTAAACTGAGTCTTTAGAAGTTCATAAAAGGAAATTACATTTTCAAAAACTTCACCTTTTCCTTTAAGCATATAACACCATACTGATCTAGAATAGTCATCCACTACTGTTAAGAAGTATTTATAACCTTCTTTGCTTGTGACCCTATAGGGTCCCCAAACATCTAAGTGGATTAACTCTCCTAACTCTTTGGTTTTATGTTCACTCAAAGGAAAAGGGACTCTAACTTGTTTAGCTTTATGACAAATTTCACATAACTCAGAATTAGACCCTTTTAAATATAACTCTTTCTTTAACACAGCTAGAACTTCATTAGATGGATGACCTAATCTATCATGCCATAGATTAGATTCATTAACACTATTAAAACACAAATTAACATCACTCACATTATCTCCTACAAAATACAGACCATCATGCTCTTTACCAGTCACCAGGATTCTCTTGGACTTGGAATCCTGGACATAACAAGCATGGTCATCAAACCAGACATTCATCTTGCTATCCTTAGCAAGCTTATTAACAGAAATGAGATTCACACAGTACTCAGGTACATAGAAAACATCAGTTAGGATAACATTGTTTCCTAACTTAATATCCCCTATTTTCAATACCTTAGCACTGGTCCCATTAGGATGTTTCACTGTCATATTATAACAAGAAACATCCAGACAATTGATCATGTTTTCATCAGTGCTAACCATATGCTGATTAGCACCTGAATCCATGATCCATTTAAGTAATAAAGCTGTTTTAACCAGATTAGAACAGCCAGAAAAGTTTTGAAAAATATCACATACTTTAGACAAGACAGACATACTTGAAAAGCCTTTAATAGACACAGACTCACCTCCAACATTAGAAGGTTGAGGATCACTGGAAGGCCTTTCACTAATGAGACTCATCAGCTTAGATATCTGCTCAGATGTAAATGGCAAAGCAGAAGTAGCTGATACAGGACTTTTACTAGACATATTGACCTTACCATTCACCATGTTACTAGACATATTCCTACCAGGTTGGTTCACTCCAGGTTTTTTCTTATAACCTGGAGGGTAGCCAACTAACTCATAACACCTATCCACAGTGTGTCCCAACATGTTGCAGTGTGTGCACTTCAAGTTAGGATTAGGGCCTCTTGTAACTTTCTTCCTATTGTCAAAGGACTGACTACTCTTAGCAAAGAAAGAAACATTAGACCCTTTCACACCAGCACTAGCACCCCTATGAGACTCTTCTCTAGAGATGACAGAGAAGGCAGTCTTAACAGATGGTAGAGGATCTTGCATCAAAAGATTAGACCTCACATTTTGATAAACATCATCTAATCCCATTAGAAATTGCATCAATTTTATTAAACAATTAAAATCATTAAATTTTCCTGAAGCATCACAAGAACATGCAGGTAGTTGAACTATAGAGTCCAACTGCTTCCACATGGTGTTAAGCTTGTGATAGTATTCAGAAACAGAACTTCCACTTTGTGTTATGGAGTTAATCTTTTGATACAAGTTAAAGACAACAGTACCATCTACCTTATCATAGGTTTCTCTTAAGTCAAGCCAGACATCCCTAGCTAGCTTAGAGAAAACCTGACCTAGAAAAAGTTCTTCACTAACAGAATTCAGTAACCAAGTCAGAATGACTGAGTTACATCTATCCCATTGTTTTCCAAGAACTTCATCATCTACAGGCCTGACAGTAGTCCCATCTATGAAACCATACTTGTTCTTGGCTTCAAGTGCAAGTTTCATAGAGCTGGCCCATACATAGTAGTTCTCTGTACCTTTCAATTTAATAGTGATAATAGACAAAGTACTAGTATCACTAGGGTGAATGTACAGAGGATCCCCAATATCTAACTTACTAATTAGAGTATTGGGTACCTGTGTACCATCACCACCACCACCTACAATAGCATCACCCATGGCAGTGAACACACAAGCAATTTAAAAAGAATAACAATCAAGAACCAGAGAACAAAAACTTATCACCTAGAGAGCGAAGCTGTGTCAGTGTTCAGATCATGGGTTCATCACTCATAGGTGCCCACGCAGATCTTAACACAGGAGCCCTTTATATAACTAAGTATTATATAGTATATCAAAAAAACAAATACCACAGATAAGACAAGTAAGACCAGACCACAGAGAGACAAACACACAACAAACAGATCAAATGCCGGTCCACCCTAACCCGACCAAAGACGCCTAGACCAAGACAGACAAAAGACAAATTAACAATAACAAGTAATGAAACGATCTCACCGAGGGGGTGACCCAAGTTAGGGTTTCTCCAATCCCACTACCTATACCTTCACTTAGGGTATAGAGCAGTGGGGGAAACTGTAGCTATATAATCACCTCCAATTAACTCCTTCCAACAAGCTGCTCCCAAGATCTCAAAATATCAAGTAACACCTCAGACAATACCAAAAAATAATAGACCAGATCTATAAACAGAAGAGATCTATTATTTTAATCAGACCAAGAACCAACATCTATTTATCAGATGAGATCCTTGAGATATCCAGACAATACACAGATCTGTTAAGAGTTTTAACAGATCTAGAACAATAACCAAGATCTATATCAGATCTGATCAACCCAAGACAAGACAAGACACAGCGGAAGAGAAAACCAAAGAATCACACAATACCAAGAGCCTTAGGCTCTGATACCATGTAAAAACTAATGGATCTAAAATATAAACAACAAATAACCAACAATACACAAGAACATAAAGAACACAAGCTGTATAGCGACAAAACAGTGACCAAAACTTTTATTAGTTAACCAACCCAGAAAACACCCCCAGAACCCTGTAAACTCACAAACGTGAGTTCACTAAAGATAGACAGATAAATCTGTCAATAATTAGCTGATGATAAGAGTACAAGACAAGAAATAAGAAGATTACAGAGATAAAGGGCATACAACCTGATACAAACCCTAATCGCCCAGACGAACAGAGAGAATAAGAAAAAAAATAAGAAAATGAGAAAATGAGGTGTGTTACACGAATGATCTGAAACCCTAGATCTTTTATACCAGCTCGAACAACGAGTTGCACAACAGTCCTCAAAGTATCCATATAATACTCCGGTAACCCTGAACTTTAGAAACCTGTACAAAACTAACCTGTAACATGACTTGTACATCAAATGGCATCAAACAATATGTTTAACGTGTGATATTTCAACAGTTTTATAACATCAACATCTGATATAACAATATTCAGGCACAAACATAAAACACATCTATATTTTTCATCAAACACACGTTATTGTTTCACATCCATCTATACAATAATATTCAAGCACAAACACAATCACAATCACTCATCTTATTCATCTTCAAACTCGTCAGCTAATCGGTTTCTAATCGAATATGAAGATTTGCTTACTTATTTTGCGCTCGGAGCCATAATCAGTTTCTAATCGAATGTTTGTCTATCGTTTGATGGGTTGCTCTGTTTTTTTTTGTTTACAAAGTAATGTGTTTTGAGGATTATGATTTCCACGATTGACGCAAATCAAAACAACTGACAATTAATGAGATGATTTGGGCGGTATAATTAAAAAAAATTAATTGATTAACTGTAATTTGTCTAAATTACCCTCGAATGATTAACTGCTTGTTAAACGCGTTGCTTATTTACAATCGTGCCACCGTTCTTTTTTTTTTTTTTAACCCTAATCTATAACTTGAAGTCCTTCTTACACTTTGTATGTTAAGGACGCTTTGTACAACAGCTTCTCTCATAGACAACTCGGGTAAATCTCTCTCTTGGTTTCTATCTTTTGTCTATTTCTTTTGTTATTCCTTTTGGTACTTGTGCAATTTTCGGGACGAAAATTCTTTTAACGTGGGGATAATGTGACACCCGGCAAATTCCGGTTAACAACGCTGTCTAGATTAAAGTCTACCTTAGCGAGTCACGCGTATATTATACTTAACTGGGTTAGTTGAGTCGTGTTACGGTTCGGGAACTGTTAGTTTAGTATAGAGGATCATTAGATGTTAGTCTAGAGGCTCATTAGATGTCAGTCCTTAACCAAGTGTACAAAGGGTGACGATTCGTAGAATCGTCAGAGCATAGGGAACATACAAGTCTCGAGTCCCGGGAATTGGTGAACGAGTGTGAATGTGTTTGTGTGCAAGTATTATGTGTTTACAATCATTATGTGACTTGTCGGTATGTGAAAACATGTTAGCATATGTTAAAACGGAGTTTAACGCGCCAAATACGCTGGACCAGACCCTATAGGCGATTAGCAGCTGTAATCGCCTATAGGGAGGGCGAGTAGGGCTCTCCATTAGGCGAGTAGGCCCTAATCGCCTATACTATAGGCGATTAGGAGCCCTATTCGCCTGATGCTGCTGCGTACTCGCCTGTAACGTACCTGACGACTAAAAACGCCTATAAATACAATACTTGACCTCCTAAACTTCATTATAACAACCCTAGTCGTTCCACAACTCGCCCCAACACACACACAACCTCTGGAACACGATTTTGGATCAAAACACAAGATTTCAAGCCTATTACATCAATCTATCATAAATCTAAGGTGTGGTTTTCATTCATGCAACCTTTAATAATGTTTTTATTGAATCCCTAATGGTCCAGACCTGTTTATAAACGTATGTGTCTTCTGAAATTCGTTAATAATCGTTGTTAATTGGATTCTAACTGTTATGCATGTTGTATGTGTGTTTATGATTAAAAGATAGGGTTTTTGTGATTCAAGAAGGATTGTTAGCATGATATTAAGGTAGTTACAGATTGATGAAGATAGCATGTTGATGAAATCTGAGTAATTGTTCATTAGGGTTACGGTTATGCATGTTAATGTGATGATTCATGCTATGTGTATTGTTTTTGGGATACATGGTTGCATGCAGGGCTGATAGAACGAGGTTAAACGAAGGATTTTGATTGAAATATGTTTGATATGGTTGTTTGATTGATATTTGATGTTTACACACGTTCTGGATTTGATTTGGAGTGTTAAACGCGCGAAAAGCCGGAACAGCTGTGCTATAGGCGAATAGGAACCCTAATCGCCTATACTATAGGTGATTAGGAGGCTATTCGCCTGATGGGAAACCCTAATCGCCTATAGTATAGGCGAATAGGGGCCTAATTGCCTTTACTTCATGCATTTACGATCCTAATTGCTAGTTAAGCCCTGAATTGCATGCCTTACGACGTAATCGCCTATAAACTCATGATTTGCATACCGCATGACCCTAATCGCCTATAGTATAGGCGATTAGCCTTCCTAAATGCCTGTTGACCCACATAATCACTAGTTGACTTTTCCTAATCGCCTGTACTGCTGCTGTAAGTGTAATTTAGCATTTCGGGACCCGATTGGACACCTAGGAACATGCTAGGAACCCCGTAACATACCTAATAACTTGGTAACATGTGCTCAGACTTATTTATGTGATACTTGAACTACGTGCTACAACTTGTTGGACTTTAACGTATGTTAAGTGTGATTGTATGTTTGAGGGCGCAAGTATAACACGGGGAGTCTCGGGTCACCAATGGGATGTCGAGTCTTGTACATTTGGTTAATTTAACAGTCACAGTGTTTTCAAACGAACTTGGTTATGGTCTGGACATCTAGGGACTAACTAACCTACGGGTTATTAGTCTAATTACTTGTAACTGTCATATGTTAGGTCGCCGCCTTACGGGGCTAGCATAGCTTGCTGATTTTATTCGTATTACGAAGTAACGCAACCTAAGGTGAGTTTACTGCCCCTCTTTTAACTGGTTTCACTTTTTGGGGGAGAAAACATGTGTTAAACTTATGTTTTGGTAACAACTGTCATACTATGGGTTTCTATGGTTTACTATACGATCTTGGAAGTCCCGGGGGAAACCATGAATGTGCGGGTTAGCACAACGGGGAAATGTGAATAGATCTATTGGGAGTGACCAACCCCGCTCGTCGGCTTGGAGGGCCGGGTGAGTGCATATTGTCTCAAACAGGAACAGGTTTACTATTCGGGCACAACATCTGGTTTGCGAGTTAGTAATGGTTTTCCAATCGTTGTAGTAACAAAACATACGCCTAGCTAGCGTACTTGGTTTACAAATTGATATAGTATGGACAGGTTGAACTTGATACTTTGATTACAAAACCTGTGAACTCACCAGCATTTTTTGTGCTGACGTAACTCTTACATGTTTTCTCAGGTCGCTAAGGTAGCACTACGGAACTAGGGCGCACGTGTCTGCACGGCGTCTAGTTAGGGTTGCATGGTTTTCAAACATTGAATATTTTGGTTTACTTTTGGATTATGTTTTGAGAATAAGCTTCCGCTGTATTTGGGGATTTTAAACTATGTTTTTAAAATTGCATATGTTCATTTAGATTTGTTTATTGTGATCGTTGACTTGGATCCTGGTTTGTCATGCGCCTCGCGGTAAAACTCCGCAAGTGGATTTGAGGGTGTGACAATAACTCACATTACTTTTGTGTGATCTTTGATCTTTGGGTTCAATTGGTTAAGTCCATCCCATGTCTATGTAGAAAAAAGATAGTTTCATAACCCTTTAATTAGACAAGAACTTGAAAACCCAATAATTAGATTATTTTATCAATTATAAAGTCAATTACGATGTAACAATAATTAAATGCAAGTTAACGATACTAAGATGCTATTGGGTAGCCTCTTAATGATTCTGTTAAAAGACTATATCTGAATGAGTCAATATTATACGTGTTTGGTTTAACGGAATGATAAACTGGAATCAAGGAGCAAGCCTCTTAGTTTCAGCCTTATCGGTTTTAAAATGATGTTGAATGAAAATTTTATCACTCACGCACCACCACTGCTTCCTCAACCACCAACCGCCATCACATTGGGGGATACTCTTACTAGCTCAACACTTACTTACATAGTTTAGCTCAATACTTACTTGTTCAAACTATCTTACCCCGTCAAACCTCTTACTGGGTCAATGCCTAACTTTCTAACTTATATGCACTTTTGTCTTATTTGTTTAAATGTTACCATATTGATTTTTGTAGTTTTTGTAAGAGAGAGAGAGAGAGAGAGAGAGAGAGAGAGAGAGAGAGAGAGAGAGAGAGAGAGAGAGAGAGAGAGAGAGAGAGAGAGAGAGAGAGAGAGAGAGAGAGAGAGAGAAATTCTTGGAAAAACAAAGTTTCATCACAAAATCGACAAATATAGACCATGTTTTTCAATACCCGAAAATAAGGTATTAGAATACCCGGTTCTATACTCGATCCAGAACTATACACGGGGTATGGTTTTTGGACTATAATCAGAACTGAAACCATACCCAAGTATAATAATACTCGATTTTGTCATCAATTAATATGTTTTATACACCAAACCAAGTATTAAAAATAACAAATATGTGCACCTCTACTCCTCTAGCCATAAATAGGGTGGGATTTAGTTACAGAAAAATCTATAAAAGTTCAGACCACTACAAGGTAGGCCCTAATACACAGCGATGTAACTGGGCCATTGACAAAAAGAAATTATGAAGCATATTTACAAGCTGAATATATATTATTTAAGGCATTAGTTTCATGAGAAAATTACCAAAATAAACATATACCGCGTCTAAACAACAGGGACGTTAAAGTTTTTGCGTCTACCAATCAGACGATTACACGTGTAAAGTCTCGAGACGCTTCAATTTTTAAGGTCTCTGCGTCTGTTCTTTAGACGCGAGGTGCTTAGTTTTTAAGGTCTCGCGTCTAAAGAAAAGGTGCTCAGTTTTGCGTCTAAACAACAGCCTCGCGTCTAAAGAACAGACGCAGAGACCTTAAAAATTGAAGCGTTTGGAGACTTTACACGTGTAATCGTTTGATTGGTAGACGCAAAACTTTTAAGGTCCCTGTTGTTTAGACGCAGTAGATGTTTATTTTGGTAATTTTTGTTGGTCAAATGTTTAGTTTGGTAATTTTCTCTAGTTTCATTGGCAATGATAAATAACAGCTTTAAAGTCTTAAGCCATTAAGCAACACTACTAAAAACTGAACCACTGGTGGGTATATCTGATCGGATGTCGCGGTCCGGTCAAAAATAATATTTATAAGTCCTAAATTACCGTAACTATGTAGTAGTGGTAATAAGGGTGTCGAACCACGAAGAGTTTGTGGTTGGTGTCAATACTTATAGTTGATTAAAAATTATTTATGAAGATAGCTATTTAATTATGAATTTGTAAAATTATTTGATTTAGGATGGTTTAGGAAATTGATGGAACAAGAAGAAATTAATTCAAACTTGGTATGACAAAACTAATTAAATAAAATTGATTAAATTGATTAACAAGATAATATTAAAATGACAAGGCTACACCGATTTCACAAGCAAGACTCGGGTCCTATCACAATTGGATACAAAGTAAAGTTGCAAAAACTACTAACGGGGTCATTGTCACAAGATTTAGGTATCAATAGCCGTCAACATAACAATGGACAACTATATACTTTATCATTCAAGAACATTCAAACCCTAAATTAAAATTGTGCATATAAACGAATTCATTTCATAATGCTAGTAGTGCGAGGGGAAATTAGCTATCATGAATCCAACCCAAGATTAAAGCTTCAATTAAAATTGTTCAAGTAAATGATTACAATGAAAATAGAAAATACCCAATTGTTCAAGAACCCTAATTCTTACAAGCTACATCGGGGTATACCTCGTTGAATTAGCCACTCATGATGGTTGAAGCTTCAAGAAATTGTAGAACCAATGCCATGAAAGATGATGAATAGAAATGAATGTGATTCTCACTAGTAATTTTTTTTCTCTCAAAAACTCTTCAATGAAAGCAATAGAATAGGATGGAATGATTGCTATGACTCTTGTGATCTTCTATTTATAAAAAAAAATAATTATGTAACTCCCAATCACTTGGTCAATGCTCTCCTTCAAAGAAGCCAATATTAAATGGCAATAGTCAACAACTTTGACTATGTAGTATTCTTGATTGCTTGAAAGTTGGTGTCTACACACCAAATTGTTGTAGACAGATTCTCTTACGGGGTCCATCATTTTTTTCTTATTTCAGTGACGGTCTGGACTCTGTCTTTGATACCCGGCATCATAAATGCATCATTTCCACTTCTAAAAACACTTGTAACTGCAAAACATTAATCGACTCAAAGTGTGGCATTTATCTAAACAATTCATAAAAAATACTTAACTTAAATATAATAACTCCGGGGTTTCCGAACGCGCATCACATCCCCACACTTATCTTTTTGCTTGTCCTCAAGCAAACTTAATTACACTTTTACATCCGTCAAACACGAACACGACTTACCATCCTCATACTTGTACAAGTTAAGGTCCTAAGTCATACCCAACCTACTTTTATCACACAATTCAAAATAGCTCGGCATACAATATTTTTCTCCTTCTTTTTTTTTTTTTTTTTTTTTTTAACAAGTGTCTACCCGAAACTAGGCCATCTTCAATAGTTAACACTCACACACACATCCCTCACAATTTTCACTCCCCTCGGCTCAAGACTAGCTTTTGATGGGCTAGCATATATATATGGAACACTCCAAGCTTGAAAATGACTCATGTTAGCATAGGTTTGCATCTCAATCATTCTCCACCAATTTGCACAAAGAATTATCACACAAGTCAAAAGGTCTTTATTTATGGTTGTAACGGGGCTTGGCGAAAGGGTATGGAATGGAAATTTTAAAGTGACTAAGGTAACGAAAGTTCGATCTTTATTACTTTACTCTCAACCTATGCACAATCTAAACAATCTAATAACTTCAAGGCGATATTGTGCCTATTATTTTCTCAAAGACAATACATGCTTTTCATGTTTTTCTTCTTTTCATAACTTTTTTTTTTTTTTTTTTTTTTTTTTTTTTTTTTACGGCAACATTGCTGACTATTTACAATATAAGAACCTCCTAAAATCGAACTTTCATTACTCGGGTTTTAAAAACAAAAAGGTTCAATGGGTCAAGTGGGTTAATTCGGGTGTTTCAAAAGAAAGGTTTAGGCTCAAGATTGTTTGACTAGGGGAAGTTGTTTTGGGTCAAGGATGTGAAAAAGGGTGTAAAAAAATAAAAAGGTCTTTCCTAATGCCTTAATCATTCTTGTGCATAAAATCGGCCCATGGTTTCAAACGTATCAAAAGATGCAAATTCTACAACATATTGCCACTCAAGCACACTCAAATCCAAATGAACATAACATGCATAGGTGTGTAAGATATGTGAAATGTAGCATGTTATGGTGGCTCAAATGCTTTCATGGGAACTGGGTAAGATATGTGATGTGTGTATGAATAATCAACTCATCCAACGACCTATCCCCAAGCAAACACCTTTATTATTATTATTAATAAAAATATAGCCAAGTCATTTATCAAGTGGATTTACGTAGGTTTGACCATGACAAAGGACCACAATGGTTCGTACGTCTCGAGTTGACTTAGTTAATCATGCTTTTTGAATGCAAAATAGAGGACATTTTTGAAAAATTTTGACATTTTTCTCCCCCCTCCCCACACTTGAGGTCAACATTGTCCTCAATGTTAAATAACTACCACAATAAAAGTCATAGTGATGGAAACAAATGCACCTGGTTTTCTTTTCTCTCTACGATGCTTCCAGTTCTTCAACCATATGGTCGCCCAATCACCATCATGAGTATACCTACAAATCTCACATGCGTGTAGAAGCAAGCTCCTCACCAAAAAGATTGTGAGTTTGTCCGTTTACCCTTTACCAATAACTTACCAAATCATCTTTTAGTAACTTTTATTTATGGAAATAAAAACACATGTAAAATTAACTAGGATAGATCCTTTAAACCTCCCGGTAGCCCGGTGAGGACGAGTGAGGTCTCGTGAGGGTTATCTAGGAAACACACCCACAAAGTTTATTTACCTATCACACCAAAATGAAACAAAAGCAAAACACACCGAAAATAAAATAGAACTAAAATCACACTCAAACACGCAAGTATATACAACAACAAAATAAAACATACCCGCACTAACTGTCATATGGGGGCGGTGTGTACGGCTGCCCCAAAGTGCACTGGTAGAAGCTCTTAGTTAATGCTTCCACATCATCCAATTGCCTCGAACTGGAACTGGATCCCTCCTCAGATGGTACTACCGGATATGGAGATACATACTCAGACGGTATTGCTTGTGGATATCTGCCAAGGTGCGGTGATGTTGCATAAGGCAACCGAGCAGGATCATCATAATCTGTTAGCCGTGGCCTCACTGTAGGTCCCCATCCTCTCATAAAATCCTGCTCTCTTCGAATGTTTTCCTGGTGCTTCCATTCCCGATTCACGAATTCTTCATTTCGATACACCATAGCCTTCTGATAGACCCTTGTTTCCTCAATCAATTGGGTTTGCCTATCAAACATGAGTCTCATAGAGTTAGGCCACTCAGGAAAATCGGCTGGACGAGCCTGCAGCATTGAGTCATGCAGATGAGTATAATATAATGATCCATGATGCTCAGGAGTCAACCCAGTTACAACTGGGTCGGAGACGAGCACTGAGGTTTCTTCTCGCCTATCAACTTCTCTCTCAAATTCTCCATCTTGATCTACATCTTCTCGTGGACCTTCAACACTCTTGTCTGTGAATGGGATGTATAAACGGTGTGTTGTTCTTGTTTTTTCATACTTCCACCTTGTCCCCTTAATGAACATGCGTATTTTGCTCAGGTTCTGTGGTATCTGCTCTCCCCTAGCTCCTTTTGGAATCGCCCCTTGGTTGACTAACATCTTTGACAATAATCTAGCATATGGGATCAGCAATCTTTCATTGCTTTCTCTCGCCTCCCAGATGTTGTACATGATTAAATGGCGAGCTGACAACTTTTTGGATCCTGTCATTAGGGCATGCAAAATCATAACTTCAAATAACCTCACCTTATTAAGATCACTTGTGCGAGGCATCACGCACTTGGTTATAAACCGTAACAACAACCTCGGGAATGCTCGCAGATTATCCCTCTTTAACTTCCACTTAGCAACATTGACTGTTGGTGGTACCTCGAACAAACTGTGAATCCAATCTTTCCATTCATTTTCTTTTATTTTTTTAGCTTCAATGATTTCATCACTTGGATACACATAAGGACCCACTGCCGTTGCCCCTTGATCATACTTGCCTAACTTATTCAACTCAGAAAACGACAAAATTACCTCTTTTCCACCCACCTGTCCGATTAATCGTGTTGTTGTTGGTGGCTTTTTTCCTTCAATTTTTGTTAATGTAGACATCCATTCTACAATTTGCTCTGTGTAGATGACATCTCCACCTTTAAATTTTAAGAACTCGATCCACCCCAACTTCTTGAAACACTCTACAACACGGAATGGTTTCCACTCGTTGACATCCAACAATGGTTCACACAAAAATAGACTCCTCAGTGGTTGACTAGAATTATTTAACTTCTTCCGATACATCACCGCTCTATACTCTTGTGGAAACTTTGACAGTGGCTTTGGTTTCTTCCACCTTGGTAACCCATCGTCGCTCATTTCTAATTCGGATCCATAGCTACCATCTTCTTCTTCCTCTTCACTCTCGTCTCTTATCCTTTGGTCGTCTTCATCCATAGGCTCAAATGCCTCTTCCTCTTCATCACTAGTCTCGATAATCGCTGGCTTTCTTTGCCTTTTAGCTCGCCTCGATGATTCAGCCTTTTCTTTTCCTTTGGCACTATCACGAGCCACTTCATTGGTCTTTCCCCCAAGTGCCTTTGTTTTCATTTTTCCTACATCCATACAAAGTAGTTAATCAATAACTATTTCATAAGACATAGCGAATTGTTTCATTCCACATTTAATGAAAAAGGAGTTTGAATCTTACAAAGATAACAATTCTATCAAACAAATATAATGTGGCATTTGACAACTTGTGTTTTATTTTCCCAAACAATCTACAACCAATGACCTTCTTCATATAATCCATAAACTTTGATAATCACATTCAAAAATTACAAGTGTGGTTAAGCGTCAAAGTCATAATCATCCCCACACTTGCTTTCAAACAACATTCAATCTATGAATACTATTATCACATTGGTTACTAAACAAGGATTTTAGATCTTTTAAAAGATACCAAGCTCAATAAACCATTGCAACAATATCAATTAACAACTCACAATCATCTTTAATGGTGATTCACATTAACCTTCTTACATTCTTTCCAAACATAATGTGCAAACAATTTTTTTTTCAACATCATGATTCAAATGATTCTTAACAATGCTAAGTAATTCCCTTAAAAAGCATAAATCCATCACATTCAAACAAGGAAGTTCACTTTTCAAAGAGAATAGCAATATTAATCATAAAATTAACAAAACGAGTTAGAATCATACCTTAGATGTTGAATAGACAAGAATGTAGAGATTAAAAATAAAAGCTTCCAAAAACCCACTCAAACCCCCAAATTTTCGGATGAATTTAAACCCCTACCCTTGAAACCGTGCTAAATCTCAAGAAAATAATGGTTGGGTTTTACTAATCTCGAAAAATTAGCCAAAATAGACTCAAGAACCAATGGATTTGGTTAAGAATTGGAGAAGTTATGGTGGATTAAAGCTTTAGGGTTTATATGAGTTGTGTTGAAGAAGATGAGGAATGATGATGATAGATGCAAGTAAAAGTGAATTAAAACATGGATTCGGGTCAAAAGAACATGGGTTCGGGTCTAAATAACAGGGTTCGGGTCAAAAGGCTTTATGCGGGTTTGGGTCGGAAATAATAATTTGGATCAGATTTTAATTTTTTTTTTTTTTTTTTTTTTTTTTTTTTTTTTTATACTGCAGGTCAGCGCAAGGCTGAGGTGAGTTTAGCGCAGCTCAGCGGATTTTCGGCGCAACTTGGGTTTGCTTTCTGGAGGTCAGCGCAAGGCTGATGTGGTTCAGCGCAGGTTGCGCCGTTTCCATCCCAGCATGCGCTGGGTTTGGGCCTCTTTGTCAGCGCAGCTCAGCGCATTTTAAGCGCAGCTTGCGCCATTTGTTGTCCAGCTTGCGCCGTTTTCATTTTTTTTTTTTTTTTTTTTTTTTTACTTGACTCTTACTTACCCCTCCCCGTTTTAAACGTGTATTGTCTCTAATACACACTTAGTCGAGAAACGTACCTGAAAACTTCATGGCATGACGGGTCTTGTGTCTTACACACAAAGGTTAGTTCATGTCAAGAAAAATAATAATAAATAATTGAAATGGCTAAATTTATACAAAAATATACAAGGTGATACCACTTTTACTTTTCAATTGAGCTCATCGGTCGGAAAGCTCACCAATACGCTTCCCACTTCTTCCACCATATTATCAGATGCATTCCACTCCAAAAAATCTTTCAAACGGTGCCCATTAACCGTTTGCTTGCTTCCATTCTTTGGATCTTCGATTTGAATATCTCCGAGCTTTCCGACCCGAGTGACAACATAGGGTCCCATCCACTTGCTTTTGAGCTTTCCTGGAAAGAGCTTCAACTTAGAATTGTAAAGCCATACCTTTTGACCTTCTTTAAACACTTTAATGCGTAACTTCGCATCATGAACCCTCTTCGTTTGATCCTTGTATTTCGATGCGATTTCATACGCTTCATCCCTAAGCTCTTCTAACTCACAAAGCTTGAGTTTCCTTTCTTTCCCTGCATCATCATATTTTAAGTTAACTTCTTTAATTGCCCATAACGCCCGGTGAACTAATTCAACCGGTAAATGGCAATCCTTGCCAAAAACTAAACGGTAAGGAGTGGTTCCAATAGGCGTTTTAAACGCCGTGCGGTAAGCCCACAAAGCATCATTTAGCTTTATTGACCAATCCTTACGGTCCGCACGAACGGTCTTTTGTAAAATATCTTTAATTTGTCTATTAGAAACCTCAACTTGTCCATTAGTTTGGGGATGATACGGGGTGGCAATTCGATGATCAACACCATACCTTTTAAGCAATTTCCCAAATTTGAAATTTTTGAAGTGGGATCCCCCATCACTTATGATAATCCGGGGAATTCCAAATCTTGAAAAAATATTTGTTTGAATGAAATTGCATACTACACTGTGATCATTAGTTTTGGTGGCGATAGCTTCAACCCATTTAGAAACATAATCTACCGCCACCAAAATGTACAAATTGCCAAATGAATTAGGAAAAGGACCCATGAAATCAATTCCCCAAACATCAAAAACGTCAACCACCATGATAGGTTGCATTGGCATTTCATTTCGTTTTGAGATGCTTCCCAGTTGTTGACAATGAAAACATTTTTTTGCATACTCAAACGAATCTCTAAAAATTGTTGGCCAATACAACCCGCATGACAAAACCTTGTGACCCGTCTTTTGGCCACTAAAATGCCCTCCACATGCGAACGAATGCACATGTTTTAGCACACTTGGAATCTCCTCATCCGGAATGCATCTTCGGATGATTTGATCCGCTCCAATCTTGAATAAATCCGGATTATTCCAAATGTAGTGTTTCACTTGAGAAAGGAATTGACTCCTCTTCTTCCGATCCCAATATTCCGGCATCGTACCTGTCACTATATAATTCACATAATTAGCGAACCAAGGTAAAGTAGAAACAACTAAAATATGTTCATCCGGAAATGTCTCGTTGATCCCCACAGTTTGGGAATCTTCTTCCACAATCAATCGGGATAAGTGGTCCGCCACCACATTTTCACTCCCCTTTTTGTCCCTTATCTCCAAATCGAATTCTTGAAGCAACAATACCCATCTTATCAAGCGAGGTTTTGCATCCTTTTTCTCCATGAGGTACCTAACAGCACTGTGGTCAGTATACACAATTACTTTATTACCCCAAATGTAAGACCGAAACTTATCCAATGCATACACTACTGCGAGTAATTCTTTTTCGGTTGTGGTATAATTCAATTGAGCATCCGAAAGAGTCTTGCTCGCATAGTATATGGCAACAGGTTTTTTATTCACCCGTTGACCTAGTACTGCCCCAACTGCATACCCACTTGCATCACACATAATTTCAAAAGGTAAAGACCAATCTGGTGATTGCAAAATGGGGGCTTCTACTAACTTTTCTTTTAAGATGTTAAAGGCTTTTTCGCATTGTTTATCGAAGACAAATGGTTGATCTTTTAATAAAAGGTTACACAATGGTTTTGTTATATCACTAAACCCTTTAATAAACCTCCTATAGAACCCTGCGTGTCCCAAAAATGATCTAATGCCCTTAACACTCGTGGGATGCGGTAAAGTAGAAATAACTTTTACCTTTGCATGATCTACCTCTATCCCACGACTTGACACTACATGCCCTAACACAATTCCCTCTTGAACCATGAAATGGCTCTTTTCCCAACTCAAGACCAAATTAGTTTCAACACATCGTTTCAAAACTTTTTCTAATTGGTCTAAACAGGTTTCAAAAGATGACCCAAAAATAGAGAAATCATCCATAAAGATCTCCAAAGAACCTCCCACCATATCTGAAAAGATACTCATCATACACCTTTGGAAGGTGGCGGGAGCATTACATAGTCCAAATGGCATTCGCCTAAATGCGAAAGTACCGTATGGACAAGTAAAGGTGGTCTTTTGTTGATCTTCGGGATGAATAGCAATTTGATTGTAACCCGAATATCCATCCAGGAAACAATAAAATTTTTGTCCGGCTAATTTTTCTACAATTTGGTCAATAAAAGGTAGAGGGAAATGATCCTTAGAAGTTGCAGAATTTAACTTCCTATAGTCAATACAAATACGCCACCCGGTTACCGGCCGAGTGGCTACCTCCTCACCTGAGTCGTTTTTCACGACTTGAATACCTGCTTTCTTTGGCACTGTTTGTGTAGGACTTACCCATTGGCTATCAGAAATGGGATACACAATACCCGCATCTAGCCACTTCAATACTTCTTTCTTCACTACTTCCCGCATGTTTGGATTCAATCTTCTTTGAGTATCACGGGCGGGTGTTGCATTCTCATCAGTGATGATCTTGTGCATCACAATCGAAGGGCTTATTCCCTTCAAATCAGCTATGGTCCATCCGATGGCGGCTTTATGAGACACCAAGACCTTCATCAACTTCACTTCTTGCTCCTCGGTTAGATTTGAAGCAATAATAACCGGGAGTGTGTCGCCTTCACCAACATAAGCATACTTAAGATGCTTAGGCAACTCCTTCAATTCCACTGTTGGCGGCTCCACCAATGATGGCTTTATTTTCGTGTCAATGTTGTCGGGAAGGTTTTCCACTTGGTGTGTCCAAGGTGGTCTTCCCTCCTTCGCCGCCAAAACCTCCATTTTCTTCTCTTCCTCCACAATGCTCCTAACCGTTTCCACCTGTAACCTGTCAAACATAAAGCATTCCTCTATTGTGTTTTCCTCGTCCACAACAGTGTCGCAGAGAGGAATACACGTGTCAATAATGTCTGCCATATAGCATTCATCATCAACTAGAGAGTTAGTCCCACTTGAAAAAACATTTAACCTTAGCTTACGGTTACCAAAGGTCATGTCAACCGTACCCGTTTTGCAATTTATTAAAGCACTAGAAGTTGCTAAAAAGGGTCGACCCAAGATAACTGTAGGTTGTGTGGTTAGGTCCATAGAAACATAGTCAAGTACCAAAAAGTCCACTGGGAAGTAAAAATCATCAATTTTTACAATCACATCGGTGACTATACCACGGGGAAGCTTAGGAGTCAAATCGGCTAACACCACGGTGGTGTTGGACTCTTGAAGTGGACCAAATTCGTATTGGTCATAAAGGCTTCCCGGTAAGATACTCACACTAGCTCCAAGATCTAAAAGTGCCCGTGTCATTTTAAATTCACCCACTTGAATAGCGATAATGGGCGCCCCCGGATCTTGTAACTTAGGTGGAAGTGCACCCGAAAGAATGGAACTCACATTTTCGGATAAATCAAGTTTTTTAGGAAATTTGTGAATTCTCTTTTGGGTGCATAAGTCTTTTAGGTACTTAGCATAAGAAGGAATTTGTTTTATTGCATCTAAAAGAGGTAGATTGATTTTGACTTGTTTAAAAATTTCCCACATCTCTTCTTGTTGCGGGCCTCTTTTTTTAACCTCTTTTTTCTTTGGTCCTATCAAAGCTTCGGGATAAGGGATGGTATTAGCCTCCACACCCTTTTCCTTAGCTTTAGGGACTTGGTTGTTTTCAACGGGTTTTTGGATTATTTTTGAAAAAGTTTTATTTTGACCCGTTTGCTTTTCATCACCACTTTCATCACTTGCATCTTCCACCACCCCTTCAACAAATTGAGGTGGTGGAGGCTCAACCCCATTATCAAATACTTTACCGTTACGAAGAATACTAACCTTATTGATTGGCACATTGCGAGTATTCTTCCCATTTGAACCTTGATGTTGCGGGTTCACGGTAGTATCACTCGGGAGCTTCCCATTGCTTCCTTTCAATTGGGCCAATTCTTCAGCAAGTTGACCCACTTGTTTTGCCAATGCCTCATGGGATTTGTCTCTCACTTCATTCACTCTCCTCATCTCCTTGATATCACCACTAGACTCCTTCACCACATTCATCAATGCATCCAACTTTGAACTCAAAGAGTCATCTCCACCTTGTCCTCCCGAAGAGTTACCTTGGTTGCTTGAAGAACCGCCTTGGTTGTAACCCCTTTGGTAATTATTATCACGATTGTTGTACCCTTGGTTACCACCTTGATTGTAATTGTTTCTTTGATAACCACTTTGATTACCCCCTTGGCGATTTTGGTATTGTCCACCACCACTTTGATTTCCCGATTGGAAATTCGGGTTCATTTGATTGGAAGCATTACCATACCTAAAGTTAGGATGGTTTCTCAAGCCCGCATGATAAGTGTTGGAGTTCATGTCATATTTCTTCTCTCCATACACTTGATTTACCTCCTCGGTGGCTTGACCCATATCACCGGCGCATTCACTAGCTTTGTGTCCCAAATCTCCACAAGTGTCACAAACCGGGTATTGTGCCGCCGATACTTCCCGTTTCTTCATCTTCGCCAACTCTCTCTCTAATATAGCAATCCGGTCTTTGGAGTTTGAATCCAAATCGGGAAGAGATTTTGAGGCCGGGTGCTTAAGTCTTCGATCGGCCGCTTCTTCCGCCTTTGAGTTCTTTGCCATTAATTCCAAAAAATCCCAATCTTGTTGCTCCGGATTAGATAACAAGGTCCCATTGCTTGTGGACTTCAAATACTTCCTTTCCTCCTTACTCAACCCATTTACAAAGCAATTGACTTGTTCCCACAAATCAATCTTATGATGAGGACACTTTCTAAGCATTTCTTTGAAACGGTTGAAAGACTCATGAAGGAGCTCACCCGGTAATTGCTGAAAAGAACGGATTTCCAACCGAGCATTATTCGTTTTGGAACTAGGGTAGTACTCATCCAAAAAGGCTTGTTCCATCTCTTCCCAAGTGTAAATGCTATGTGAAGGCAAAGTGAGAAACCAATGCTTTGCCTTATCTTTAAGAGAAAACCGGAACAACCTCAATTGTACTTCATCTTGAGAGAAATTAGGGCCTCCCATGGTGATACAAATGGCCTTAAATTCAGAAAGATGGCCATAGGGATCTTCGGTAGCCATACCATGAAAGTGAGGAAGGATGTTGATGTAATTTGGCTTGCAATCGAATGTCCTTCTTCCTCGAAGTGGTGGAACAATAGGGTCTTCATTTTCAGTGATGGCGGGTCTAAACCGGCCATTAACCCCTTGCATTGGAGCTTGAGGCCTTCTTCTTGGAGCATTAGCCTCTTGATTTCTTGGTGGAGGTGTTCTTTGATTTCTTTGGTCCATCCGACCCACATAATTAGGAACCCGATTGTGGTTGTTGTTATTGTTGTGTCGGTTCCTTGGAAGTTGTCTTCTTGGAGCTTGGTAGTGGTTTCCATCATCACCCGTGTGATCACTAATGTACCCATAATTCCAATTGTCATTTTCCACACCAAAATCACTTTGATACCCGTTATCTTCCTCATTCATACTTCCTCTAACCCAATCGTCTTCATGACCAAATCCGTTATCCGAGCCTTCATCATCACCCGTGTGATCAGTATGAACACTTACGCGATCCGATGATGCGTATCCGGGAACACTAAACGGGTCATCATCATTAATGTTGGCCCTCAAATCATCAAGGTTTGGGTTAAAAGACCCATAGTAACCCTCTTGGTTCCAGTTATTTGGTTCAAATGCGGGATTGCCGCGGTTTAGGATAGGTGGTTGTTGGTTAGGAATCCGGTTATTTGAGTTTCGGTTGTTTTGAGGTTGGTTGTAAAATTGGTTTTGGGGTTGATTTTGGGTGTTTAGTGGGTGTGGTGGTGTGGGTGGTCTTCGGTTATTACTACCCGAACGGTTTGAACGGTCCATGTTTCCAATGGATTGGTTTGAAGTGGGTGAATTAGAGAAACGTGGCACCTCTAATTGATGTTGTCGGTTTCTTCTTGCTACTCTTTCAATCTCCGGTTCAAACACTAAAGGAGATGTCCTCCCCGAGTGTCTTGTATGCATGCACTACCTGTTAACTACACAAATAACACACCCCGCGTAACAAGGAAAAAGTAGAAAAATAACCAAACAACAATTAAACAGATTATCACCAAATCAACTAAACTATAAACACCAAGCGCAACAACTCCCCGGCAACGGCGCCAAAATTTGATCGGATGTCGCGGTCCGGTCAAAAATAATATTTATAAGTCCTAAATTACCGTAACTATGTAGTAGTGGTAATAAGGGTGTCGAACCACGAAGAGTTTGTGGTTGGTGTCAATACTTATAGTTGATTAAAAATTATTTATGAAGATAGCTATTTAATTATGAATTTGTAAAATTATTTGATTTAGGATGGTTTAGGAAATTGGTGGAACAAGAAGAAATTAATTCAAACTTGGTATGACAAAACTAATTAAATAAAATTGATTAAATTGATTAACAAGATAATATTAAAATGACAAGGCTACACCGATTTCACAAGCAAGACTCGGGTCCTATCACAATTGGATACAAAGTAAAGTTGCAAAAACTACTAACGGGGTCATTGTCACAAGATTTAGGTATCAATAGCCGTCAACATAACAATGGACAACTATATACTTTATCATTCAAGAACATTCAAACCCTAAATTAAAATTGTGCATATAAACGAATTCATTTCATAATGCTAGTAGTGCGAGGGGAAATTAGCTATCATGAATCCAACCCAAGATTAAAGCTTCAATTAAAATTGTTCAAGTAAATGATTACAATGAAAATAGAAAATACCCAATTGTTCAAGAACCCTAATTCTTACAAGCTACATCGGGGTATACCTCGTTGAATTAGCCACTCATGATGGTTGAAGCTTCAAGAAATTGTAGAACCAATGCCATGAAAGATGATGAATAGAAATGAATGTGATTCTCACTAGTAATTTTTTTTCTCTCAAAAACTCTTCAATGAAAGCAATAGAATAGGATGGAATGATTGCTATGACTCTTGTGATCTTCTATTTATAAAAAAAAATAATTATGTAACTCCCAATCACTTGGTCAATGCTCTCCTTCAAAGAAGCCAATATTAAATGGCAATAGTCAACAACTTTGACTATGTAGTATTCTTGATTGCTTGAAAGTTGGTGTCTACACACCAAATTGTTGTAGACAGATTCTCTTACGGGGTCCATCATTTTTTTCTTATTTCAGTGACGGTCTGGACTCTGTCTTTGATACCCGGCATCATAAATGCATCATTTCCACTTCTAAAAACACTTGTAACTGCAAAACATTAATCGACTCAAAGTGTGGCATTTATCTAAACAATTCATAAAAAATACTTAACTTAAATATAATAACTCCGGGGTTTCCGAACGCGCATCAATATCAAGTATGGATTTTGATAGACACAAATCTAACACAAACTTTGTATCTACAGAATTATAATTCAACGGGTTTGGATTAGTTTCAAGTCAAATATGCAAACGCATTTGACTAAATGATCAGCCTATATCTTATGTTAAGATTTAAATTGTTTGATTGTCAAAACTTGAAAGTTAAAATAGAATTGAGTGTCGAGATCTATATGTAGCTTAAATACAACTCTATTATATATATCATTGTTTTTAGGTATGAATTTGTAATCAAAACTCTTAATATGAAAAAAAAATTCGAATTTAGAATTTTAAGGTTAAATGGATGGTGTCCATATCAACCAAACATATACACATGCTATATTGATGTCTAATATGATTCTTCAAGTCCATATCGTATTCAGTAATTCAGATTCAACACATTAACGTGACATGATTTGTTTAATAACTCTAATTACATGTATTTAAAGAACACGACTTTTGTTACAAAATATTGCAATTTGTGAAGATGGTCCATGCCCACCATAACGCACACATACAATCGCATTGTTGGCTTGGTTAAAACCAAGCAGAAAGCGGCCCCCTTTTGACTTTTTTTTCTAGCAAAATGTCAACCCCAATATCGCATAAACACTTTACACTATAATTGCATTATTATTATTTTTATCATAACCCTCCTTATTTATACCCCATATACACGCAATACATCCTCACCACACCCCTCTTAACGGACCGAAAAATATTTAAAAAAAAAAGTACAAAATATTTTTGTAAATATGGATGATGAATGGGATTTGCATGCGGTGGTAAGGAGCTGCACAGCCACTAGTGCTGCCGCGGTGAGCGCCACCACCTCAGAGGATTATGATGATGGTTGTTATAGCCTAGAAACTTTAGCCACTGGAAACGAAAGCAGCGCATTTGCATTTTCGACTGCGGGTAACGTTTATGGTGGATTGGAGGATGTTTACAAAGCCGGGTGTGGTCTTCAGCCATTGTCTACTGGCGGAGAGACCTCTTCCACTGATACCATTGCCATTGGTATCGATGGTGATCAAGGATTATGTGACGAACAGTTACCAATGTTAGCAGATTCTCATTCCTTTTCCATGATGAGTTCTCAATCCACACGCCCTAGAAAACGGTAGTTAATTAGTCATTTGTTTAGGTTTCTGGTTATAATAGTCTTGGTATTGTCAAAATTCGGAAGAGAAAGAAAGGGTTGGATCAGATTTCTTACATTTTCATTCATTTTATATACTTTATTTGAAAAAAAAAGGACATCCATTCTTCTTCTTTTTTAATAAAGTTACCAAACGAAAATTCAAGTTTTTGTTACTGATTTTTGAACCAGCTTTACCCCATAGAGATATTGAATACAAGGGGTATTCCTTTTTCCACTATAATTTTGAAAATGAACGTTATTTTGAGAATTAAGTTTTTATTTGAATTTTTTCTTGACTTGTTCATGTGATCATGTCACTTATGTTTTGAAACATATATTATAATTTATATGTTTTTGTATACTATTAAAATTAATATGGTTATAATATTCTGAGTTCTTTTTCATTATATGTGAAATAATAAATTTTCGTATGAAGGAAAAACCAGGAGAAGAGGGTGTTTCAGTTGACACAAGAGCAGCTGCTAAGTAATGATTTGTGGGCATGGAGGAAATATGGGCAAAAGCCCATAAAAGGCTCCCCTTATCCAAGGTATATTTTTTGCTATTTAATTATTTATAACTTTAACTTCTTTTATTAAAAAGAAAAATGGAAAATCACCAAAATAACCAGTTGACTTGGTCAACTTACCAAAATAGCCACCTCCCATCTTTTGGGAGAGTCGGCTCACAGGTCTCGAGACGTCTTCGTGAGACTTCGGTGATGGACCACTAGCTGAGCGACACCTCACCCGACACCTCACTCGTCTTTGGAGAGACGGTTCCCGAATCCTAAGACGTCTTTGTGAGACCTCGCCTACACACTTCCCAACTCTTTCCTCTCTCTCTCTCTCTCTCTCTCTCTCTCTCTCTCTCTCTCTCTCTCCTCCCTTCCGCGGATCCTTCCGCAGACCGGAGACGGAGACAAGAGACTGACAGACCGGAGACGTAAGACGTCACCTCTCCGTCCGACTTCGTCGTCTTCTCCGGTGACGTGTTCTTTCGTTGATGCCTCTCTCGCTCATATTATAGTACATTGGTACACAATCTTAAAACACTGTGATTAACAGTGCTTGATCTCACAAAAGCATTCTCTTCTTTTTATAGATCCCTTTTCCTGTCAATTTGTCGGATGCAATGAACAACCATAAGGGTGTGTGTAGTGGGCAACGTTGTCCGGCGTTTTAGCCACCCATAGCGCCGGGAACACTGCCCCCCAGGCGCTATGGGGCGTTTTGGTGGTTTCAGCCTTGCTCATAATGAGCGCTGTGTTATTATTATTATTATTATTATTGTTGTTGTTGTTGTTGTTGTTGTTGTTGTTGTTGTTGTTGTTGTTGTGTTTGTGTGTGTGAAGAGGAAGAGAAAGAAGTGAAGAGGAGGAGGAGGAAGAAGAAGAAGTGAAGAAATGAAGAAGAAGATGATGGAGAAGAAGAAGTAGGTGGGGTGGGTTATTATTTTTTATTTTAATTAATATTATTTTTAATAGTAAATCTTATTTTTTATTATTGTTTTTTAACTTAATAAATTTCTTTTATTATTATTATTTTTTTTAATTATTATTAGGTATTTAATATATTCTTATTTAAATAAAAAACAATAATTAATCAATCATTACCCAATCATTTATAACCCCCTCATAACCCCCCTTCCCACTACACCCTCTTTTTCCATAACCCCCACATAACCCCCCTTCTATTACTTTTTAATATTTTAATACCATAACCCCCACATAACCCCCCACCACTACACACACTCTAAGGTGCCAAAGTGTTACAGTTACATATGCATGGTTGACTTATAATTTTCTAGAAGACGACGAAGAAGTGACGATAAGGTGCCAAAGTGTTACAGTTACATATGCATGGTTGACTTATAATTTTCTAGAAGACGACGAAGAGGTGACGTTTTGCGTCTCCGGTCTATCAATCTCTTGTCTCCGTCTCCGGTCTGCGGAAGGATCTGCGGAAGGTTGAGACAAAAGGGATTGAGAGAGAAGGCTCATAGCAATACACGGTCTCCGTCTCGTATTTTTCTAGAGCAACATAAGACAAAAGGGATTGAGAGAGAGAGAGAGAGAGTATGCGGAATGTGAGGAGAGAGAGAGAGAGAGAGTAGAGAGAGGAGAGAGAAAGTGAGGAGAGAGAGATAGAGATGAGAGAGAGAGAGAGAGGAAAGAGTTGGGAAGTGTGTAGGCGAGGTCTCACAAAGACGTCTTGGGATTTGGGTGAGGTGTCGCTCAGCTAGTGGTCTATCACCGAAGTCTTATGAAGATGTCTCGGGACTTGTGAGCTGACTCTCCCAAGAGATGGGAGGTAGCTATTTTGGTAAGTTGACCAAGTCAACTGGTTATTTTGATGATTTTCCCAAAGAAAAAATATGTATTCAAATTTCACATCAATACATTGAGGAACATATTATTGTTGAAACATGAACTTAGGATATAATAAAACCCTTTCAATCACTAGAATCGGAGTATTTAAATGTAGATAATATTATAATTATAATTACTTTGTCGATGACAATTTGGATAGACAAACGACGTCGATGGCAATCATGGCAATATGGCTTGTATATCTACCAATTAGCAACAACGCCTTGAACTCTCAACTTCTAATTCCTCTTCTTGATCTACGTACCAAGCTATAATTTAAGGGGGAATGCAAGTTTGTTTGAATCAGATTATAAAAACACAAGATAATATTATAAAAACGATAAATTTGACATATTTCGTATAGAAGGATTAAAGAAAAAAAATATAAAAGCACATTGTTTTATAAATAATAAAACTTTACGTTTTTTAATAGGGTTAGCTCGATTTAGCTCTCAATATGCCAAATTATTCATGTAGTAGATATTTCCTAAAAGACTTAAATACCTAAAACTTTAGTAAGATTGTCATGAATAATAATAGATTTACTAACTTTTATAAAGTACTTAAATTGTATATAAAAGATTATAATAAAACATGTAGCATTATGAAAATTCTTTTTTACATGTTTTTTATTTAACATGTTCAAAGTAATTGTAGAAATAAATGTCATGACTTATCATATACATAACTCTTGACCTCATTTAGTTTAACTATGATGTTTTAAAGACAACTTTGCCCCTAAAATGTAGTTATTATGTGCATTGTATGTTATATCATAAGCAAATTAACTTGTACCTCTTAAATTTTAAGAAGTCCTTGTCAAATGCTTTATAAGATAGTATAGATATAGATATAGATATAGATATAGATATAGATATAGATGAATAGATTAAATTGGTCATGTCAATCTATAGAAGTATATCCATCCATAGTGGTGGAGTGGTGGAGAGGCCTTATGTTCACTTAGGTGATCAAGGGTTCAATTCCCACTTCCAACATTATGGTTTGGTATCCGGGTGAAGATCGAATACGGGTGGCGCCGGTTCGAATCTGACGGGCGGCGAGGTTTTACCGAGTTCTATAACACTGTCGTGCCTTCAGGCGGGTGGGGCTCGGGTTTCCGCGCATCGGAGAAGGCGGGGGCTGCTGGAGGTCGAGTAGTCGATTCTTAGGCACGGCGCCCCGCAAGGGTGGTTGCCACACAGTTGTTCACCGATCAAAAAAAAAAAAAAAAAAAAAAAAAAAAAAAAAAAAAAAACTATAGAAGTATAAGGTTGGCCAAGTTAAGCGGTGATATATTTTGACACGAGAAGATACGGATTGTGTTTGTAATAATAATAAAAAAAAAAAAAAAAAATCAACTCGGTAGCCCACTAGTTGCATTCATGCATACTTGCAAAGGCATATATAACATATTAGACTTGCAATGTAATTTGTCATCGGAAACCAATATTGTTAACTAAACACTCCACAATTAGTAATAAAAATGATACCAAAGAGCTTGTAACCTAACGATATTAAGGTGACAAAGAATATTAAAAAGTGTTGTTTTTTTTTCTTTCCAGAAATTATTATAGGTGCAGCACAACAAAGGCATGTGGGGCAAAAAAACAAGTGGAACGAAGTCTCATGAATTCAACCATCTTTATTGTTTCATACTCAGGCGAACACATTCACCCACTACCTACTCATCGGAGTTCTCTCGCCGGTACTACTAGGAATAATAAGTTCAATACCGAAATTATCAATCCACCTTTCTCTAGCAACACGACTATTGACCACCCTCCATGTTCCTCCTCTTCTCCTGCGTCTGCCTCGAGCTTTTCTCCCACGACAAGCTCGTTAAATGAAGACCAATATGAAATCAACGACAAAGAATTCGATGAAGGTGTCCACATTCCGAATATAATATTTTCATGAATGCAGACGTTTTAAAGAAGTTCCAAAACATGGGGAAATCAGAATATTGTTGAAAACTTCACTCCATAGCAACCAAGTTTTTCAAATGTTTCACTAAAGTCATGTTCTAATAGTACTTAGTTTAAAAAAAATTAAGTGAGGTAAATAAATCATGTATAGATACTTGTTAACCGATAACCTTTTCAACCTGAAGCAGGAGATAATTGTGAATAAGAAAATATTAGAGAAATTGAATTAAATAATCCCAACTTTGAAGGGTTGGAAGTGAATAATCCCAACTTGAAACTTGTAAGATAATAGTCCTAATTTGTCAATGTTTTTATTTTTTTGGTCCCAAACTAACTTCAGTTAACTTTTTCTATTAACTGCCTACATGGCATCACACGTGGCATCCTACGTGGCCTAAAGTGCTAAGCTGTCAAAAAAAAGTGTGGCACACCATATCCACATGTTTAAATGTAATTAAAATAAATGTTTTATTAATGTTTTAAAAAGGGGGCCCACAAACGTATCTTATATTAGGGCTGTAAACAAACCAAACATTCGGCGAACAGTTCGTGAAATGTTCGACAGGAAGTTCGTTTGTGTTCGTTCGTTTAATAAATGAACAAACACAAACACAAAATTTTGTTCGTTTAGTTAAACAAACAAACATGAACAGGGGTCGTGTTCGTTCATTTATGTTCGTGAACATTCGGTAACGTGTTCGTTTATGGTTGTTTGTGTTTGATAGTTCAAGTTTAATATGATAATTTTGTGTTTTTATGAGACATTATGTGATCAAGATTATGCAAGTATGTTGGGGTAATTATATTAGTATATTTTTTTTGGTAGATAATGTTCGTGATGAAATTTTCAGAATTCAAGATGTGTTAGTTTGTTTTCAGTTTTGTTCATTAATGCATGTTTGTGTTTGTCTACGTTCATTGATTTTTTTGTGTTCGCTTTTTCCGGTACCTAAGTTTAACAAATAAAGTCAAATGAGCACAAACACGTTCATTTCCTTAACAAGCTAACACGAACAAAAATCTCGTTCGGAAATTGTTCATGAACAGTTCGTGAACACGTCATTTCCTTAACGAACAAACACGAACAAGAAATCTCGTTCGTTAAGTGCTCATGAACAGTTCGTAAACATGTTATTTCCTTAACAAACGAACATGAACAAGACCATGTTCGTGTTCGTTTGGTTCGTTTACATCCCTATCTTATATCCCTTCTAAGATTATAATCATCTACATTCATTCATCAAATGCAAACCCAACCCTCCCAAGAACCCTAAATGATGAACCCTAATTTCCAGCCCTAAAAAAATTAGGGCTTCTTCCCTAAAAATAAATAGGGCTTCCCCTTGTCTATAATCGGCATTTACAGTGATATCTGGTTGTGATGGTGTGGCGACAATGGGTGGTGGTGTGTTGACAGGTGGTGGTTATGGTGGGTTGTTGGCTGTGGGTGGCAAGTGGAGAAGATGACCGGACCAGAGACATTGGTTTGTTGTTGTCGAAGAGGTAACGAAACCGGTCACCGGTGATGGAGGGTGACCGGAGAAGATAACCGGCGGTTGTGTTCCACTCATTTGGTCTCATATCTTGGTGTTGTAACACCCCAACCGATGGCGGAAACATCGAGGTGTCACGTATAAATGATTGTTCAATAGCTCATGGTACTAAGTGAAAGTTGAATAATATTAAACAATTTACAATTCATCTTACAAGTAAAGATTACAAAAGTTGACTAATATAAACTAGGTCCAAAGCTCTTATGTATTCCAAGACTTGTACAACTTCCAATAGCAAATAACCCTGAAACATGTTAAGTTGGAAAGATGGGGGGGTCAACTATAAATAGTTGGTGAGAATACATAGGTTTTGCATATAGTTGAAAACAATATGTTGTATAACAATCATAGTTGAAGTATAATAATGAGTAATGATAGAATATGAGTCCGACATGTAACAATGCGTCTTTTGTACAATCAAACCTTGTGTCGACTGAGACCTAACTCGCAAGTTAGTAAAAGTGTAACAGTTATTGATCATCCCTAAATTTATGCGGGGGATGGGTTTGTCAGACCTATAGCGCTATAATCTAAACAGGCGGCTTAATCAATGTTAATGATTGTACTGTGTCTTTTTGTTACAGTCAAATGATAGAATGAGTAAATGATAGTGTAATTGAGTCACAAGTTTCAACAATGTAAGAATGAGTAAATGATAGTATATAAAATGTTTAAACATGTTTCACCCCAAAATGTAAAACAGAAAAAGGGGCTATGTAAACTCACCTTAGGTGCATAATGAGTTCGTGCGTTTTATTGAGCGTGCAAACACTTAGTAATAATGCCTTGGAAAACTCGAAACTAGCTAGAGGAGATAATGACGGATGAAAACTTTAGTATATGGGAGATGGGATAATAATGTTTTTTTTTTTTTGAATGGTATATAGAGTTGAATGGTAGGCTAGTGTATTTATAGTGTAAAATTTGGAGTTGTAATTAGGGACTACTTTGACTAGGCTAGAATTTAGGAACAACTTTGACTTGACTAGAAGACCATATTTACTAACACTTTGACTTGACTTGACTAGGAGACTACGTTTGACTTTTCAGGTTTGACTAAGGGACCTTGAAAGGGTTTAAGTTTAATTGGTTTTAATTAACATCACAAAACACCAAATGGTGTAGTGGTTTGTGTGGTGTGGTTAAGGTTTAGCCCGCCAGGGACTCAGGTTCGAATCCTGGCACATACAAATATTTTTTTTAACGTTTTTAAATCAGAATTTTTAATACAATCCAATTTAATATTGATTATACGTCATTATTTAAACAAAAAAAATTAACAAAATGGATGGTAAAGATACTGTAAACATGAATTGGATGAATAAACGAGTGAGTTATATATATATATATATATATATATAAAGAAAATTTGTGTGATGTTACAGGTGTCAAATAAGGATTCTTCCAACTGTGCAAGATACATGGGTTTCTTTGCATCAATCATTTGGTCTCATATGTTGGTGCGATGACGATGAGCTAAAATAGGAATTCAAGAATTTGAGTAATGTTGATTTTTTATTCTTGGGGGAGCTTGATACTAAAGAAAAGCAAATGCTTGAGGATAAGATATCTGTGTTATTATTTCAGAGATTGGGAATCTCCCCTCTCTCTCAATTGTGTATATGTGTGTGTGTGTGTGTATATATATATATATATATATTGGTATAAAGACTAAGGGGCTGTTTGGTAGCCTCTAAATGGTCATTAAGAGGCTATATCTGAATGATTCATAGTCTCTTAATGGTTAAGATGTAATCTTAAGTATGAATGGTTTAGAGATAACATATTAATGGTTACCTCTTAACCATTTAGACTTAAGGTTACTTCTTAACCATTCAGAGGTTATGAACCATTAAGAGGTAGCCTCTGAATGCTCATTAAGAGGCTACCAAACAACCCCTAAATAATAAAAGACACATTTTCATTGTAGGACCCACGTTTTTTTACCAAGTTGGACAGATTTGCCACATCAGCTGACACATGAGCTGCCACATCAGCAACTAACTAGCTGAGTTAACCTCAGTTAGTTTTGGCCCAATGGAATTAAATACAAGACAAGTTGGGACAGTTGGTTTACAACTTTCAAGTTGGGATTATTGCCTTCCAATCCCATAAAGTTGGGATTATTTAATTTCATTTCCCCAAAAATATTAAATAATAAGTTTCATAAATGTTAAAATTAAGTTAAAGTGGAGAATAAAAATACTTTAGAGGAAGTAGTGGTGGGTCGAAGAGTTGGTGAGTGAGTGGCTAAGTGAGGATGATGAACACATGTGAAGGGATAGAGGACTAAATTTTTCATTCAATATCATTTGAAACTTAATGGGTAAGAGATTTGCTGCCTGATTCAGAGGAGTCTTTCAGACAAACTAAACATACAAATTAAACACACTTAATGTTGATTGATTCAGACGTAGCTTCTTAATACAATATGAAGAAGCTACCACACGACTCTAAATATATAGTAACCGACATTTAGATAACTTCATAACTTCGTTCACCTCATTTATTTAACTTTTTTAACATTTATATTAAAAATATATAAGATTTTAAACCCTACCGTAGATTGTATTTGAGTGGATTTTAGATGGTATAGAATTAGTCAATTAGGTAGTGTGTATGTAACCACTTAAAAAACAAATAAAAAATTGAGTGATTTTCACATAGACGATTAGAAAACTTGGTTATTGTATAAAACTAGCATCAGGCCCCGCGCTTTAGATCTCACGTCTACAATGAGAAACTCAAGAATCACGTCTAAAAATAATCATTTTATACCTGTTGCGGGCTAAACTACATATAAACTACGTATTTCTTATGATGGGATAATTAGGGGCTATTACAGAAACCCCAAACACTATGGCCAGAGGTGTCCCTGAGGATTTATGTGCCCTATTCAAGCCATTAAAAACATGTCCCTAAGCCTTTAGCGAATTAAATAATTTAAACTAAATTTTATGTATGATTAATGGTATAACATACAAATTAGCAAAATCATAGTATTAGAATGAGTGAAATTACATACCGTAATAGGCTAATATCTAACTGACGATTCGTGAAGCAACGATGCCTATTTTTTTAGTAGATTAAATGGGTATTAGGCTTATAAACGTTATGGAGCCTTAGGGGTTATAATTTTTAGGTTATAAGTTGATTATTATTGGGCCCAAATTTTAAGTGTTAAATGTTTTTTCTCTCTCTCTCTCTCTATATATATATATATATAATATATATAGGCTATGTATCTAGTGAAAACCTTAGTGAGTTGTGAAACTGTAAAAACCCATCCAAAGGTCCACACTTTGCCACATATTCAAGTTATAAATCTGATTCATGGGTGTATTTGTCATTTAACATTTGTTTCTTCTCTCTCTTCTCTGACACACTAACATCATCTCACTTCTTAACCCCACCTTCTCTTTCTTATTATCTCATTGGAATTGAAGAACATACCTCCATTTTATCTTTCATTTTCTTACCGGAGCTTCGACCGAGCATTAGACCATCGCTCTACTCGACGTCGTGGCCGTTAAATTATCCGATCTAAACAAGGTCCGTTAAATTAACCGATCGAAAAATAATCCATTCTCATTTTCTTTTAATTCTATTGGGGTGTTATCCCTGGTTCTATTTTGTTTGTACAATCAAGATCCGTTGTTGAATTCCGTCGTCGTCGTCGTGGATTATTTTTCGATCGGTTTTATTAGTTGTTGCTTCCTCGTCAGCATCATCGTCGTCATCATCCTCGCCAATTTCTACAACTAGGTCAGTTCCAGATCTGCTTTATTAGTTGTTTCCAGATCTCGATCTGTTCATAAGTTGCAGATCTGTTGTAAGTGTCTTTGGATTTTATTTCTTTTTTCTGGCGAGGATGATATCTTACTCCACTACTCTAGCTTTCCTTTACACACATTAATAATAATAATTTAATACCAATAAATTCATCGATTTCGTGTTAAAGTTGTGGTATTTAATAATTTAATAATTTAAATGGATATAGTTGCTTGATCCGGATCTCCTCAAATTATAATAATTTAAATGGTACATTGTTAGTACTTCTAGAATATGATATTGGATGAATCTTAGCTATATTTTTACACAATTTAAACATATAGTTGCACAATTTTAAATATAGAGTTTATTTTGGGTTGGGATTAAGAAACGAAAACATTAACATTTTTGTTTTACTGATCGGGTTGTAACTGGTTATTGGGTGGTCGGGTTGGGATATTTAGGTAGCTTGGGTTTGGACATATTTGTTTTTATTTAAAAAAACGTGTTACAGTTTTGGTCTGGAAGAATGTTTTTGATGTTTTTGGGTTGATTTTGTATGTTACAGGTGCAACATATAATTAACCTGGTGGTTTGTCGATTTCGTGAAGGCAGATGGGTTGATGAAGATGAGAAAAAAGTGCTTTGGTTTTGGATTTTTTTTTCTTGTAACATTTTTATGTTGTAATCATTTGTTGTTTTTTCCGTGTAACATTGTTACAGATTTATGTTACAATAGATTTTTTATAACTCGGATTGTAACATATATGTTAATCGGGTACATCGTCGCTACCCTTTTGGTGTGCCAAATCGGTAAATAGGCTACACGAAAAAGAATATGAAATATATACAATTTCAAATCAATAAATTGTAACATAGTAACAAAAATCATAACATACTAGATGTATAAGATGTAACATGGTAACATGAGTTAGCCACATATAGTTTGTTTAACTACGACCTTCATTTTTTTGGTTTTTTTTTTCTCAAATTTAATAGTTATATTACTTTTTTTGGTACTCTTAATAGTTAGTTTCCTCTCTGGTCTTCAATTGTTTGTAATAGATGTAAACAGATTAATTATGTGACAAACTAGCGTTAATATAAAATAGTTACATTTTTAAAAAAATGTGACATGTGTCAGTTACATTCATTACTGTTTAGCGAGTTACTTATGTACCATCAACTCGTCAACCCTTTTAATCAATTTATTAGATATCTACATATGTAACACTTGCTAGTTAGTTATTTTACATCGTTAGTTACTTGCATAACATTTGTCAAATCTGCTAGGTGCGTATGTCACATTATACGAACATACACATTGTCGAACATTGCTTTACTAAAATCAAAAAATTTAAATATATAGATTAATGTCAAAAATGTAATTTCATCAGTTTTGCAAAATACTATTTGACTTTTTTTTATTAGTAAACTGATTCATTATTCATTCAAAAAGAAAAAAATAAAATAAAAGAGCTTGTGAAATAAAAATTAATCATACCTATTACCAAAACAAATTAAAAAGAAAACACTGATTGTCAAAGTACAACTAAACATTAGTAGATTCAAACACCAAACCAAATAGAGTCAAAATAATTAGAAATTTTGAAGATAAAATCATATCCCTCATCTTCTCAAACTCAAAATAAAGCCATTCTCTGACGTTGAAACCATATTTTGGGAAAATTAGAAATTTGGGTCTTTATCTTTCTACATGAAGATACAACCATATTTTGGGAAAATTGATCCAGCCGTAAGAGAACAAGCTATCTATGTTGAAACCCAATCCACAATCACATGAACCATCGCTCGTGGTGCTTACACACCAGTCTTCGTCACCAACCATTTCAGCCTCTTGAACCACGTTTCTGGAACACACCCACTCGACAATCGTTCTCGCTCAGTTTCGTCCCTTGCCCTTTGATTATGTTCAACAACTACCGCGTGATCAGTCCTCCGTCCAAGCCCACCAGCGTCAAACCAAGCCAGATTCCATGTAACTACAAAAGCCCCAAGGTCTTCATCGTTAACTGTAATCATGGAACTCAAATTTTGGGTATGAATATTGGGATTGCAAATTAGTGTTCTAAGATGATAGCAGATGAAGTTGCCAAAGTTATGTGTGTGTGTGTGTGAGTGAGTGTGTGTGAGAGAGAGAGAGAGAGAGAGAGAGAGAGAGAAAAGGTTAATTTATGACTTGATGTCTGGAAGTTTGATTGAAGTAATAAAAAGAGGGTAAGAAATTACCTATTATACCCTTGTGCTTCAAAGAAATAAAAAGGACTTGTCCTTTAATGACATAAAATAATAAAGATGAATCACAACCATAGATCCTTATTGATCAACGGTTATTATTGGGTTTTTAGGGTTTTCACAACTCAATATGGTTTTTATTTTAGCCCAACCCTATATATATATATGTGTGTGTGTGTGTGTGTGTGTGTGTGTGTGAGTGTGAGTGTGTGTGTGTGTGTGAATTTTATAAAAGAAATTGTGCCCCGATATAAATGAGCCCGAGCGAGATAACCTCCCTGGCTTGGCTCATAACCTCCCATCGTCATGGCTCTAGCAAGTAATGTAGGAAAGAGTTACTCGTCTTTAAGAGGAACCATATAGAACAATATAAGCTATTATAACATTCTGTCTATATCACTATCTAAACCATAGTGTCCAACGTAATCACGATGAAGAGCACGATGACCAACATCTTGTGAATATATCATTATCATAAGTGCTATTTTCATAAGCAAAGTAAAAGATGGAAGCACCCAAAGTAAGTATTCATGCTTTTAAAAGATCAATCGAGTAACATAAAATAAACATCTGGCTTAAAAAAAAAGCTGGCCAAATTCATAGAGAAAGCCATTTAAACTTAATTTTTAAGCATTAAACCTCCAAATTCCAATGTCATTTTATTTAAAAAAAAAAACACATTAGCGCTAAATAATATGATTTTTATAAGGGATCCCTTTTTATAATCATTTTTGACGAACCAAGTATCATAGAAAAAAAATAAATAAATAAAAAGATTTGAGCGTAACTCAACCAGAACCCGACCCAACAAATTGTTTTGACCCGTTTAGTCAACCCCTATATCTACACATCATTTCATATCCATGTCCAACATCTATGACTTACCGATCACGTTTCGTGAAGCAGAGGGAACTATGGAACAGTCAGGGATGAAGGAGCGGTGGTGGGACACATGGGTTAAAGGCTCATATGCATAGTGACAGCTTAACATATATGCTTGAAAGAGTTGTATATCTTGTTATAGTAGCAACTCTCTCACAAAGAGAAGTTACTAAATGTGCCCCACTTCCTGTTTTTTTTTCATACTGTTGTAAGTTTTTGTGTATTTTATCTGAAAAATTTATACGCCGGTACTCCCTAATTTAAGTCTTAAGAGTCCTTAGACTTTTGGCCCCTCCCTACGAAACTAAGAGATTTAATAAAAAGGCTAAATAAAACTTCCTTTGATTAATAAAATATAGATCATCCAATATCACCGCAGTGCAGTGGTAGAGACATTAGTGGGCAATGATAGAAGACCCGAGGAATCCTGGGTTCAATTCTTGAGCCAGACGAGTTTTTTCCGGTATTTTAATCATCGTACATACGGGTGGGTGGGGTACTAGATTTTTCCCGAAATTGGTGTTTGGCGACTGTAAAATGGTTGATGATGTAAGCTATTAAACCATCATGTATCCTTAACTTTATCAATTCCCATTTATAGAAAAAGTTGTCTTTTTCTCATCGTTGCAATGAGGCAGTCCATTAGCAATTTAGCATGTCAATTCTTAGTATTGGCTGACACTTTTGGCTTATTATCTATAATACATTATAAAGGAAGAGTGTTGTACAAGATTGTAATTTTGTTATGGGTACAAGTTTTGTTGCTACATATACAATTTAATAAAGCTTGTTTTATAGGGGTAAATTAGTCACATAGGTGTACATTAAGACACTTGAAAGGATAAAATAGTAAATTTAGCATAACTCAATACCTCACATCATAACATCTTGTACCAATTATGTCCTCATGTACAACTTAACCTCAGTTTTCTACCCTCCTTTCACATTCTGGAACGCATATTCCTTTAATTCATGACAATGAACGTATACTCCTTTAAGCCGACTGGAAATTGATAGGTTGTCATCAATGCAAGACAATGAGTTCTCTGTAATTCGCTCAACCGTTTATCAATTCATCATCATGTGGTATGTAGTATTTGATTCCCCTGGCAATATAACTCCATTCATCACTCCAAATTGAGTCGGTTATCAGGTTTACTCAAGGATGGATCTTTGATTTTTATGGTTACTGATTATATTTTTAAAGTTTGACAAAGATGTGTGGGACCTAATCGCTTCACTAATTCAGGTTATTTTCTACCCAATCTTTCATCTATCTGTTGTTTAGTATTCCACTGTTGATGGGGTTTAAAGATTAGTTCGACTTTGTTTTTTACGAGTTCTTTTATTTTTTGTTCTTGTTTCTTTTTTTTATTATGATACAATAATTACCTTCTGCAATTGAGGAACAAATTAACCAGGTATATGGTTTCTTGAATAACGATATGTTTCATGTGTTGCTGTTGCAGTTGCAGGTGATAATTTTAGGTTCACCGTGTAATTGTAGTTCTTTGAAATTTGGGATGTTGAAGTTAGAATTACTGACTCAGTGTTAAAAATTTTGGGGTCTAATTTGAGGCTTAATTGGTAATTTGGGTCAAATTAGTTACTGATTTTGGTCCAATCATATTACCAACTTATTTAATGGGAGTTCATGACAGATGAAAGCATCAATGATTGCTGGATGAAGAGCTTCGAGAGGTAAATCACACTATTCTGATTCTGTTCAATAAATTACATTCTTTATGAAATTAAAACTTTAATCAATAGATATGTTCTTTTCTTTCTAATTAATATGTCTATGATATGGTGTTTAGGTATAGAGTTTATTACTTTGATTATAAAGATTTTAGTTTTAAATGAAAATTTAAGTTAAATCTTGATTATATTTTTTGTGAGATTTGTGCTCATAGATATGATTTCTGTAGTTTTGAAGTCAAGTGTTGGGGTTTTCAGTAGTGGCGTTAAAGGGGCATCGTGTGCAAAGCTTAAAACCTCATGTCACGTTCAGAAGGGTCTTTTCAGCCTCATAGTGCAACTTCGGAACCAGCTATGGACAATAATGTGAGTGCATAATATCCTACATCACAAATGCTAGAAAATTTGGATATTTTAGAAAAAAATTAGGACTCTACTAGATTACTTAAGTTTGGCAAACTCAGGAAAGTTCAAAGAAAGGATGGGCACGTAGTTGTGGTAAATCAAAGTCACGCACCCCGACCCACTGCACTTGTGGGCTTCTTGCACTGTCACTACATACAAGCAGCTCGCCCCATTTAGACACATCACCAATGAGGCAGAGTCCCAAAGGCCCAAGAAAGCCAGATGGGACAAGAGGTTTTACCATGAGAAGAGGGAAGCCTATTCTAACAGGTATACCTTAAGGTTTTGATGCACCGATTATGCCAGTTATAGTTGTAGTATACACTAGGGTAAAATTTCATTTATTTTAACAAAAATATTTAGTGATATGATTTTTATTGGTCTTCTCTGATTTCAAGCTCCATTCTAAATCAGTTGGTTATCTAACAAAATCAGTTGGTATGAGCTCGGCTCGTCATGCTCTTTTGAGGCTCGGGCTCGAGCTCGGCTCGAAAGTAAATCCTAAGAGCTCGAGCTCGGCTTGGCTCGGCTCAAGGTAATTAAAAAATTTTAAACGACTTGAAAGCTCGGCTCGAGCTCGCCTCAATACCTTACTCGAGCTCGACTCATTAACATTATTAATCAAAATTGAACATGTTAAAAAGACAAAATCACATACATAAAAAAATAACATTTGTTTGGGCTCGTTTAGGCTCGCGAGCCTAAACGAGCTTTGTATATAAGGCTTGAGCTCGGGCTCGATAATTAAACGAGTCATATTTCAAGCTCGAACTCGGGCTCGGGGTCGTTAAGTCTCGGCTCGTTCGAGCTTTTTACCGAGCCGATCCCGAGTAGCTCTTGAGCTGCTACGTGCCATTTACAGCCCTAGGTATTACATAAATGCTAGCACAACCATTTAGACTGAGCATCGTTCGCTTTTCATTATTAACAAATACGTTATGTTCTGGTCATTGTATTTTGCTAGATATCTCTAAATTGCTTTAAACACCTTTTGGTTGTTGTAAAGAACACATATGCTACTATTAAATCATACAAACCCGCTAGAAATGGTGGGACAATTGAACTTGTATATATGCAGCAGGTGAGTGTGAATAATTAAATATCAATGGGATACTCGTGTTTGGTAAAATTGCTTTTTAAGTAAAATAATTAATGTATTGAATCTTGTTTAGACCTTTGCTCCAAACACAATGGCTCCTGCACGTGATTTTTGGACCTTAAGATACACTACAAGTTTAGAAAACGGAAGTCTCGTGGTATGTTAACAACTACCATTTTACCCCTTTTGTCAGTTTTTATATATTTTTAGTTGATACATTTTTTTCCTATGTAAGGTGTGCGAAAGATCCCTATCAGGTTCTGGCGCGGGCCCGAATCCAGCTACAGCTGCTCAGTTTGTAAGAGGGGAAATGCTACCAAGTGGCTACCTTATCCGCCCTTGTGCAGGTGGTGGTTCCGTTATACACATGATCACCTGAATCTTGAGGTAAATGAATTATTTTAACATAAATATTATACCCAAGTACCAATTTAGTATAATGTATGGTTTACAAGATAAAAAGAAGGATTGTATATTCACCCTGCCAAAAAATTCGACTGATTGGTCATAGACTCGCAAACTAACCAATTTATCAAATGGTATAGAAATATTCATTTATTTGGTTTAATAAACATAAATTTACAATTTATATGCTATATGTTGTTTAGGCGTGGAGTGTGCCTGAGGTTCTTCAACACTTCAACCTGTTTGAACTGAACCACAAACATTCACAGTTATTTTATTTGTTTTAAATTCACAACTAAATGTATTATAAAGATTATGTTATGTAAAAATCGCATTAATATTGTTATGTAAAATCACATCTAATTGTTAAAAATCTTCTTTGAGCCACGTATCCTAGACAATGGTAAATCAACGGTATATTAGTCTTTTAGTGTCTTTTGTGTTATTAATGTTATTCGTACAGCCACACAATGTTGATTGTTCAAACTTCTTTAATCACATATGGATGTATATTATATTGCTTGACAAAAGACAATATAATGCTTGTGAGTTAATGCATATGTGAAAAAGCTTAGTGCATCTGATCTATCACACTATTACTATGTTAATGATTTGAGGTGTGTGTATTTGGTGTGAGTGGGTATTCGGTCTTTCGGCTTATGATTTGAAGTGTTAAGTGCTAACTATCCCGGCATAGTCGTTTGTGTTATATTTTTTTTGGCTGCGTGTCTGTTTCGTTTCTTGTGGCCATTTTAGGTATGTGTGCGTTTGGTGAGATGTGTAGGGTGGGGAGCAAGGGTTGAATAAATTGAATTTTGGTGTGTGTGCGTTTGGTGAGATATGTAGCCCGGTTGGGGGTGGGTTAACGTCTTGTGTGCGTTTGGCGTGAGATACACATTTGTTTCTTCGTGTTTTTATGTCGTTTTTGTTCCTTTTTCGTTTGCTAGGGGGCCTCTTGCAGTTCTGTCACGGACTCACGGCTGTGAAGACTGGATCTCAACCATTAAAACGCAGCCTTATAAAATAGTACTGACGCTGGAATTTTGTGAAGCTGTATATGTATATTATTTGCAGCTTAAAGGATTGGGCGACGGTGACTAAAACTGCAGCCCATACAGGTCAATGCTCAATTAAATCACATATGGTATGCTCTGGCTGCAGTGAAATGGATACGGTATTGTACAACACTCAAATGCTTTAATTGTTCCAACAATACCACAAATGGAAAGTAATGGTGTACAGCAGAAATGGATTGCAAATGGTCTGATTAAACAAGGATTGCAATGGAGGCTGAGATATGCAATGAGCAAAGGTTAATGGGTCCAAAAAGGAATTGCTATAAACGTCTTCTGTGAATTATTTTTTAGATGTTTGAATTGTTCATATTCATAATTTGGGGAGGAGCATTTGTGTTTTAGAACACTACAACGGTTCACAACAGCTACACTTGAATATGGGATGCATCCACCTATCTCACCCAAACCTGAATGGCGCACGCTTATGGATAAGTTAGCGGACATTGCTACTAATGAATATCGGTCCATAGTTTTTCAGGTGCCCCAAATTTGTCGAATACTTCAGCCTCGTAATTATTTTAATCGAATAATCGTTATTTATTTATTTATTTATATATTCTAACAAATAGATAAAGAAATAATTAAAATAGTTTGGGTCAGGTTTAGCCTCTCAACAAATAATGCCCATTTTTCTTAGTTTAATGAATCTAATCTAACTTTATTTTATAAAGTGCTTTTCGATGTTTATGCATTTTAATACTATTTAGGTTTTGTCCCGTTTGACCCATTTTGTTAATGCAGGCAACACTTGAATTGGAATACGGTCGCATGAACATTGGGAGTTGTCCATCAAAACGAAAGCCAAGTGGTGGGATTGAATTACTGAGAGCAATCCATTGGATATTTTCAAGGACTCAAACAAGGTTTCATCTTCCTGTGTGGCTCGGTTTTTGAGCCGCATTCAAGCATGGATTTTTTGTGTATTATTAAACTTTCGTTTTTTCAATTTGTACATAATCACGTTGTTGTAATACAAACTTTTTCTGGGTCCCCGCAGCAACGCGCGGGTATACCCACTAGTCGATTTAAAAAGTAGTAATAATTTAGTATATCATACTTGAAATCAAGGGTGTATCTTAGTTGGGGTCAGCTCGACACCGGTGCTGACCTCCCAATTTTTTTACTTCGTAGTGTAAATTTTATAACAAATGATATATTTAAAGTTTCGTTTGTACTTAAAAGAAACATTTGTTTACAATTCTTTTTTAGTAACAAACTCATATATCGTCTCTGTTAATTTGTTTTATTTGAAGGTTGATACATTATATTTAACAGATCGGGAAAATATAGAAAAGGAAAAAAACTTTAGAGAACTTTAAATACGTGTTCTCCAAAAAAAAACTTAAAAAGAAAACAATACATGTTTCTATTTCTAAAGTTTCATTACTATCTTTTGAATACATTACTAAAAAAATCACTCATATTTTCTAGCTAACCTTATACAAGCACTACAAGAAATTTAACCTTTAGCGGCGACACCTTTAGCGGCTACGGCCAGGCGGGTCGCCGCTAAAGGTCTAGAACAATCTCCACCGTTGATAATTGATCCAACGGTTATGGCAGTTGATCATTAGCGGCGCCAGTGTCGCCGCTAAAGGTCTAAAAATAATTCAGCTTATACCGCCAAAAGTCACGATTCCCTCTCATTCTCTAATCTCTAAAAATAATTCAGCTTCCTCTCTCTCTCTCGCAACCCTAAAACATCCCTCCGCCGCCGCCACGGTTCCTCCGGCGACCACCACAGTTCCTCCGCGCCACAGTTCATCTCTGCTCTCACCTGCTTCCTCCCTCTCTCTGCAACCCTAAATCATCGCTGTAGGTTTTTTTTTTATTTTTGGTACATATGGTATATAATTTATTGATTCTTTATTGCTTGGTCATAATAAAAGTCGTCATCTTGGAATGAGTAGCTGGAATTAAAATATTGAATGACTAAAATCCTTCATGTGCTAAGTTGTATTTTTTTTTTCTTAAGGGCAACCGTCTTCATCGTTTATTAATTTGGCTTTTGATTGATGATTTCATTTCCTCTGTAGGTTTTTTTTTTTAATTTTTTGAGCAAAACTTTATATTTTCAGTTTTTTTTTCTTTTTTTCTGTTTTTAGTGTTTTATTTTTTATTTTTTGATGATTTATTTTTTTTTTGTAGGAAAGGACCGATCCGGGTTACTCGCCGCCGCTAAAAGGTTACTCGCCGCCGCTAAAAGGTAAGGTTACTCGCCGCCGCTAAAAGGTTACTCGCCGCCGCTAAAGGTTTGTATTCTATTTTTTATATTTTTTTTCTGTTTTTTTATTTTTTCTGTTGTTTTTTTCTGATTTTTTTATTTTTTTTCTGTTTTTTATATATTTTTCTGCTTTTTTAATTTTTTCTGATTTTTTTTAATTTTTTCTGTTTTATTATATATTTTTCTGTTTTTTTAATATTTTTCTGTTTTTTATATATTTTTATGTATGTATGTATGTATGTATGTATGTATGTATGTATGTATGTATGTATGTATGTATGTATGAGTATATGTATGTATGAGTATATGTATGTATGTCTATGTATATGTATGAGTATGTATAAGTATGCGTGTATGTATGTATGAGTATGTATAAATATGTATAAGTATGTGTGTATGTATGTATGAGTATGAATGTATGATCTATGTATGTATGAGTGTATGTATGTATGCGTGTATGTATGTATGAGTATGTATGTGTGAGTATGTATAAGTATGCGTGTATGTATGTATGAGTATATGTATGTATGTATGAGTGTATGTATGTATGTATGTATGTATGTATGCGTGTATGTATGTATGTATATATTTGTAGTTTAAATGTTGATAGTTGACCCATTTGGTATAAATATGTTTAGTAAATAGGATAGTTGACCCATTTGGTATAAATATGTTTAGTAAATAGGATATTTGACCCATTTGGTATATATTTGTAGTTTAAATGTTGATAGTTGACCCATTTGGTATAAATATGTTTAGTAAATAGGATAGTTGACCCATTTGGTATAAATATGTTTAGTAAATAGGATAGTTGACCCATTTGGTATATATTTGTAGTTTAAATGTTGATAGTTGACCTATTTGGTATATATATGTTTTGTAGGAGCACATTAATGATATAATAGCGACTCCTCAATTCCAAGCGCAATTGCTCCAAATGGCTAATCAATTGGTCCAACAAAGGCTTGGAAATCTAGGCGGAAGTGGGAATAGTGGCGATCACGATCACGACGATGAAGCCGAAGACGAAGAGCAAGACGAAGAGCAAGGCGAAGACTTTTAGGCAACTTTGGTATGTTTGTTTAGTTTTGATGGTGTAGACTTGATTCAAATATTAGGTTGGTATGTTAGTTTATTTTGTTTGATATGTTTTGACGAATGTTCGTTTAACTTTGTTACATTTATTTTATATATATGTAGATGTTGGTTTATTATTTTTGTTATTATTTAGTTTGGTTATGTGTGTGCGGAGTAAACGAATAGCAAAAAAAAAAAAAAAAAAAAAAAAAACCTTTAGCGGCGACGCGTAGCCGCTAAAAGTCTTACCCAGGATGCACAGAAATCTGCCACGTGGCATGCCACGTGGAAAAAAAAAGTTAAAAGATAATGCCACGTAGATAATTACTTTTAGCGGCTACACCTTTAGCGGCAACAGGAGTAATAGCGACAGACTAAAGCTGGCAGGACTTTTAGCGGCAGCTCGACTTCCTTGTAGTGAAGGTGATTTAGGGGGTGTTTGGGATTGATTATTCAAAACAGATTATGCATTTTGGAAAAGCAGGGGTGGAGCTGCTTATAGATTATTGCGTTTTGATAGCCTAAAAAACTGATTATCTGCGTTTTCAAAATGCAATCCAAACACTAAAAACTAATTATCTGCATTTTCAAAACGCAATAATCTAAAAATCAGATTTAAAACGCAATCCCAAACACCCTCTTAATCACAATAGGCTCCGTTTTATTCCATACATTGTGATGTATAAAAACAGTGGTCCGTTTTTTATCCGATTATTTTTTGTGGCGATAACAGGTTAACCAATCTCGAACTAAAAAAAGAGAGCCGTCAAGAGCCGTTTTAATTCCATTGTTTACCATTTTGGAGTTCGGACCCAAGGTTTGTATAAATAGGTATGGAGTGTGTTGGTTTAATCACATGAATTCTCTAGCTCTTAAAAACATAAGTGTCAAAATCATCAAAATCTGAAATGGGTTAACCGCTTAATTTTTTACCTTATTTTGGTTACTATAACCTTCTAAGGTGGTGAAACGGTTATTAACCTAATTGGGTTTTTTTATAAAAAACATCCAGTCCTATTTTAATAACAATTAGGTTAAAAAAAAAAAAAAACCTTTTATGCACCTCTAGTGTAAACTACATCTAAGTCCAAAGAGAGATTAGGATCTAGACTCAATACTCACAAGTCAATTACATTTTTACACTATGGCAACAAGCCCAAATCAACCGATGCCCAGTCCAACAGATATATAATGTTTCTTTTGGCCATTCTACTTATGTTGAGCATTGAGCTTTTGATGATCTTTGGATTTGATCAAAACATGTTGATCCTACACATATAGGGATTTCTATAAGTATCCGGATCTTTACAATAGGGTCATAGGAAAGCGATTCGTTCTAGATGTTTTTTCCTCCTATTACGATAGTACCTTCTCTCTCCATCATGTTATACTCCTCTTTTTGGTCGAATAATATGTAATTTTACACACATAGTGACACACACATATCACTACTTTATCTATATTTATATTACCTTATTAAAGAAACTGGATGGACTTGATGGTCATTTCACAATCATTTTAAAATGGCATCTCAACAATCACAAATGCAATTTCCTAATTTTGCCCATTTTATTCCATTTATGCCTTCCTGTACAACCTTTTAAAGCAATTGTACAAATCAGTAATACAACTCATACAACATTGAAACCGTTGTTCTTCATGAATGCAAAACAACTCTACAGAGAAACCCTGTTATTGAAGAACCGTTTCAGGTTCTTCATTAAGACTAGTCATTATGATTTTATTATTGAAACAGCCAATTAAAACAACCACTACTCTTTCCCTCGGGTATGATTTTGATTTCAAATGCAAACAAGTATTTTTTTCTCAGATTTTGTGACCTAGGAAAATTGTGTTACTCATATTGTGGCATGATTCTTACCAATCATTATTGGACCGAATTATGATTGCTTACCATCTTTGCAGTTAGAATTGTTTTAGTAAACTTTCACATTGTTGACTTGCTGTTTACTTAGATTTTTAGGTACATTTATTTGTGTTAACTTTTCAAAATCTAAAGAAGAAGCTAAAGTACTTTGTAATTTTCACTCTTGGTTGGGATCAAGAGATAACATTGATGTAGCAGTAAAGAAAGGTTATTTTTAGGGTAAACTGCTAAAATCGTTACTGTGGTTTGGTGAAAGTTGCCACTTACATACATACAAACTTGAGATTTTTGTCATAATCGTACCCTGGTTTTAATTTTTATAAGAGGGTGACTTAGGGTATGTTTGGCAAGAAACTTTTAAGAAAAAACTCCCACTTAATAAAAAGCTTTGTTTGGTTGAAGAAGCTTGAAGCTTTTAGGTTAGGGAAAAAACTTTATATTGAAAAGCTACTACTACTACTAGCGTTTAAGAAAAAACCCATACTAGCTACAAGCTTTTAATAACTAAATGACACAAATACCATTCTATCATTAAAAAAATAAAAAAAACATGCATACAAGCTTTTAATTAATGCCTATTTTGATCATTTCATATATTTTATTAAAAGCTCCAACTACTATGCATGTTTTCTAGAAATGTATTTTTGAGGATGGCTATATTTCATACATTTCATAATATCGCTATGTTATTAACAAAAAAAAAAAAAACATTCAATGTTCTCAGCAACATCCACGCAGCAAGGAAATATAATACAATAAAAACAGAAGAATCATGCTTGTAATAGTCTGGCGTCCTCAATAGTAAAAACCACCGTGGACAACCAAATTAGCGAGAACGAATTGGATGAAGAATGGTTTTTAACCAATATGTCATCGAAACGTGCAAGCTCTATGACACCAAATGATTATGGTGTATAATGATTATAGCCCAAGTACTATATTACTATTCAACTCGACATGGTAACTATGGTACCTCGGTTAAAAATATTCGGAAACTTCATTCATGGGAAACATTTGTCCTTAGATATCAAAATTTTGTTACATTTGTTAGGTGAAACTTTAAGGTACATTTACCTATAAATAATTTTAAACAAGTCAAGCAATTCGCTAATGATTTATCTATGCATAATGTTGTCCACTATTATTATATTGTTGTCTTTTGTGTCAATTCTTTTGCGTAGATTCAATTAATATTCAATTTATATAATAGATGTGTTACCAAGTTAATTTAATAAACAAAGTATATGAAACCAATCACGTAATGTGCCAACAACAACAACAACACATCACCAACAACAACGCCAACGCCAACAACAACGCCAATGCCAACAACAACAACAACAACGCCAGCAACAACAATGACAACAACAACCAGCGGTAACGCGCGGGAATTACTGGTAGTATTTTTAACATACACAATATTCACTATATAATATAAACCATTAACAATTTTGTTCATTTGTAATTTTAATTTATATGTTTTTCTACAAATCAGTGTTATAATCTACATCTATATATATAATAAACAAAAAGGATATGTCACATGACATTAGGTGAGGTTTTCGCACCCGTTGATTTCCCTCATATTTTTTTAATTTTATTTTAAATAAAGATAACTATTATTTTAAAATTTCAAATATGTTAATTAATATTTCTATCTTTATCTTTTTCTTATCTCCCTCCCCCACATTCACAATTTTTAAACGTTAATAACTTCTATATACGACATTTTATTTAAAAAAAATTACACTAAATTAACGATCGTTTTATTTTCTTTCCAACGAGCACCATAGTGTTATACAAAAAACGAAAGTACAACGACTTTTGTTAGTGGGTTTTTGTTCATGCAGAAAAAAACACAATGTGTTTATGTAATTCCTTAATCATGTCTAAGCAAGTCACTAATCTTGTTAAGATAGTATATATGCTTTTGAAGCTATTATTACATATAAGAACCTGCTAACTCATATATATTCACATGTGTAGTCTGGTTGGTAAGGATCTATTTTTTTTTTTTTTTTTTGTATTTTGATTGGGGTTGCTAGGAACATTGATTACAAAGTTTGCTAAACCGGTTAGATGTAACATATGATTCTTAGACACCAGATAAATCTCTAGCTAATAAGTGATAATTATCATCCCACCATGCACGCCACTTAAATCAATAATCAGCATGACATATCATTTGATACCAAATTGGTTGTTTTTTTTTCCAAGTTCACATCACATCTTTAGGAATGTCTTGAGGAAGTGAAAAAGTTGTACAGAGACTTAACTCAAGCAAGATGTGTAGAAGTAGGTTTTATGAGTTATTGAGTATTAATCATTTAAAAAAATTCATGAAAAAATCGACCTATTCCTTTTACGATACACACATTTTATCACTTTTTATTAGATCTGTCTATTTTTGGAAACACCTGAGGAACAATCCAGTAATTATGTATAAACAAACATTCAAACTAATTTGTTCATATATTTTCTTGAATTTTAGGATATGTGAGTAAAAACTGATAACAATTACATTTAAAACATTTTGTTATTTATATAAATCTTTAAAGATTGGAAAAATAATTGGCTTGAATTTTTGTTCTTTTGATAAAAGATAATAAGGGTGTTAGGGGTGCTACTAGAATTCATTTTTTCTTTCACTGATTATAACCAATTATGCACTGCCACATCACTTAACTGATTTACTTCAATGATTCACTTTTTTGTAGGCAGCACTCCACTGATTATTGTTTTTTTTTTCATTTAAATACAAATACAAATCTTTTTTTTTAAATACACACGGTTTATTGCTCTACCAAACCGTCAGTCCGTAATCAACTCCACCCAACACGGTCAAAAAAAATTATTTCCTTTTAAGTCGGTCTTATCTAACCGTCAGGAAAATTGAATTGTACATGCTATACGGTTGAGAATTTTTGTATATAAACGACGGTGGTGAAAACACAATTCAACATCAACAAAACCCACAAAACATGACTCGCTGGACCGAAAATGAAGAAATTGCTCTGGTCGTGTGCGTTAGAGACGCACAAAACGACCCATCCTTGCAACGACAACGCCGCCAAGGCTCCGGGAGCAGGAACACACGCTTCTGGGACCGTGTCTTGGGTGACTTTAAAGCCCAAGTCGGCGAAAATGACCGCACAATTGAGAGCCTACAAAGGAAATGGACCGATCTAAAAAACAAATGTGATCGGTGGACCACCTGCTATGAGCAAACCATGACCCGGCACCCAGGCATTGTGTCGGAGTTGGCTGTGGAGTTGACCCAGGTGACGTATGCGGGTCGTTACAACGGCAACTTTGAACATTTCCAAGCCTAGCAACTCATGCGTGAACTCTAATTATCTAATATGTTTTTATGTATTTTATTTATGTTTAATATTAATAAATATTGTTTTATGTTTTTTATTTACTTTTGGTTGAATTTATTTTAACTCTAAACGGTTTACGTAAAAAAAAGTTAACAAAAATGTTGCTTCCAAACGGTTATAAATAATTAAAAAAGGAATTAAAGTAAATAAAAAATCAGAAAATACGCGGTTACCAGCCCGTTAGATAGAACCAGAAAACGGTCCACGGGACCCCTACCAGCACGGGTGGTGGCAGTGTTATCGTGCTGGTAATGAGGTACCCGTGCCCAATTCTGGTAGCGCTACGTTCCTCTAAGACTGAACGGAGTGGGGGGCGGGAGAGGGGCGGCCGGGAACACCGCCGCATTAGGGCGTGGAGAGTGGCGTGGGGCTTGGGGCGGGGGTGGCTTCACCGGCGTGGGGCTTGGGGTGGGGGTGAGGTGGCATGCTTTTATTGGTCAGTTTTTTTTTTTTTTTTTTAACTTTAACACAATATAATATTATTTTCTTCCCCCCCTCTTCCCCCCTTCCACTCCCCACAATTATTTTCCCCCCCTCAAGGGTCCCACAAGTGCCACATGACGCTTCATCCCCCTCTTTCCCCCACCACTCCTTATAGTCTAAGATAATAATTTATGTTATACGAATATCTCAAATATATGCAGGGTACGGTTCTACACAGAATCAAAAAAAGTATGAGAAAACCGAGAAAAACACTATCAGCCAATTAGTACATTTTTTTTTCTTCATATTTTTAAATTAAAAGGTCATTATTGTAAGAAAAGTACAAATTATTCATGTAGTTTGCAAAGGTACATTTATATGTAGCTTGCAATCTATTTGCGCACAAGCACACAATATAAATAAAAGTAAATGAATGATGAAAAAATTGATTGTTGGTTCTATAGATCTCAAATATCATTATAGTTTTCACATGATTTATACTCTCTTTATACATGTAGGTTGCCTTTTGAAAAAAAAAAAAGAAAAAAAAAGAGCATAGTAAATAAGTAAAAATGGCTTGGGGCGACACATTACGCGTTTCATGCTTTTATAAGCACACATAGATTATTTGGGATGGGTTAAATGAGAGCTAACTTGAGTTATGAGAACCATAAAAACCCACTTATTTACCACAACTTTAATTAATTATCAAATGAATTTGTGGTTATTATTAAAACATAATAAAAAATTAAATAAAACATTAATTTTGTTATATCAGTGTAAGGACGACTTAATTTTTTTTTTTTTTTTTCATATTTTGTATATTTCTTAGATAGCCATTTTTACATCCTTGTGTTAAAAAAAAAATTTAAATTCGCATTTTACGTTAGAGTTCTCACGGTTCTCAACGAAAGTGAGTTTTCAACCGAATCGAATCCTATATATATAGGTAACTCACCGGTGGATTGGCTGTATGTATTACTGTATAACCGTATACGTACGTTCAAATGACAAATGCTGACTTGTTAGTAGTGACATACTTTTGAAGCGTTAAGGATGTATTGTTATACTAGTTGGAGAAATTAAATAAAAGGGTGGCAGAAAGAATTTTGGCTAAAAAGAACCAAACTGCAATGAATAGTATATGATCCGTGATTTTAAACTTCAGTCCTTACAGTTATAGATATTACCAGAGCAAGGACAAAATACTTGTTTGGAAGATTCTGTGTCGACTTACGTGCTGTGATAATACGGCCATGCAATTGGTGGGGAACGGGGATTGTGATAGTGCCTTTCTGCTTGTGTCTATATCCTTCCATTCATACATAACGGCATCCTATGCCATACTAAATCATACAATTATTTTCAAGTTTGATACAAACATTTATATTTATACAATTATTAATTTTAGGGTTTGCCCTCTTCTTGTTGAGATTTCCGTAACGAGTTTAAATGTTTATGGGAAACATTTATGTAGATGTTATATCGATATTTGATATGAATCTATAATCTATAACATATAATAAAAGAATTGAATATTGATGAAGTGACATTCAATGAAGGCCTAAGAAAGCCAATTTAATAACATGACATTCAAGGAGGCATTCTCCTCCTTGAGTGTGTCATGTGTCATGCCATGTGGCAAATTAAAAATAAATAAATAATAATATAAAACCTAATCTACTAAATTTAAATTGAGTTATTTGTCCTTCAGTCCAAACAAGTATTTTGTCTTTACAGTTATAGATATTACGAGCAAGGACAAAATAGTTGTTTGGAAGATTCTGTGTCGACTTACGTGCTGTGACACATGGTTTTATAATATAAAACCTAATCTACTAAATTTAAATTGAGTTATTTCAAGAGAAGCTAGGGGAAAGAATCGCACAACACTGCAACACATGGTGTCACCTTATAGCAAGGTTATTTATTTATTTATTTAATTACAAGGGTAATAATTATTACTATTAGTATTAGTATTATTAGAATTGTTATATTTTTTTAACCCCGGGACGCTCCCGGGATAAAAGCTATTAAGTTCATATACGACATAAAAACATGAAGGGGGTGAATAAAACTTAATTATGTCATTTTTGTGCGGATTATAGCCGAAACGGTATTATAGTACTAAAACAAATATATTTTATTAAAGAAAAAACATGTTCCACTAACTAAGCCAAAACTTTCAATTCATAATAAGTACTACTTTGCGGGTATATGTGAATGTTGTATAATTTCAAATGACAATAATATCTAATAGTAAATTTTTGGACCTTAATTAGCCTATTGGGCATATTCAAACAAAGAAAAAGTAATTACAACCAACAAATTCATTATACATGTACCGTCCCAAAATAAGAGCCACGACCATCATTTTTCTTCGGTTTTATTAATATAAACTAAAATGAGAATAGTTTCTAACCTTAAAATAAAATTTTGTTACATTAGAGTATTCATTTCGGAATCAATATTAGGTTGAAAACCGCACCAACCATTCTCTTTCATACAGTGTATAAAAATACTATATTTTTTAAAGTAAATCTTAAACATATTGAAACTTATATTCTAGTCAACTTATAATAGTAGAAAGGTTGAGGCGACGTATTCAGGCAAGCTACACACACTCTGAAATATATTAGTTATCTCTTTAGTTGATTCTCATCCCTATATTATCTCTCCAATAACACAATGAATCACAATACCGTTTGATAAGAAGTTCACAGGACATTAGTACAACAATATGGAGAAAGATGTAATATCATTAATGTTTTTAAAACGAGCTAAATTTGTCAAGTATGTACTAATTATAAACAAAAGGTACTATATATATACGAGTTTATACGATTCCTTGATTTTACACGATTTATTCACATATCAAGAAAAATAATCTGACTTTAAAGTGGCGGTTCATTTTTGACACCTACATGTCCAGTTGAGATTATCCTGGTTCAACGTTAAAGTTCGGATTATTATTGACCCATTAATGGGCCAAAACTTTAGATTATTTAAATCTAGCTAATAACCTTTTTTTATTATTAAAAACTTTTATCAATTTAAACATTTAGCAAGTGGAAAGTAAAGTCTCCACATACGAAGAAAACGTTTAAATGGACCATAAAAAAACATTTATACATGGGAGAAAAAACAAGATAAGATGTTGACGCAAAATTGTAGAATTTAAAGAAAATTGTCAAGTACGCTATAACCACAACTCACCTTTGTTTATATTTCTCTCCCCACCTGAACTCACCTTAATTTGTTTAATATTAAAAGTTATATATTTAACCTCAAATTCATGGCAACATCTGATGATCATGAATTAATTAAAGAGTCAAATAACAAGCTGCAGCATGAAGAAGATGGTGATCATCACGGTTATCAAACTCCATCCAACGATGATCACAAGATTCCGCCACCACGCTTCCCCTCGCCACCACAAAAACTGTTACAGAAGAGGAGGAGGAGGTCATCAGATGACGGTACAATGATCGAATTCTTCGAAAAAACGAGGCGTGGAGAGGTAGATGCTTTCTTCCGATTGTTTACCCTTAGGGTTTCTTCATCTTCCTCTAGGAAAAGGCGTAGTCATAGTATATGATCTATATTATTAATCATATGTTGTACGTTATTAGATACATGTCAATAATACGCGAACAAAGTGTATAATTGTTAACGTTCATTTATACAAATAGTTTAAGAATCCAATGAGCCTTACTATGATAATTTCCATCAAATATTTATTCAACTTATCTTTTGTTTAATGTATATATATATAATTTATAACTTTTAACGAAGTTTTTTTCTCCGTTTTTTATATAGCACTATGGTAATCGTTGGAAAGATAATAAAACGCTCGTTAATTTGGTGTAATTTTTTTCTTTAAAAAATCTCGTATATACAAGATATTAACATTTAAAAGTTATGAAAGAAAACATGAGAGATAAAATAATAAAGTTTTAATATTTACATTTAGTAGATTAGGTATTTAATAGATTATGTTAAATCATATTTAAACCACTAGCTGATTACCCCGTGAGTGTCCCGGGGTTGAAAAATCTAATTTTACGTGATAACCTATTGCAAATGGCTCAAGTTAACTAACCACAAAATCTCTCAATCATTGCATGTTCATATTATTCTAATCAGTAATAACTCATCATCATCATACTCAGTTAATCCCACCTATAGCAAAGCTAAGGTAGGGTCTGAGGAGGGTAAGATGTAGACAACCTTACCTCTACCCCTAAGAATAGAGAGGCTGCTTCCAGTGAGACCCCTGGCTCGATGTGGTTTGGTATCAAGCCTTGGACATAAGGCACAGAACACTTAGCAATCGGGGCAAACCCGATCGGTGCATGTACCACTTTGTCTTTTGGCTATCCACGCCACCACATGATGCATGATTAACCGTCCGTCGTTTTTAACTCATATTCCCTAATCTAAAACCTAATCAGTAATCATCTAAAGAATCACTTATGTAAGCTGCAACTATTCAAAAACTCATCACATCTCTCTAATTTTTCACATTCTAATGGCTCTTATAATTCCTAACCTAATCAACTAAACAAACACTTACGTTGGAAGTTGTAACCATTGCATCTCATTATGCCACGTGGCATAATCAAGAGATGGTTGAGGCCACCATTGAACGCCATGCCAGCAACTATCAATTCTTCTCGGGAGCGTCCCGAGGTTGAAAAATATAACCATTGTAATAATACTAATACTAATAGTAATAATTATTACTCTTGTAATTAAATAAATAAAAAAATAACATTGCTATAAGCTGACACCATGTGTTGCAGTGTTGCGCGATTCTTTCTCCTAGTTTCTCTTGATGAAGTATACCTAGTAAAATTCCAATGATAACATGGCGATTGACTTGATTTTCAACATCGTAGATAAGAACCTGGTTTAAAAGAAAAAACATGATTAGTGAATAACATGAACACTTTGTGTGTTTTTTTTCCTGTATGAACGAAACCCCACAAAAAATAGTCGATTTTTTCTCCGTTTTTTATATAGCACTATGGTACTCTTTGGAAAGATAATAAAACGCTCGTTAATTTAGTGTAATTTTTTTCTTTAAAAAATCTCGTATATAAAAGATATAAACGTTTAAACATTAAGGGAGGAAATATGAGAGAGAAAATCTTAAATTTATTTTTAAATTCTTTTTTCCTAAAATAACTCAATTTAATTAAAAAATGAAATAATTCAAAAACACTAAAATCTTTCAATTATGATGCCACGTGGCAGTTTCATGGAGAGGTTGAAAGCACCATTGCACGCCACGTCAGCAATGTTCAATTCTTTTATATATATTAATAATAGATATTTATTCTTTTTTTTAATTGGTCTAGAGTTGTCACATCACATCCTATGTGGCATCTCTCAAAAGAGAGATTGCATAATATTATGACATGTCATAAAAAATGCTTTGGTTTATTATATACTAGCTTATACCCCAGGAGCGTCCCGGGTTGAAAAATCTAAGTAAAGTGGATAAAATTAGAAGTATCCAAACTATAAAAATGGCATTTATGTATCAACTTACATTAGATACTTTAAAAAAAATACCAAAAGATCCATTTCACTTTACAACATCAACACCTAAAACAGAATATTAAGATCCCAAGCACTTCATGGGGACATAGATTGTTTAGCACCAATACATTCAGTCAAAGGTCTTTAACTGCATACAATAAGATTTGAGCTATTTCAGAATGTGGTAAAAAAAGAAAACATAGCAATTACCTGTTGGAGAGCGTCCCGGGTTGAAATATTTAATATGACAACATAATTAATGACTTGCCAATATATGATTAATGAATATTATTATTATTATTATTATTATTATTATTATTATTATTTTAAACAAATCTCAGCCATAAATTATTATATTCTAATAAAAAAAAAGGTAATTGGGTCGGGTATCACCTAATCCCAGGCCCGACCCAAACCCACAATTTTTTTTAAACTAATTCAAAACCTGACACAATACCTGTCGGGTTACAAAAAATAGTCATTTTTTCTCCGTTTTTTATATAGCACTATGGTACTCGTTAGAAAGATAATAAAGCGCTCGTTAATTTGGTGTAATTTTTTTCTTTAAAAAATCTCGTGTATAAAAGATATTAACGTTTAAAAGTTATGGGAGGAAACATTAGAGATAAAAATCTAATTTTGTTTTTAAATTTTAAATTATTATTTTCTAAAATAAAGGCCTTACCACATGGGATGACACATGACACATTCAATAAAGAGAATATCATTTTTAAATGTCATGTTATTAAAATGACTTTGATTTATTATATGTATAGATATAGATATAGATATAGATATAGATTTTGTTGAAAATTTATATTCGAATTTATTACTCATCTTTTTTTTTAACTATTATCAGTGTATCAAGCTTTAGTTTCTTTATTTGTTTTTGGCATAGTCCCTCAATTACACGAGTATATATGCTGGAGTTAGACCCCCGTAGTGGGGCGTTATTGTGCAAAATTTTACAAAATAGCGCCCGGTAACACCATTACATGCCGGCGCTATTTTGTGATTTTGGTTGGGGGCTTTATTTTTATAACGCCGGGATTGAAAACCAAAAACCAATTAAATTTCGACACGTGGCACTTGATTGAAAACAAACGGTCAAATTTTTTTACCGTTGCCCCCCTTAAATTTTTGAACGGTAATATTTGTTTCCCCATTTATATATATATATATATATATATATATATATATATATATATATATACACACACACATAATACTTTTTATAAAAACACAACCAAAACTAACACTACGAGGCCAAACACTACTACTCCGCTGCCACCTAATTGGGGCGAGTTTGACGCGAACACAATGCAATACGCTCAACTTCTTGGCATGCCCGGTCACAGGCAGGAAATTCTTGCAAAATATAACTTATTGTAATTTATTTAAGTTGTTTTTTTTTAATTTGGTATTGTAATTTTTTTAAGTTGTTTGTTTTTTTTAATTTAATTAATATTAGTTGTGTGTTTTTAATATTATTTGTAATTTTTTTATATTTATTTGTCTTTTGTTTTAATTATTTTGAGTTAAAAGATTAAAAAAAATAATAAAAAAATCAACCAATCAGAAACAGGGGCTTTATTTATAAAGCCCCTACCACTACACCTTTGTTTCAGTTTCTCTCTCCACGCTGACTCAGCAGCCACGTGAACCAATCAGAAAGGGGGGCTTTATATATAAAGCCCCCCACTACGCATGGTCTTAAGATGCTCCAAACTGTCTTTTTACTTTTTCAGAAACTCAAGAGGGGAAAAAGAGAGAGAGAGTTTGTAAAGTTTATTTTTTTTAAGAAATAAGTGTATACAATTTATACAATGGACACATGATCAATGATTTAAATGATTGGTACCATGATAATGAGCTAGTTTAAGAGTTTAGAGACTCTTATCTAAATCAATTGTATAGATAAAAATGCGGCGCCAAAGGCATTATAGACCAGTGGCATCTTGGTGGTGAGATAAGACTTAGAGACCATAAGGTCCTGGGTTCGAATCTCACAAAGGGGGTTTTCTCATAATTATGAGTTTCCTCCTGAATTGGTGACTTGGTGGTGGAATATGATCGCGTGGCAACATTGGTGGCACGATGATACTCCAATATTCCGTGAGTGATTCCAATTTGTTGGCCGTTCAAAAAAAAAAAAAAAAGATAAAAATGCGGCAGAAAAAACTCAAACTTCAAAGAGACAAAACTTGAGTTAGGATTGGAGTTACAATGCTGAAAACCAACCGCCGAAAAGGGTTCAACGAGTCTGATCATGTCGCAAACCCAAATTTCTTGATTAAAGGCTTGGATTTCATCAAAGATTTTTTCCAATTTCGTTAAATTTTAACAATTTCCTTTTTTTCATCCTAAAACGTGTGAATTCCTTATTGGATTAATTTTCTAGTGAATCAAGATTTTCCAAATTTAGTAAACGTGTCAAATTTAGAGACCACCATATAAAAAGTGCACCTATTGTATTCGTTTAGTCATTAAAAATTTTATTTACACTTTGAAAATTATTCCTCGTGTTTATTTTCTTTCCGCTTTGCGCCAGTGTACACAACAACCTTTTTAGGCGTCTGTATGTTGTTTTTGAAATCTTAATTTGTCAAAGACTAATAATGTATACATACCGATGGAAGTACTTGTCGATGACCTCTTAGTGACCATCCTGTCATTAATGCGTCAATAGTCATGTGATCATTAGTGATCCGTAAATAATACGTTAGCAACCTACTGCTTTTGCTTAGGGAGAGAATGAGCGGGGCGACTGGTCGGAAACCAATTCCGATCAATATTCAAAGACGGCTTACAAAGTTTTTCGTAACAAACCTTCCAGAGAGATGTAGTGGGGCTGAGTTAGCAGGTTTTGTTCGTTCGCATGCTGAGATATATGATATTTATATCGCTAGAAAGAGGGATAAAATGGGAAATCGGTTTGGTTTTGTTTCACTGTTGGATATCAAGAATATTGGCGATATGGAGAGAACTTTATCGGGGATCCGTATGGGCAATTACAAACTTAGTTTTAATGTTGCCAGGTTTACTCTAGAAGATGGGGAGGTTGATAGTAGAAAGGTGGAAGGCGAAAAGCTGAAGAAGACTTACGTCCCAGAGCCTAAAGTGGCAGATAGTAAGGAGGGCTCGGGTCATGTGTACAATGGTTCAACGTCGTTTAGAGATGCGTTCCTAGGGAAAACCGGAGAAGAAAAGGTGATCAAGGTGCATGATGATTTAACGGGTCATTAGCAGAGTTTAAAGAAGGAAGTGATAATTAGGGTTGCTGATTTTAAAACCTTGAAGAATATTGCTCAGGTCGTTCGTGATCAGTCAGAAAGGAGAGGTTTTCTGCAATATGTCGGAGGCCTATTCTGTCTGGTATCCTTTCAGGATTCTAAGGAGGCTGAGTTCTTCTTGCAACGTATGAAAAGTAACAGAAAGGTATGTTTGTCAGCGGTTTTGTGGGATGGACAGACGTTGCCTTTTGAAAGGCTTGCTTGGCTTAGGATCCAAGGGGTACCTATTCATATCCTTAATAATGAGGTATTGAATAGGATAGGTGAAAGATTCGGGAAGGTTATTCATGAGGCTCAACATGATCAGTGGAACACCGATTTGTCTTACGATTATGTTGGTATTTTGCTATCGGAGGGTAGAAGGATACAAGAAGAGGTGATTGTAGAGTGGAAAGGGAGGAGGTATCGGGTTTGGGTGGCGGAAGAAGCAGGAGATTGGGTGCCGGATTTCTCAATCACCGGAAGTGAAGCAGACTCCAAGACGCCGGGAAGAGAAGTTCCGGTGACGAAAGATACTCCGGCAAATTCGAATGAGCAAACAGATTTGGAAAATGCAGATTTTTCGGCACAAAATATGGAAGGTATGAATGCTGAGGTTAATGAGGATGTATCAGTTATGGAAGGTGTGAATATTCCAATTGAAGAAGATATTAATGTGGAAGAGACAAATGTGGAAGCTTTAAATGGGTCTGGAAACAAATCTTCTGGAAACAAAAGGTATTACTTTAATCTTTCAAAAAAGAATAAACGAAAAAAAGGTAAGAGAAGTATTAAAAATGGGCTGGACCTAGACAAATCAGGGAGTAGCTTGGAGAAGCCCAAAGGTAAAAAACAAAGAAACAAATCAAATGATATTTTTGGGCTGAATAAATTGATTGGGATAGTAGACTCTTCCACCACTAATGGGCTTCAGGAGAATGGCTCTGATGGTGTGGAAGTTAACGGGCCACTCGTGAATAATGGGCCTGAGGTTGGGGATGTGGGCCGATGTATGGTGATTGGGGATCAGTGTCCAGTTCGGGAGTTTGATCATGCTGAAACAAGTAATAACTCGTTATCTGGGGTGAACTTTAGACTTGATGAGGTAGCTAAAACTATCTCATTGGGTCGTAAATTGGGAACGGAATTACATGATTTTCAAGACTTGATTAATGACACTATTGATTTGGAAGGAGTACAAGATGGTGTTAAATGAATTGTCTTAGCTTAAACGTTAGAGGAATGGGGGTCACGGGTAAAGATGAATGGGTTAGGGAGTTAAAGAAGACTAACGAAATTATGTTTCTGGCTTTACAAGAGACGAAAACACAGGGCTTGACGAAGGATGTTTTGGGAAGGTTTTGGGGTACGGGAAACTTTGACTACGAGTATGTTGACCCTACCGGGTTGTCTGGTGGAATGGTTAGCTTGTGGAATCCGAGTTTTTTTGTAAAAGAAGCGGTGGTTAAAGATAGGAATTTTCTTGCGGTTACGGGTTGGTTAAAAGATTTCCAGGTTCAAATTTCTATGGTGAACGTTTATGGACCCCAAAACGATGTCAATAAACGTGCATTATGGAGTCGTTTACGTAATTTAATGGTTGATCAAAATGGATTGTGGATCTTAGCCGGTGATTTTAACACAGTTAGGAGTGAGGATGAAAGGAAGAATACAAGGTTTAATGCTACTAGCGCGCAAGACTTCAATGACTTTATTGAGGAAATGGGGTTGTGTGAATATGGTATGAAAGGTAGGAAGTTTACATTCCTAGCAGGGAAAGGCAAAGGTAATAAGCAAAGCAAGATTGATCGGGTGCTCGTGAGTTCTAATGTGTTCAACAAATGGCCGGAAGCGTCTCTTCGTGCTCTTGCGAAAGGCCTTTCGGACCATAGTCCTTTGGTTTTATCGATGACGAGTAAAAATTATGGTCCAAAACCATTTCGGTGGTTTAATTCGTGGGGCTTTATTGAAGAGTGTGTCACTGTGGTGCGTGAAGTGTTATCCATGTCAAGTGATTTTAACAAGGCTGATAAAAGGTTGTGGTTCAAGTTGAAAATTTTGAGAGGCAGGCTTCGTAGCTGGAGAGATGAGTATCGCACGAAACAAAATGTAGAATTGACCTTGTGCAGAAAAGAGTTAGAAGATTTAGAAGTGGTGATGGAACAAAGGGATCTTTCAGAAGAAGAGTTATGGGTGATGGAAGAGTGCAAAGTTAAAATTGAAGAAGTGATAGAGGCTCGAAATTGTGATCTTCGTCAGCGTGCTCGGGTTACTTGGGCAGCGGAGGGAGATGATAATTCCGGTTTTTTCCACAGAACGATAAATGGTAGACGGGCATCCAACTGTATTCCTGGCATTGATGTGGCTGGCGCTTGGAAAACGGAACCAACGGTAGTCAAACGTGAAGTTTTAAAGTTCTTTCGGGACCATTTTCATGAAAAATTCCCCTCTCGGCCGCTGCTTGTATGTGATGGTTTGAAGACAGTTCCGGTTGCGAAACAAGAAGGGCTGGTGCGCAGGTTTTCTAAAGAGGAAGTTAAAAGTGCGGTTTTCGAATGTGGCGCAGATAAAGCTCCGGGCCCGGATGGGTTTAATTTCAATTTTGTTCAAACGTTTTGGGAGGTTCTAAAGGATGATTTTTGTTCTATTCTGGACGAGTTCTATGATTCGGGAGAAATTAGCCCGGAGTGTAGTTCCTCGTTTATTGCTTTAGTGCCGAAATGCAAAAACCCGTTGATCATGAAAGACTACAGGCCGATCAATTTGATTGGCATGATTAGCAAGGTCATCTCGAAGATATTGGCTAATAGAATTAAGGAAGTTATGGGGGATGTGATTTCGGAGTCCCAATCGGCTTTTCTAAAAGGAAGATATATTTTGGATGGGCCGCTTGTGTTGAATGAGGTAATAGAGTGGTTGAAGAGACGAAAGAAGAAGGCGTTTATTCTTAAAATAGATTTTGAGAAGGCCTACGATAATGTAAATTGGAACTTCTTAATATCTATGCTAGAACAAATGCAGTTTCCAGGTAGATGGTGTAAGTGGGTTATGGGCATTTTGAAGTCGGCGCGATCGGCGGTTTTGGTCAACGGTTCCCCCACGTTTGAGTTTGTGTGTCAAAAAGGACTTCGTCAAGGAGATCCGTTGTCTCTCTTCCTCTTTTTGATAGTTATGGAGGCGCTCTCTTTTGTCATTGACAAAGCGATTCGGATTGGTGAGTATAAAGGCATCCGAATAGGTAAAGATGAGATTATCTTATCGCACCTTTTATATGCCGATGACGCTCTTCTTGTTGGGGAATGGAGGGATGAGAACGTGTTAAACATGGCGCGTATTTTGAGATGCTTCCATATGGTCTCGGGGTTGAAAATTAATATAAATAAATCTAATATTATTGGGATTGGGGTGGATCAAGAGGAGATAAATGAGACGGCCTTGATGTTAGGGTGTAGTCGCGGGAGCATCCCGTTAGATTACTTGGGCATAAAAGTGGGTGCGAATATGAATAAATGTTGTAATTGGAAGAAGGTGGTGGATGTTTTTGATGCTAGACTTGCGCTTTGGAAAGCTAAAATGTTGTCGATTGGGGGTAGAGTCACTCTTATTAATTCGGTTCTCGGAAGCCTCCCAATTTACTACTTCTCTTTGTACAAAGCTCCCGGTAAGATTCTTGACAAGCTTGAGAAAATCATGAAGCGGTTTTTGTGGTCCGGTTCAAGTGACAACAATAGAGTTCATTGGGTGAGTTGGGAAAAGGTTACAAAGCCGAAAAAACAAGGTGGTTTGGGCATTAAACGTTTGAAAGATGTCAACGAAGCGCTCTTGTCTAAATGGGCTTGGAGGTATCGTTTAAACTCAAATGCCCTTTGGAGAACTATTATTGATGGCTGCCATAGCTCCAAGAAGGAATGGGAATTCTTGCCGGTTAATAGATATGCGGCTGGGAATTGGAAGAGTATAGTTAAATCGGTGCGGAGGATGAAGGTTGAAAATAATAATCTTTGTTCTTTATTTCGGCCACAGGTTGGAAATGGGAAGATGGTTAGATTTTGGGTTGATGTATGGCTGAATGGAGTGGCTTTAAAGCAGCGATGGCCTCTCCTTTTCAGCTTAGAACAAGAGAAAAACTGCTCCATTGCTGATCGACTAAAGCTTGTCAACAATCGTATGGTCTTTTCGGCAGATTGGACGGTAAATATACAGACGGTAGAGGCCTTCCAGCAGTGGGTGGAGCTTCTAGTTTGTGTTGAAAAGATGGTGCTCTCCGAATCTAGTGACAAGTGGAAATGGGATGGAAGTAAAGACGGCATTTTCTCAGTTAAAGCGGTTAGAGAAGCTCTTCAACAGGGGGCTTCGGATGAGGTAAATTTTGTTATAAAATGGTGCTCGTGGGTCCCGTTAAAATGCAATATTATGGCTTGGAGGGCGGAATTGAATAGACTTCCGACGAAGACGGAGCTTGTTAAGAGACATGTGGCCTTACCGGATGTAGCGTGTGGGTGGTGTGATGATGGTCAAGAATCGGCGTTCCATGTTTTATTCGGGTGCTGCATGGCTGTTGCTGTTTGGGATGGTATTGGTCGATGGCTCAGGGTTCCGCCAATTTACGCTTTTGATATAAGGGATCTTTTGGTTATCTATAAAACAATACAAGGCGACAAAGTGAAAAAGAAGGTGGCACATGGTATTATGATGGTGACTCTTTGGACTCTTTGGAATGCGAGAAATGATTTAATTTTCAACCGGAAGAGAGCATCGGTGCCGGATATTATTGCTAGTATAAAATCTAGGGCCTTTCTTTGGATTAAGAGTAGAAATAAGCGTTTCAAAGTGGCTTGGAAAGATTGGTGTAGTTGCCCGTTGTAATTGTTTGTATAGTGGTTTGTTGCGGCCGGTCCTCGCTTTGAGGCCCGTGTTTGCGTTGTTTTAATGAAAGTTTATTTTCAAAAAAAATAAATAATAATAATACGTTAGCAAATAATCAGAGTAACATATATGCCCCCTCCTGGTGATGTGCCATAGGTAATATATTTGTCGTTGATCCGTTAATAAAATGTTTACCTATGACCATATATTTCACAAAAGGTCAATAAGTGGATTTATGATGGTTAGTATGTTTAATGACGAATAAACTATGTGATTACCCGTGCTGAAATTATTTTGATCTGGGTGATAGTTAAGGTAGATGTCATCGGAGACGTCTTCGGTGGGTCGGCTGAGTTCATTAAGTTGGAAGCCGAGCCGGTACCTGAGACGTTTCAAGGGCCCATCGGAGACGACGTGGTGGTCTTTTATTAGATGTAACCGAAAGCCTATCGGGAGACGTTTCAGACATCTTGGGAGTCGTGTATCGTCTCTCCAAAAAGATGGGAACAGGCTATTCTGATAGTTTGATTGGTCAACGAGCTAAAATCGTGATTTTCCCTTAGATTTAACATATTGTCTTGGATGCAAAGTAGATAGCTAATTAATTTGACTGTTTTGCAAACTATATTTTTCTTTATATTGTGGCCTGTGTATACTTCTTTAAGGGTTTTTTTTCTTTTTCTTTTTTTGTAAGTTACTCGGAATATTTTTCTAGATAATTTAACGTAGTGACTTCAGATTATACAATTTAGTTTAGACTGTATTTATATATTAAATACGCGTTACTAAATAATCATAAAAGTTCAATTTTATTTTCTTTTCTTTTTTAATGACAAATGTTACTTTACCCAAATTTACACCAAATGTGCCCCTTGCTCACAGTGGCGAAGCTTGACCCGAAGGTTCGGAGAGTCGGAAGTCACCGGGGGGTCGGAAGTCACTAGTTTTGGGGGGTCGAAAACCAGTTTCGGGGGTCGAAACCCTATATTTTCAAAATTTTCTATACGAATACTATATAATCGGAACTTTTGCGCGAAAATCCGGGGGGGTCGGCCGCCCCTCCCCGCCCCTTCTATAACGGCGCAAAAATGATAATATCAAGTGTTTAGAAAATGGTTGAAGCTATAGTCGAGGATGAAGATGAACGGACTTCCGAACCCAAACGGTTATATAATTCGCAAACGGGAAGTTGCACATGATTTATTGTTACGTGATTACTTCTCACCCGAACCAACATATGATGCAAATAGTTTAGGCGGCGTTTTCGTATGAGTCGTAATTTATTTTTACGAATATCACACAACTTAGAAAATAAATACGAATATTTCCAACAAAAACACGATGTGCGTGATAGCATGGGATTTAGCCCGTTGGAAAAGGTAATAGCCGCGCTTAGACAGTTGGCTTATGGACAAAGTTCTGACATAATGAACGACAATCTAAAAATGTCGGCACGAACAACTAGGAGAAGTCTTCATAATTTTTGTGAGTATGTCATTAACTATATTTACAAAAATATTTGAGAAAATTAAAAATATGTGATGTTATAATTTTATTTGATGTATTTTTTATTGTTATTTGATGTACTCTTTGTATGTGATGTAGAATTGTCATTGTCTTTTTATAAAGTTAATACATTTGTTTAAAAAAAAGGGTAAAATGCTAAAATTGTCCATGTGGTTTGGTGAAAATTACCACATGCGTATAAACTTTTGATTTTTTCTTTGGTCATAATCATACCATGGTTTCAATTATTTGTCATTCTCGTCCCTGACACTAACGGAATCCAATTAGTCCAGTTAAGTCAGGGGTAAAATCGTCAATTCACGTTTTAAAGTTCTGATTGCCGAAATCGTCTCTCCTACAAAATTAAAAATTAAAAAATTAAAACATTCAAGTGGATCTCACCCCTACCCCACCCAATTTATCTTCTACCCTCTAACCCACCCACCACCCATTTCCACCTTTCACCACAACCACCACATTAATTCAAGGATTTTTTTGTTGATTTAGTTTAGGTTGGTCTTTTATCTCCACCTTCCACCACCACCATATAATTAGTTAAAACGACTTTATTGATCATGTAACCATCTTTACAATTTTTGAACAAACTGTGTTTTGAACTTGCTGATCATGTAATCATCCATTGCCTCTGGTTGTCATTAGAGGTGGCAAAATGGGTAAGTTGGGTTGGGTTGGTTGATGGGTTAGGATGGGTTTGGGTTAGGATGGGTTTGGGTCAAGATGGGTAAATTAAAAAAATAGGTTAGAATAGGTTAGGTCATAATGGGTTTGGGTCTAGATGGTTTGGATTAGGATAGGTTCACATCAAAATAGATTAAAATTTAAAAAAATTTAATATAACAATAAAAAAAAAATTTAAAAAGTAAAAAAAATAAAAAAGGAAAAAAAATAAAAAAAAGAAAAAAACAAATTTTAAATTAAATTTGTTTCGACCGCACCGGGACCGGTAACGACCCAGACCGTTTCAACCTGACCCGTCTCGTAGCGACCCGGACTGTTTCGACCCGACCGAGCCCAGTAACGACCCAGACCCGTCCCGTAGCGACCCGGACTGTTTCGAGCCGGCCGGGTAACGACCTAGACCGGGCCCGCTAGCGACCCGTAATAAACAAGGTCCTAATCTAACATAATGGACAAGTTATATTTTATCTCTTGTGTCCGAATGATATGTCTCAAGTATTGGTGTTTAATCGTCCATTGTCATATTGCTATTAAGTTATTTATGAAACTAGTCTATCCAAGTCCTTCGTCTCTCCCTCTCTAAGTCTTTCTCTCTCTAGATCAGTTCCTCTCTCTCTCTAGAATAAAAAGGGTGGAGTGAGTGTGAGATGGTTAAGAGGTGGGGGTGGTTGGTATCGGGTGTGCCGCTGGGGGCTCGCCAGAGTTCCGTTGTAGGCGGTGGCCAGAGGCCCTCCTCCGGGTCTCTCTATCGTCTCTCTCTATAATAGGGTTGGGTAAAGGGTACAAGATAGGTGGTGTTGTGTTGTTTGGCAGCCGTTCTGCCGGAGCTCCGCCGCGGCTCCGCCCCTGCTCCATCGGAGCTCCGCCTGCCTCCCTTTCTCTCTCTAATTTCATGTGTAGCAGTGGCGCAGGTTTATAGGGGCGGGGAGGGGCGGCCGACCCCCCCGGATTTTCGCGCAGAAGTTCCGATTATATAGTATCCGTATAGAAAAGTTTGAAAATATAGGGTTTCGACCCCCCGAAACTGGTTTTCGACCCCCCGAAACCAGTGACTTCCGAACCCCCGGTGACTTCCGACCCCCCAAACCTTCGGGTCAAGCTTCGCCACTGTGTATGTGTGTATGGTTTATGTAAATGGGATGTTGCAGGAAGTTTTGGGGATTTATAAAAGGTGCCATCAATGGTTTTTATCAAAATCATATATGGTTTTTAGTGTGGGTTGGCAAGTCATGGGGAGGACAAGTGTCCTCCCCTAGTGACTAATCACATAGGTCGGGTGGGTTCGTCATCGTGTTTCGATCCTGTTACGTATCGAGCACTCGCGTAAGATATTCTTATATAATGGTTTTGTTCTTAATTTCGCACATAAACGTACTATCCGTGATTTGTTCTTGGTTACTTTATTATAAAATAATAATAATAATAATAATAATAATGTGCTAAAAATTCTGGGCCCCACGTCCGGGTTGTTACAGTATGGGATTCCAACTCCTAGATGTGTGGTGAATTGCCCATATTACCCTCCTCCAAAACCCGGTTACCTCCACCTTGAATCGCCACCACCATTTCGCCAAAAGTGCTAAATTCATATCTCTAAGTGACCCAAAACCCAGCCCCCCTGTCGACCGGAGCAATCACGCTGTCCCACGTGACCCAATTCATTCTCGCCTTCTCTTCCGACCCACCCCAAAAAAAGACCCTTCTCATTCTGTCCAATTCCTGTAACACCCGCATCGGCGCCTTGAATAGAGAGAAATAATAAGTGGGGAGATAATTTAATACCGACTTTAAAAGAACAACCCGACCCCCGAACGACAATTGTTTTGCTTTCCAAATGGACAACCGTTTCCTAAACGCATCCAAGACCGGCTTCCAATGTTTGTGGAGGTTCATATTAGCACCAACCGGTAATCCCAAATATGAGAATGGAAACTTCCCAATGTTACACTTCAAGAGCGCGGCCATGGCCATCTCGCTCGTACTATCCACCCCAACACCAAAGACACTACACTTACGAAGATTGACCTTCAAACCGGACGCAAGATAGAAACATCTAAGGATACGTGTCACACCCCGACTTTTGCCTCGTCGGTTGTGACGTTTGGTGCCTTTGCCAGCGCAGCGGAAAGTTGCATCTAAGGCTCTTATTTCCCGAACGCCAATTCTAACCCTCTAGGATTTCCAATCCCAAGACGTCGCCTACTCCAACCGTGCCGTTACCAAAGTTTAAACCTGAAAGACATACTTAAAAAGGTCAACATATAATGCTGGTGAGTTAATAGGTTTTATAAAAGAGTTGTAATAAGTTTGAAAAGATCATATCCGTTACTACTAGGTTATGAGAACGTTAGCTAGACGTTAAGTGTTTTTACTACTACGGTTGGGAACCCATTACTATACGTGTGTAAGTAGTTGAATCATGCCCAGACGTTTTGTGTAACATCACACAAATTTTCTTTATATATATATATATATATAGAACTCCATCGTTTATTCATCCGATTCATGTTTACAGTATCTTTACCATCCATTTTGTTAATTTTTTTTGTTTAAATAATGACGTATAATCAATATTAAATTGGATTGTATTAAAAATTCTGATTTAAAAACGTTAAAAAAAATGTTTGCCTGTGCCAGGATTCGAACCCGAGTCCCTGGCGGGCTAAACCTTAACCATACCACACAAACCACTACACCATTTGGTGTTTTGTGATGTTAATTAAAACCAATTAAACTTAAACCCTTTCAAGGTCCCTTAGTCAAACCTGAAAAGTCAAACGTAGTCTCCTAGTCAAGTAAAGTCAAAGTGTTAGTAAATATGGTCTCCTAGTCAAGTCAAAGTGTTAGTAAATATGGTCTTCTAGTCAAGTCAAAGTTGTTCCTAAATTCTAGCCTAGTCAAAGTAGCCCCTAATTACAACTCCAAATTTTACACTATAAATACACTAGCCTACCATTCAACTCTTTGTACCATTCAAAAAAAAAAAAAAAACATTATTATCCCATCTCCCATATACTAAAGTTTTCATCCGTCATTATCTCCTCTAGCTAGTTTCGAGTTTTCCAAGGCATTATTACTAAGTGTTTGCACACTCAATAAAACGCACGAACTCATTATACACCTAAGGTGAGTTTACATAGCCCCTTTTTCTGTTTTACATTTTGGGTGAAACATGTTTAAACATTTTATACACTATCATTTACTCATTCTTACATTGTTGAAACTTGTGATTCAATTACACTATCATTTACTCATTCTATCGTTTGATTGTAACAAAAAGACACATTACAATCATTAACATTGATCAAGCCTCCTGTTTAGATTATAGCGCTATAAGTCTGACAAACCCATCCCCCCGCATAAATTCAGGGATGATCGATAACAGTTACACTTTTACTAACTTGCGTGTGACATCCGTCACTTTTATTTTATATATAATAATAATAAAAATAATAATAATAATAATGATAATAATAATAATAATAATCATATTTTTTTAGACTAACTAAACCCACACTTGAAACCCATTATCAACCATAACCAAACCACAACCAAACCCAAGCCCAAAATCCCTTTTCTTTAATTATAATAAAAATAATAATAATAATGATAATATAAAACACCTTCTAAACGCGATGATTCCTTCTTCCTTTCTTTCTGATCGATCGCTGCTTCACAAACAAAACAAAAAAATCAGTTTCTGATTCAATAATCACGGCCATAGACTAACCAATCCGAGTATTACGCATTCATCATCATCTTTTCTTTCAACACGCGTGAATCACGCGTTTAGTTTGACCAATTTTGATTAATAGCCATTATTAAACTTTCCTAATCAACTTGAACGAAATCTTTATAAATACTCGTTTTTTTAATCTAATTGAACTCGCACACAATCTCTGTAAGAAGCGACTAACAAACCCCAACCTTAATTCCTACAAACAATACGTTTCTAGTCAAGAATTGCTCACAGTTGACTTTTCGGTTGACTGAACGTTTCGCCATCAAATCTGATCGGTAAGTCACGATTTTTGATGTGTTTTCAATCTTCATTACAACACGATCAATAACCCTATGAATCCAAGGGTTATTGATTGTTAATTTAATCAATTAGGAAAACTAGGGCTCGAAGCCTTCAATTTGGAGAAGAACACATTTCAGAAACATGTTTATATATTAAACCGTTACAAAATAAAACAAATTTGACCTATAGATCAGATGGTTGTGATGTTGTTTCTCAGTGGGTAGCACGCGGGTTCGATCCCCATGAGCAGCAAAAACATTGTTTTTCCCTCTTTTCTTTTCCATTTACATATATCTATACTTTTAATCTTTTAAAATAACTTAAAAATACTAAAAGTGCTTTATAAAATCTACAAAAATTATATTTAGTTATTCTTATGATAAAGTTCATTATCCAATTTTTAGATTTTCAAAAATCTTTTATTTATTATATATAATAAATATTACAAGTTTATTCAATTAAAATTATAAAATTCTATAAAAATATCAAAACGACTTTTTAAAATTCCACAAAAATTATTCTAAGTTTATAAATCAATAAGAATTTCTGAAATGATTTTTATTTCAGAAAAATCGTTTATTTAGTATTTTTAATCAATTTTTGTTAGTTTTAATCATAATTAAATCATAATAAATTCATTTTTCAATATTTTTGCACCTAAATTTTATATAAATTATTTCTAACTATCTAGAACTGAAATACAATTTTTAATTCAGAAATTCTTTGATTTTAATATTTTTAGATATTAAAGTCATATTTTGACAATTTGAAATAATTAGATTAAATATTCTATTTTCAAGAAAATAATTTTATAAAAATTATTTTCATACTTAAAACCTTATGTTGTGACTATATTCAACTTAAAATTTTACCAAGAGACTTTTATTTATTTATTTACTAAATTTCTTATATTTAATAAACAATTTGTTTATTAATCAAATAAACGTTTATCCCCAAATTCGAAACCCTAGAAATACATGAGTTATTTCCCTTACACGTTATCAAATTCTTTAGGTTGATCCTTTGGGATAATTCCAACACATATTTCGTTGTCCAAGTTCAATTTCAAGCAATTACATAGACAGTGAGTATTCCTACCCCTTTTTGCTTTTATACATTTTTGGGGTGTTACATGTACACTATTACAAATTCAAATTCAAATTTACATTTTTACAATACTATTCTAGTACTATGTGCATTGCAGTTTGAAATAGTGCTTTAGCAAGGGATACCTAGTGCATTATTTTAATCAGTTATTTCATTATCTACATTTCATTTAAGACTTTGTATTTTCCATTTCCATGTAAGACAATTTTGGATTATTCAATAATATTTACATTTTAGTACCATGTGCTTTTGAACAATCGTCACTACGTGACACCTCGATGTTTCCGCCATCGGTTGGGGTGTTACAGATTGGTATCAGAGCCATGGTTATAGGGAACTAGGTTATTAGATTAAATGGCCTAGACTATAACCGAACTTCAACTTTCATGCATAATATTTCCTAAATTACCTTACCCCTCATTTCCCTCTACTTTCCTTTCTCTATCTTTCCCTTTTTCTCTATTTCTCCTCATCTTTCATCATGGTGCATAGAGATGGTGTCCTACAAGGGGTGGAAAGTCTACATCGTCATGGAACGGGAGCAGTACCTTTCATGAAGACACTCTTAGGCATAATGCCTACTCTTATTTTGCTCCTTCAAAGTTGTTGAGCTTTAATGAGTGTGATAGAACACGTGCAATCTGGAAGGGTGGACGCCTGTACACTGGGTTTTCTGGCATAGGCAAGCATAGTGCATAAATCCAATAACGGACCTGTTATGCTTACCTGGGGATTCCTGGAGTGAGTGTCCACTTATAGGCTAAAGCATGTCTTCTTTGATCACCATTGGGTTCAATTCCTTTGAAAAGTCAACGTTCTTGTTGGGCTTCACAGCTAGACGAGGGCACTCCAAACATTTTATGCAAATTTTTCAATAATACTCTCTCGTTTCATATACAATATTCTGTATATCATGATTTTCATATATTGCTTACAAGTTCATACTTTCATAATCATTTGTACGGTTAGACACTTACATGATTATTCATTGACCACCTCAAAGATGTCTGCTCGCCGCATGCTCCGTGATGTCCGCCAACGCCCTGTTCATGCTTCTGGACAACGTTCTGACCGTCGCCTCGCATCTTTAGCCGCTGAGCAAATTGCTGCAGTGATCCCAAACCTTGTCAGTGAGATAACCCAGAATAGTAACAGTGCCAACACAGGGAGTATGACTCAATTTCGGTGCACTTTCAAACACTTTAACTCCTGGAACCCCACAAATTTCACTGGTGAGGAGGGTGCTACCGGCCTCCTCCAATGGTTTGAAAGCATGGGGAGTACCTTTGTGAACAGTGAATGCCCTGATGAACTTCGCGTTTGCTATGCTACTAGTGTCCTTCAAAAGGGGGCGCTAACCTGGTGGAATAGCGAAAAGCGCAATCGAGGAGCTGATGTTGCCTTATCATTATCTTGGGCTGAAGTTAAGGAACTCATGATCGCCAAATTCTGCCCTAGGAACGAAATCAGAAAACTGGAGGATGAATTTCGTGAGCTCAAACAAGACAGTGGTGAGAATCTTGCGTATAATACCCGATATCATGAACTTAGCATACTGGTTCCACACATGGTCACCCCGGTCTCTCGAGCAATCGAGAAATATATCGAGGGTTTACCTGACCTGATTCAAGACGTTGTCACTGGAAGCAAATCTACTACGGTGGAAGAAGCCATCCAGCTTGCAGCCACTTTAACAGACAAACACGTAAGGAAAGGAAGCTTGGTAAGGAAGGGCACCAAGACGTCTGCTGAGAAAACCACCCACGTTGTTGAACAATCTAAGACTGTCTTAGCAAAGGCCGCCACTACTACTTCGAACTCTAAGAAACGAATGGGCGATAATCAGAACCAGGTTGTTGTGGATCCTGTGACTCAGCCTCCTAACAAGAAAGCCTACATGGGAATCCATCCTCAATGCAACACTTGCAAGTATCATCACCCTGCAAATCTTCCATGTCGTCAATGCACTAGATGTGGAAGGTTTGGACACTTTGTCACTACTTGTCGTGTAACAGATTGGACGCAAGATAATCATCAAACAGCTGCCCAGAAACCACTACATATTACTAACGGTCGGGCATGTTATCATTGTAGAGACCCTAACCACATGCTACCTCAATGTCCCAAATTGAACAATGTAAACCTGGTGGCACATGGACGAGCTTTCAATATCAACACCAACGAAACAACTAATCAGGATGACGTTAATCCCACTGGTTAAGCCATGGATGAAATCTTCCCAAGACTCGAGAATCCAATACTCGTGTTTTCATTTTCTTGATCCTATTATCATTTTGTACCCAATTTTGTCGCACTCAGTAGCATATAACATCTAGAAATTCCTTGCATACAATTGTGTATGAACGCAGTTGGAAATTTATGATATCCGGTTGCATTTATTTTAAATCGTATACGTTTCAGACTCTATCCTTACATCTTATTGAAACATTTGGACTTGATGAAAACCAAACTACTAAAAACTCGATACTTGATCATGCAGAGCTTTTCTAAAAACATCATTGGTTATTACATGAAACTTGATTTTTCCCTTAATTTGACTATTCATTGAACATCAAATTATTCATGATACTCGTAAACATTTAATTATTCATGATAACACTTACACTTAATGGTTGTAGTACTTACAAACTTGCTTGCATGTGTGTATTATCCATGTAACTCAGATAAACATTTCATTTAAAGGGCTCCTCGGACGAGTGGTAGCCCATACTCAAAAAACTGTTATGCTTACAAGTCATTGCAAACCAATGCAATTGACCTCATTATTACATGGCCTCATTTCATTGATAACATCTCATTGTAACTCAACGTGTTGTTGTGACATCTTCTGGTGAAATTTATTTGCTTTAATGTGTGTTAGATTAGGATCATAGAAGGACATAAAACCCTAATGTAAGGTAAATTGATGATTCCGGTCCGGAACGTAATCATGAATTTACAGGTACGTTAGGGTAGTGTGAAATTCTATTAGAGTTTTTGGGAAGACGTCCAGTACGTTTTCAAGGTATCAAAGGTGTGGTGGGTTAGCTGCGGTACACCCTGTATACAAACACTAATGATGCATTGAAAGTGAGACTGGAAGTCGGACCGGGAACAAACTCTGTTTACTTGGTAGTTCAATTAGTCTTTCTATAGTCAATCAACTTGTACATCCATTTAGGATTCCTAAAACTTGAAGTTTAGTGTTTAATAGATTCTTATTCTCCTTATTATTCAAGACGAACCTAATCCAATCCTTAACTCACACCTATCAAACCTCTTATCCAAATCATTCGAAACAATTCACTCTGTTACCTATAAATTTACGTCGTGCCTTAACCCAAATTTTCCAAACCACAGTTATTTTAATTTTTACCCAAGCATCCATAACCCTATGTTTCTAATAACTTCGGGACGAAGTTTCTAAAAGTAGGGGATGCTGTGACATCCGTCACTTTTATTTTATATATAATAATAATAATAATAATAATAATAATAATAATAATAATAATGATAATAATAATAATCATATTTTTTTTAGACTAACTAAACCCACACTTGAAACCCATTATCAACCATAACCAAACCACAACCAAACCCAAGCCCAAAATCCCGTTTCTTTAATTATTTCGGAGCCCACATGAAGCTCGGCCCAACAGTCGGCCCACAACCCACAGTCCAGCCCAACAGCTTCCCCCCTTGTCTGCTTAAAAAAGAAAAAAAAAAAAAGGTTGCCTCTGCCAGGGATCGAACCCGGGTAGACGGCCGGTCCGAACCAAACACACCACACTGCCAACCAACTGAGCCACAACCCATTTTGTGATTTAATTCCAGATCAGATGTATAAAACACCTTCTAAACGCGATGCTTCCTTCTTCCTTTCTTTCTGATCGATCGCTGCTTCACAAACAAAACAAAAAAATCAGTTTCTGATTCAATAATCACGGCCATAGACTAACCAATCCGAGTATTACGCATTCATCATCATCTTTTCTTTCAACACGCGTGAATCACGCGTTTAGTTTGACCAATTTTGATTAATAGCCATTATTAAACTTTCCTAATCAACTTGAACGAAATCCTTATAAATACTCGTTTTTTAATCTAATTGAACTCGCACACAATCTCTGTAAGAAGCGACTAACAAACCCCATCCTTAATTCCTACAAACAATACGTTTCTAGTCAAGAATTGCTCACAGTTGACTTTTCGGTTGACTGAACGTTTCGCCATCAAATCTGATCGGTAAGTCACGATTTTTGATGTGTTTTCAATCTTCATTACAACACGATCAATAACCCTATGAATCCAAGGGTTATTGATTGTTAATTTAATCAATTAGGAAAACTAGGGCTCGAAGCCTTCAATTTGGGGAAGAACACATTTCAGAAACATGTTTATATATTAAACCGTTACAAAATAAAACAAATATGACCTATAGATCAGATGGTTGTGATGTTGTTTCTCAGTGGGTAGCACGCGGGTTCGATCCCCATGAGCAGAAAAAACATTTTTTTTCCCTCTTTTCTTTTCCATTTACATATATCTATACTTTTAATCTTTTAAAATAACTTAAAAATACTAAAGTGCTTTATAAAATCTACAAAAATTATATTTAGTTATTCTTATGATAAAGTTCATTATCCAATTTTTAGATTTTCAAAAATCTTTTATTTATTATATATAATAAATATTACAAGTTTATTCAATTAAAATTATAAAATTCTATAAAAATATCAAAACGACTTTTTAAAATTCCACAAAAATTATTCTAAGTTTATAAATCAATAAGCATTTCTGAAATGATTTTTATTTCAGAAAAATCGTTTATTTAGTATTTTTAATCAATTTTTGTTAGTTTTAATCATAATTAAATCATAATAAATTCATTTTTCAATATTTTTGCACCTAAATTTTATATAAATTATTTCTAACTATCTAGAACCGAAATACAATTTTTAATTCAGAAATTCTTTGATTTTAATATTTTTAGATATTAAAGTCATATTTTGACAATTTGAAATAATTAGATTAAATATTCTATTTTCAAGAAAATAATTTTATAAAAATTATTTTCATACTTAAAACCTTATGTTGTGACTATATTCAACTTAAAATTTTACCAAGAGACTTTTATTTATTTATTTACTAAATTTCTTATATTTAATAAACAATTTGTTTATTAATCAAATAAACGTTTATCCCCAAATTCGAAACCCTAGAAATACATGAGTTATTTCCCTTACACGTTATCAAATTCTTTAGGTTGATCCTTTGGGATAATTCCAACACATATTTCGTTGTCCAAGTTCAATTTCAAGCTATTACATAGACAGTGAGTAGTCCTACCCCTTTTTGCTTTTATACATTTTTGGGGTCTTACATGTACACTATTACAAATTCAAATTCAAATTTACATTTTTACAATACAATTCTAGTACTATGTGCATTGTTTACAACGTGCTTTATGCTTAGACAATACATGTGGGTTACATTTGTACTTAGTGAAATCATTAACATGGTACAAGCCGACCTTAACATTGGATAGCGCTATTTGGATTGACAACCCGCCTAGATTGATTCTCCCCCTTTTTCATCAGAGAATCCGTGGCCAGTGTTAAGCTTTTATCCATTTATTGGATAAGTACACAGCCGTTCATACAGTACATTATACAGTCACAGGGTTGATTTCGCTCATTTGTATGATACATAGTTTACATATTTGCACTGTAGCTTGCACTTGAATTGTATATCTTTTAACCTACTATATATATCAAAACTAGGAATGCTCACCAACATTTCTTATGTTGACCAAACCTATTTTGTACATGTTTCAGGTGCAGTTTGAAATTGTGCTTTAGCAAGGGATACCTAGTGCATTATTTTAATCAGTTATTTCATTATCTACATTTCATTTAAGACTTTGTATTTTCCATTTCCATGTAAGACAATTATGGATTATTCAATAATATTTACATTTTAGTACCATGTGCTTTTGAACAATCGTCACTACGTGACACCTCGATGTTTCCGCCATCGGTTGGGGTGTTACATTGCGAGTTAGGTCTCAGTCGACACAAGGTTTGATTGTACAAAAGACGCATTGTTACATGTCGGACTCATATTCTTACATTATACAACTATGATTGTTGTACAAACTATTGTTATCTATTACATTCAAAAACCTATGTAATTCTCACCAACTTTTGTTGACCCAAATTATTTTCAAACTTAACATGTTTCAGGTTATAGCTTGCTCGAAGATTAGAGTTAATGCTTGAAGATGCGTAGCTAGTATTTTTTTATCTTGATGTACAAATTCTTAGAACAATTGTATGTAATTTATTTAAATCATATATTGAAACTTATTATTTACCATGAGCTACTGAACAATCTTCAATACGTGACATCCCGATGTTTCCGCCATCAGTTGGGGTGTTACAGATTGGTATCAGAGCCATGGTTATAGGGAATTAGGTTATTAGAAAAAAAAATAATCTAGTCTATAACCATAGGATTTTAACCAGTACTTGCTCCTTTTACTTACAACCTTACTTGTTTCTATTCTCTATCCTACTTCTTATCCTTACTTTAGTCCCTACAAGAAGAGTGCTCTCCATCACAAGATCTACTCTTAGACTAATAGGACAAATCCTCAGGTTTAGCCTGAACCACCTTGAAGATCTCGTCGAAGTTCTAGATTTTAATAACGAACACGTGCAATCTGGAATGGTGAACGCCTGTATTCTGAGTTTTCTGTCTAGGACTGGCATTGCGCATAAATCCCAATCAGACGAGGGACCCGGATGCCTACCTGGGAATTCTCGGGATGAGTGTTCACTTATAGGCTAAAGCATGTCTTCACTATGTTATTAGAATCTAGAAGTTTTGATAAGTCAACGTTTTTGTTTATTCGTTTTAATTAATGAATAAATGATTACTCACTTTCCTTAAACTAAGCTCTAAAATCTCAAAGTTTTATAGCTTAAATCAATCTCATTTCATAACCATCTATGGATTTCACAATCACACTTCACCTTACCATCTTAGCCACTTTTTAAATATTCAACACCCTACCCAAATCATATTATTTCATTTCTCCACATGTTACTTATTTTTAAAAACTATAACCTTATATCTTAGCACAAACTAAAGATTTCTAAATCCTGTTGTATTTTCATTACCTAGTAACTTTACAAAGTACATATTTTTGTCAAAAGATGTCCTCGAACTTAAATTCAATTGTTTATTTATTGACATAACAAACAATTTTCTATATAATGCTTTAAACTATTAAAAATCACTTAATAGAACCTTGATCTTCAAAACCTAATGTCATGTTTGAAATCTCCAACTAACGGGAATATTTTAATCAAAGCCCACTTAGCTTGTACTATTTAACAACTTTTGCTTTATGTATAAAACCAATTTTGAAAATAAGATTTTTTTTATCAATAGGAATAATATCTAGTCTCTAAATTCTCCATCAACACTCACTCTTTTTCAACTTGTTCAAAATTTTACAATATTTGGCATATACCACAATCATGTTTTCTTATACACTTGATTATAACCTTTGATCCAAACCCCAAAATTTACACTGCTACATAATCTCCTTACTAAAAAAATAAACTCTTTATCAACTATCTTCACATTCACTATCTCTCACAATCTTGATTCTGCTTCAAGATTTTTCATCATCCTCTCAAGAACTAAATTCATATCCTTCACCTTCTCACACATGAGCTAGTTACCCATGATAACCAAACTATTGAAACTTGATTGTGTGTTGCATCAAACATAATCCTTAGTTATACATGAGGATTCGACTATCTACCGTATTTGAACATTTGAAACTAGAATTCATGGAATATAAACTATTTGCTATAGACACACCTAGAGTCATTAACCTTGTCTAGGGCAACTCTATTACAACTCGTATGCTATACTTGATACTTGATTGCTTACATGTACATATTATCAATTTGCAATTCATGTGTGTAATAATTGGTACACTTAATCAAACAACTGATAGAGGCTGAAGTACTTGCTCAACAGTTAGTAGAGTACCAAATAACCTACTCAACGATTGGTAGAGGTCATCATGCCTGCTCAACAGTCGGTAGAGGCCCTACAACCTGCTCAACGACTGGTAAAGGCTATCGCACCTGCTCAACAATCGGTAGAGGTTCTTACTCACTGACTGGTAGATGTCTTTTTCCTGCTCAACAGTTGGACTTATTTTTGGATACATTGTATACGATTCAATCACAAGGCTATTTTGCATTACTTACATGTGTGTTTAGAGTCATAGAAGGACACAAAACCCTAATGTAAGGTAAATTGGTGATTGCGGTCCGGAACGTAATCATGAATTTACAGGTACATTAAGGTAGTGTGAAATTCTATTAAGCTTTTGGGAGATACCCCGTATGTTTTCGAAGTATCAGAGTTGTGATGGGTTAGCTGCGGTACACCCTATATATAAACACTAATGATACGTGGAAAGGGATACTGTAGGGTCAGACCAATAACAAACCCTAGTTATTTGGTAGTCCATCTAGCATTTATGGTTATCTTATACATTCCTTAAACTCTTACCCTACTCTGAACCATAGTTACCCTAACTATCCTCAACACTATTCAAATGTTTCTTCTTAAAATAAACTTCGGGGCAAAGTTCCTAAAAGTACTGTAACATCACACAAATTTTCTTTATATATATATAGAACTCTCTCGTTTATTCATCCGATTCATGTTTATAGTATCTTTACCATCCATTTTGTTATTTTTTTTTGTTTAAATAATGACGTATAATCAATATTAAATTGGATTGTATTAAAAATTCTGATTTAAAAACGCTAAAAAAATGTTTGCCTGTGCTAGGATTCGAACCCGAGTCCCTGGCGGGCTAAACCTTAACCACACCACACAAACCACTACACCATTTGGTGTTTTGTGAGGTTAATTAAAACCAATTAAACTTAAACCCTTTCAAGGTCCCTTAGTCAAGTCAAAGTGTTAGTAAAATAAACTTCGAATCCTGTTTCACACCAATATGTTGAAAACAATATGTTGTATAGCAATCATAGTTGAAGTATAATGATAGAATATGAGTCCGACATGTAACAACGCGTCTTTTGTACAATCAAACCTTGTGTCAACTGAGACCTAACTTGCAAGTTAGTAAAAGTGTAACTGTTATCGATCATCCCTGAATTTATGCGGGGGGATGGGTTTGTCAGACCTATAGCGCTATAATCTAAACAGGCGGCTTGATCATTGTTAATGATTGTACTGTGTCTTTTTGTTACAATCAAATGATAGAATGAGTAAATGATAGTGTATACAATGATTATAATTGAATCACAAGTTTCAACAATGTAAGAATGAGTAAATGATAGTGTATAAAATGTTTAAACATGTTTCACACCAAAAATGTAAAACGGAAAAAGGGGGCTATTTAACTCACCTTAGGTGCATAATGAGTTCGTGCGTTTTATTGAGCGTGCAAACACTTAGTAATAATGCCTTGAAAAACTCGAAACTAGCTAGAGGAGATAATGATGGATGAAAACTTTAGTATATGGGAGATGGGATAATAATGTTTTTTTTTTTGAATGGTATAAAGAGTTGAATGGTAGGCTAGTGTATTTATAGTATAAAATTTGGAGTTGTAATTAGGGACTACTTTGACTAGGCTAGAATTTAGGAACAACTTTGACTTGACTAGAAGACCATATTTACTAACACTTTGACTTGACTAGGAGACCATATTTTCTAACACTTTGACTTGACTAAGGGACCTTGAAAGGGTTTAAGTTTAATTGGTTTTAATTAACGTCACAAAACACCTAATGGTGTAGTGGTTTGTGTGGTGTGGTTAAGGTTTAGCCCGTCAGGGACTCGGGTTCGAATCCTGGCACAGGTAAACATTTTTTTTAACGTTTTTAAATCAGAATTTTTAATACAATCCAATTTAATATTGATTATACGTCATTATTTAAACAAAAAAAATTAACAAAATGGATGGTAAAGATACTGTAAACATGAATCGGATGAATAAACGAGGGAGTTCTATATATATATAAAGAAAATTTGTGTGATGTTACAGTCTCCCCTACTTTTAGGAACTTCGCCCCGAAGTTTATTTTAAGAAGAAACATTTGAATAGTGTTGAGGATAGTTAGGGGACTATGGTTCAGAGTAGGGTAAGAGTTTAAGGAATGTATAAGATAACCATAAATGCTAGATGGACTACCAAATAACTAGGGTTTGTTATTGGTCTGACCCTACAGTATCCCTTTCCACGTATCATTAGTGTTTATATATAGGGTGTACCGCAGCTAACCCATCACACCTCTGATACTTCGAAAACATACGGGGTATCTCCCAAAACCTTAATAGAATTTCACACTACCTTAATGTACCTGTAAATTCATGATTACGTTCCGGACCGCAATCACCAATTTACCTTACATTAGGGTTTTGTGTCCTTCTATGACTCTAAACACACATGTAAGTAATGCAAAATAGCCTTGTGATTGAATCGTATACAATGTATCCAAAAATAAGTCCAACTGTTGAGCAGGAAAAAGACCTCTACCAGTCAGTGAGTAAGAACCTCTACCGATTGTTGAGCAGGTGCGATAGCCTCTACCAGTCGTTGAGCAGGTTGTAGGGCCTCTACCGACTGTTGAGCAGGCATGATGACCTCTACCAATCGTTGAGTAGGTTATTTGGTACTCTACTAACTGTTGAGCAAGTACTTCAGCCTCTATCAGTTGTTTGATTAAGTGTACCAATTATTACACACATGAATTGCAAATTGATAATATGTACATGTAAGCATCAAGTATCAAGTATAGCATACGAGTTGTAATAGAGTTGCCCTAGACAAGGTTAATGACTCTAGGTGTGTCTATAGCAAATAGTTTATATTCCATGAATTCTAGTTTCAAATGTTCAAATACGGTAGATAGTCGAATCCTCATGTATAACTAAGGATTATGTTTGATGCAACACACAATCAAGTTTCAATAGTTTGGTTATCATGGGTAACTAGCTCATGTGTGAGAAGGTGAAGGATATGAATTTAGTTCTTGAGAGGATGATGAAAAATCTTGAAGCAGAATCAAGGTTGTGAGAGATAGTGAATGTCAAGATAGTTGATAAAGAGTTTATTTTTTTTAGTAAGGAGATTATGTAGCAGTGTAAATTTTGGGGTTTGGATCAAAGGTTATAATCAAGTGTATAAGAAAACATGATTGTGGTATATGTCAAATATTGTAAAAATTTGAACAAGTTGAAAAAGAGTGAGTGTTGATGGAGAATTTAGAGACTAGATATTATTCCTATGGATAAAGAAAATCTTATTTTCAAAATTGGTTTTATACATAAAGCAAAAGTTGTTAAATAGTACAAGCTAAGTGGGCTTTGATTAAAATATTCCCGTTAGTTGGAGATTTCAAACATGACATTAGGTTTTGAAGATCAAGGTTCTATTAAGTGATTTTTAATAGTTTAAAGATTATATAGAAAATTGTTTGTTACGTCAATAAATAAACAACTGAATGTAAGTTCGAGGACATCTTTTGACAAAAATATGTACTTTGTAAAGTTACTAGGTAATGAAAATACAACAGGATTTAGAAATCTTTAGTTTGTGCTAAGGTATGAGGTTATAGTTTTTAAAAATAAGTATCATGTGGAGAAATGAAATAATATGATTTGGGTAGGGTGTTAAATATTTAAAAAGTGGCTAAGATGGTAAGGTGAAGTGTGATTGTGAAATCCATAGATGGTTATGAAATGAGATTGATTTAAGCTATAAAATTTTGAAATTTTAGAGCTTAATTTAAGGAAAGTGAGTGTAATCATTTATTCATTAATTAAAACGAATAAACGAAAACGTTGACTTATCAAAACTTCTAGATTCTAATAACATAGTGAAGACATGCTTTAGCCTATAAGTGAACACTCATCCCGAGAATTCCCAGGTAGGCATCCGGGTCCCTCGTCTGATTGGGATTTATGCGCAATGCCAATCCTAGACAGAAAACTCAGAATACAGGCGTTCACCATTCCAGATTGCACGTGTTCGTTATTAAAATCTAGAACTTCGACGAGATCTTCAAGGTGGTTCAGGCTAAACCTGAGGATTTGTCCTATTAGTCTAAGAGTAGATCCAGTGATGGAGAGCACTCTTCTTGTAGGGACTAAAGTAAGGATAAAAAGTAGGATAGAGAATAGAAACAAGTAAGGTTGCAAGTAAAAGGAGCAAGTACTGGTTAAAATCCTATGGTTATAGACTAGATTATTTTTTTTTTTCTAATAACCTAATTCCCTATAACCATGGCTCTGATACCAATCTGTAACACCCCAACCGATGGCGGAAACATCGAGGTGTCACGTAGTGATGATTGTTCAATAGCTCATGTTACTAAATGGAAGTTGAATATTACTAAACAATTTACAATTTGTCATACAAATTACATAAACTTGATTTGCATAAACTAGGTCCAAAGCTCCTATGTGTTCCAAGACTTGTACAACTTCCAATAGCAAATAAAACCTGAAACATGTTAAGTTGGAAAGATGGGGGGGTCAACTATAAATAGTTGGTGAGAATACATAGGTTTTGCATATAGTTGAAAACAATATGTTGTATAGCAATCATAGTTGAAGTATAATAATGAGTAATGATAGAATATGAGTCCGACATGTAACAATGTGTCTTTTGTACAATCAAACCTTGTGTCGACTAAGACCTAACTCGCAAGTTAGTAAAAGTGTAACTGTTATCGATCATCCCTGAATTTATGCGGGGGGATGGGTTTGTCAGACCTATAGCGCTATAATCTAAACAGGCGGCTTGATCATTGTTAATGATTGTACTGTGTCTTTTTGTTACAATCAAATGATAGAATGAGTAAATGATAGTGTATACAATGATTATAATGGAATCACAAGTTTCAACAATGTAAGAATGAGTAAATGATAGTGTATAAAATGTTTAAACATGTTTCACCCCAAAAATGTAAAACGGAAAAAGGGGGCTATGTAAACTCACCTTCGGTGCATAATGAGTTCGTGCGTTTTATTGAGCGTGCAAACACTTAGTAATAATGCCTTGAAAAACTCGAAACTAGCTAGAGGAGATAATGATGGATGAAAACTTTAGTATATGGGAGATGGGATAATAATGTTTTTTTTTTAATGGTATAAAGAGTTGAATGGTAGGCTAGTGTATTTATAGTGTAAAATTTGGAGTTGTAATTAGGGACTACTTTGACTAGGCTAGAATTTAGGAACAACTTTGACTTGACTAGAAGACCATATTTACTAACACTTTGACTTGACTAGAAGACCATATTTACTAACACTTTGACTTGACTAGGGGACCTTGAAAGGGTTTAAGTTTAATTGGTTTTAATTAACGTCACAAAACACCAAATGGTGTAGTGGTTTGTGTGGTGTGGTTAAGGTTTAGCCCGTCAGGGACTCGGGTTCGAATCCTGGCACAGGCAAACATTTTTTTTAACGTTTTTAAATCAGAATTTTTAATACAATCTAATTTAATATTGATTATACGTCATTATTTAAACAAAAAAAAATTAACCAAATGGATGGTAAAGATACTGTAAACATGAATCGGATGAATAAACGGGGGAGTTCTATATATATATAAATAAAATTTGTGTGATGTTACATTAAATTCTGCCCGTTCGATGAAATCATTGAAATGATCCGCATTTGACTGAATAAACTCCGAGTTAAACCTTTCCGATTGGTCCCTTACGTAATTAAAATCCCCTAGAAACACCCACATCCCCTGAGCCGATTGCTTCAGTTGCACCAACTGATCCCAGATCCCCCTTCTTAATATAACATCGTTGGGAGCGTACACGTTGACTATATTTATGAATTCACCTGAAGCCCTAATGATCCTAGAGACACACAAAAAATATCTATTCTTTACCACATTAGATACCTGTAAAATGGTTGGATCCCAAATACTAAGAATCACACCTGACCGACCTTCTGCCGCCACCGAATCCGAGCAGAAAGCTATTCGCCCCCAAAAAGAAGAAAGAGCAAAATTAGAATCAGGTCCCAACTTTGATTCTTGAATGCCAATAAGATGAATCCCATAACTTGTCTTCAAACCCCGAACCCATGACGTCTTCCTATCGTCCCTAACCCCCCCTCAAATTGATGCTTAATAGATTCATTGTATCACCATATCATCGCCTTCACCCCTGACCTCCACTTCCAACTGATCCGTGAACTCATCTACTTCAATACCAATTTTGAGCCAACTACAACAGTAACGTTGACCTCTTCTAATATCCCAACCCCATCTGGATTTCTCATAACTACCCCAGGATCCACTTCCTGTTCAGCGACCGTATCATCCTCCACCGAATTTTGAACCGGATGAACCACGGCAGCAGAGACACCACCCATATGAGTGCCCTGTTGAGGATTATTCATATCGATGGAACCCGTGTGATCTTTAGCACTCTGGTTAACAACCCCATCCGTCTCCCTTTGAGAAGCCCCAAAAATCATGTTTGTTTGTTGAATCCCATTCACACTGTTACTCCCAAATAAATTAATCCCCTCCAGGCCCACATCATTAGCCCCACCATTGCCATCAGATCCACCACCATTTGGGCTTCTACTGGACCTAGGTCTTTTCCTAGACTTCTGGCCTGGTCCAGTATTGCCTTGAGTTTCAGACCCCACCACAAAAGAACCACAAGAATTATTCAAATCAAAGTTCCACATATTGTTATTATTATTATTATTAATTATATTCTCTATAATATTATTATCATTATTGTACCCCTTGGACCCACCCTCCTTTTTGTCAGTAGCATTAAGTTTTGCCCTCTCTCCCACAACCGATTGGACTCCCCCATGCAAAGCATCCTCCCCATGCAAAATAGGTGCCCTTACATCTTCCACTGAAAACTGTACATCTGCCATGGCCACCGTAGCAGCCCCTCCTACCGGTATCTCCCCTTCTTCTAAGTCTTCCCCACCACCTACTACCGACGCTCCAGACTTCGCCGGAGATTGTGACTCCACGGATGTGAGTTTGTCGGTAATCTAGACGGCCGGTAACTCGCCATCTTCAACAACCCATACACGAGAGTTGTTGCCCTTCCATTCGACAGACATTTCCTCCCAGACCGGAGTGGTAGAATCCAACAAGACCCAAACTCTGCCATCCAAATTGTCCTTACTCATCCGTGAGAACTCACTACCTTTAACAACCGTCCCAAACAACTCCCCCACCTTGTTGTAGAATAAACTATCTTTCAGCTGTAATGGCATACCTATTATATTGAGACAGGCTATTCTCTGGTACACCACTTCCTTCCCCACCCACAGTTCAGCCGAATTCAACATCTCCCCCCATAACTCCTCTTTCCTACCGATAAATTCTACGGCAGTCCATTTATCCCTGAATACTAGCATCACCGACATTCCTCCAATATAACTTACCGGGCTCTCCACATATCCCCCTTTTGCCATCATCGATCCCAGTCTTTTGAAGTCATCCAAAGTCTTCACCGACCCAATCACGGATCTCATAACACAATGTTCCGGGTATATTGCAACTCCATCTTTCAAGGCCAAAGTCTTCATTTGAGAGTTCGACGGCCCTGGTTCACCTGTAACGGCCCCCCGAAAGAACATCTTAGTATTATCTTTCCTTGGAAACTCCCACACCGGCTGTGGTATGGGAGCCCGAGTGTGTTGTTGTTCCGGTTCCCTATTTGTCTGTTGGTATTCCCTCCCCGACGGTGGTGCAACCCTCTTATTATCCTTTGCAAACTTTGCCACTGTCACTCCCACTTTAGCCTCAAAAATCTTGACGGTGTTCATGTTTTGGAGTACTTCGTTCACATTCCCTACACCCACAAACCTGATAAACCCGAAGCAGTTTCCCCTGGAGTCTCTTTTCCGAGCCACGTAGGCATCCTTGACAATCCCGTGTGGTTGGAACGCCTTCTAGAGAATAGAATCCGACACCCCATCCGGCAAGTTACTAACAAAGAACGTAGTTACAGGCCTCCCATCATGTACTCCTCGGAAATTTGGATGCTGGAAATCGCCGGCCCTTCGACTCCCACCTCTCATGTTTTTATGTGTTTTTTAATAGTTGTGCAATCCAATAGATTCTTGCTACTAGAGAAGAGGTTCAAGAAGGTATATTTATATACAAACATTGTTTAATTGATTGATACCTATTGACATGTGATTTTTAGACTATTGTGTTTTGAATCTGATTTTTAGATTATTGTGTTTTGAAAACGCAGATAATCAGTTTTTAGTGTTTGGATTGCGTTTTGAAAACGCAGATAATCAGTTTTTTAGGCTACAAAAACGCAATAATCTATAAGCAGCCCCACCCCTGCTTTTCTAAAACGCATAATCTGTTTTGAATAATCAATCCCAAACACCCCCATAATGACTTATGTATATGTATTTGGTGTATTTAGAATGTTCATGAAAATCCTGAGATTTTGATTGGAAATAACTATGGAATTGGGTGGGTGGTGGTAAAAGGTAGAGATGAGTGGGGTTGTAGTGAGTTGAAGGGTGGGGATATGGTAGGGTTGCAGTGGTAGTTGTGGATGTTTAGGGAGATGGGTGGTGGGTGGTGGTGAAAGGTGGAGATGGGTGGTGAGTGGGTTAAAGGGGGAAAAGATTAATTGGGTGGGGTTGGGGTGGGACCCACTTGATTTTTATTAATATTTAAATTTCTTTTAATTTTTAAATTTTTTATTTTTAATTTTGGAGGAGGACGATTTCAGTAATTAAAACTTTAACTGGACTAACTAGATTCCGTTAGTGCCAGAGACGAGAATGACAAATAAGTGAAACCATAGTACGATTATGACAAAAAAAAATCAAAAGTTTGTATGCAAGTGGTAATTTTCACTAAACCATAGAGACGATTTTAGCAGTTTACCCTTAAATAAAAAACAAGTGCCACGTGACACATCATGCCCCATCTCTACGCCTCCTCCACCATCCACCATTTTAACCGTGGTCTTAGGAAAAACATACCACAAAAGGGTACTCAAATAAACTTCACTGTATGTGTTTTTAACTGATAGTAAAAGGGTACTTTGGTAAATTAATATATTATATATGTACATTTTGTTTCGCGAAGTGCGCCTTTATGACTTTATGTATGTCAATGAGCTGAGGGTTCAATAAATTAAGTTGGGCCGACTTGGTTCCGAGTGGTGCGCTTGTCCCAAAGGCCAAAACAAGGTGAAGCACTGAAGCCTGCAATATCCTAAAGATCCTCATAAGTACTAAGCTTGTTTGGGTCACATATAAACCAAAGTAAACCCAAAATTAAGCTGTTAAAAGGTAATGTTGAAATTGTTATGGTTCATCCATTCATAAGTACGATTTCTATGGTAAATCAAAATTCCACATTTTCACTTTTTAAATGTTTACTCACATGTTACCCTTTTGGGCATGTAATGAATGACTGCCAATTTTTGGGTGTTGTATAAAAAATAATTAAATATTCATGACTATAAAAATTAGTTAGTAAATGAACCAAACTCGAATTCTATAGAGCCAGAGCTCTATTAATTAAGTTTATTTATTCGAGCTCAGGCACAACTCAATACCTAGAGGAAATAGAACACAACCTAATATATGATACAAGCTAGTAGGATTATCAAAAATCAAAACATAACACCTACAAATCAAACCAAAACACCCCACAAACCACCACCACGCCCACAAAATCACAATTCCTAAAGAAAAAAAGGAGTAATAATATCATCTAAAATAATTAACATATATTAAACCCTAATCTATAGTGAAACGCTTACACGAGTCTCCACCAAGCCCACACGTCTACAACTGAAACCCTCCTCATCCTCTTTCAGGACATGATTTGTGTTATAATTCTACATGTTTTTGTTGTTGAGTTATAATTTATCACATGTTTTTAGTAAGATAAGTCGTAAAAACATATGTTTTGAACATATATTCTTGCCCCTTTTGTAACATTAGACATATAACATACAAAAGAGAGAATAGAGAGAGAAAGATAGAGAGGAGAGAGGAAAGTATTTTTGCTTGGGACATTATGGCCTTTTTGTACTTTAACTTACTAACTTTTTATTAAAATAATAAAAAATAATCACAACCGCTGATCACTTAAGATGAATGGTTAAGATATGAGTTTAATGGGTTTTCTTAACTGGGAAGGGTTTTCAAATTATTCAATCCTTATATATATATATATATATATATATATATATATATATATATGGAGGATCATTTGTGAATATTTTTAATGTGAGAAGGAAAAGAAGAAACGACATAATAGTAATATCAAAATGCATCATATATATATATCGAAATTATCATACGTTTATCCTACACATATAAAAATCATCCTACATTTATTCTACACGTATCGAAAGTTATCTTTCATTGTAAATTAGGTTTGCTTTGAAAAAAATGTATTTTGAAAATGAATTATGAGATTTATTTATTTAACTAATTTTGAGAGGTTATAATAAATTAATCATTTATTTAATATTAAATACAATTACCGGCCTAGTTTTGGCATGGTTAATACATGAGCAAAACTATATACGTATTTATTTAAAATCTAGTATGTCATGATTATATGTGTATGTCATTACAAACGTGGAGAGGTGGAGGGGCCTTATGTTCACTTAGGTGATCAAGGGTTCAATTTCTACTTCCAACATTTATGGTTGGATATTTTGCCAAGTGATAGTTGAGCCTACCCTCTTTGAAGGGGCCAAGTTTGTTTCTGATGGCCCCCCCCGGTTTTTTATTAGCGTGCATTTACTCCAGAGAGGCTTGCCTCTTGTGGAGGGTGCAACATCTGTCAAGTGGCAGGTGGCGGGAAATTTTCCGGGTGGAAGCCTTAGTGCCCCTTATGCACAACCTCGACTCACTTGTGGGCCGGCCACTCTCGCGTCAGCGTGGACCCGGTTAAGACAACATAGTCTGACTATTGTAGAGTGGCTAGGGGATCCCCTTCTAGAAGGTTGTGATGAACTCTGTCACAACATAAAAAATCACCTTCCAAAAAAAAAAATTACAAACGTTGCCCACTAAATAAGTTTCTTTAGTGCAACTATTTATATCATATTCTCCTAAAATATATAAACTTAAAATCCAAAGGATAAAAAGGAGTGGTAAAGTTTTAGGGCAAAGAAAATGTAATTTACTTTAAACAAAGTTAGATTAATTGTTTTTATATGTAAAGATTAGGGCCAAACCATGCCAAAGTTTGTTTGTGCGTGTGTGGTGCAAAACCAAAAATAGACGAACCTAATCCACCACTTTTGGTTGTGGTGCTACTTGTGCCAAACCCTACTCATTCCATTCCCATGACATCTTGTCTTTCTCGACACACTTGCTCTACTTCATGCTCCACACAACTCTTTTGCTGCTGTCACACACACACACATCGCCTTAATTAGAGGATTACGGGTTCTGCCCGAAACCAAACCAAAAATTCGGTTTCTTAACGTTTCTAAATCAAGAAACTAATTCAGGTAAGCTTTAATTAAGCCTAAAAAACTAGTGGATTAGGCTGATGATCAACATTAAAATATCAACTCATCCACGTGTCCACACAAGTTAGAATCATTGAAGATAATGGTGCGTGTCAAGTGTTTATTATATGTTCAAGAATTGAACCATATTTCTTGAGTGCGGGTTTGAGTCTACTTACCATGAAGCACATCAATAAAAAAAATGGGAAACCATTGAAATATATTTAATAAAAAAGAAATAAAAAAAGGTAGAAAGATGCCTACTTTTATATATCACTCACTTTTCGTGAATGAAAGGCAAAGCATGACATGCATCACATTTTGGGTTCAACACTGGCCACTTACTCAAAGTATTCCACACTCACTACACCACTTCAACACCAAATTATACCAATCCTACGTACCGTTTATTTAACTTAATTATATTTATTTTAAATTTATGTTAATAGATTATATTTTGTAAATTACACATTTAATACATAACCAAATTTAAACAAATAATTACTAGAAGCTCAATAACCATTTAATACGTGACAATCAAACTTAAAACATGAAAGTATAACTATACAAGTAAGAATGTGGCTAGTACAATTCTGTACTTAAAACTAATATCGTTGTTTATATTATTAATAAGTTACCAAGTACATATAATGATATAAATATCACAGTTAACTTAAAAATATCTATAACTAAGATCATGTAAAAATATATGTTACATAAATTAATTAATCTAGACATCTCCTTCTCCGCTTCAGTAATGGCAATCCACCAGTGCTGGAGCGGAGAAAACCAAAGGTTGCTGGGAAGAACCCCCTGCGAACTGAAAACTCGAGTGACCTTCATCAGCAACCTCTGGTGGGGGAAGGTTTAGATCTAAAGACAACACAGGCGACTTCTCGATGACATGATCATTCGGTTTAGTTGGGCTGAGTGAAGGTGGAGCTGTACGATGTCGTCTCATGTGACCACCAAGGGCCTGTCCTGATAAAAACTCCGATCCACAAATCGAGCATTGGTGAACCTTTGCTTGACTGTTCTTATATCCTGTTTGGACGAAATGATCTGATACCACTGAAGAAGTTAACTTGTTTGTAACAGTTTTGTTTTCTTCATACATAAGGACCAGTTTCGGTTGATATTCTTTAGGATATTCAGGTTTATTATCGTCGTCTAGGGTTAGTTTGGGTTTCTTGTGACTGGCTCTATGTCCACCAAGGGCTTGAAAAGATGGGAAAACACGGTTACATGTTTTACACTCGTAGCATTGGATACCAGAATATCCAATACCAGTAGTAGCTGTCATCTCCGTTACACTTCGAATTTTTATTTTCTCCGTCTTTCGACCGCATAATTTATCATCATTAAGTGGAGAAACACCATGAGCGAGCATAATCAAGCAGTTGGCCATGTCTTCTTCTTCTTCCTCCGATGACTGGGCTGTGTTGTGGTTAGTGAACGAGTTAGAAGGTGTTGCAACAGGAGACTTGGGCCTCTTGTGGTCCGTACGTTTTGCTGTGATGATTTGATGGGGTTGATCACGGTTTGTGACGGGCGTGGATTCTGGCATAAAGTCCATTCGATCTCTGGTGTATATCCAACTTTAAAACTTTTAGGGAGAGAGAGTGAGAGTGTGTGTGTGTGTGTGTGTGTGAGTGTGTTGGGAGTGGTTAACTGGTTATTGTGGGAGTGAGGGCATTGGTTCCATTTATGTACGTTTGTGAAAGGGATAACTTGCTGAAAAGTTTTAACATAAAGTTGATGAGGTTAAGAAAGAATTTTATTATTATTATTATTATTATTATTATTATTATTATTATTATTATTATTATTATTATTATTATTATTATTATTATTATTATTTTTAACTATCATAAGAAGGTTTTTAACCGTTCATAATTATACAAGATTCTTTTGACATTTCCTAACCTAATGATTTAGAGGTACGATGATGAAAATATAAGAAACGGTATTACAATACAAGAAAATTACGCTATGATGATGAAAAAAAATCAAAGCTATAGTGACAATATGTGTATATATAGGGTTTGCCGACGATATGTCGTCGCTATTGTTTAGTCACTATAGGTGTTCCTTTGTTGACGACTTCTCGTTGCCATAGAGTCGTCGAAAAAAATTTACATAAATTAAAAATAAAAAACTAATTAGTTTACTAAAAATAAATAACTAATTAGTTTTTACAAGATTATATAGTATTTAAATGTAAAATATATGTTATTGTATAAAAAACATATATGATTCATCCATTGGTGAGAGAAATGTCTATTGTATAAAGAACTTTGTTTGGTTTCTAGTCTCTAATAAACTTACTTAATTATGAATTAAAACGACTGATACCAGAAAATTGAGTAAAAGTATCCCTCTGGACTAAAAATCCAAAATTAATTTCCGAGTTAGTCTAAAACTTTACTTGTTTTGGTTGATGACTAAAATAGTTAATAAAATTATAATAATTGAACTTCAGATTTAAGATCAAGGAAACATTCGTCTAAAAATATAACTAAATAACTTATATGGTCTTTTTGAAGATGAGGGTGTAAACGTGTAAGTTTATTTTCTTAATTAAAACAACATTTGTTTAAGACTACACGGTGTGGTTAAGCTTCTTGAGAGGCATGGAGTGATATATGACATTCACATCAGCGTAAGAGAAATTCCCCTGCAAGAGGCTAGAATCGGCGAGGTGATGGTGGCGTAGAGAGTGGCATGGTTGATGAGCCATGTAGTAATTTTAGTTTGTTTTTTTCCTTTTAATCTAGTAAATAAAAAAAACATTTTTATTAAATAAAACAAAAAATATTACATAAAAGTTAATAAAAATACATAAAATTAATTATCATCGTCATCATGTTCATCTTCATCTTCATAGTCATAATTGTCATCCGCTTCCTTGTCAGATGAAGACGATAAAAGCCTCGGGTCAATCGACGATGATGATGAACTTTGATCATTCCTTTTTCGTAATATTATGATGTATATAATAGGATGTTGAGTTTGAGAGTGAAGAATGTGTTTTTATGGCTGATTAAGGAGCTGTTTGGTTGATTAACTGCTGAATCATTAAGAGGTCTGAATGGTTAAGTGTTGAATCATTAAGTTGGACATCTTAATAGTTAGTTTTCTTGTCTCACATTAGTAGGAAAGCCTCATTAAGGTTCTGACTAGTTCAGTGCTTAATGATTCAGCTACATCCTAAGTCTTAATGATTCAGCCTTAATCATTCCATTCAGAAGCTGAAACAAACGCGCTAAATGCTGAATCATTCAGCACTGAATGGTTCAGAGACTCATTTAAGAGGCTATCAAACAGCCCCTAACTTAATAGGTTGATAAATATATATATATCTGAATTTTTAAATTTTTGTAAGTCAACTAGCCGTTTATAAACGACTAGTTTTGACCACCAATAAACGGTCGTCACATCTGCACCTTTACTTGCCCCACACCGATGTCCACGCTGAACCCGGGGTGGTGTGCCTAGCATGGAAGGGCTCCCCCTTCCACACCTCCAGGCTATGCTGTCTAACAAGAATGTCGTAATTGAAGCAATGGGACCCAAAACAAAGTTAAAATATATTAGTGGAATTGAAACCAAATCATGATTATAAACGACTCAATAAGGTTTACATATACAAAAGCGAGCTTATATCAAAGTGATTCGATCCTTTCCCAAGGCCCTTCTTTTCTTTCTTTATGTTTGTGGTTTTCTTACTTGAAAAAAGTACACACAACACTTGTTATTGATTTTACCGAGTACTTAATTTATCAAACCCAAAGTGCAAAGCAAAAAAAAAGGAAAATAATAAGGGAAAACACTACAAGGAAGTCGACCTTTAGCGGCCACGCTTGCTGCCGCTAAAGGCATACCTTTAGCGGCAGCAAGACCTTTAGCGGCCACGGCTGCCGCTAAAAGTCCTGCCAGCTTTAGTCTGTCGCTATTGCTCCTGTGGCCGCTAAAGGTGTAGCCGCTAAAAGTAATTATCTACGTGGCATTATCTTTTAACTTTTTTTTTTCCACGTGGCATGCCACGTGGCAGATTTCTGTGCATCCTGGGTAAGACTTTTAGCGGCTACGCGTCGCCGCTAAAGGTCTTTTTTTTTTTTTTTTTTTTTTTTGCTATTCGTTTACTCTGCACACGCATAACCAAACTAAATAATAACAAAAATAATAAACCAACATCTACATATATATAAAATAAACGTAACAAAGTTAAACGAACATTCGTCAAAACATATCAAACAAAATAAACTAACATACCAACCTAATATTTGAATCAAGTCTACACCATCAAAACTAAATATTGGATGGTCAAAGTTTTTTCTCATTATTCTCATTCCATGATACATGTATAAATACAAAACTGATTACCACTAAATAAGGATACAATTAAATACAATAATAGACAATAATATGCATGCCATATAAGGGGCGAGAGTTATGGAGTGATTTGTGCTATTACTCCCCCGCAGTCGAAGCTGGAGGAGACCGAATGCTTAGGCTGGACCGAAAATCTTCGAACAGAACACGTGGTAGACCTTTCGTGAAGATGTCTGCAATCTGATATCTGGTGGGAACGTGTAAGATCCGGACTTGACCGCGTTGAACTTGTTCTCGTACAAAATGAATGTCCAGTTCAATGTGTTTAGTGCGTTGATGTTGTACGGGATTGCCGGACAGGTAGATGGCACTAACATTATCACAGTAGACAAGAGTGGCTTTAGTAAGCGGCCGATGAAGGTCAAGAAGAAGATTACGCAGCCAACATATTTCTGCCACGACATTTGCAACACCTCTGTATTCAACTTCTGCACTGGAGCGGGAAACGGTGGGTTGACGCTTTGAGGACCAGGAGATGAGGCAATCACCATAATAAACACAATATCCACTGGTGGAGCGTCTGGTGTCAGGACAGCCGGCCCAATCTGCATCAGTGTAAGCTAATAGGTTCGGATTTTTCGTTGAGCCGAGTGTGAGGCCAAGAGACAAAGTGCCTTGAATATAGCATATGATGCGTTTGAGAGCATTCCAGTGGTCGGTTTTGGGAGAGTGCATGAACATGCAAACCTGTTGAACCGCATAGCTAATGTCGGGTCTAGTGAAGGTCAGATATTGTAGTGCCCCAGCTAAGCTCCTGTATAAGGTGGGATCCTCGAAGTCAGTGCCTGAGTTGGCACTAAGTTTAGAGTTAGTGTCCACTGGTGTTGCAACTGGCTTGCATGAAGTCATACCTGCACGTTCAATAATATCAGCTGCATAGTTCTGTTGCGACAAGAACATGGTGTCACCTGTGCGTTTCACGTGAATGCCTAAAAAGAGGCTCAGGGTGCCCAAGTCTTTCATGGCAAATTCTTTAAAGAGGAGGGTCATAAGATGCTCGCGTAAAGCGGTGGACGAGGTGACAAGGAGAATGTCATCAACATAGAGAAGAAGGTAAGCCGTGTGACCGGCATTGTGTAGAATAAAAAGTGAAGCGTCACAGCCACTCTGTGTGAATCCAATGGTGCGGACGTAGTCTGTGAATCTTTGGTACCAGGCTCGAGGGGCCTGTTTGAGACCGTAGAGAGACTTCTTGAGGCGGCACACGTGGTTGGGGAATTCGTTGCTGCGAAAACCCATAGGTTGGTGCATGTATACGGTCTCATGAAGATTGCCATGTAAGAAGGCATTGGTGACATCCAGTTGATGAACTGGCCATGAGTTTGCTAAGGCAATCGATAATACTGTCCGAATCGTAGCCGGCTTAACAACCGGGCTAAACGTCTCACCACAATCTATACCCACCTGTTGAGATCGACCATCACACACTAATCTTGCCTTGTATCTTTCAAGTGACCCATCAGACCTGTATTTATGTTTGAAAAGCCACATGCTCCATATGATATTCATGTGGGGATCTCGTGGAACCAACTCCCACGTATCATTATCAATAAGAGCATGAAACTCGGTGGTCATGGCGTTTCGCCATTCCGGTATGGACAAGGCCAAGGTGGGTGTTTTGGGTAGTGGTTGGATAGTGGTGGTGTTAAGGTTGAAGAGTTGTTTGGGTTTATGGATACCGTCCATAGCCCGAGTACGCATGGTGCGTGTCGGACCTTGGTTAGGTGGGTCGGCTAGGTTGGGGTTCGATGGCGTTTGGTCAGCAGGTGGAGGGTGGGGTATGTGGGCTGAGGTGGTGGCCGTAGATGGGCCAGGTGGAGTGGGCATCGTAGGAGGGGTTGGGCTGTGTTGTTGGGCTATGGGAGATGGTGAGTGTTAGGCTGAGATAGGCGAGTGTGGTGAGATGGGAGATTGGGTATGGGCCGTAGGTAGTGGGTAGTTGTGGGCTGGCGGTTGTGTGGTTGGAAAGGAGATGTTGGGCCAGTGTGAGGGATGGAGTGGGTCGGTTAGAAACTGATAGGATTTGGTAGTGGGTGAGAGGTGTATTTGGGAATAAGGGAATGTGGATTCGTCAAAAATGACGTGACGAGAAATGGTAATTTGTTTGGTAGATAAGTTGAGGCATTTGTAACCTCGATGCGAGGAGGGATAGCCGATGAAAACGCAAGGGTATGAGCGGTGTGTGAGTTTATTTATGGTGGATGGTGGGATGATGGGATAGCAAAGGCAACCGAACACCCGAAGATGATCGTAGGTAGGGAGTTGGTGGTATAGGAGTTGTGTTGGAGTGTGGTATGAGTGATTTTTACTTGGAATTAGGTTGATGAGGTAGGTTGCAGTTTCGAGTGCATGATTCCAAAGGTTGTTGGGTAGGGATGATTGGGCGAGTAAGGTTCGGATAATGTTATTAATGGAGCGGATTTTGCGTTCGGCTTTCCCGTTTTGGGGTGAGGTGTATGGACAAGAAAGGCGAAAGAGGGTGCCTTGAGTGGAAAAGAAATTTTGGAATGACTTGTTAACATATTCTTTTCCGTTATCGCATTGAAACGTTTTAATTTTGCGGTTAAATTGGGTTTCAATCATTTTAACAAAGGTTATGAAAATGGTGAAGACATTGGATTTATTTGAGATGGGGTATGTCCATAGAAAGTTGGTATAGTCATCAAGAAACAATACGTAATAACGATGGCCTTCCGAGCTTAAAACTGGGGAGGTCCAAACATCACTATGTATAATATCAAATGGTTGTAAAGTATTATTACTGGAAGCAAAAAAAGGTAGTCTAGTACTCTTTCCAAACACACAAGGTTCACACAGGTTTTTATTCAAAGACTTAAAAGAAATTAAATTTGAGTTTTTAAGAGACTGAAGTAACGCCGGGCCAGGGTGTCCAAGGCGTTGGTGCCATAGGCTGGAAGACTGGGCAGCAACGGTGGAGGTGGAAAAACACTGGGCCTGGGTGGAGAAGGTGTAGAGATCACCGCTGCTGTCGCACCGAATGATTGGCATCCGGCTCTTGAAATCCTTCACAAGAAAACCAAAGGGGTCAAATTCTACAGATACAGAATTATTTCTTGTGAATTGACGGACGGAAATTAATTTTCTAATAAGTTTTGGGGCATATAGGACGCGGTCTAGTTTAAAGGGTGGTAGGGGTGGTTTAAAGGTCTGAGGGCCATGTCCAATAACCGGTATGGTGTTTCCATTTCCAACAATAATATTTTCATTCATGCTATTATTAATAATGTGACGAAAATTACCTGAGTTGGGATCCATGGAGATTGTAGCCCCCGAGTCCATGACACCGTCGTTGTAACCTGGAGGATTCAAGGACATTGTATACAAAGCTTGTTGAATGTCCGTTGGCGAGTAGGTGGAGTGGTGAGCCTGTGAAGGACGTGGACCCAATATACCTTGACCTTGACCCGTTTTCTGTTGAGTTTGTTGGGAGGAGGTCGGAAAGGGGCACGGTGGTGGCTGCCATAAATAGGCAGAGGGCCACGGCTGATTGGGTGAAAAAGGAGGCTGCCATGGGTTTTCTGGCCAGCCGTAGCCAGGTGTAGGGCTCCAGCCGGTTGGGTAAGACTGTCTACGGCTGGAGTAGGTGTTAGTTGATCGGTCCCTGCCTCTCCCCCGAGTGCGAGCACGACCACGCCCGCGGTCAGAAGACGATTCAGGAGCAGGGGTGGTTTTAGATGCAGAGGCCGTGAGGGCCTGGGCAGCCACCTGAGAGGCTTCGAGGGCAGTCTCCGCCTTTTGTCCTTCAATCATACATAGCTGAGAGCGTGCCTCGTAAAAGGAAGGGAGTGGGTCGCGGGACTGAAGGATGGTCTTTATGCTTTCATATGCTTCGGGTAAACCGGCCAAGAGTTGCAAAACCAAGCGTTTGTTGTCGACGGGGCACTCCACATTCGACAGTTGGTCCGCTATGGATTTAATTGCCTGACAATACGCCGACATATTTGGAAAGGCGGCGAGGCGAGTTGTGGAGAATTTGTGGGTGAGGTGTAAGGCGCGGGCCGCTTTATTATCATTAAAGATGCCGGCTAACCGGGTCCAGAGTTCGTAGGATGAGTTACCGGGTTCGATTACGGTGTTGAGGAGGTCATTGGAGACAGTGCTATATAGCCATTGAAGGACAATGGCGTCAAGCCTGTCCCATGTTTCAGAGGCGGAAGGGGCTGTTTTGGCTGCATCAGCAGCGGGTGTGGCTGGTGGTTCAGGAACTCGTGGGGAGAGATGATCAATGACCTGATAGGCGCGGCAATGGGTGCGAAACAGCTCTGACCAGGTTGAGTATTGAAGGGATTCAACCTCCAAAGTTATAGGGATAAGGTTCTTTATGTTGGACACGGTTACAGCGGGATGGATTTTGGGTTCCATGGTGGTAAATGGAATGAGGGAGGGCTGCAGTGTTCAGATAAGAAGAAGAAGAAAAAGCTGCTAGTGATTTTGGGAGAAGAAAAATATGCGCAGCAGAGAAGGAACGATCAAGCTCTTGATACCATATTGGATGGTCAAAGTTTTTCTCATTATTCTCATTCCATGATACATGTATAAATACAAAACTGATTACCACTAAATAAGGATACAATTAAATACAATAATAGACAATAATATGCATGCCATATAAGGGGCGAGAGTTATGGAGTGATTTGTGCTATTACTAAACAAACATACCAAAGTTGCCTAAAAGTCTTCGCCTTGCTCTTCGTCTTGCTCTTCGTCTTCGGCTTCATCGTCGTGATCGTGATCGCCACTATTACCACTTCCGCCTAGATTTCCAAGCCTTTGTTGGACCAATTGATTAGCCATTTGGAGCAATTGCGCTTGGAATTGAGGAGTCGCTATTATATCATTAATGTGTTCCTACAAAACATATATATACCAAATAGGTCAAGTATCAACATTTAAACTACAAATATATACCAAATGGGTCAACTATCAACATTTAAACTACAAATATATACCAAATGGGTCAACTATCCTATTTACTAAACATATTTATACCAAATGGGTCAACTTTCCTATTTACTAAACATATTTATACCAAATGGGTCAACTATCAACATTTAAACTACAAATATATACCAAATGGGTCAAATATCCTATTTACTAAACATATTTATACCAAATGGGTCAACTATCAACATTTAAACTACAAATATATACCAAATGGGTCAAATATCCTATTTACTAAACATATTTATACCAAATGGGTCAACTATCCTATTTATTAAACATATTTATACCAAATGGGTCAACTATCAACATTTAAACTACAAATATATACCAAATGGATCAAATATCCTATTTACTAAACATATTTATACCAAATGGGTCAACTATCCTATTTACTAAACATATTTATACCAAATGGGTCAACTATCAACATTTAAACTACAAATATATACCAAATGGGTCAAATATCCTATTTACTAAACATATTTATACCAAATGGGTTAACTATCAACATTTAAACTACAAATATATACCAAATGGGTCAAATATTCTATTTACTAAAAATATTTATACCAAACGGGTCAAATACTAACATTTAAACTACAAAGAGATACCTGTGTAATATTCGGTTCCGTAGGTGTAACTTGAGGAAGGCTTTCTTTCGGAAAAGGCATATGCCCAATCCCGATAACATGTCTGCGACGACTACCCAACACCTCTTCAAAAATACCAACCTGATCCACCTGTTCGGAGCTGCCTGCTTCTCCTCCTTCTTCTTCGGCGATCTGTTGACGTTCAGACTCAACCCGTGACTTTAACTTGTGCTGTATTTTACAAAAGTGATTTAATAGATTATAAATGTATACAATAGATTATAAATAAATGCTTACATAATTCTCTTCATTCTGAGGGCTATCAAACGTCCCCTGCCTTCCTATATGTCCAATACGGTATGCTTCATACCGTTCCATGCCCTGTTTAACATTAAAAGTTAAATTATAAGTTAAATAAACATTATCGTCTATGTATATGTGTGTGTATATACCTTCTTGTAACAATGACTGGCAAGAGAGCTCGATCCACCTCGGTATGTGTTCGTTTGTTTCTGGCGGGCGGCTTTAGCAAGTGCAGACTTCCTCTTATGCTCTGGTGTGCAGAAGTGATCAACAGCTCGATGCCAGTTTTCCAATTTCATACCCTTGGGAGGATTTTGCTTTGCTAACTCCACATCCCCATCATCTCCCAGCACCCGCAAATAATAACGCTTTGCGTCGGCTTTGCGGTCGCTGTATCGCCTTCTGATAACCGCCATAATGCCTCCTTTTTTTTTAGCGGCATTCATTTCTTCATTAATAGCATCCAAGTCGAAGCAACCCTAATAATTAAATCAAACAAGCTAGTCAGATAGAAAAAAAAATCAACAAATAATATATAGAATATATATTTACAAATCACTAACCTTTAAAATCTCAAATAACTTGTCTTTGTAAGCCTCAGAAACATTATCCCATCCTTCGACATCCAACGGGATCTCACGCCATATATGCATGGACGCCTCCCGGCCGAAGTAGCCGCCATCTTTGCCTACAGGCATGTTGGTGGCGGCATCATCAAATGGAATCGCTACCTTGCCTTTGCCTGTCTTAAGCGCTTTTCTTAAGCCCTTGTTTTTTGCAGGGCCCCGTGTTCTCCGACGAGGAGTTGCCTTTAGAGTTAAAAATAATTAGTATTAGAATTGAAAAAGAAGTAAAAATAGTAAACAGTAAAGAATTGTAAGACTTACCACCGTCTTCCTGGTGGTTGTTCCACCAATCATCACCGCCTGGTGGCGGTGGCGGCGCCCCTGCACCGTCTCCCCCGTGGCCCATAACAGCGGCCATCAAATACACAAACAAAAACAAAAACGAACTCATACTGTCCTGCAAAAAGGAAATAAAAACTATTAGTCACATTATTATATGTAAGTCCTGCAATTAGAAATAAAACTTATTAGTCACATTATTATATGTAATAAATAAAGTATAAATACATGAAATCATCAACAATTACTGTTTTTTAATCAGACTCCATGTCATCATAATCTGGATCGTCCTCGTCATAATATGCCCCAGCATCAGCAACTTCACTGTCGTCATTGCTCGGGGCATCAACTTCCATTGCATTCTCACCTGGAGTAGCATGAGAAGATATGTTTTGAAAGTATTGGTGGAAGTCAATAATTAGGCCAATATTAGATGAAGAGTTATTGTGAACGACGTCAACATCCTCGCCAACATCCTCGCCTAACTCAGTGTCTACGTTTTGAACATTCTCGAGTTGTGGTGGTCTATCCCAAATTTGCCGGTGATTAACATTTTCGACGACCCACCTATGTTTATTATTTTGTTTTCCTCGAGATGGTTCTTGGATGTAGAACACTTGTTTGGCTTGTCAGGCAAATATGAGCTGATCTTCTTTGTCCCATTCGTGTTCTGTGCTGATACTGGTGATATTGTTTTCAACCGTAACTCGAGTATCGTACCACTTGCACCGAAATAGGACAGTTGTATACCCACGAGGATAACTGATCTCAATAATCTCTTCTAATACGCCATAATATTTCTCACCGTTCTCTCCCTCCACCATAACCCCTGAGTTTTGCGTTGCACGTTTTGTATCACGTGAAGCCACCATAAACCTAACACCGTTGACTATGCAACCGGTGTAAGTCTGGGCCATTACGTGAGCGCCCAATGAAAGAGCATATAACTCTGGGTGGAATTCTGAAGAACTTTCTTTCTTCATCTTATAGACCTAACAAATTTAAAATAATATTGTTTGTTATATATGCATTACCTAACAAATACATAGTAACGAGTGTTATATATGTATTACCTTGTGTTGAAACCATTCCGGAAACTTAGTTTTAATATCATCTTGGGGATGTGTAGATTTGAATTCACTACATTGAAGAAATATGTATAAAAGCAGGAAAAATTAGTCTTAATTATATATTTGGGATGTTCGGTAAATATATAAAGGATAAGAGCACTTACTTCATGTAGCCCCTGACTTCTTCGCAATTATCGAGGACAAACCATTCTATCTTGAGTTTGTCCTCAACTGAAAGTAGCTTGTCATTCGTTGCACTGATCGGCTTGCATTGGGACTCAAACACCCATAACTTTCTTTTTTCTACAACGGCGTCCTCATTTCTCTCAGGTTGATTGAACTTAGTCTTAACATTTTGCAGATACATTGAGCAAAATGTTAAAGCTTCTTCAGCTATACAACCTTCTGGCCTTGTCGGGTTTTTAACATAGTTTTTCAGTTTTTTCATATACCGTTCAAAGGGATACATCCATCTCATATAGACTGGACCACCAAGAATCGCTTCATCGGGTAAATGCATAACTAAATGAACCATTATGTCAAAAAAGGCCGGCGGATATATCAACTCTAACCTGCACAAGATCATAAGAATGGCATCCCTCGCTTTCTTCATATCTTCCAATACCAGTGTTTTGGAGCAGAGCTGTTTAAAGAACGCACAAAGGTCTACCATTGGTGTATAAACATCTTTGCCCAAAAATGCTCTAACCCCAATTGGTATCAATTTTTGGATGAGAATATGACAGTCGTGTGATTTCAAACCAGTAATGTTAGTATCGTTATCTGTCACCCTTTTACTAATATTAGATCCGAACCCATCTGGTAGTTTAACATTTTTTATAAACTGGCAGAAACTCTTTCGGTCACGCCGGGTGAATGAGTATTTTGGGTGTGGGCAGGTCCACTTGGTTCCCTTTTTTTTCAACCATTGCGTCTTTCGAATTTTCAGCTTCTCTAAGTCTATTCGTGCATTTGAGCTGTCTTTCGTCTTTTCATTCATCAAAAGAGTACCAAGCAAGCTGTCGCACACGTTTTTCTCGATATGCATAACATCTAAGTTGTGCTTCAACTGCAGAGAAGACCAATACTCTAATTCAAAAAATATGCTTCTTTTGGACCAGTTCAACTCGAAGTCTTCACGATTGGGGTTAGCACCTCCAAATTGTGGATGCTTGCCTGGTAGGCGATTGAGTAGAAGAGCATGTTGAGCATCTATGTCAGCGGGACTAAACCGTCTCGGGGGGGCTCTTGTCTCGTGTGCCCCGTTAAACTCAGAACTTTTTCTCCACTGATGGTTGGCATCTAGGAACCGCCGATGGCCTACAAACACGCATTTACCTATTACACGCGCTGAAGGGGTGTCTTCGTTGCAAGTCGGGCATGCTTTGTATCCCTGCCCGCTCCAACCTGATAGACTGCTACGAGCTGGAAAGTCACTTATAGTCCATAACAACGCCGCCTTCATTGTAAAGTGCGTGTTTGTCGCAGCGTCTTTAGCAAGTACGCCTGTCTGCCACAAATCCTTAAGCTCATCCACCAACGGCCTAAGGAAAACGTCCATGTCCTTCCCAGGGGATTTAGGGCCAGGAATCAACAAGGTCAACATAAATGTGGACTCTTTCATGCATAGCCACGGAGGCAGATTGTATGTGGTGAGTATAACCGGCCAAGTGCTATGAGTCGAGCTTTTGATGCTGTAAGGATTAAAACCGTCAGCTGCAAGCCCTAGGCGAACATTTCGGGGTTCACTCGAGAAGTTAGGGTACCTTAGATCAAAGTCCTTCCATGAAGATCCATCAACTGGATGACGCATAATACCATCTTCTGATCGTCCGGTACTGTGCCATATCATATCTTTTGCTGTGTGCCTTGAGCCATACAAGCGTCGTAGTCTGGGGGTCAAAGGAAAGTATCGTAACACCTTGTGAGGTACATTCTTGCCACTTGTGTCTTTCTTTACCCACCGACTCTCATTACAAACAGGACAGTTCTGCAGCGACTGATTTTCTTTCCAGAAGAGAGCACAGTCCCATTTACACACGTCTATCATCTCATATCCCAAACCAGTCTTCTTTAATATCTTTTTGGCTTTGTAATGCGAAGGGGGGACCTTGTTACCTGCTGGAAGTATAGACCCGAAAAACCCGAGAAGCTCATCAATCGAATTATTAGTCCATTTGTGCCTTACCTTCATATTCATAAGCTTTGATATAAAGTCAAGGGAGGAATAATCAGCACACCCAGGATATAGCTCTGATTCGACTTCATCTATCAGGGCTTCAAACTCATCACGAACATCACTACTCTCTGTATTCGAGCCCCCTTCATTAAGGTCAGTATACTCTTCCATACAATCCTCTTCCACTACCACACGCTCCGCTATAAGGTCTGCGATAACGTCATTCATATCGCTTCTTCCCCTAACCTCATTTACGACTACAGGAGACGGCGTAATTGGGTTTTCACCGTGATAGATCCACGGCGTGTAATATTCATCGAAACCATTTATACGAATATGATATGTCATTGTTAAGAAGCCTATGAAGATAGAATTATTACACTTTTTACACGGACATCTAATCGTTCCATCTAAGTTGACGAATGGTTTGGCATACTCAATGAAATTGTCAATTCCTTTTTGGTACTCAACATCCAAACGGTTCTTTATAAACATCCAGCTTTTATCGATCGACATGATGATGTGACTGAAACATAATTTGGGTTTGAGGCACGATAATTTAAATGAAACGTATTATTGACACCTAAAGGGTAGGCTGCTAAACCCAGTTTTTGAATACCTTATCTCATATATGAATGTGTATTACATGATTGTTTGTTTGAGAAAAATTCGGCAGCATTTCCCCTTAGCCCCCAAGTATATAATATAAATATATACCCGAGGAGCAAAGAGGAAACGCCAACCGAATCTTTCAAAAACAAACAATCATGTAGTACACATTCACATCCTAAATGAGATAAGGTATTCAAAAAGCAGTCCCAAAATGGGGACTACCCGAAATTAATTACTAAATCAATTTCGGGCGGGTATTTCTAAGCTCACTATGTTTTAAATGGGGATTCATTTTCGAGCATGTCTTTCTAGTCTCAATATGTAATAACACATACATACATACTCATACATACATACACGCATACTTATACATACTCATACATACTCATACATACATACTCATACATACATACTCATACATACATACATACTCATACATACATACATAAACTCATACATACATATACTCATACATACATACATACTCATACATACATACACGCATACTCATACATACGTACATAAACTCATACATACATATACTCATACATACATACATACATACTCATACATACATACACGCATACTCATACATACTCATACATACATATACTCATACATACATACATACATACTTATACATACTCATACATACACGCATACTTATACATACTCATACATACATACTCATACATACATACATATACTCAAACATACATACATACATACATACTCATACATACATACACGCATACTCATACATACGTACGAAAGTTTGTATCTACTTCTCAACAATGACCTATGTTCATTTATATACTTACAAACAATGGGTCACAAACATCTCACAAAGACATTTCATCAAACATGTAGCGAGCATGACTAAATCAAGCAAAAATATCAACAAATTCATGTCAATCGAACATGTGCACATTCAACAAATCAAAAAATTAATCACTATAATCTAATCTTAAAAAAAAAAACAGAAATATATAAAAAAATCAGAAAAAAATAAAAAAACAGAAAAATATTTAAAAAAACAGAAAAAAAAAATAAAAAAATCAGAAAAAAATAAAAAAATAACAGAAAAAAACAAAAAAAAAAAACTGAATACATACCTTTAGCGGCGGCGAATAACCTTTTAGCGGCGACGAGTAACCTTTTAGCGGCGGCGGGTAACCCGGATCGGTTCTTTCCTACAAAAAAAAATAAATTATCAAAAAATAAAAAAAAAACCCTAAAAACAGAAAAAAAGAAAAAAATTAACTAAAAGTATAAAATAAAAATAAAAACAGAAAAAAAAAAGAAATAAACAGAAAAAAAAAACTGAAAAACAAGATGTTAAACTTACAGGTGGCCGGAGGTGAGGGTGGTCGGAGGTTGGGCTGCGAGGTGGAGGGTGGCCGGAGGTGGGCTGCGAGGTGGAGGGTGGCCGGAGGTGGGCTGCGAGAGGTGGGTTTTGCAAGGGGGCTGCCGGAGGGAGGTGGAGGGTGGCCGGAGTGCTTGGTGGAGGGAGAAGAGGGTTGGCCGGAGTGCTTGGTGGGGCGGCGGCGGTGGGTTGCGAGAGATAGTAGGCAGAGATGAGAGGGAGAGACAAATGAATGAGAGGGAAAGAATGAATTGTTGGCGGGTATGTAGGGTTTTTTTTTAGACCTTTAGCGGCGACGGTGTCGCCGCTAATGGTTAAAGAGTGCAACCATTGGATCAGATTATCAAGGGCCAGGATCAAATTATACCTTTAGCGGCTACCCGCCTGGCCGTAGCCGCTAAAGGTCAAATTTCTTGTAGTGAAATGGCCAAAATAGCCCGTTGACCGGGCGTTTTGCATAAATAGCCCTCTCCTCCGTCTTTGGAGAGACGGGACACGGCTACCAACGTGCATGAACCGTCTCCGAGACCGTTTGGTTTTAGATCCAATGGCCAACCAACACGTGGCGTCACTGATCCCGAGGCTGTACCGTCTCTCTCCAGACGGGTCAGAACTCTCTCCCAGACGGTTCACGTTTCCCCATGCCGGCTGCCTTCGGTTCAACCCTCTCAAAAGACGGTTCACGTTTCCCCATGCCGGCTGCCCCTTGGGTTCAACCGTCTCAAAAGACGGGTCACAACCCCCAAGTCGTCTTAAGCCGTCTGAACCGTCTGAACCGTCTCACGAGTGTATATAAATACCCCAATTCACTTAACGAAATTTGCACCCACCGCTCTCCTCAAAGCTTTCATCTTCCAAACCAATGACGTTTTTTGCTTTCCCAGCCGAAGCCTACCGGCTTACGAAAATATTGTCCGATTACATGGATTGTTGTTTCATCTGCGTACGGCTACTTGGATTGTTGTTCCATCTGCGCGTGGTTTAACCCGTGTAGAATGGATCGATGATGTGGTGGTCTACATTTGAGGCAAGTTCGTTCGCTTCCCGAATTTATGTCTCGATGTTCGATGTGTGCACACTGAGAACTATTGTTACATAAAACGAGGAAACGTCTCGGACTTGTCTGTGTAGAGCACATACACCATTCGAAAAAACGTCTATGTAGACCACTGCTACTACCACCGCTTTGGAGGACAAAACATCTAACACTAGGATATAGTCTTCAATAGTTGGTTAGACACTTCGATTACTTCAAACAAAGTTCTTAGTTCTGGAAGTAAATTTAGGAAGTTTGTTGTAATAGTATAGTTTGTTTATTGTTGTTGTAATAGTATAGTTTGTTTATTGTGATTGTAATAGTATAGTTTGTTTAATGAAATATCTATACTATATTATAAAGCATTTAAGAGGGATTCTTGCAAAATTTAAGTAATTACACTCTTAATTGCTCAATATAAAACAAAATTTAAACATTCATTGCATTAATAAAAATACTTAGATTACTACAAAAGTTTAATAAACTACAAATTAATTAAGACGATCCCTCATCATTTGCCAGGCAGACATGTGTTTAAATTCTTTGCGCTCCCTATTTTTATATTGTCTTTTTGAGTGTCTAATTGACACGTCTTCGGGCATGTTGGAGGGTACCTCCTGAAGTGTCCGGTTGTGGTACCCGTTGAAGATTTGACACTTCGTGGTCAAATCGGTCAACTTCCGGCTAAGGGACTCGGTTGTTCGGTCTGACCCTCCAACCAGCCGATTGTATTCGTGCAATATTCGGAACCATTTGTTGGTTTGGTGAGTGCTTTCTTCGACATGACGCCATGCTGCAATAAGGGCAATTTCCTGTTCTTCGGTCCATCTTTGCGGTGCCATTTTTGGATGAATTAGACGGTGTTGGACGGTGGTGGTGGGGTGGTGGATAGTGTTAGACGGTGTTGGGGTGACGGGAATGGGACGGGAGAACGGTATTTATAGGGCTGAGCTGGACAACCGAAGCGTCGGACTATCATCGGGACTCACCGGACTTGGGAAATGTGAACCGTCTTGAGAGACGGTTGAACCGAAGGCCAGCCGGTACGGGGAAATGTGACCCGTATTTTGAGACGGTTGAACCGAAGGGGCAGCCGGCATGGGGAAAGGTGAACCGTCTTTTGAGACGGTTGAACCGAAGGGGCAGCCGACATGGGAAACGTGAACCGTCTGGGAGAGAGTTCTGACCCGTCTGGAGAGAGACGGTACAGCCTCGGGATTAGAGACGCCACGTGTTGGTTGGCCATTGGATCTAAAACCAAACGGTCTCGGAGACGGTTCAGGCTCGTTGGGAGCCGTGTCCCGTCTCTCCAAAGACGGTGGAGAGGGCTATTTATGCAAAACGCCCGGTCAACAGGCTATTTTGACCATTTTCCCAAATAATAATAAGAGTAAATGGTCAAATTCATCCATGAGGTTTGGCCAATATTGTTAGATCCATTCAAAATAAGAATTTTTGACACCTGGACCACTAAGGTTAGAAGTCTAGTGCTAATTCCGTCCATTTTACTAATCAGGTTAAAATCTAACATTAACTGAAGGGTCACTTTTGTCCTTTTATCTTTAAAATCTTAATAAATTAAAAAATATATTTTTATTTTTATTATATAAACCCAACCCCCACCTCACTACCCATACCCCCATTCTATCTCTTCGATATCATCTTTCTATCTTTTTATCATCATGTACAGACGCAAACTCTCTCTCTCTCTCTCTCTCTCTCTCTCTCTCTCTCGTGTGAGTGTGTGTACTTTGTTGAGAGAAATACCGAGAGATGGAAAGGATGGCCAACCACCGCTCACGGCGGTGCCTCCTTCCTCTCTGGTACCAATTCAACAAACCAAACCCCAACAATCAAGATCCATTCCTCCCTTCTAATACCTACAATCGGTCGTCTATAACCCCAAGCTCAACCATCGGAACCCTATCCTCCGACAACCAAACACCTACAACCCATAAACCCCTAACACATTCCCTTTTATTATTCATAACCAAACTTGCTTAATTAACCTGTGTATTCTGTGTGAAAAAGACGAGATTGCAGGTCAAGTTGTCGGTTGAATCATCATTGCCTTCTTTATTTTCTTCTTCTTTTTCATCAACACCAACCTTCTGTATCTGGAACTCCACCTCCAAATCTTCACCGACAGTTTTCGATGCTTGCTTAGGCGAAACTTAATCACCAACGACCACCTCGTTTTCCGATAGTTAAACTGCTTATGTTGTAAATGATTGTGAGCCAAAAAATGAGTATTTTGGTTTTTATTTTCGTAGTTTTTAAATCTTGTAACAGATTGGGTGGGAGTTACCAGTGTTGTTATATATATATATATATATAGAGAGAGAGAGAGAGAGGGGGAGAGAGATGGGGGAGTTGGGTACATGTGGTAGAGACGATGGGGAGATGGGTGGTGATTGGTGGTGGAGACGGTGGCTGAGGTGAACGATCCAGATCCAAAATTTAGAGAGAGAGAGAGAGAGAGAGAGAGAGAGAGAGAGAGAGAGAGAGGAGTTGGGTGGTGTGTGTCTGTTAGTGTTAAAAGAAAGAAAGCATGTAAAAGAAAAAGAAAAGAAAAGATGGCAAAATGACCAAAATGCCTATGATTTAACGTTGATATTTAACAGAGTTTGCAAATTAGACGGATTTAGCACTAGATTTCTAATATTAGTAGCTCAGGTGTCAAAAATTCTTATTTTGAATGGATCTAGCAATATTGACCAAACATCAGGGACGAATTTTGGCCATTTATAATAATAATAATAATAATAATAATAATAATAATAATAATAATAATAATAATAATAATAATAATAATAATGATAATAATAATAATAATCTATTTTAAAATAACTCTTAAATTTTTTAAAAGGAAGTCACAAGACTAAAAAACTTAGGGAACATAGTTGCGTGACAGGAACACGTATTTACGAATTTTAAGCCTATTAACTTCTTTGCATTATACAATCCAAAGCATTCTCAATAACACTTAACCACTTGAAATTAATGTGCACACATGTCAGTCAACATGAATTGAATGTGACTATCATCGTTTTCATTTTCAAAAGAGTTATTGTGATTTTCGTTTATGTGGTTTTAGAGAAATTGCTAATAAAATCAAAATTATGTGCTATATCCGTCCACAATATTTCCTAAAATGTGATAGATTAGTCTAAAATCTTAACGACGTTAAGTTTGATTGTTAATTTTGGACTGATCTAGTAATTTCTCAAAACACAGGGACGAAAATGACAATTTCACATTTGTATTTTCTTTTTCATATTTTTTTTAATTAAATAATACTTTTTATACATTTTAAAAAATATTAAAAAATAAATGGAGAGAAATAGTAATTCCACATTTGTATTTTCTTTTTCATATTAAAAAAGGGATAGTGGCGCAACTTTTTTTTTTTGATCGGCGAACAACTGTGTGGCAATCACCCTTACGGGGCGCCGTGTCCAAGAATCGACTACTCGACCTCCAGCAGCCCCCGCCTTCTCCCGATGCGCGGAAACCCGAGCCCCACCCGCCCGAAGGCACGACAGTGTTATAGAACTCGGTAAAACCTCGCCGCCCGTCAGATTCGAACCGGCGCCACCCGTATTCGATCTTCACCCGGATACCAAACCATAAATGTTGGAAGTGGGAATTGAACCCATGATCACCTAAGTGAACATAAGGCCTCTCCACCACTCCAACACTAGATGTAATTTGATTTTTACTGTGGAATGAAATTACTACTTTTGGACCATATATATATATATATAACTCTTTCAAAAAACTAAACAAAAGAATTATTATATTATACAACATATACATATAAAAGAGCATTCACATCTCACACGCCATCTCCATTCATCAATTTACACTAAAAATCACAATATTTTCTCTCTCATTTTCAAATCACACAAACTTTAAACACACTCTGATCGAATATGTAAAATAGTATTTTTCAAAAAAAAAATTATAATTACACCTGTGTTACATTCTACTTTTATTAAAAAAAAAAAACTCTCCACTATCACTAACCCCCCCCCCCCCCCCCTCCTACCACCATCACTAACAGGCCCAACTTGTATTAGTTTTTATTTTACTGGAATAAACTAACTGAGTTTAATCCAGTTAGTTTTCTGTGGGGGGACCGCCCCTTAGGGGTGTGGATGAGGGGGGAGGTGGGGCGGGGAGCAGACCAAGGGCGTGGGGGGGGGGGGGGAGGAGGCTGGCCACGTGGAGGCTTCTGATTGGCTGATTTTTTTTTCTTTTTTCTTTGAAACTTTAACACAATATAATATTATTTCTTTCAACCCCCACCCCCACCCCCACCTACACCTAGTTAGTTTTGAAATTTAATATTTAGACTAAGGCCAATCAAACTTGATGATCATGAATTTATGATCGAGACATCATTAGCTCTTAGATGATCGAGTTGGAGTAAAACTAGCAACACCTACAGATTACAGGGTTGAGAAACGACAATTGGTCCCAAATCACAAATGACTTTAAAAGGCAGATCAAATGGTTCAATCATCCGTAAATCATGCACGAGATATTATCTAAACATGGTTAAATGATCACTGATGCATAGTGACATGGACTAGCATATTGTGCATTTCCAAGCAAGTGCTCAAAAGATTCTAAAGTAATGGTTCCATAACAGCATAATATATAATTTCTTGAACTCTTGATAATTGTCTACCACAACTGCACTTTGGAAAAGCAATATTTCATTGATAACTTATGCCCCAAGGAATCTAGCTACATGGATCCATCAAACAAAAAAAAATGTGATTAGGAGATGTCATATGTTCTATGTTTAGAAACATATATAAATCATGTCGTTTTTAATTAATAAACACGCAGATGCAGTATTTACTAACATTTTTCAGTGTTTATATGGGTTCGCCTTTTGGATATCCCTAATGGTGCTCACTTTGAATCATACCCTTTGACATATTGCTGCTAGTTTCACAATATGGTGGTCCAACTCTCTAGTGGAAAGACTTTGCATAAAGCTATTATTCTGTTCACTAAACTACCTCTAATGAAGCTATGTGCTGTGCTCATTTGCATTAAAAAATTGGACCATTTTCATCCACAAAAAAGTCAACATAAATTCATGGATAGAGGAGTCTTAAGAATTTAGATTTACTCTCCAGGGTTCATTTGTTTTAGATGGGATGAGCATCTAATTTGCTATAATTAGTTAGGCTTTACATGTGATACTGTCATCATGATTTCCATTTCTCTGTCTTTATTGTCTACTTGATAACGCCTTGTAATCATGATCTAAGGATTTACATGTGATGCTATGATCAAGCCAATGTATGTTATAATCTCTTTGCCACAAGTGATCATGATCTTATTAGTTGTCAACTATGTATAATTAGGGACGGATGCAGATATTCTTGCTTGAGGATCATCATAAAGTTTTCTTCTAAGTGACTACTACAAATGATCAAGGGTCTAACTCATGTTCTCTAAAAAAATGTTAGATTTTATATAAAAAAAACATTATAAAAAAACAACCAATTTTAGATAAATGGATCAACGAACCCTCTTCCTGGGGCGGATCTAGAGAAAGAGCAGGGGTAACGTCCGTTACCTCTCAACTTTGTTGGCGTAGTGTATTTTTAATTTTTTTACATGTTTTGTATTATGTTACCCGTAAAAATTTTATAACGTTACCCCTAAAATATTGGTCTAGATCCGCCATTGATCCCCCTTTGGAATACAATCAGTGTCCACATGGAGATCAAAGTCATCCACCCAATGCTTACTAGAACACACCCTTGGTTGAATGTATGAGAGAAACAAATAAAATGTCATTGTCGTTATTGCATAAAATACGAATAAATATCTTAAAAAAGATTTAGGTGTACAATAATTAAAACGAAACAGGGACCAAATGACCATGTTATGTTGGGGTCCTTAAAGTCCGTCATGTTTAATTAGTTTAACTTCAAAGTACAAAGGGTGAAAATTAAGGTTAAGGGTCACACAAGTTCACAAGACATTCTTTATTTGCTCGGATAAAAGGTACATAACAAACTAATCAAGTGCATATATTTAAAATCGTTTTTATGTTTACGAAGAATTTATAAAACACAGCGCATTTTAATTATTTAGTCACATGATAGACATTCTTTATTTGCTCGGATAAAAGTGAGTGCAACAAGAATAAAAATTAATGTATCAGAAATTCCTCATATTAATATTGTTGTTTTCTATCTTTTGTTCTCACGTATTTTCAATGCAAGGATAGAAAGATGGAGGGACGTCATATACAAAGTCAATCATAAGTTGAAAATTACAAATATAACAAACTATTGTACATCTCTATCACCTTATTAAGAAGGAGAGATGAGTAAGAAGGTAATTTCACCATCATTTTAAAATGGCATACAAAAGGTCTCATGCATAAATCTCTAACTTTTACCATTTTCTTCCATCTATGCCCTTATGTACAAGTCACTAATACAAATCAATTGCACCATTCAATACATTTAATTCATCAATATCGATTATCAATTGCACCATTCAATAGGACAAATTAATCGCATGACCTTTCATCTACAATTATGATAGTATAAAATGGATAAAAAAACGTTGATAAACAAGTCTTTAGATAACAATTTAGGGTGCCCTACAACTTCTATTTTTTGTGTACTTGGTAGTTTTATTTGTTTGGTGACATTCATCAAGTGACTGTCCTATTTTAATTAACTTGGTAGGTTAGATTATAGGATCCTAACAGGTGATGTTGCATTGGAATTGAAAAGGTTACATGAAAGGATTGGAGGAGTTTCCCTTGCAAAGAAATTGCATATGTTTTTTGTTAGTGGTAATAGGTAAAGCTTATTGAATTTGTTCATTATAGTTTTCTTATATTGGAGGAGTTTCCTTTGCAAAGAAATTGCATATGTTTTTTGTTAGTGGTAATAGGTAAAGCTTATTGAATTTGTTCATTACAGTTTCTTATGGTGAATGTTTTTATTTTTCATTTATATTGTACAAATTATTAATATATTCTTTTATTGTTTAGTGATCTCACTCTAAAGTTATGGAGTTTAGATGACTTATCTTATGTGAATGATGCATTTACTTTGAAAACAAAATCAGCCACCGCAACCCATGATAAGGATATTAATGTTCTTGTTGTGACACCGAATGACAGTCATATTTGTAGTGGGTCTCATGTAGATTATTTTTGTTTTGTTTTGTGATACGACTTGTATTTCTTGAATGATATATGGTTTTCACATTTATATATCTTTTATAAGATCTATTCTCAGATCAGGATCATACGGCTCCTTCTTCAAGATTTAAGAGGCCACAAAAGAGGAATATGATTTGTAGAGTTTTCGCCAGTTGATCAGTGTGTTATAACAGACTCTGGAGACGAGACTATAAAGATTTGGGCCATATCAGATGGTTCTTGTTTAAAATCATTCAAAAGAACCATTACCAAGTAATAGATAAATTCATGTAACTTGTTTTTAATGGATTAACTTTTTGTTACCAATGAAATTTGAATTATCACCACAAGAAAAGGCTAAGCCTTATTTAACACTTTGTAACCGGTAGGCTAAAGGATTTTTGGTTCATGTGTGTAACTAAATGTTGCAAATAAAAATCAAGCACGGATCGGATTGGATAAATGATAGTATGGTGTATAAAGTTTTGGCAATTTAAAATGTGAATAAAAATACATACCCGCGGCAACGCGCGGGCATTCCACTAGTTTTGTTTTAAGTTTTAACTATTATTCTATATCTATACTATATTATAAAGCATGAGGGAAAGATACCAACCAAATTTAAGTAATTACAACATTTTTTGCTTATGGTACAACAAGTTAATGAAATTGATAAGGGGCAATATGGTCTTTCTACATAAGTATTAAATTGATATCTATCTATACTATATTATAAAGCATCAGTGAAGGATACTAGCAAAATTTAAGTAAATACAACATTTTTTGCTTATGGTAGAACAAGTTAATGAAATTGGTAAGGGTCAATATGGTCTTTCTACATAAGTATTAAATTGATAAATGAATTGTTAGATAAATTGATAAATACAATTAAATTGCTTTGAATTATATAATAGTAAAATTTTTAATCTTCATATTATTGTAACATGATGGCAATTAAAAAGAAGAAACTCAAATGATACAACTTCTTATATAATTAAATGATTTGTTAATTACTTGAGGAAAACTAAAGAGACAGCAAACTCTTATAAATGAAATTTCTTTTTTGAATTTTTTTTCATAACAATAATAGTTAGATAGAATGTGAATGTAAAAAGAGAGCAACCAAGCATAATGCTTTCCATTTGAATACATCGAAAGACGTGAACGTGTTCCGGCAAGTAAGGTTACTCAAGTGTTGTATGTTTTGTCTTTACCTTGGTTATGTTTGTATGTATTTTTAGTTTTTTGTTTTAAAAAGATGTCTTTTTTTTTTTTTTTGTTCATACAAGACATCCCTGTTTACTCTTTGTTCTAATTTGATGATCTTGTAGGCGCTTCAACTTTTAAAAACATATGTATGTATGTATGTATGTATGTATGTATGTATGTATGTATGTATGTATGTATGTATGTATGTGTGTGTGTGTGTGTGTATGTATGTATGTATGTATGTATGTATGTATGTATGTATGTATGTATGTATGTATGTATGTATGTATGTATGTATGTATGTATGTGTGTATGTATGTATGTGTGTGTATGTATGTATGTATGTATGTATGTATGTATGTATGTATGTATGTATGTATGTATGTATGTATGTATGTATGTATGTATGTATTGTGGTATCTATTTTTGACATCACTTTTATTTCCCTTCAGTTTGATAAACACTTATTTTGTCTTAGCCATGATAACCTCGTGAAATTAATAAAGGATTTAGATTAATTATATTATCTAATCATGTATAGATAATTATATCATAACGGGGTGTTAAAATGAAATCGATGTTGATAATGTTTTTTTTTATATATAATATAGGATTAGAACTTATGAATAAAGTAAATATACAAATGATTGGTCAATAGAAAAACAAAAAATTTTACCTTCTATAAGAAAAAAAGGATTGGGTAACAGACTAACAGTACAATTAGTAAATGTATCGAGTAAATTTGAAAACATTTTTTTGATAAAGAACTTATAGATCGTTATTTAAAGAGGCACCCACTGGGACACGACATACAATTCAAGTTTCAGGTAAGATGATTTATTTAGTATTATGCGTAGGGCTGCAAACGAACTGAACTTTCAGCGAACAGTTCATGAACCGTTCGGCGGGAAGTTCGTTTGTATTCGTTCGTTTAATAAATGAACGAACACGAACAAAATATTTCGTTCATTTAGTTAAATGAACGAACATGAATAGAGGCTACGTTCGTTCGTTTATGTTCGTGAACGTTCGATAACGTGTTCATTTATGTTCGTTTGTTCATTTATGTTCGTTTGTGTTGATAGTTTATTAGGGTTTTTAAGTTTTATAATTTTTTATATTCTTATATATTTTTATTTATTTTATCCAAATAAATAATATATGTGAGGTAAATATATGACTATATGAGATTTATAAACCTACTTTTAGTATCTAAGTTCATTATATTTCCACGCTCGAGTGCTGATGCCCATCACCTTCGACGCCCTCTAACATGCACCTCGGACACCCTCCCCCATCCACCTCCAATTCGAACTTTTTTTTTTTGAGATACTTTAGTATGTTTACCAATATTATATTAAGTACTAGTATGTTTGGATAATTAGGATATATTTTGGGTGGATATAGCTAATGTCTTAATGTGTGTGAATTTGATCTTATTTGAAAGTTAATATATGTCCGTTTGTGTTTGTTTCTGTTCATAAACACTTGTTTATGTTCGTTTGCGTTCATGAACAAAATTAACAAACGAACACAAACGAACACGAACACGAGTGTTTTCTTAACAAACGAACACGAACAGAAAATCTCGTTCGGTAAGTGTTCATGAACTGTTCGGGAACACCTAATTTTCTTAACAAACGAACACGAACAAGGTCTTTTGTTCGTGTTCGTTTGGTTCGTTTGCAGCCCTAATTTATGCGCTTTTATTTTTATTACAAGATAGTCGAGTATTACTATGAGGTGAATCATATCTATCAAGCATTGTAGTTTGATGTGCTTGTTGTAGCTTTATTTTAAATAGAGCAATTCAACTAATAATAATTTTTAAGACTTTGTTATTTGGGATAAAGACATTTAGATATGTAATTTTTGTTAGCTCTCTCTTTATGCATGAGCTTATTAAAGTTATATATATATATATATATATATATATATATATATATATATATATATATATATATATATAGGGGATGGTTCTGTTAAAAACCCTAAATATTGAGGAAACTCTAGAAAACCCTTAAAAAACCTACTTCCCGAGCTTTTTTTTTTTAAAAAAAAATTAGGGCATGTAATATACATGTTTTTAAGTGTTTTGAGCCAAAAAAATCAAAAAAGCGCCGAAGGCTTTTTTTTTTAAAAAAAAATAAGTTTTGCATCATAACAGATGTTACCAGTGCAAAAATAAGCTAACGTATGTTATGATGCACAACTTATTTTATTTAAAAAAAAAAAACCGCTCGGCGCTTTTTTGATTTTTTTGGCTCAAAACACTTAAAAACATGTATATTACATGCCCTAATTTTTTCAAAAAAAAAAAAGCTCGGGAAGTAGGTTTTTTAAGGGTTTTCTTGAGTTTTCTCAAATTTTTAGGGTTTTCTATGGATACTTAGCCTATATATATATATATATATATATATATATTATAACCAGCTAGGTTAGAATCTCCAGTTTTATAACTAACTAAGTTAGAGTCCAATGCATTATAATTAACGTGGTTTTCGTTATAAAATTGAACTGAACCAGACCGTCTTGTACACACCCCTAAAATCAGCGGCATAAATGTTATGTTTCCCGTCGCATCGCGCGAGCAACCTGCTAGTTCTTTCATTAAACTACAAGTCTCTTATAGGGCTTTTATAGCTCTTTACTTAAATTTGTATTTAGCACACCCTAACTTTTTTTAACGGTCTACGAAACAAATATGCCTGGCTACCTAGGAGAAACTCGGTCCCTGAAAGGGATCAAAGACTCCCACGACGCCACATCAGATGCTAACGTTGGGAAGCCTAAGCTTGCCCGTGTGCTACCCGGACCGGGGAAAACCCAATCCCCCCACTCGAAAGCACGACGGTGATAAATTGGTAAAACCTGAGTAGGATCAAGAATCAAACTTGAGACCTCTCAGTCACAAGCAATGTTTTTAGAACCGGACCGGACGTCGAACCGAAGTCCCCAGCGGTTCACCGGTTCGACCGGTCCAACGAACCGGCCCAAAAAACAAACCAAAACCCAAAAAAAATAAAAAAAATAAAATAATCGATCTGACCCTTAAATCCCGGTCCAACCGGCCGGGTCAGTGCAATAGCAGTCCGATGTATCAACCCGGAACGGCGGGGTCCGTTTCCCGGTCTGATCAGTTAGACCGGCCAGTCCGGTCTGGATTTCAAAACTTTGGTCACAAGCTTTATCTATCACTTTTCCTATATGTCACTCCAACACAAAGATGGGGGCACACCCTAACTCCCCCAACTAAAATGAAACTAAAAAAATGACATTTAATTTAAGATGACTTTCATTATAAACTTTCCGATAGAATTACTAAAAAAAACGAACAACCTCTATTTTTTTTTATTTAATTTGAACATTCTTTGCCGTGTGGACCCGTAAAAGGTAAGGACTTGTTGACAACGTTTTTGTATATTGTGGGACACTTGGAAGAATATAATGGTAATATGATGATCATAATTTGTGTCTTGGTCAATCATATAATTAAAAAAACATATATAATATTTTCTCATATTACCGTGTTAATTATATTATTACCTTTCTGAATTTTAATAATATTAACTAAGTAAATGGTTAATTTTAAAGAAAAGAAGATCAAACAAACATTTGATTAGTTAATCGTCTCACATGATAATAATGATTTAGATGGTAAGTTGTAATCATAATTGTTTACTTCTGCTTTATAAAAGTCGACATCACAGGATAAAAAAAAGCTAAACGTTTTTCGGGCCTCACGTAAAATTAGTTGCAGATTTTCTCTTCATACAATAATTTAATATACTGAATAATCTAGATTACCTTATTAAGGAGGAAGCATGTCCAACAAAGTAATTTCAACACAATTTTAAGATGGGAGTTGAATAGGCTCTTTACAAATCTTTATTTTTTTTACATTTCCTTCCATTTTTGCCCCTTGTGTACAACATTTTATACTTATTTTATATGTGCCTAATACACATTTCATATCATTTCCTACATGTAACCCCCCATTTATATGACCACATTAACTTTGTGAAACCCCCACCACTTCATAGACCTCCATATATGTTCATATATTCATGATCTTTTTATTTTTCATGCACATATTGTTCTTTACTTTGCTTTGTAGCAGGTGCATTGTGAGTTCGGTATTGCATATAAATTTGATTTGGCTCGGTCTGATATTAGGAATGATGATATGACGTCGGATGGTGATGATGTTATTTCTCTTCAATCCTCTTTAAACAAGCATGGATTCATCTGTTTAACTTGTGCAACCAAAAGGTAATTCCTTTACTTTCTAATTGTTTTTACTTCTTTTGTGGTTGTGATTTTTGTGTGATTTTGTGTGATTTTATGTAAATAATATAGTATGATGTTACAAATCATACTTCGTTTTGCAACATGTACCCATATGTTAGCGGTACATAGATCAAACACAAGAATGGCATTCTCATGGCTGCTGACATGGAAAGTTAGACACCCATTTATTCACCAAATGAATTCATTGACTTTGAAGATTTTACTAGCCCGGGGTTCTTAAAAATTAAGAGGTACAAATATAATTGCTTATCAATTTATCATACACCATACAATGCATATGTACACTAATTTTTAAGGATAATTTGTCTTTCTATAATATAATCAATTGTAAGTGGTATTTGATTATGTTCATAATTCACTTTAAACGCCTTTTGTTTTTAAAGGTAATTTGTCTTTCTATAATTTAAATTAATTGTAAGTTGTATTTGATTATGCTCATAATTCACTTTAAAAGCCTTTTGCCTCATCGTATCCTTGTAACTTGACTTCTTGAAAATTAATTATAAGTGATTTGAATTAAATAATGATATTGATTATGATCATAATTCACTTTAAAATCTCTTCGCCTCATCGTGTGCTTGTAACTGATGAAGAAAAGAAGCATTTAGTTATAAGTAGATTAGTTTATTGACTACATAAAATTGATTAAAAGTCATATAATTGAATGCCATAAAATACGAAAAGAATATAATGTTAGATTTTAGGCGAATTTGTATACCATAAAATTGATTAAAAGTCATAGGTTTTCTTTGATGTATGTTAATTTTTCCTAAAATATTAAGTAGATGTTATTTTTTATTTCAAAAATATAATCATTGTTTAAGATAAGCCGGGTTAGACTGTTCTCCTCAAAAGATAGTCAGTGACACCCGCAGCATCGTGCGGGCTAACCCACTAGTTATACATCAATGATTAATGACCAGAGCCGATCTAACATTTTTTGAGGCCCTAAACATAATAAAAAGCTAAAACCCTTTTAGATGATTTTTTATAAGCCCTCCGCTTTTATCATGGCTTCAAACCAACAACAATAAACAAAAAAGTTTAAAGTTGGTGAAGGGGCAAGTCAACCATTATTCGGTAAGAGTAATGCGCTCATTTTTATTATTTTCCTTGGTTCATGCTAGGACTTTAAAGTTCATCACGACATACTAGTTGAAATACGCAATAATTATCTGAAAAGTGAAAACTAGTTAAAATATATAGTTATGTAAGCATAGATGTATACGGTGAAATCTATTCACTTCGATTTGATTAGACTTATTTTCTTCATGGAAATATATATCCCATTGGCCTTTACATCTGCATCTTGAGAGATATTTCATGATCTGTAGAATTTGTTTGGATACATCATCGTTCAGCTATGGATTTAAGATCGGAGGCTAACAAAACTGGGGGCCCTAGAACATTGGAGGCCCTAGGCCCTTGCTTAGTTTTACAAAGCATTAGGATCGGCCCTGCTAACAGCCACACGTCTCAATAGGATAAAACTGTTGCTCACGAAACTTGATAAATGCTATAGATATAACAAGTACATCCATTTGTTAATTATATTCCGTCTCACTACATTAATAAGAAAAGAAATTTGTGTTCGAGAAAATGCATAGAAAACACATTTACTTTACCACATTTATATATGAATAGATCGGTAAAAGAATATTCATCAACTCAATAGCAATGTTTTTTAATCGTGTACATCAACTCAATAGCAATGTTTTTGATTATTTACATCAACTCGATATGATTGCGTACGATTAGAAAAACTTTGTTATAATTGATAATCTCTTTTTTTACCAGGGTTTTTAAAGCTAAAACCTTTGCAGAAAACATATGATCATGGACTCCCTGCAGACCCCAACAAAATTCGTGGCACCACTAACAGTCCACCAAAGCTGGCAAAACAAGGACTCTGTGGGGCCCACGTACCACGTAGGACCTACCAAGTAATATGAGACAAAAGAACTATTAGAAAGGGACGTCTAGACATAAGGTGAGGACGTCATGCCCTGCTCGATGATCTCCTCTCAGAAAGATGATGACATAGGGGGACACAAAGGACAAATGAGTGATGTCTAACCAATGACCTCGTGTCAACACACGTCCTCCTCTGAAAACCATAACGATGAGCAAACAAGAGACCACGAAGTATGTCTGGAAAGCGACGTCATCTCCTACCATCCTGGCTATAAATACTTCACTCTCCCAAAGGTAAAAGGATCGATTCCTCACTCTCTAAACTTATACTGTTATTATTTAAAGAATCGAACTTATTCTCATGTCGGATGGTGGTTATAAGAGGAAAACCCCACATCTCCTATCGTCTGAATGAGACTCACAATGTTGTTAGTTTTGCAGGAAATACTCATGAAGCTTGGCGAACTCCCCGGTTGAACATTGTCTGGTGTTTCTTCATTGACGACATTCATGGGACTCGAACCCACAACCACGTCACATGTCTATCTATAAATAAGTATTTGGCTTTTGTCAGATGTCACAGTTTTGTGAGCACAAAATTATTATTTTCTTTTTGTTAAATTCTCTCATTACACCTAGTTATTTTCAGTTTATTCGTTTTATTACTTTAAGTACTTACCTACACAAAATTTCAATCATAGTTTGTCTTCAAATATAAATTTATAATTACCAAATTTTTATAATATGTAAAGTCTTTCCACCCCTCGCCTAATAAACAAGTAACTGGTTTTTGTTGCATTGTCACAGTTTTGTGAGGATAAAAATAATTTTTTTTTCCACTTCTCTTATTACACCCGGTTGTTTTCAGTTTATGCATTTTATACTTTAAGTACTTGGGGAAAGATCCTGTACAAAGTGTTTTTTGGTAAGAACTGTGAGAATCAAAGGATGATATTTTTTTTTCGAAATTTTTTTTCCCATATTGTTAAATATGTATTATAATATTGAAAACTTAAAAAAAAAAATTGGTGTAGAGTAATTACATAATTACTCTAGTGTAAACTAATGTATTTACTTTAATAACGTAATTACACTAAAAAAAATTTATTATTTTTTTTTTATTATTCATCTAGAAAGTATGTTTAAGCACATGGGAAAAAAAATTAAATTTTTTTACCCCCTTTGATTTTCACAGTTTTTACCGAAAAAAACACTTTGTATTTGATCTTTACTCTTAAGTAATTATACATAATTTTAATCATAGTTTATCTTCAAATGTCATTTTAAAATTACTAAATTTTATCACTGAATATTTAATATTTCATTTATTCAACATATCTTTTTTTCAAGGACGATTGTCATTAAATTTCACCTTACCCATGCGAAGAATATAAGTATACCTCCCAGGCCGAAGAACAAACCATCAATAGTTGGTGGTCAAAGAACTTCCCTAAAATGTTATTTAAGGCGTACAACATGCAAACATCAAACAAAAAAATTGTGTAGACAAGGACAAATCCATCTTTCCAAAATATAATATTAATTTAACACGTAGTGACAAATTTGTAGTGTAGTAGATTTTGATTCTGAAGTGTGGGTCCAGCCCGGACCCGACTAGTCGAACCCAAATCACCCGTAACCATGCCATGTGAACAAAATTGTCAACCTTTCACCAAACACACAGAAGCAGCCATCATCGAAAACTACATTTTACATTAATAATAATAATAATAATAATAATAATAATAATAACAATAATAATAATAACCATTTTCGTCTCTATGGTTTTAGATAAATTGCTACATCAGTTTAAAATTATAATTGTGTGCTATTATAAGAGAATGATCAACCACATTTTATTCATAATCCATACAAAATATATATACAATGAAGAAGAGACATAATCTATCCTACAATAAATAGTAATGAAACACTTTGACTATGACTTTGACAATGACCATAACTATGACTTGGACTTTGACTTGAAATACATATATTCAAAATATACAATTAATAACATTGAGAAATTGGTGCATCTCTAATATGCCCCCGCAAGATGGACGACCTTGGAATAAGTCCAATCTTGTATAGAAGTAGATGGTGTCGTTGTTTGAGCAAGAGAAGAAGTTGATGAAGTTGAAGATGTAAAGAAAGATGAAGTTGATTAAGCAGATGAATCAAGAGAAAATACATTTTGTATGTGTGTTTTTTTTTATATTGCAGGTGAAGAACATGAGTCATTGAGAATTTGGTGCATCTCTTATATGGATGAAATAGAGATGGTTAAAAGGCATAAAAGAGAAATAGAGAAGAATGATCAGAGGGTAAGCGGAATAGATGATAGAAGATTAAAGGTAGAGTTAGCCCGGAACATAAAGGTTGTGGCACAAAAATGATTGTAGATTTTTAGGTTTTGCAAAACCAGGTAGAAAGAGAACGAGTTATATTTGAATTTTGAAGTAGTAACAAGGTGCAATAGTGAGGTAAGTTGATATTGTTGAGGGAATGAGATTAGAGTTTTGAAGATGTTGGTAGATGTGAGTTTTGGAGATGTTGGAAGGGTGATAAAAAAGAAATGGTAGGGGATGTTTTAAAGAAATTTAGAGTGGTGGTGATCACGGAATAGTTGAAGAAATGGAGCTTTAGGTAGACATGGTGGGGATCGTAGTAGCCTGAAAAGAAATTTAGGGGTGATGGGCGATGGTTCCCATGTTGATAGGATCAAGAGCTTTCTCGTTGGAGATAATGCTCTGATACCATATAAGAGAATGATCAACCACATTTTATTCATAATTCATACAAGATATATATATACAATGAAGAAGAGACATAATTTATCCTACAATAAATAGTAATAAAACACTTTAACTATAACTTTGACAATGACCATAACTATGACTTGGACTTTGACTTGAAATACATATATTCAAAATATACAATTAATAACATTGAGAAATTGGTGCATCTCTAATAGCTATATCCATTCTCAACGTTTCTTAAAATGTGCTAGTTTAGTCCAAAACCCTAACGATGTTAAATTTGATTGTTAACTTTGGACTGATATAGCAATTTCTCTAAACCAAATGGACGAAAGTATTATTTAATTAAAAATATGAAAAAGAAAATACAAATGTGGAATCGCCATTTTCGTCTCTGTGGTTTTGAGAAATTGCTAGATCAATCCAAAGTTAATAATCAAATTTTACATCATTAGGATTTTGGACTAATCTAGCACATTTTAAGAAAAGTTAGTGATGGATATAACACATAGTTTTGATTTTTGATTGATCTGGCAATTTCTCTAAAACCACAGGGACAAAAATAGCAATTAACTCTAATAATAATAATAATGAACATCACCCTCTGCCCATTCTGACAAACAATTTAAGCATTTTGGGCTCGAACCCTACTCAAGGGAGCAACAATTCAACCCTAATTGCTTTGTCAATTGAACCCAACCCCTGCCTATGTAAACCTTATTTTCAAATCAAATCGAGTAGATCAGCATGTTGAAAAACAGGTTGGCTAAACGCACTTCCTATTGATTTGACTTCACTGATTTCATTTTACTTTTTCAAAAAACACGAAGCGTATTCCCATTGATTTAACTGATTTTTTATAAAGCGTACATGACGCTTACAAAAATACTTTAGACAAACGTCGCCCTTATGTGGCCCGCTAAGAACCCATCAACACGTTTGTACTTTCATAAGGCGAGTATAACCGCTAATTTAACAACGTTTACATTCAGTAAAAGTAAAAGTGAAGAGGGGTATGTTTAACACAACCCGTAGAAAAAAAAAAGTAAATTCAACTAAGATGACAATTTAATTGTTAAGAAAAATGCACTAATTGGAGTCAATCACTCAATCAAGGGAAATTCTTTGGTACTTTGTCTCTGTGGAAGAAACAGTCTCTTCAGAAAATCCCCTCTTCTTATTAACCTCAAAACAATTGTTGGCATACTGAATCGATTGAGCTGCGATCGCCAACCGCGGCGATGGCGATGGAATACGGTACGTGTCCAGCTGCGGAGGCGGGTGGCGCCAATGCGGCAAAGGTCCAGCCAGGAGAAGGTTCTGTAACAAAGGTCCTGCTTTCATCACAGCATCTAAAAACTTCCCTTGTTCAGGCAATTGAACTGCGGTTTCGATAGATTGTGAAGACACAATACTTTCTTCACAATCTGAAGAAGAAAACCCGCAATTTGTTATGGGTTCATCTTCAAAACTTGTTGTAGAATTATAATGTTGAATAAGCAGTTTATCAAGGATTAGAGATTGGCATTTGTTTTGCGCTTCGTTTCGTTCGTTAATCGCCTCGTTGAGAAGAGATTTTAGTTGAATTAACTGATCATCTCTTGCTTTGATCTCTTCTTGGACCCTTATTCTTGTTGCTTCAAGTTCCATTGTAGTCAGCCAAAGTGATTGTTTCAAGTCCTCTATGTTCTGTTTCAATTCAAGTGCTAAATTACTACAAATGAAAGTTATGGAATTAATGTTTTTGATGAAAATGGATAAAGTTGTGTTACCTTTTCTCTGGACACATATGACCAATCAAGAATACAGTTGGAACGATCATCCATTTAGCCTGTAATGAAAAATGTAAATGGATTGAAGATTGAAGAACAAGGGAACATGAACATGTGTTTTCAACTGTTTCGAGTGTGTGAAGGGGTGGTTGTAGTGGCGCTTTATAAAGACTGATTTTTGGCACTATTATTTTTTACTCGGTCTAAAAACGATTGCAACCTTTTATCAACTAATGATTTTATTGAAAAAAAAAAATTGTATTTGATAATCTACAAAGTATAATTTATCTTGGACTCTTATTCTTGTTGCTTCAAGTTCCATTAAAGTAATTTCTAATTAGTAGCTGGTTAAAACGATAGCGTTAGCAACTGAAAGAGAAAACTAGAAAATATAAAATGGTAGTACGACAAAAACGATATGAAAATTTACTTCATACGTAAACCAACGAAAAACAAACTTAAAAGTAAGAATGAAAACGTATTATATTTGACATGACTTATTTACGAGAAAAAAATACGTCAAAATGTAAAGCAACCTGAATTTACACTAACACATACATAAAAAAAATAAAACTTGCAACCAAGGCGGAAATAGCAAGCCCAAAAACCAAACAATATTCTATCAAGTCAAAATTACACCACCTCTCCCGATCCACCGTTCCTTGTTTAAATCTATACTTATACCACAAGGAAAAAAAAACCATAGACTTAACATCCGAAACAATATCAACCATACTAGAAATCCTATTAGATAACAACTTGTCGTTCCTTGCCTTCCAGAACCTCCAACTTGTAATGATGATAATACCATGCATTACAATCTTCTTAGTCCCCGAAATTCCACTGTGCTCGTGAATGTCAACCGAACCTTTAACAGAAAAAGCGTAAACATTCGGAATGTGACACCACATCGAAATCCCATTCCAAACCCCAGGCGAAATAGCACATGCTGTGAGTATGTGATCCAAAGTCTCCTCACTACCTTTGCACAACACACACAAAGTTCCGTTCAGCTGCACGTTCTGTCTCATCAACGCCATCTTTGTCGGAATCTGATCTAGAAAAGCCCGCCACATAAATATATTGCATTTGCTTGGAACCCACTTGCTCCACTTAAATCCAAATCATTTCACACTGTTTGAAGGACCATGCAACCACTTCTTAACCCCTGCCACGGTAAATTCCGTGTTCCTGCTCTCATTTTATCAAAATGACTCGCCCTCCAATGGATAAGGTGTTAGTTTTCCATTTAGTTAAGCGACGTCGAAACGTATCCACCACCGGATCCCAATTCGAAATTCTGTTCATAGCGAGCCAACACCAAAGACTTATATGTTGCCAAACCACCGTAGCCACCATACATGAAGTAAAAGAGATGCTTTGCCGTTTCAATCTCAGAATCACACAAAACACATCTTTGATCTCCAACATTAACATTTCTCCTGCTCAGAGCAGCAATAAGAGCCGGGATACGATCCAACTCTGACCTCCAAAAAAAATATATTACATTTTTTAGACATCCATTTACTCCATTTCATAACATACCTATTGTTGAAATCTTTGTCACTGATTAACCAACGTTTCATACCTAGGATAAGTTAAAAGGTAATCCAATACCGCAAATTTGCAAAGCAATAACATATCTCATATTAGTAAAAGAATTATGTATCTAATCTATATAATTTAGTTGGAGAAGTATTTTATTAAAAGAAATTCCAATTCCAATTTGGTTTGGTGAGGAGGATAGTGACAGCGAGAGTAAACCCCAAGCGCCAAACGCGGTAGTAAAGATGACTTTCACAACCCATACTATGGATTTTGTAATTCTAAACAATTATTAATCGATTTGAGAAATAATTTAAAATTGCTTCTAATGACAATACGAAAATAAATTATATGCAAATGTTATTTTTAAAATCCTTTTTAGTAATTGTTCATTGATAGTACGGTGATTCAAATACTATAGATGTAACTGATTTATATTTCCTCGAGAAAATAGCTAACACCTAATATATTATTCATTTTCATGATGGATATTAAAAAAAAAAAAATAGAATGAAATAAGAAGCATGGAGATCATAAGATTTAAGTCATTACTACATTCTCAAATACAAGAGAATGGGTTGAAGTGGATATGACTACCTTTCGTGACTGTGAACACTTACTAAAGTCCAATTAAACGGACTTATTGACATTAATACTATAGACTATCCAATCCCACCTACAAATAAATATGCAAATGAATGTATTTAAGTGTGTATAAATAGAGATTAGTAATTTTTTTTTTTTTTTTTTTTTGTATAGTGATAAGTAAGATGCTTATGTAGCGTTAAGAAGAAAACTAATTCCTTTTTTCATTCTTAAAAAAATTAAAAAATATAAGAAAATTGTTAAAATGTCATGTTTATTCATCTATCTTAAATAAAACAAGAGAAAGTATAGGTTACAAAGTATCCTTAACGTGAAAAGGATAAGAAGCAATGAGAATTTGCCACCTGTCAACTATGGTTAACCCAACTAAACTCAATTACAGTCAACTCAATGGGCATATCAGACATTTTTGCTCCCACCGTTTCGCCACCGTCATCTCCTCCCACTCCTTCTCTTCCGGTGACTCATCTTAAAGACACTGTATCGCCACCGAATTCCGTCAAAACAAAACCCACACCCCACAAACCTCTCAGCCTTCCTCTATCCTCAAACCCTAGTTCTAATCGTAACCACGTCAACTAGTCATCACCACTCAACATTAACACCTTCCATACCCTCCTTCCTACAATAATTTTTACCACCAACCACCTCTGCTGAATAATACTCAAACCTTAGAGAGGACAGCAAAAACCTCAGACAAAAGGCCAACTCTGTCTGTACCTATTAGCTCAATTGCTGTCATTCCTTCGATAGATTTGGACCTTTTTTCTTTATTATAATGTATTTTTTATGTTTAATATTATTATGTTTAATATTTATGTTTTAATTTTATGTTTCAATGAAATGTTTTTATTTATGTTTTTTTATTTACTTTTAGAGTTGAAAACAAAGAAAATAATTAAAAAAATTATAAAATAAACGGTAAAAATAAAACAACACTAAACATAATTTTTATGGTTTTTTGTATAATAATATATAGACAAAAGATCAAATACAAACAACTTTTTCGTACGAACTGTACGAATCAAAGGAAAAACACGGAAAAACACGCGGGCCGTATAACTAGAGTAATTATATAATTACTCTAGTTATACACGACCCCGCGTGTTTTTTCCTTCGATTCGTACAGTTCGTACAGTTGTACATTTCAATTGCTGTCATTCCTTCGATAGATTTGGACATTTTTTCTTTATTATAATGTATTTTTTATGTTTAATATTATTATGTTTAATATTTATGTTTTAATTTTATGTTTCAATGAAATGTTTTTATTTATGTTTTTTTATTTACTTTTAGAGTTGAAAACTGATCGCGTGTCGAGAGCTAATCAAAAAATATTTTAAAAACAACTCCTTAGCTATAAGGACTGCAGTATAGGGAGTAGGGTTGTCGAACCTCAGGGAGTTTGTGGTTAGTGTTAGTAGCAATTTTATAGATTAAACTAAATTAATTTTATGAAGTTGATTTCTGCTTGCTTGCAAAAACAGATTGATTAAAGTTCGATTAAAAAGAATAATATAATGAAAAAACGGTCGCTCCGGGTTTCTGATTCGGTAATTATCAAATGAATTCTGTTAATACCCTATCTAGGAAATCACATAGACATGACTTTGTTTAAGTTGTTCGACCCAATTCAGCTATCATAACATTAATTGCAAAGTTAAATTAATCCTAGTGCAAGAAAACCAAGATACGATAACAAAATGCAATAATATTAATTAACCAAACTGTCTAGATTAGTCAAACATACAATCAGACGCAAAGAACTTTAAAGTGTTCACAAAATCTGATCCAAATAAAGAGTAGCAAACATAAAACAAATGATAAAATACCCAAATCGTTCACCCGGAGAGAACCGCGAAAAGATTAGCCTTGCATCTTGTTCATCGCGGTTGCTTCCTCTTTTCTTTTCTTCGTGTGATGCTGTCCGTCGACCTCGACAGCCTTTCGAATGATAATATTCCTCTGTGCGATCCCCTGAAAATTATGTCGACCTCCCCAAAAGTTCTTCGTAATCCTCCTTTTAATTATGGAATTTTCCACCGACTTCTTTTCTCGTATGGGCCTTTTTAATTTAGCCCAACCAATTAATGCATGTTGTCTCGATCCACAAGAGCCTACCATGCCAGCCCAATAATCCATTTAATGATCATAACCTATTAATTTTTGTTTCGATGCCATGACTCAATCAAAACAGTAGAACTCCCATAGCATTCACTTTCTAATTTCCATCATTTTAATTTTGATATCTAATGGGAAACCCTAATAGGAGAGGAGAACAACCGCCGTATCGTTGGGACAGTGACGATCCGGCTTCTAGGACTACTTTCTACGTTACTAATATTTCGGATAGGACTACGGGGTTGAGGCTTAAGGAGGCGTTTCGAACGTTGGTTTCGGTTACGGACGCTTGGGTACCTAGAAAGAGATCGGTGAAGGGTAATGTCTTTGGTTTTGTTAGATGTGAAAAGCTTAGCGATCCTTATGTGGTTTTGCCTGAGCTTAATGAACTAGTCGTTATGGGGATGAAGATCTCTGTTTCGTTGGCACTGTTTGATCGGTCACATAGGAAGATCTCCTATGGCAGTCTTGAAGAGGGGAAGAAGGCTTGGCTTCCGAGAGAGAAGAACGTGATGGAGGATGATTTTCCGTCGATGAATATGGCTTATGGGGTTACATTAGGATCTAAGAAAGTTTTACAGTTGAACGATGATGAAGCGTTGTACCCGAGACACTCCATTGGCAGGGCAGTCTTGGGTGTGTCGGATAGTATTGCACAATTGCATTCAGTTAAAAGGATGCTTTTTAGAGCAGGTTTCTCTGATACTGTGGTGTCTTATCTGGGAGGATTAACCGTGCTGATAACTTTTCACGATTCCGAGCAGATGTATGAGTTTATGCGATCCAAAGAGGATTTTTGGAAAGAGGCGTTGGTGTCTGTTTCGCCATGGACAGGCCAATCAATACCTTTTGATCGAATTGCGGTTCTGAAGATTGTGGGTATGCCGATCGGTGCTCGAGATAATGTGATATTTGATAGAGTTGGAAGGCTGTTCGGTAGTGTAGTGTGGCCGTCAGATTTTTCGTGGTTAGGGGTGGATAATGCTATCGGCGTTTCCTATGTTCTTACTACACAGTGTTCTCGTATTGATGAAGAAGTTCATGTACTTTGGAAGAACAAGTGCTATAGCGTTTGGGTTGTGGAGGAGACGTCCTCATGGTGCCCGGAGTTTGAACCGGTGGGTTTGGAGTCACATGTTGATGATATGGAAGAAGGGGAGATTCGGGACTTGAGTGTGGAGGAGGAAGGTAACGGTCGTGAGGGTGGTCAGCCGGCGTGTCCGGTAACGGAGGTGGACGGTGTCGAGCAACCAATTATTGAGCCGGAATTTCAGCCTAATTCTTCGGATAGCATGCATGGTAACGTTGACTTACCAAACTTGACAAACAATGATTTTGCCGCCCAAGGTTCAAACGAAGTGGGCCTGGAGTCTTTGGGAGTTGGGATTAGTCAATCTGGGGCCCAAAATGGCTTTACTTCTCCTGTTGGGCCAAATTTTAATGGGCCGTCTGATTTTAATGTGGGAAAGTCTACTTCTTTTAAAAGTAGAAAGAGAACCAGATTAGTGTATCACAATTCACCAGAGGATGTTCCAACTGGGTCTAAAGGGTTTGAAAAATTTGTGGAGTTCTGTCGAATACGGTGCCCGGATCTTAATGACAAACCTGCTGGAGTGGTGGTTGAAGGTGACGGGAGAGTGTGTGACCCGGGTAGTGTTCAACAGGTTTCTCAAGTTGAGGTTGAGGCACCGCAGATGCAGTCTAATAATGATGTTGGGGTTCCGAATTCGGGTTTGGTGGTCAATCAAAATGATGGGGTTGATGAAGTAATGTTTAATGAGGCGGTTGAGATTAACGCAGAGGTCGACTCCACTGTTAAGGTATGTGAATTAGTTGGTATGGACTTGAAATCTTTAAATGGTCATGTGGCAGGGGAGGTTATTTCGGAGGCCGGAGTCTTGTTAGATTAATGAATTGTTTGGCACTTAATGCTCGTGGGATTAAAGGAAAAGGGAAAACGGGTTGGATTAGAAGTTTGAAAATGGCGCAGGGAGTTGATTTTTTGGCTGTTCAGGAAGCAAAGGTAGCAAATCCTTCTCAGTGGATTCTTTCGAAGTGTTGGGGTAACTCTATTTTCCATTGTGATTATGTTAGTTCTGACGGAATTGGGGGAGGTCTCATCTCTTGGTGGGATCCGGCTTGTTTTCGGAGTTCTGAGGTTATTAAAGCGAAGCACGTGCTCATTGTTTCGGGTCTGCTGGTCCATTCGAATGTTCATGTGAATGTGGCAAATATTCATGCGCCTAATGATCCGGCTACTAGGAGAGCATTATAGAGTGAGTTGTTATTGTTTAGGCGCTCTTTGTTGGGATTGTGGATTATGATAGGGGATTTTAATGAAGTTAGGTGTTCGGATGAGAGGAAAAATTCTGAATTTTTTCCTCAAAATTCGGTCGCTTTTAATAACTTTATTCGGGACGCGGAGTTAATTGAATATAACTATTATGGTTGCAAATTCACATATATGTCGGGGAATGGAGACAAGATGAGCAGGTTAGATCGAGCACTGGTTTGTAAGGAGTTCATGACACTATGGCCGAATGTTATGGTAACTGCTCTCCCCCGTACTCTCTCAGATCATAGTCCTCTGGCATTTATCTTGAAAAATACGGATTTTGGACACACCCCGTTTAAATTCTACAATTCTTGGTTGGAGCTTCCAGGTTTTGTTTCTTTTGTTAATAATATTTCGGACCGTTTTGTGTTTTCCGGGCCACCTGATAAAGCTTTAGCTGCTAAACTCAAGTGGTTGAAGGGGCGTATTCGTGTTTGGGTGGAGGCGGTAAAAAAGAGGAGGGATAGGAATCTGGTGGAAAATAAGCAGGTTTTTGAGGAGCTGGAAAAGCTTGCTGAAATTAGAGAGTTATCTGAAGTCGAGGTGGAGAATAGAGTTAATGCTAGGAAGGTTATGTGCGAGGAGGAAAGATTAAAGGCGCTTGACTTAAAGCAGAAAGCGAGAGTGAAATGGGCGGTAGATGGGGACGAGAACTCGAAGTATTTCCATGGTATCATCAAGCTGAATTCAGCTAGTAGCCGTATTCATGGGGTGTCAGTGAACGGGGTTTGGGTCTCTGAACCGGATCAAGTCAAAGAAAGGGTTGCGGAATTTTATGAAGATAAATTTGGTAATAGTAATATCGAGCGGCCTTCCTTTTTGTGTCCGGATGTGTACAGGTTGTCTGAGGATGAGGTTACCAATCTGGATGCACCATTTTCTTTAGAAGAGATCACTAATGCAGTTTGGGAATGCGATGGGGATAAAGCGACGGGACCTGATGGCTTTAATTTTACGTTTATTAAAAAGTTTTGGCCTTCTTTAAAACAGGATTTTCTAAAAATGTTCTTAGATTTTCATGAAAAGGGGTTTGTGTCTGATGGGTGTTTTTCGGCTTTCATAGCTTTAATACCTAAAGGTCGGGATCAGGCAACTTTAGCAGACTACCGGCCTATAAGTCTGGTGGGAATTTTGAATAAGGTGATATCTAAAGTGTTGGTGTTTAGACTGAAAGGTGTTATGGCTAATCTTATATCTGAGGAGCAAACCGCCTTCTTAAGTAACCGGAATATTCTCGATGGGCCGTTAATTTTAAATGAAACAATAGCGTGGATGAAGAAGGCGAGAATGAAAGGCTTAATTCTAAAAGTTGACATTGAGAAAGCTTATGATTCTTTATGTTGGAAGTTCTTAGAAAACATTATGGCCCAAATGAATTTTTCATCTAGATGGCGCGGGTGGGTTTTGTCGATTGTTAAAAATTCACGGGCGTCGGTTTTGGTTAACGGATCTCCTACACGAGAGTTCTCTTGCGAGAGGGGCCTTCGCCAAGGGGATCCACTCTCGCCTTTTTTATTCATTATTGCTATGGAAGGGTTGACCCGTTTCATGAGACGTGCGTGTAGTCTGGGAGTTTTTCGTGGTATTCAACTGGGTAGTTCCGGTCCAATGCTGTCTCATTTCATGTATGCGGATGACGTTATTTTTTGTGGCGAGTGGTCTATGACGAATGCGAAGAATCTGCGTCGGCTTTTGAGGGGTTTCTATTTAGTCTCTGGACTAAAGATTAGTTCTAAAAAGAGTCGGCTCTATGGGGTGGGGGTGGATGATAATGAGGCTGTGGTTTTGGCCAGGTCCATCAACTGCTCATTGGGTCGTTTTCCTCTTATGCATCTTGGGATTCCTATTGCATCCAACATGAACCTTATACGGGGTTGGGATCCGGTAATTGAAAAATTCCAGAAAAGGCTTTCAATGTGGAAGGCAAAAACTTTATCGTACGGGGGACGTGTGTCTTTGTTGAAGTCGGTCCTTAGTGCCCTTCCACTCTATTATTTTTCGCTGTTCCGAGCGCCTATCCAAGTTGTTAATACCTTGGAAAGGATTCGACGTACTTTCTTTTTTTTTGGGGGGGGGGGACGGAGGCAGTTGATAAGATGAGTTGGTTAGCTTGGGAGAAAGTGATTGCGCCGGTTAAATTCGGCGGGATTGGGTTGGGCTCACTTAGAGACGCCAACTTGAGTCTGCTATCAAAATGGTGGTGGCGATTTAAAGTGGATAAAGATTCATTGTGGGGCAAGGTTATTTGGTCGCTTCATGCTACTGGCCGCGGGTGGAGTTTGATCCCTGTTAAGGCTTCTTTAGGTGGTCCGTGGAAGCAGGTTGCTAGTATTCCGGGCATCTTTGATCGAATGAATATTGTTACTTCCCAAATTCTAAAAGGTAATCTGTGTAATGGTAGAGATATCCTCTTTTGGCATGATTGGTGGATTTCGGACGATATTCTTTTGAAAAAATTTCCCCTGATGTACGCTAAAGAAAGGAGGAAACTTTGCTTGGTTGCTGATCGGTTTAATACGGATGTAAACGCTGTTCAGGTGGTGTGGGACTGGAGGGGATCTGCTTTTACCGCTGCTGAAAACACGGAATACGCAGCTTTATCGCTGCTGGTGCAACACACTGTTCCAGGTCACGAGTCGGATGGTTGGATATGGTCTGCAGGTGGAGTTACAGGCTTCTCTGTTACGACAATGAAGAAGTGCCTATTCGAGGCTTCTAATGTATTACCGGAATCGTCCTTTGAGTGGTGTAATTGGGTACCGAAAAAAGTGGGCATAGTGGCATGGAGAGCTTATTGGGATCGGCTACCAACAGCGGACGCCTTGTCAAAACGCCATATTTACTTTGAGTTGCAGAACTGTAAATTCTGTGACACTGCAGTAGAAACAGCAGAACACTTGTTCACGGGATGTCCTGTATTATCCGACGTTTGGCAAGCGATCTTTACGTGGTGCAATGTTCCAAATGGGTATGTATTTCATGTCCGGGATCTTCTTTCTATTCACAAGACGGCTAAGAGTGGAAGGCGGCCAAGAAAGGCTTTGAGCGGCGTTGTCCACACGGCATTATGGAGTATATGGCGCGCTAGGAACGATCTCATTTTCAACCAAAAACAGGGCCGGAGGATTTTTGAAGAAATAAGAGTGATGAGTTACTTGTGGATAGTTAATCGCGGGAAACTTGCGGATATGAATTGGGAATCGTGGGTTTCGTTTAATACGACAAAGATGGGATAGTTCTTTATGTGTGTGCTTCCGGTTTTGTTTCGGACAGATTCTGTTTCTTTTCGGACTTTGTATTTCCGGATTGTCTTTTTTGCTAGCTCCTTGCTAGCTTGTTGTTAATAAAGTTTTGTTTTGCCGTTCAAAAAAAAAAAAAAAAAAATTCAGCCAATTAATTGCATTCAAGAATTAGTGATAGCATTTCCTCAATTGTTGATGGAATTCATTCCCTTCATACTTCAACTTGAATCAAAACAATTGCTACATCTTCAATATCAATATTCCATACTAAGTAGTTTTAGCTCATTCCTTTTTCAACCTTTAGAATAAAAACAATATATTTTAAACGAATGTTAATGCATTAATATTATAATTACTATAAGATAAAGTGTACTTAAAATGCATCCATTAAACACTAAAATATGTACAAAATGAACATATTAACAAGTGTTTCACAACACATCAAAAACAAAGAAAATAATTAAAAAAATTATAAAATAAACGGTAAAAATAAAACAACACTAAACATAATTTTTATGGTTTTTTGTATAATAATATACAAAACCAAAGTCAAGAGTCGTCTCGGGAACCGTGTGTCGGCACCAAAATATTGTAAAAAAACATAATAATTTATCGTTGACAGATGGCTAGAGACGGTTCAGGAAGCCTTGGAGACGGCTCAAGCCTAGCCGAAGACGGCTATAGCTCGGTCGTCAGTGAGACGTCTCAAGGCCCCACGGGAGCCGTCTTGCGGCTCTGACACGTCTCCCGAGACGCCACACAGTCCTCGGGATCAAGGGTCGGCCACATGTTGCTTTTCTATTGGTTGGAAACTAAAGCCTCTCCGAAGACGGTTCAGACTTCTTGGGAACCGTGACCCGTCTCTCCGAAGAGACGGGAGTGGGCTATTATGGTAAATCACACGGTCAACGGGCCATTTTAATGATTTTCCCTAAAATAAAACTGGCTTTTACCCACTGTGGGTTGCAGCGCGGCACCATACACGATATGATAAAGTATAAACTACAATTATCCCGACTTATTTCCGAACTAAATTTACGTCGAAACGTTGAGTAATCTAAATTAATACCGTTGAATGAAAATGTCCAAATGTGTACCAATTTATGTCTAAATAAAACTTATGTGCAAACGTGGACCAATTCAAAACGTACATAAAATAAACATGGGCTTTGGCATCGTACACGGCGTGATAAAGTATATATTACAACCGACCCGACTTGTTTCTGCACTAAATATACGTTGAAACGTATAGTAATTCAAATTCATAATGTCGAAAAAAATGTATCACACTTGACCCGATTTGTTTCTAAACAAAATTTACGTCAAAACATAGCTCATATGTTGAATGAAAATATATTATATTTGACTCAACTTGTTTCAAAACAAAATTTTCATCTAAACATAAACTAACTACATAAAATAAACATTGTGAGTGTATTACAAAAATTAACATTGTGAGTGTATTACACTCTATTTTAACTAGTTAATATAAATGATTATTAGAATGATAATAACACAAAAATGACTTATATAAGTTCTCATGCACCTTACATCAAACAAATTAATGGAAATATGATGTAATGAATTTATGTAGCTGAATAGATTTTTTTTTAATTTCTTTTTAATCCTGTGGTCTTTAGGACTTGAACCCAAGACCTCACACAACCTAAGTATTTTAAAGGTTTTGTCTTTGCCAATTGACCACCACCCCATTGGTTATGTAGCTGAATAGATACATCTAAGATATCTTTGTGAGTGTATTACACTATATTTTATATTAATTGCATTATAAATTTATTGATAATATTATAAAATTTTGTTCTTTGATGTGGTTTTATTATCGTACGAGTTAAGATGGAAATGAGCTAAAATGATTTGGTTAAGCTATAAAAATAATGTTAGGATAATAGTTGAATATAAACATCATGTCATTTATAGAATTATTATTATTGTGGGTCTTTAACTGCTTAATATAAATCATAATTAGAATGATAATAAAACAAAAATGACTTAAGTTCTCCTGCACCTTACATCAAACAAATTAATGGAATATGATATAATGAATTTATGTAAATGAGAATAGTTACATCTAAGATATTTTTGTGAGTGATTTAAATTGTCATTGATTTATTTTTCCATTGGATTGTAACAGGAGCCAGCAAAGAGCAATACAAATTAAAGATGAATTTAGTGGGCTTAAGGTTAATTTTTATGATTGGTCTAACAATTAATAAAGTGGTGAACAAGTAAACACTAAATATAATTTGGGCTTCAAATAAGTCAAGAATGTAGATTGGAAGTTTGGTGGATCATTTGGGCTTAGGAATTCGCTTGCACACACCAAGTTAGTCGTAGGCTCGTATATTTAATGTGTGTGTATTTTATAATTTTTTTTCCTTTCTAATCTGTAGAATATAAATAACCACACTGAAAAAAACACAAAACTTAAAACAAGCAATACATTTATAGCCATGTTATAAATCAATTATATTTATAGGTATATAGACTAATTATCGCGTATTCCCCTTTATTCCGTTAAACCCCACTTAAAGTAATGTTGGAAATCATGTCGACGGACATGAAACTGTTCTCGCATGTCACGTTTTGTTGATAAATCCAATACATATGTGACCAGACATGATTTTGCCGATACGTGAGACTTAGTTTTGTATAAGATATCATTTTAAGCAAAAAAAATTTTTTTAAAAGGGTTATGGGATTCATACACCATGTGACATCATATTCTGGGAGTGTGACATCACATTCTGGGGTATATTTAGGATTCATACACCGTGACCCACATCACAAACCAATAAGAGACTGCCATATACCCCAGAATGTGATGTCACACCCCCAGAATATGATGTCACATGGTGTATGAATCCCATAACCCATTTTCAATATATATTTTTTTCTCCATTTATTCCTTCTGAGTTTTTTACTAGGATATGAGAGAATGTTATAATATTATGTTTGTTCCGTAGGCGTTTCTATTTGGTGATGTTTTAGGGATCTCTTTGAGGGTTGCATGTCGCTATTGCATTGTTACGGGTTCAGAGTGTTGCATATGTGTGTTTTTCGTGGAATTCACATCGCTAAATATGTTACAAACGCATTTATATAGCTACATGCATATAATATATATAGGTCTTTCTATTTGGTGGTATTTTGGGGTTTCTTTGTCATGTCCCTCCACAGGATAAGGCCATATTCATTGGATTTTACTTAATATGTTATTCATGTATAATTTCTTTGTAATTTTTCGTTTTTTAACTACATAAGGTTGCCCTTTTCAATTAGTAGTTTAGTGAAAATTTTGATCTTATGACACCATCTTTGTGACGTGATAACAATTTCTCTCAATGCATCATATAGATTTGCGAACAAATTGTTCTGCTATTTTTAAACATGTCTAATTGTTGTTATCGAAAATGACATTTTTTGTCGCTATTGCATTGTTACATGATAAGCGTGTTGCGTGGTTTTTTTTTTTTTTTTTTTTTTTTTTTTGCAACGGTGGAATTCACGTCACCAATAACATCATCACTTTATAAACGTGTTTATATCGCTATATGTAAAGCTATATCGCCATATGTAAAGCTATTCTTGAAAATAATATTCAATGCGTAAATGTCTAACACCCGAAATATTGCTAGATGTCTTATTTGTCACTCAACGTGAAAGCAGGACCACTTTTTTTTAACAGCAAACAACGACGTGCTAATCATCATGTCACCGGCGTTGTGGTCAAAGTCGACTGCTCGGCCGCCACCAGGGGCAATTCTTTTAAGGGGCAGGGAGGGGCGACCGACCACCCAAATTTTTGCTCAGAAGTTCCGATTATATAGTATTCGTATAGAAATTTTTCGGTATATAAGGTTTCGACCCCCAAAAACTGGTTTTTGACCACCCGAAACTAGTGACTTCCAACCCCCCGAAGTTTCGGGTCAAGATTCGCCACTGGCCGCTACCAACCCTGTGGCTCTCCCAGATGTGTGGAAACCCGACCTCCACCCGTCCGAAGGCACGTCAATGAAATATTCGGTAAAACCTTGCCTTACATCCGAGTCAAACCGGCGCCACCCGTTTTCGCTCTTCACCTGGATGTCATAGAAAATAATAGGGAGAGTGAGAATTGAACCTAAATCACAAGAAACACTAAGTCTTTCTTCAACTACACCATCACTACTTCATTGGAGAAAACAAAACTACTTAGACTGTCCGTTGTGGCCTGCGGGCAGCCTGCTGCGAGCCACAAATCAATCCACGTGGATCGCGTGAACCACAACATACCTGGATGAACACTGCCGCGAGCGAGCTGAGGCGACCCAGCTCGCGTGTGATAGCGAGGATAATTTGAATGTTGGGCGATTTTGTTTTTTTTTTCTTTGTTTGTGTATTTGGTATTTGATGAAGATGGTGAAGAATGATGAAGATGATGAAGAATGAAGAGTGAGTTGCAAAGAGAGAGAGGGGGGAAGAAGATGAAGTGATTTTGTTTTTTTTGTTTGTTTCTGTATTATGTTTTTTTTTTTTTTATTATTAATCTTTTTATTATTATTTATTCATGTTTGTAATATAATGTTTTTTATTTTGTTTATTGATGTTTAAAATAATAAAGTTTAAAAAATAATAATGTATAAAAAATGGATAAAGCTGCTACTCACCTCTAAGCCACAACAGCATCAAGTGAGCGACCAGTAGCTTTATCAAGCTGTCAACTAGGGCTGACATGACGCAATATGAGAGGATAGAGTCATGACTCACCTCTAGGTACAACGGATATTCTTTTAGTCTTATAACCCCACTTAACTCAAATTTTAATGCTATTTATTTTTTAAAGCCAAATATTGCTAAATGTCTTTTGGTGATTGTTTCCTTCTTAATGAAATTTGTGTGAGAATTAAAGTAATAATTTAAAAACTAAAAACGGTTGCTGTTTCTAAAAACATGTATACTCAATTTGTTGAAAATAAAATGACAAATTACTACCATTTTATTCCTTTCTGAAAAAAATTAATTTCGTTATGAGATTTTGTAACTTGGCAATCCATGAGTACCACCATGTGGGATCGATGTGAACACCAAACAAAGTAGATGTTTATCACTGATTAATTATTAATCGATAAAATTACAAAAATCAACCTTTTGTGTATTATTAAAACTACAACTTATACCTTTCAGTTTAAAAAGCACTCAAACCAACCTTTATGTATAGTTTTTATTGCATGTTACAACCTTTAACACAAAATCCGTTAAGTTTTCTGGTTAAATCAAGGGTTAATCAGTCATTTTCCATCACTTTTCTTCCTCCTCCTCCCTAACCCAGTTCTGCTCCGCTCTTGATTGTTCAATTTTTTTAAATTCAATAGTTCACTTAGATTGGTCAACTGCTAATGGGTTCATGGTGACAATTTGTGGTTGCTTTTGTAATTGGTGAGTCTGTATTATTAACCTTTTTATTATTAAACTCTAAATTAATTAAAATGAGAGAAATACATTTTGTTCTTGTGTTGGTGCTTTTGATTCAACACGAAACCAATTGCCTTCACCGTTTAGAATAATATCAATTCTTATAAAGCTACAACACAAACACAAGGAAACCATGGTTAATATATGTTGGTACTTTGTTGGTGAATGAGTTGTCAGTAACTCACCACCACCTGCCACCACCATAAGTCATCACCACATGCTACCATCGAACCCATCACCATCATTCATCACCGTCACATCACATCACCATCATAGTTCACCACCGTTAACCTCCCAAATCACCATTGTCGGCCTCGCATCCAACCGATTTATGTACACCGATTCATACACTCCGCCCACAGATACATAAACCCCAACCCCTCAATACGCCGTCACCTACCATTGTAGCCGTTGTACAATCTCCAAGCAAAACGGACCTTAAAATTACAGGTTTTATTTGTGGAGAAAGAAGATATGTGAAATTTAGGATTCGTTTTTGTGCGGATTGAGAAAAGGGAAGCAGATTATTTATGTGTAGAAGGTGGGTATTCTACAAATCCCACCTTATAACCTTTGTAGATTCGTAGATTCCTGAATGAACATTGATTGTAATGATGGTGCTTATGGTGGCTGTAGTGGTGGTGTTCTATGGTGGTCAATTGATAGTGGTGTTCTATGGTGGTTAGTTTGTGGTGAAATTAAGAGGTTGGATTAGGAAGTAGGATGGAGAAGAAAAAGGTAGGTAAAATGACTTATTAGCCCTTGACTTAACCACAAAATTTAACTGAGTTTGTGTTAAAGGTTGTAACATGCAATAAAAACTATACATAAAGGTTGGTTTGAGTGCTTTCTAAACTGAAAGGTATAGACTGTAGTTTTGATAATACATAAAGGTTGATTTTTGTAATTTTGTCTTATTAGTTTCTCACTGTTGTAATTTCACCAGTGACAAATTTAGAAAAAAAAAAAAAAAAAAAAAAAAAAAAAAAAACCTCAAAGGTATTCTAAACTCTCTCAATGACTATAATATTTGCTTTAAAGTATCTCGATAAATAAACGAAAAGTTTTGTACTAATATTGTAGTTCACAATGAAAGTTAAGGGGTAACTATATCATTTTCCCATCCACTCATCAGTCATCTATATGGTCCATCTGTTTATCCCCTTTGAATCTCTTATTCTTACACTTATATGAAATATTGAATATTAAAAATTATAAAAGAAATTTAAAGTTGCATTTTAAATAAAAGAATATGTAAAAGGAAAAAGTTAAAACTAAGGAGGACGGGGCGTCACCCGAATTGTCCACGGGTACTCACTACCAGCACGGTAACACTGCTGCCAGTTTGCCACCCACATTGGTAGTGGTCCCGTGGATCGTTTTGCAGGTTATATCTACCGTGCTGGTACTGGTTATTTATTTTAATTTTGAGTTTTATAAATACTATTTTTTTTTAACCGTGTGTTTTTAGTGTTGTTATATTTTTACCGTTTATTTTATAATTTTTTTAATTATTTTCTTTGTTTTAAAATCTAAAAGTAAATAGAAAAAACATAACTAAAAACATTGCATTGAAACATAATATTAAAACATAAATACTAAACATAACAATATTAAACATAAAAAAAATACATTAAAACAAAGAAAAAAAACTTAAAGTTGGTGCAATAATCGCCATGCCTCGACATGGTCGAAATCGTTGCCGTATCGAACCCCATACTCACATTTAGTGAATTCGATAGCCAACTCCTCGTCAAGTTCCGAATCGTCCCTCACTTGTTGCTCGTATAGGGTGGTCCACCTCTCACATTTGATGTTGAGATCGACCCACTTGAACCGGAGGTCTCGGATGGTTTTGGTGGTGTTATTGCCAACATGTTCGATGAAGTCGCTAAACACGCGAGCCCAAAACCCCTCCGGGGGAAGGTCGACCCTTCGGCCCGCGGGAGGAGTTGAATTTCCGGGTTATTTGAGACATCTTTGTGGTAAACCACAAGTGCCATCTCTTCCTCTTATGTCCACGGGTTCATTTTTTGGTGTGTTTGTTTTTTTTAAACCGTGTTAGTGTGGCTTTTAACCCCACGGTTTGATCAATTTATATACAATCGACGGTGGTACTGTTAACATAAATTTCACTGATCATTTAGGTGAGATTAATTCAATTCAATCGACGGTTTCCAAGATTTACAATTTAATTTCGTTGACCATTTGGTGGGACGGTTGTAATAATAAGAATTAAATGTTAAAACCGTTCAAAAATGTAAAAAATAAAAAATAAAAAAAATTGGGTTTTAAATGTAAATAAATAAAAGAATTAGTGGAGAGTTGGCTCCAAAGAAGTATTTCAGTAAAGTGATGTGGCAAAGCAGAATTGATTAAAATCAATGAAAGAAAAAATTAAAGCTACAAGCACCCATCCCCCCTAAAACAACGGTGCATTAATAGAATGTGATCCTAATTAAATGAACTTTAATCAATATGTGAGGTGTTTGAATTTTAATAAATTTTGTTTGTCAAGAATCTAGGGATATGATGGTATTTGCTCAAGGTATCCAATACATAAAACAAAGATTTTTTTTCCAACTTCACGAAGAAAGTTTAGGGTATCACGGGACCCCACAGAGAACCGCTCCTGAGGGTTCCAGTAGTGTTCTACGACGGAGGTGGGTTCAGTCGATTGATCGCGTTTGGTTAAAGGAGGGTGACGCAATCTGTTTGCTTTTGTCGGTTGGTGACTCATCATTAATCGCCAAACCTTAAAGTCTCTTAAATTACCTTTTGTTTTCCTATAACTTTTTGGTGTTCTCTTGTACCTTGCCGTTTGGATCTTGCTCAACCTAATAGTAGACGACTGCAAAGTGCAAGGCCAAAAAAGAGTAAACAGCCAAAATCGTCCCTGAGGTTTGGCATGTTCTGCTTGTTACATCTAGAAAAAAAATTGCAACTGGATACCTGAGGTTTGTCATTTATTGCAATTTTCATCCAAATTGTTAACTTTGTTTGTTTTTCTGTTAACTACGTGTGGTTTGACAAAAATACCCTTTTAACCAAAAAATATAAAAATAAAGATAAATCAGAATTTCTATTTATTCTGTTAACTTCATCCCCTACCTCATCAACCTTACAACCTGCCCACTGTTAACATTTTAAATTTCACCATATTTCTCATTATTACAAGAAATTCAAGTTCATATCCACAATTTGAATGCATTAATACAAAAATAAACTACAAAGACGATTGAAATTTCAAAATCGAAGTTATTAGAATCTGTATATTCAATATTAACAAAATCAAGCTAAGATCCACAAATTAAAATACATTAACACACATCAATACAATAAAACAAAAAAGAAATGGTTAAAATTATAGAATGAAGAGAAAACTCTGAAAATTGGACTAATCTGTGTTAGAACGGAAACAACAGATCGAAGATTGTTCAACTTAACAAAGGTTGATTGGATCTAGAGTGATGATAAGAAAATAAATAAGAGTATAAGATGAAGAATTTAAGAAATGGTTTGGATCGGGTATATGGAGAACAGGTGGCAGGAAAGGCTCTTAAGAAGCATTTGGTTTTAACATCCATATAATTAATTAAAGAATATTCACACGAATATGAAGATTTGTAAGATTAACGCGACGCCCATTACCACATGATGCTTATTTAATCATTCATTCATTGATTAATCAAACCATTTACCTAATTTTGGATGTAAACAGGGGCAGGTTCTAGGGATGATAAGGTAGGGGATGAAGTTAAAAGAATAAATAGAAGTTCTGATTTATACTTACTTTTATATTTTTGTTTTTTAGTTAAAAGGGTATTTTAGTCAAATTACATGTAGTTAACTGAATAAACAAACAGAGTTAGCTAATTGGATGAAAATGGCAATATCTAGTTGCAATAAAAAAGAATTTGGATGTAACAAGCAAAACAGGCCAAAACTCAGAAACGATTTTGGTTGTTTACTCCCCAAAAAATAATAATAATTCTTTATATCATATTATCATATATGCGTAGGCATAAGTGCATAACGCTTCACATTCAGGACCTTTATGATGTGCATTGTAATCATGCTTAGTTTGAAACAACAATTGTTTCATTATGGCGTTGCATAATTACTTACTTAATTATTCGGTGTTTAGAATTATCAGGTTAAAAACAAAAATGTTGTGTTCGGTTGTTTAGTTGGATGTGGCTTGATGGGATTGGGTACTGAATATACAATTCCGCATACCCAAACCCGGCACAACGCTGGCGCGTGGAAGTAAGCTATGCGCAGAATCTGGTCAAAGCTCATTAAATGCACAGTCAATAGTCAAGGACCGGTCAAGGCGAATATCATGCATGGTCAATAGCCATGCATGAATCACGTAACTACACCAGTTAAGGCGGTACTCGATTCCACTGTTTCCTTTAATCTAGCTTTCTATGTATCACCTTATTAACACAACCAAGGGTGATGGAGACAACCTAACTACGGTTAGGACTTGGGTAATGGTGGCATACGGACTCTCCTATAAAAGGGGTCACACCCCCAATAGGAGAGGACACTTTCTACTGACCTGGAGAGCTATCATACTACATAGTATCCCCATTCACCCCGTTTTTGTTATAAACAACTACCTCGAGTAGTCGTCTCCACACCCATACTTTCACTCTTATTTGCAGGTATCCCCAAGCCGTAGCTGTTAGTGAAGGATCAACTCTGTAGCAACCTATAATCTTATCATCCCTAACCGGAGGTGAGGTTATTTGTTTCTTCATTGGCGCCATCCCTTACGGTTTTATAATCTTTCAAACTAGCACGATGGCTTTCTCAAAGGATGGGAACAACAACGTTGATGTCGAGGCCACAGTCAACGACGAAATTCAAGACGTAACACCAAACACAATCACCAAGAATGTGGCCCAGGGGCAACAAGCCTCAACATTCCAATTCCACCCAGCAAAGGGAGGAATAAATAAAGGGAAAAAGGCACAGGACAACCTTTCTTCGGTTGACCCAGATGAATGGTTGGCCCAACAAAATTCAAAAACAATTGCTGAATACCAGAAGATGGTAATGAAACAAGCAAAACTCAAGACTCAGAAGGCGTTAAGTTTTGACTTAAGTGGGGATGATTCAGAATCCCCACAGAAGAACAACAGTGGCCGTCATGCAAAGGGACACCGTCAGGCGGTACGCGGTGGAGGTCGTGGTAGAAATACTCACGGCCAGGACCCCGTCAACCTGAACGGTGAACCAGATGGCTACGAATCTGAGGACGAAGTATATCATGACACAAGTAAGAAGCAGCATTCCAAAACTGCTGCCAGCAGCCTGGCCCCTAAAGATGATGATCTGTACAAGCCATACAGACCAAAAACTTTCGCAGAACGTTCGAAGTTTTGCGCAAGAATTGCAGAGGCACCAATGCCGCAAGAATGTAAGTTACCAAGTACCATTGGAAGATTTGATGGCCTGCGTGATCCTGATGATCACCTGCACGCATTTGATTGCGCTGGCAGCTCCAAATTATGGCCAGTGCAAGCCTGGTGTCACTTATTCGTACAAACCGTAACAGGGGCAGCTAGAGTTTGGTACGAGAGTTTGTCGGTTGGAAGTCTCGTTGACTTCGATGACTTAATAAGGAAGTTCAAGAACCATTTCTCTCATTTGCGCAAGCATAAAAAGGACAAAGCCCATATCCTCTTATGTTCGCGCAACGATAATGAGTCTTTGGAAGACTACATAGTGAGATACAACAAGGAAGCACTCCAATTGGGATGCGGAGAAGAGCTTACCCGCGCAGCCTTTATACACGGGGTAAGAAATGATGATCTAATGAGATGTTTAACCGGCAAAGACGGCGTGTCGGAAGCTTGGGATGAAGTAATTGAAGCCGCCAAAGTTTACGCGTCTTCAGAGCGCTCTTTCCAACGCAACAAAAACGCACAGCAAGGTAACGGTCATCATGGACCGTCAAATAACAGAGGAAAAAGCAAGCAGCCCGTTTGGTCAAGAATTTCAGGCGCTGCAGAGGAAGGAAAATATTCTTCCTCACAAGATGCAAGAAACATGCTGAGCTCCAGAGGATCCCGCGATCATAAGGGACACTCAAAGAAGAACTATGATTGGACACCACTGTCCAAAACACCATCCGAGGTGTTAAAAATAGAACAGATCCAGTTTCCAAAGCCGCAAGAGCTTCGCAGTGATAGGAAAAACGTGGACAGGTCAAAGTACTGTGAATACCACGAGGACCACGGTCACATGACAGACAACTGTTATAGCTTGAAGATGGAAATCGAAAACGCAATCAAATCCGGTCAACTGACGCATCTTGTTAAAAACATGAGAAGAAAGCAGAGGGACAACACAGAAACAGGGGAACCCTCCTAAAAGAAGATACGCAATCTCAACGCGCATCATGTATACAGCGCCTCTCGCAATACATGCAACATGATTCACAGGAGCGCAAGTCACAAGCGTACCTTCATCGAAGCGAAGAGCGATTCCTGGAAAGAGGAATAGGTGATTATGCCAAGGGTAAAAGGCGGAGCATGCTCCACAGCCCCATTAATCATAACAGGGGTTGTTGGCCATTATCGAACACGATACATGTTCCTAGATAATGGCAGCAGCACTGATATTATGTACCAGCAGTGTTTTGACCAGCTGGATGAAGAAGACAAGAAGAGAATAGTACCAACAATGGAGCCGATCTCTGGTTTCATTCATGAATCCATTTACCCACTGGGCACGCTCACTTTCCCGGTAACACTCTCCGACGGGAAACATTCACGCACCGAAACGTGCGACTTTACCGTGCTCCCCGTCAATTCCTCGCATGACATCCTACTAGGACGAGAGGGATTGGCAAAGTTCAATTGCAATGCTTCTACACCGCACCAAATGATGGGTTTTCCAACCCGAACAGGAGTTGCGTTCATCAGAGGAAATAAAACGTGTCATGCAGCAGAAACATCTAGGCCTTCAAAACAAGCAAAACCAACTGTTCGGACCGAACCGGAAAAATGGGTTATTAACCCTCTATTCCCGGAACAAACAGTTGTCATCGGCCATGCAATTTCTGACCCCATCCGCACTCACTTAAAACAGCTGCTGACAAAAAATATGGACATTTTCGCATTCAAACCATCAGACATGGTCGGGGTTCCGCGACATGTTGCGGAACACAAGCTTAATGTTTACAAGAATGCAGAGCCTATTGTTCAGAAGAAACGAAGCATGGGGCCAGAAAAAACAAAGGCGATGAACGAGCAAGTAGAAGAACTCTTGAAGGCCGGTATACTGCGCAAAAGCAAATACCAAACATGGGTAGCAAATCCGGTTATGGTGGGGAAGTCTAATGGCACATGGCGCATGTGCGTTGATTATAAAGATTTAAACAAGGCATGCCCAAAGACTGTTACCCACTGCCTGAGATTGACTTAAAAGTTGATTTCTTAGCGCCATACAGATTTAAATGCTTCCTCGATGCCTACAAGGGCTATCATCAGATACAAATGGCCAAAGATGACGAGGACAAAACCGCCTTCCGCACAGACATGGGCACCTTTTGTTACACCAAAATGTCGTTCGGGCTGAAAAACGCAGGGGCAACGTATCGAAGACTAATGGACACCGCTTTTGTCAAACAAATCGGTGTAAACCTAGAAGTATATGTTGACGACCTGGTAATCAAAAGCAGAGAGGAGGATCAAATGTTACTCGACATACAGAAAACATTTGATCAGTTACGAAGTGTGCGGATGAAGCTCAACCCGGGGAAATGTTCCTTCGGAATGGAGGAAGGAAAGTTTCTCGGCGTGGTGGTGACAAAAGATGGTTTCCGTCCAAATCTAGAGAAAGTTCAAGCAATTGAACGGATGCCATCACCATCCTCAATCAAGGAAGTACAAACGCTAATGGGACGGCTAGTAGCTTTGAACAGGTTCCTGTCAAACTACGCGTCCAAATCTTTTCCTTTCGTGGACACGCTGAAAAATTGTTTAAAAAAGTCCAATTTCAACTGGACGAAAGAAGCAGAAACTGCATTCCAAGATATGAAGACGTGTTTGGGCAACCTGCCAACACTCACAGCTCCGCTACCAAAAGAACCACTCACCTTATACCTGTCCGTGACAGACAAAGCAATCGGGGCAGTTCTCATGGTTGACCGGAAAGGGGTCCAAACCCCAATCTACTATGTCAGCCGCATGCTTCTAGATGCGGAAACACGTTATTCGACAATGGAAAAGCTGGTCCTGGCACTAGTTCATGCGTCGAGAAGACTGCGGAGATATTTTCAAGGACACCCAATCAACGTCCTCACAGACTTCCGCATCAACGACATCTTGCGCAAACCAGAACTCTCCGGGCGTTTAGCAAAGTGGGCAATAAAATTGGGGGAGCACTCAATTTCGTACAAAACAAGACCCTCCTTCAAAGGACAAGTTCTCGCGGACTTCACAACAGAGGTCCCAGCAGATAAAATTGAAGAGTGCACCAAAGAGGCGTCATCCAATTCGATCACACCCGATGAAACCCAGGTATGGAAATTGTATACCGACGGAGCCTGTAATGATGAAGGCGCAGGCGCAGGCCTACGCCTAATAACACCGGAGGGAAAAGAATACACGTATGCAATTCGGCTCGAGTTCCAAACAACAAACAATGAGGCAGAGTATGAAGCTCTGCTTGCTGGTTTGCGGATTGCAAAAAAGATGGGCGCACAGCACATTGAAGCGCACGTGGATTCAATGCTAGTTGCCAACCACATTGATGGCACGTATGAAGCAAGGGAACCAACCATGGTCCTGTACTTACAGCATACCAAAGAACTAATGAAGGATTTCCATTACTGCAAAGTAATCCATGTTCGCAGAAGCCAGAACAAGCCAGCGGACGCATTGAGTAAAATGGCATCAACCGCATTCGACCACATGGCAAAAGACATCCGAGTCGAGACACTAGCCAAACCATCTGTTCCGTCGAAACAGGTGAACGTAGTCCAAACAGGTAAAGAATCCTGGATCACTCCAATAATGGCTTTCTTAACCAAGGGTGTTCTCCCGAACGACAAAGCGGAAGCAAGGAAACTGCAACACAAATCCTTGCATTATGAAGTAAATAATGGCATCTTACATCGGCGATCTTACCTTGGGCCATTACTCAGATGCGTCGACTCCGCAGAAGCAACATACCTGATTAAAGACATTCATGAGGGTACATGCGGACTGCATGCAGGACCTCGCATGGTCGTGGCGAAACTTATGAACGCTGGATACTTTTGGCCTGGAATGCACCTTGACGCAGTTAAAGAATTGCGGAAATGCGACGCATGCCAAAGACATGCACCGGGAACACTCAGGCCAAAAAATAACCTGGTACCAGTCACCGCAGCATGGCCATTCCAGAAATGGGCCATAGATCTAGTGGGGCCCTTTCCCACAGCGCCAGGCAATGTCAAATACCTATTGGTCGCCATTGACTATTTCACCAAGTGGGTAGAAGCAAAGACATTGGCCACAATTGATGGGCGCAATATCAGGAAATTCATATGGGAGTTCATCATTTGCAGATTTGGACTGCCCATGGAGATTGTAAGTGACAACGGAACGCAATTTGCGGACCAACACTTACAAGAATGGCTTCAATCCATGAAGATCAAGCAAATCTTTACTTCTGTGGCGCACCCCCAGGGCAACGGACAGGTTGAAAGGGCAAACAGAAGCATTGTAGAGGGAATTAAAACACGCTTCGGAACAAAGCGCAGCGGTTGGGTAGATGAATTACCACATGTTCTTTGGGCTCACCGCACACTTCCCAAGACAAGTAATGGGGAGACACCATTCAGCCTAACTTATGGAACTGAAGCGGTTATCCCAACGGAAGTTACAAATCCTTCCCCAAGAATCTTGCTTGCGCAATCAATTGACAACGACAAAGAGTTGCGAATGAATCTAGATTTCTTAGATGAACGGAGAGATTCGGCTCATGTTCGGGAAGCTGCATACAAGAGACAGCTAGAGAAATATTATAATGCGCGGGTCAAAGAACAAACTTTCCGCGTTGGTGATTTTGTCTTCCGCAACAATGAAGCCTCAAACGCGGAAAAACCAGGGAAGCTGGCCCCAACTTGGGAAGGGCCTTATAAAGTTCAAGAAGTATTGGGAAAAGGGGCATATGCTTTAGAACGTTTAGACGGATCACCAATTCCACGCACCTGGAATGCAGCTCAGTTACGTATATGCTACATGTAAAATGCTACAATGATTTTGTAATAAGGAATTCATTTCCAAAGTTCATTTATATATTACAAAAAGCATCTTTATACAAAATCGGTGATCGGCAAATATAGATTACATACCAAAATCATAGATGACTATCACCAAAACAAGGGGGAACTACAAAACCCATGACACAGTGATCCCACAATCACTCAAAAAAGAAAAACAACTTTATACACAAAGACCCCTACATAGGAGATATACATCCTAACCCCTAACCTTCTTGGTAGTCTTCTTCTTCACATCTCCCAGTTCAGACAGCTTCTTCACCTTCAAAGGCTTTCCATCAATGGTACCTTGATCATCCAGATAATCAGGACGCATGTCCTCCTGTGATAATAGATATGAACAATGTTCTGCCAAACGATCAAGAGCTTCGGTGGAAGCACAATCCTGATCAGGATAACAGGAAAGGCGGATGATACCCTGCACTGCCAGAATCTCCTTGGCACTAAGAACACTGCTTGAAGTGTTGGTCGCCATTTTTTCAGATAAAATGGTAAAAAAGTTTTTAAAGTATAAGCTTCTATGTAAGATTTACTTACTATATATAGAGGAGAGAGGTTACCACCATTAATTGCCATTAATGGTTAACCACTCGATTACCCTAGGGAAGACTAACAGACACTCTGCCACAGCCGTCACAAAAGTCACGTCCAGGGCAGACTGACAGTCACCTGTGTCAGATGCACATAAGATGACATCACCTAATGATTACCATGCATACGTGGAAAGTAAAAGAAAGTTACATTGTTCAGCATACGAAAAAAACAAAAGTGTTCAAGACAAAGCATACAACAATGGAGCATCAATAGTTTTCATCATACGTAAAAAAAAGAGGGGAGAATTAAAGGTTCAAATATTGGGAAATATCATCACTCCCAGCGCCCTCTGCGCGTTTCCCTTCAGCAGTGGAAGATGTTCCTGCTTCCGCACCAGTGGCTACAGTCTTACCTTTCCCTTCCATCTGCGCTGTAACACCCCAACCGATGGCGGAAACATCGGGATGTCACGTATTGAATGATTGTTCAGTAGCTCATGGTAAATAATAAAATTTCATTAAATGATTTAATTGAATTACATACAATTATTCTAGAATTTGTACATCAAATTGAATAAACTATACACATATCTTCAAGCATCAATTCAAATCTTCAAGCAAATAGAACCTGAAACATGTTAAGTTGAAAATGTTTTGGGTCAACAAAAGTTGGTGAGAATTACATAGGTTTTGATAATCGAATAAAATTGTTGTGCAATTCATGTGTCATGGCAATCTAGTCCATATGCGAAAACATACTAGAAATAAATCGAGTGCATAATCAACCCTGATGACTGTTATAATGTGATACATACCATACGCTCATGGTCCAATTGAATATGTTATGCGATAACAAACACCCACGTAACCTTTGTAGGAGGCACGTATCCGGGTGGGATTGTCAGTCCAATAGATCTATCAATGTATACCGTCGGCTTGTACGGAGTTAATGATTATGCTAGAATGGTGCTTACTCTAATCATGCTCAAGGCATAATGCAACATAGAAAACACATAGACACATTGATGATTGAATTGCATAAATGATGTTGTAACATGTTTCACCCCAAAAATGGTGATAAATAGAAAAGGGGCTATGTAAAACTCACCTTGGTAAAATGTTATATCTGTTAAGAAATTTGGATAATTGTGTTGACCAAATGTATCAAGTATCACCCTATAATAAAGTAATAAATATGTCTAAGTCTATCAATCCTAAAAATGTATAAGTTTCTAGGGCTTCGAATTGGGGATAAATGCTTGCTTGATTAATGTGAAAATTGTTTAATAAATGAGAGAATATTAGTAAATAAATAACCAAAAATCTTTTTATGAAATTTAAATTTAGGATGATCACAGTAATGTGTTTAAAGTATAAAAATAATTTTTGCAAAATTATTTCCTTTAAAATAGATTTTTAAATCTATTTATTACAAATTGCCAAAACTTAACTTTAATATTCAAAAATGCTAAAATTAAAGGATTTCTATTTTAAAAATCATATTTCTGTTCTAAATGATTAAAAATAATTTGTATAAAATTTTGGTGCAAAAATGATGAAAATTGGATTTATTATGATTTAATTATGATTAAATCTAACAAAAATTGATTAAAAATATAAAATAAATGATTTTACTGAATTAAAAATTATTTCAGTGAAGTTTAACTTTATAAAAAGTCAGAATAAATTTTGGAGAATTTAATAAAATTGTTTTGATATATTAATGGATTTTTATAAATATAATAGTATAAAATTGATTTAATTATTATAAATATTAAATAAATGAATTTTAGAAAAATAAAAATTGTAAATAAAACTTTTGTCTCAGATTTAATAAATATAATTTTTTTAGAATTTATAAAATAGTTTTAATATTTAAAAACGAATTTATAAGATTAAAATGTTTAATATATATATTAATTGATTTGTTTGTTTGAAAAATGAAAAAAAACAAAAAGAATGTCACGCCCGGGACTCGAACCCGCGTGACTCGGCTGTGGGACACCAGACACAACCAACTGATCTGAGGATCAATTTGTGATTGGATTTTGTTTCGTTTTTTATATAAACAGACGCGATAAGTTGTCATCTTCCCCAAATATCATACGAAACCCTAATAATTACAATCGGTCGATTCACACAACATTCACCCAATTAATCTTAGGGTAAATGTTGTGCATAGGCCGGTCATCAAAACCCACAAAGAAAAACACACTTACAAGGAGGATTTGAATATGATTTGGTCGGTCAAAGCCCAAGTCAAAACGTGATTCGTAAAGCAAGAACAGAGAATTATTAGGTGAAATTGAGAGTTGAGAGAGTTTGTTCTGCGAATGTAGCAGGCTAGAGGGTCTTCAATTTATAGGGAAAACATCTTGGTGTTCGATTTGGAATGGTTGACCGAGTTATTAAGTTTGACGCGTGATCTTGATAATTTTGGTATCAATTGGTTTATAATCAACGCGTTATAGAGTCATTGTAGGCCGGATTTCACGGGTTATAACCATGATTGTATAATTGATGGCTCAATCAAAGGATTGGTAAAAAAAATTAATTCAATCTGCTGTTGCTGATGTACGCGTCCACAAGGAAGAAGAAGGGAACAGACTGTATTGACCTTAAATAAAATTTAAGTTGGATTAAAACCAACTGAAGTGTGTGGTCCAGCTGGTTAAGGCGCGCGTGTGTGTGTGTGGTTACTCGGGTTCGAGACCCGGCATAGACAAACATTTTGTTTTGTTTTTCATTAACTCAGACAAGGGAGGGCTGGACTAGTGGGCCTGTGTTGGTCTTGGGCCTAAGGTGTTTTGGGCTTCGGCTGGGTGGGCTCAAGAGGTAGAAGGTTAGTGGGTTTGGCTTGGTTTGTTGGTTGGGTTAATGTTTAACCAACTAGTTTTATTTATTTTTTTTTACATAAAAAAATCTGAAATTTATTTTTAATATTATTATTATTATTATTATCATATATATATGTATGTATATATATATATAAGTTGTGTAGTCGTGAAATAAAACTTAGGCACATTATGTAAGTAATATACGTTTCATAATATGAAATTTTTGGCGATGTTACATGCGCCCTCTCAGCAAGCTCCGAACCAAGGCGATCGGATTTGATAAAATAGTTGCGCAGCTCGCCAGCAGGATCATCTGTCTTCGCACAAGCTTCTAACAAATCAAAGACTTCTGAAGAAACAACGAGTATAACGAGTGGTATATAGCAGGGTGATATATGGGGTAATGACTCGTGTTCGCAGCAGGGTATAATCCTTAGCTCACAACGGTGGTTGGTCTATGGTTGTATACACAAATGGCGAGCAATCATACACAATAGACAAGGGTATAAGTGGTTCGATCTTGTAAGATCTACGTCCACTGTAAAAGGTGATCTTTATTGATGAATAATGCGAATAACAATACAAGTGGAGATACAAGTGTGTTAGTTCTTATTGGCTGGTTTTTTAACGTCCATAGAAAGGAGGTCAAGTCCTCCTTTTATAGGAGATGTATGGGCTAAGGATCGTCCAGCCCATTCATCGTTAATGGGCCGGGCTTTGAGGATCGGGCCGGCCGGTTAACAGGCCCACCTAGTTGGATTCTAACCTTTAGTTAGATAAAGTGATCCAAGTTGAGGAGGGCTTCTTTCGATTGGACCACGTGTCGCCTCGTGGTTGGTTGGCCGGGAGGTGCTTTGCCCTCCACACACGTGGCGTGTTGTGGATGGTCGGCAGGGGTGTCAGTTGTCAGGCGGCTGACCACTTGGCAGCTGACACCTGACGAGAGGAAGCAAGTTGGGTTCCAAGGGGGATGTTCTCGGGTGCCGCCAACTGGTGCCTCCGCGCCTTTGGCGCTGCTGTGCCTTTGGAGTAATATTTCCGGCGGGGAGTAGGGTGCGCCTAAAAAGCGGTACCCTACCCCTTCAACTTCGAATTTCAGATGCTCGTAGTCATCATAGGCTTTGAGCAGCTCATCATCGTATGCTTCATTCTCATATGGCCCGGACTCTTTTTCTTTGCCCTCAGCATGATGACTGAAGCCTTCGGAGAAACCAATCTTGATGCCTTGCTTCACGGATGAGCTGGATATGCGCGCAATCACTTCCGTCAGCGCAGGGTCATTCCAGACACGCTTGAATACCTGCGCAGAATAAGATAGATTACAAAAAAAAAAAAAAAAAAAAAAGAGAGAAGAATTTTTCGACTTACCCCAGCAACTCCGTCGCCCATTAGCCAGGCAATCCTCTCGTTAGCAGCAACGGCCATATCAGTGGCTTGGTGGAACAAAGCTTGCACCTTGTCTAGTTCCACTTTTGCCTGGGTACACGAGGATTCCGCCAAGGCCTTCTCGTCCTGCATCTGGGCGTTCTCCAAAGTCAATGCCTTCATCTTAGTTTCCACATCAGACAGAGAAGCGGTGGCACGAATAAGCTCATCATGCTGGGAGTTGTATTTTTGAACGACATCGGCAAGTTCAGTCTGCTTCTCTTCGAACGCTGCTCGGGTCTGCTCCACCTCTTTCTTCAAATTAGAATTCTCAAATTTTAGTTCTTTAATGGAGGACCGCAGCTGTTCAGTCTCAATATTCGTCCTCTTGCAAGCTACTGACCAAGCATGAGAAGCATCCGCCTTCTCCTTCTTCACTCTCTCCAACTCTTCAACAGCATCGCGAGCAACTTTCTGATGATGCTCAATCTCCGCACGAACGTCATGACGAGCACGCTGAAACTCCTCCTCCCGCCTCAACAACGCAGCTTCAGAATCCTTTAAGTTCTGATAATCCCTTTGAAACTCGTTTTCACGCCTGATAAGGGAACCAAGACCGCTGACACCAATAGAGAGGTTCATAGCCATGTCAATGAATAGCGAGCGACGGTCTACACTATCTTGATAATCACGTTCCGCGGGAGGAACGGACATCATGACAAACTCTTGCGCATCAAGCGCATTTGTGAAGCGAGTAGTGTCCAGGATATCCCAACGTGGTTGATACGGCCTAGAAGAATCAGATGGGCGCGAGGAAAACGATCTCCGCCGACGACCAGAGCTACCACCAGCACTGGCGGAAGTATCAGTATAAAAGATGGTAGTGTCAACAACCGTGCGCTGGAAGTTGGATGGATTCTCAGTCACATGTTCATCCTTCTTCTGACTATTAAGCGCTGCTTCAAATCCTTCTGACGGGCTCGGTTCGAGTACTTGCTCCGTCAGCTCAACACAACCTGTCTCCAAGTTTGGTGTCACAGACTCATCAACCCGCTTACCGGCATCTTTCTCAACATCAACCACCAACTCAGCTTGCGCAGGTTCTTCCTGCGTCATGACGTCCTTCTCCGCCTCCATAACCAAATCCTCAGGGATGGGTATAGGTTGAGATAGCACACTTTCGTCAATGGTTCCTTCAGCAGTAACCGGCGTCGCTTACGCGGTAGTGTCAATTGGTTGGGTAGAGGAAGACATGTCCTTCAACAACACGGAGGAATGCTTCTTCCGAGATTCTGCAAAAGGATGTTGCCCTACATAAAATGCTGCTCACAGTATTTTAACTCATATATCACAACCGTGGTAAAAAGATAAGGAAAGCATGCGTACCAGATAAATGCCTCAAAGTCTTCATGGGCAGGTTCTCGCGCACAGGCGGAGGCTTCACTGGGATCTCCAGCTTGTCCGTAGACGGCCATGTCAACGGCTTGAACACATTTACCGGAACCGTGGGAATGGGTTCCGGCGAAGTAACATCCAGGCTTTCAACTGAGGATTGCGGAATTTGCACTTGTTTCTGATCTAGCTCAGCAACCCTCTGTTGATACAGATCCTCAGCAACACCACCTGACTCTCGGATAGGCGAGGAGCGCCTGGCACGCTTGTGCTCCAGTTCCGTATCCGACTCAGTCAGGTCTTCATCAACTTCTTCAACAATGATAGGCACGGCGGGTGGTTTGGTCCTCTTACTAGCCACAGCACGCTTCCTAGAAGTACTTGAGCCTGGCGCTGTAACCACATCTGTACCATGTTAAAATATACATAAGAAATGAGTTACGAAGTTACAAAAGACTAACCAACAGACTCCTTGCGCTCCGAAGTAACTTCCTCAACATCATTCTTAGCTGTCCTGCGGAGTTGTATACCCGCACCTAGCACGAAGAATGCGCTAAATCAGTACGCAGAACGCGTACCAAGTGCGCTTCCTTCGCATGAAAGAGAAAATAATTATAAAAGAAATCACAAACCTGTTCGGACATACTGCTTGGGTGGATCCACAAAATTGGGATGCAGAAAATTGACACTGGTTTTCTCAGACAAACGTGGAACACCGGAGGCAACTGGTGTATACAACACCTTTGCCTCGCCACGCTTAGCAAACAATTGGAATAAAGAGAAATCTGCATGAACAAAGAAACGTTCAAGCAATAACAAAGGGTGGGACCATAAGGCAAAATATAAATATAATTTCAATACCTTTGGGAGGAACTGGGTCTTGACCATCAGGACAAATAAGGCTAATTCCCAACAAATTCAAAACACCCTCGGGACATTCATCCATCATCAGAGGAGTAGCATGATCACAAAGTGTTTTATACCAATCCTGATCTTTATACCCCACCATAGGGGGGAACTCAGCAATCTTCTCTCTTTGACCAAGCACCATCCATTGGAAGGGTGCAGGAATAACGCCATGTTTGATATAAAAGAATTTGTCTTTCCATTCATACATGGATTTCACTTTTTCCGAGACAAGCTGTTTAACTTTCCGGCGAATACCCAAGCTAAACCAGCCGCTTCCGCCACGCGCTGCTTCAAGGACATAGAAAACATTCAATCTTTCCCATGTGGGTTCAATCTCCAATGCACGACATGTGGCTTCAAAATGCAATATCCGGCACCACCCATAAAGAGTCAGTTGTGTAGGATGCACTCCATATTTCAACAACACATCCACCACAAATTTGGAGGCTGGCAAACGAAAACAGCATTTAGTAAAAGCAGCGGCATACAAGGTAATTTTACCAGGAGGAGCCTTTAAAGCAGTTTTTCCTTCAGCAGGAAGTTCAGGCTCCCATTCCGGCAATATGCCGTACCGGTCAATAAAACTCAAATACGAGTCTTCATCCCACTTAATAGTGGTGGCTTCTATGCTCTTTGACGATTCCTTCCCCAGATCTTTCACAGTATCAGAAGTTTTACTCGACTCTTGCACATCTTGGGAATCTTGCGACATCGTTGAAGGTTAAGATAATTTTGTGAAGAAAGAGACGTTGAAGAGAAGGAAATTCAAATTTTGAAACAGTTAAGATGGAAGAAGCCACATTCAAAATTTAATATATAGGCTTTGCAATTAATGTGCCTGACGTCATGGACAAGCTTTTCGGAGGTGAGTCCAATGAAAGGATGACACATGTGCAATGGAAAACAAACCGACGTCACACGCGCCTCACGCGCCCACTCTCCTGACAACCGCCGCTCACACGTCTCTGCACACGTCCCAATTGACAGAGGTCATGTCAATACCACTCGCCATATGGTCCACAAATTTTCAAACACAAGGGGAAATGACACCTGTCCACACATGCAAACTGACGTGTCCCACCAATGCGGACAAACGACGTAAATTTCAAACCCGTTCTCCGCACAATGTTCACGCCAGCACATAACGCAAAGTCGGTACGCAGCATAAAGACCATAGGAAGTAACCCACTACAAATTAGTCCAGCATCCCTCACATCTAAGATGAGAGACACACTGGACTGGGGGGACTTGATGGGATTGGGTACTGAATATACAATTCCGCATACCCAAACCCGGCACAACGCTGGCGCGCGGAAGTAAGCTATGCGCAGAATCTGGTCAAAGCTCATTAAATGCACAGTCAATAGTCAAGGACCGGTCAAGGCGAATATCATGCATGGTCAATAGCCATGCATGAATCACGTAACTACACCAGTTAAGGCGGTACTCGATTCCACTGTTTCCTTTAATCTAGCTTTCCATGTATCACCTTATTAACACAACCAAGGGTGATGGAGACAACCTAACTACGGTTAGGACTTGGGTAATGGTGGCTGATGGGTTAGTTAAAAGATGTGTATAAAAGCATCTATGAATGAGTTTTAAGGAGCGTTAAGTCGACAAATGGTGTTGCTTTGATATTATTATGTTATTTCAGGATTTGATGATTAAAGGAAGCAAATATGACGTTTTGGAGTTGCTCGGGCAAGATACGGAAGCATAAACGAGCTGGAAAATCAAAATCTGAGGTTGAAGGAGGTTTTGGCGTAGGATACGCCAAAACTGGCGTATCCTATGCCAGTGGCGTAGGCAAGAACACAGCAGCTTGCGTAGGGCAGCAGACATCAGCTCAGGCAAATCTGACTTAGCGTAGGATACGCCAAAAGTGGCGTATCCTACGCCAAAAGTCAAAATGGTCAAAACACTTCCTTTTTCAAGTCAATGATCATCAAAAACATTTTAATGGCGAATTTATGACCCAAGACTGGTTTTTTGGCTGTTTTGATCTCTATCTTGATTATAAAAATCATCACCATTGAAGACACAACATCACACAATCATTCTACAATCATTTTCTACACAATTTCTTGGAAGATTGAAGAACACATTTTGAAGATGATGAACACCATAGCCATGTGTGGCTAAAACTCTTGTATTACACTAGGGATGTAAGTTTTTGATACCTAGGGCTTAACATTTGGGCATTGCATTGTTTAAACTTTTGATTAATGTTTTTATGTACTTGAATTACCAGTGTTGATTAGTGATTAATCTGATGTTGAAATCATTTCTAGTTAATTGATCTTGTGCCAATTTCTAAATGATATGAACATGGTTCCTTGCATCAACACTATCATAGGATTGTATGTTCTAAATGATGAAGTATAGTTTAGTCCATTGTGAATGTTGATAAAACTTGATACCTAAGTTTATTGAGCAATCAATCCGTTAGTACCAAGTGCATTATCATTGTTTATCCAATTATGCCTAATTGTTGAAAGCCTTAGTGTTCAATTACCCAAATCCTTAGTGTAATCATCTCTATCTTATTGTTACAAGTATTATTAATCATTTCTTACAAATTTCATTTTAAGCTTTTTATTAATCAACAACTATTCAATCAATTCTAAACATCAATTCATTACTCATATAAGTAATTAGCACCTTCATAATTGACAAATTTAAAATTAACTAGGAAATACTCACTAACCACACGCTCCTTGGATTGATACCCTACTTACCCTATCTACATAAGGTTAATTAGGTTTTGCATGACCCTAACGACAGGTCATCAGTGGCATACGGACTCTCCTATAAAAGGGGTCACACCCCCAATAGGAGAGGACACTTTCTACTGACCTGGAGAGCTATCATACTAGATAGTATCCCCATTCACCCCGTTTTTGTTATAAACAACTACCTCGAGTAGTCGTCTCCACACCCATACTTTCACTCTTATTTGCAGGTATCCCCAAGCCGTAGCTGTTAGTGAAGGATCAACTCTGTAGCAACCTATAATCTTATCATCCCTAACCGGAGGTGAGGTTATTTGTTTCTTCATTGGCGCCATCCCTTACGGTTTTATAATCTTTCAAACTAGCACGATGGCTTTCTCAAAGGATGGGAACAACAACGTTGATGTCGAGGCCACAGTCAACGACGAAATTCAAGACGTAACACCAAACACAATCACCAAGAATGTGGCCCAGGGGCAACAAGCCTCAACATTCCAATTCCACCCAGCAAAGGGAGGAATAAATAAAGGGAAAAAGGCACAGGACAACCTTTCTTCGGTTGACCCAGATGAATGGTTGGCCCAACAAAATTCAAAAACAATTGCTGAATAACAGAAGATGGTAATGAAACAAGCAAAACTCAAGACTCAGAAGGCGTTAAGTTTTGACTTAAGTGGGGATGATTCAGAATCCCCACAGAAGAACAACAGTGGCCGTCATGCAAAGGGACACCGTCAGGCGGTACGCGGTGGAGGTCGTGGTAGAAATACTCACGGCCAGGACCCCGTCAACCTGAACGGTGAACCAGATGGCTACGAATCTGAGGACGAAGTATATCATGACACAAGTAAGAAGCAGCATTCCAAAACTGCTGCCAGCAGCCTGGCCCCTAAAGATGATGATCTGTACAAGCCATACAGACCAAAAACTTTCGCAGAACGTTCGAAGTTTTGCGCAAGAATTGCAGAGGCACCAATGCCGCAAGAATGTAAGTTACCAAGTACCATTGGAAGATTTGATGGCCTGCGTGATCCTGATGATCACCTGCACGCATTTGATTGCGCTGGCAGCTCCAAATTATGGCCAGTGCAAGCCTGGTGTCACTTATTCGTACAAACCCTAACAGGGGCAGCTAGAGTTTGGTACGAGAGTTTGTCGGTTGGAAGTCTCGTTGACTTCGATGACTTAATAAGGAAGTTCAAGAACCATTTCTCTCATTTGCGCAAGCATAAAAAGGACAAAGCCCATATCCTCTTATGTTCGCGCAACGATAATGAGTCTTTGGAAGACTACATAGTGAGATACAACAAGGAAGCACTCCAATTGGGATGCGGAGAAGAGCTTACCCGCGCAGCCTTTATACACGGGGTAAGAAATGATGATCTAATGAGATGTTTAACCGGCAAAGACGGCGTGTCGGAAGCTTGGGATGAAGTAATTGAAGCCGCCAAAGTTTACGCGTCTTCAGAGCGCTCTTTCCAACGCAACAAAAACGCACAGCAAGGTAACGGTCATCATGGACCGTCAAATAACAGAGGAAAAAGCAAGCAGTCCGTTTGGTCAAGAATTTCAGGCGCTGCAGAGGAAGGAAAATATTCTTCCTCACAAGATGCAAGAAACATGCTGAGCTCCAGAGGATCCCGCGATCATAAGGGACACTCAAAGAAGAACTATGATTGGACACCACTGTCCAAAACACCATCCGAGGTGTTAAAAACAGAACAGATCCAGTTTCCAAAGCCGCAAGAGCTTCGCAGTGATAGGAAAAACGTTAGGGTTGGCTGGTACTTCAGACAAGATAATTGAGGGGAGATTGAGATGGTTTGGACAAGTGAGAGAAGGCAGACGACAACACCAGTTAAATTATTGGAACTGTTGAGGGTAAGAGGAGTAGAGGTAGACCCAAGTTGACTTGGGATGAGTGTATTAGACAGGACTTGCTAGAGTTGCATTCTATGAGGACATGGTCTAGGATAGGAGTTCGTGGAGACGTAGTATTAAGCTTAAGGATTTTTAAGGGTTGTACAATTTTAGCTCGACTGATTAGTATGTGTTTGTAATCTTGCTTGCATATATGTTGCGTATCATGTTATATCTGTCTCTTTGATTAGTGGTAGCTTTCATTTTATATATATTTTGTTTGGAGCTGGAGGTCTCTCTGGAAGTAGTCTCTCTATCCCTAAGGATGAGGGTAAGGCTCGCGTACATCACACCCTCCTTAAACCCTACCAATAGTTTATTAATTGTGGGAATTACTAGGTATGGTTGTTGGTTGTTGTTAACCAGCTGGTCCGTAATGATATTGAGGTTGACAAACGTAATGATTGGTTTGGAAGTAATAAGTTGTTCGGTAATAAATAATAATTTTAGAGTTCAAAACAAAGTTCTTAAACTCGGTATTACTGAAATGATCGGTAAGAATATGGGGTATGGTCCCCTTCCCCCTTCCCCCCCCCCCTTCTCCATATCAACGCCACGTCATCTTCCCCCTTCCCCTCCCCAAACAAGGGAAATGGTTCTCCCTTCTTTCCCCTTCCCCTTTCCTTTATTTTAATATTTTAAAAAGACAAAATATATCTATATATAATATTAATACAAGAAAAGACAAAAAAACAATTATGGGGAAGTGAGACGGGAAGGACGGGAGAAAAGTCCCGAGCACACCGAAGGGGGAAGGGGGGCGGTGTTCCCCTTGGGGAAAGAAGCCACATCAGCCTTCCCGATCCTTTTCCCCACCCACACCCCTTAGTCTAATAGAAAGCAACATAAAAGACACTAGATCTATAATTCATAAACTCTTGTTGTATATATTCACTCAATTTAAAACACAGCATCCAGTGAGAACATTATCCTCATGATGTATTTTTCCTAAACGTTTATAAAAATTTGTAGCTTTGGTAGGTATGAGATATTTTGAGTAACAATAATATTGGAGTGTATATATATATATATATATATATATATATATATATATATATATATATATATATATATATGAATGTGAGTTTTCCCACATTGGTTGAGGAACAAACTTAGATTGGTTTATAAGAGAAAACAAATTGGAAGGAATAAAATGTTTAGTCACTTTATACCTGGGCACATACCGGCGCGCGCAGGGGAGGGTGCAAAAACGGGTTCTGGTTCGAGAAAAAATCTTGAACCAACGCGACGCCCGCACGACCTGCAAACACGAATGCAACTCCAAAAATCCGGGTCCGTGTGATGAAACATTAAGCTGCAATTAATGGAAATTAATCAACTTGATTAATGTAGTAATCATTATTCCAGTAGCAGTTTCGTCTAAAAGCCTATATCTATACTATATTATAAAGGAGGAGACATGGGCAAATATGTCCAAAATTAAGATGGTATACCAAGGGTTTCTTTACAATTTTCTAAATTTTACCATTTTCTTCCCTAAATGCCCTTAGAAGATAATCATCTTTTATATAAAAATAGAACTCGCCCAAACTAAATAAACACACGGGATAACAATATTTTTGAATAAGTTTCATATAATGGCGATGAAAGGTAATAATTTATGTTACCACAATGAATAATCTTATCTCGGCTAAACTTGTATGAGTTTTAAAACTTTAAAATATAGTGACCGAAGTCTTCCTAGAGTTAAAGTCAAGCTAATCAGAGCACCATTTTTTATATCATTCAATGTAATCATTTTTTTTTCAATTTTAATAATGATAATTACGTGAAATTAGGCTCTATAGCTTTTATTAGTTGATTAATTTTTAGGCGTTTTAGAATAAGTTAATGATATGATATACGTGTCGTTCATTATGTATTGGTTAAAGGATTTCTTGCAATTAGTTGTAAGTGGCGGTGCACATTTCTTTTTTTTTTCTTTCTACAAATACTTGTTAAAACATAGTGTGCACATTTCTATTATTTTTGCGTAACGTGTAGCAAAAAAAACCTAAGTATCATAATAATGTATTGCAACCTATTTCTGGATTCGCTGCAACGCGCGGGTAAACCCACTAGTTAGAACAATTATTCACATGCTCGTACGTTCTAATAACCCAACTTCACACAGAATGAAAAACAGCCCGGGAATTGTGTCAAACACAAGCCCGGTTCTCATTCATAATTTCGTCTTCTGTTACAATTTTCTGCAGTAAATACATGGAACATGATATGCGAACTTCATGTATGTAAGGTGTTAAGGCATGCAGCGATTACAATGTAAGTTTTCTAACAAATAACAACCTGCTTTGTTAAATTAATTTAATTAATATGGTGTCTACTGATTTCCCATGTGTAGGTGTATATGGTCCAAACTTTTCACTCCCTTCCAACAAACTTTTCACTCCCTTCCAACAAAACATAGCTTTTGATGTTTTGGAATTTGAAAGAAATAAATTTATGTGATCTTAAAAAAAAGGAAAAAGGATTTATGAACTCATATTCTCATGTTGTGATGGATATGAATTTGGACGTCCGTATATTTTTAAGCTCGAGATACACTGATGTTTAATAAATGTTAAAACAAAGTTAAACAATGACTTTAACACATATTTATGGTGTTGAGTCATTTAGATTAGATAAAATGTTAAACACGTACTTATGGTACTACTATGCCGAGGAGTATTGTTTATGAAAACATTTTTTAGTACATTATTATTCCTTATTTCATGATTCATTTGGATGTTGATTCAATGATTCCATGGATACCGTAGACGATTTGATTTTTATAAATACTAAATTGAAGTAAAACAAGGATAATTTAGAAGATTATATTGATTTTTATAAATACTAAATTGATTATTATTTACAAAATCGTAAGTTTAATTTGTAAACTTATATATTGATTTTTATTACGGGAGTGTTAGAAATTGATGATTTTTTAAAAACAAAATAAAATGTTTAATTTTCTAACGAGCGTGTTAGAAACGGTTTATTTTAAATAAACCAATAAGTTCTAAACGATTGTCATAATCGTGTATTTTTAACAAGCAGGTTAGAAACTGTTGAGAAAATAAACCAATGACATTTAAAACAATTTTGGGTAATCAATTATTTCTAACGAGTGTGTTAGAAAAAGGTTTATTTAATATAACCAAAACTCTATATGATGAAACGTGTAATCGTTTGTATTCTAATAAGTATGTTAGAAATGGTTTATTTTAATTTTTTTGAAACCGTATATATTTATATGGTACACGTATAGTTTCTAATGAGCGAATTAGAAGCAATTAATCATCAAAAGCATATACTTTAACAAGTGAGTTAGAAATGGTTTAAATAATAAAACTATATTAGAGTTTATGGTTTAAAAATACATGTAAAAGGAGAAATGCTTTGAAGGAATAAACCATGTCTTTTGCAAATTATATATGGTTTGATACTTGTATGAGAAGTATGATGTCTTAAACCATATAATACTTTAGAGAGACTATTTAGTGTAAAACAACTTATGTTGTTTTGGACATATTTACTTGTTCGACTACTTGTGAGTAGTTAATTATAAACAACTTTGTTGTTTTGAACAAGTGTATTGAGGGAGTACCTCGAAACATGCCACGAGACGATGTAATTGAGATTATTTCGTCGAACGAGTGTTGAAGAGAATAACACTTTGAGATTTGATGTTTACATATCCTTATATGAATCCGTTTAAATATATGTGTAATATATTATATTATGTATTATATTTTTTTTAATAATCAAATGGATTAAAATATATATATGAAAAGATATGTAAGACGATATTTTTTTCTTGGACGACGAATTTAATAAGGATATATATGCAATATGCGATTTGCATAAACACAATGATCGAGTTGTGATTATGACCTATGTAGTTAGTCATAAGTCATACATCAAATGTACAACCACATCATGAGAGAATCATAACCAACGTGGCAAGTGTATTGAAGTTAAATGTGCAAAAACGAGATGTGTCATCTAATGTTGAGAGCCTTTACATTGAAATGCACAAATGTGGTTTTGATGACTATAACATATGATAGAAATATATGTTATTATTCATAAGTCTTTAATAAATTTTGCGAGATTTATTATAAGGACTTACAATATTGATGGGCATGTAAAGTCTCTACAAACCATCAATGTTGGTTGAACCATATAGAGGATTTGTATAATTTTGGGATATGTGAATGACACGTCGTTGAGAATGTCATGTCGTTGAGTGTCAATCTAATTGATTTTTTTTATGATGAATATGTTCATCAAAGTGACTTATACTAAGACTTATATTTAATTCCTAAAGAGTCAATGGTGAAGCCTTGGAAATTAAAGGCAAACAAGTCTTGATCATAATGTATGGAATTAATTATGGTTTTGAAGCATTCTTAAAGCCGAGGTTTTGGAATGGTAAACAAATCTCGTTTATGTCTAAATTAAGATGTGAATGTTAGGAAGAGATAGTGAGTTATCTCTTAAGGTTGTGAAGAATCAAAATGTGGCATCTTCTGCTCATATGCTAAGTATTTGTAGTCTAAAGCATGTTAGACTAATACTTGTTAATTTAGATGCTCCACGAAAAATAAATTAACTTTGAACATTCAAACATATGTGACAACATAAGAATGAATTTTGTAAAAGCAAATATATAATTCATTAAAAGGGATAACTCGAAAGGACCGAATAAATAGTTCATTGGTTATGATGCTATTTAGCTTAATATGAGGAGAACTCATATAGCTCAGAAAACGATTAGTGTGAGAAATATGGGTTGAGCAATATAATGGATGACCTCAGTAACACAAAGATATAGATAGTCTATATCTTATCACAGGTGTCTAATGTCATCATGAGTGATATTACTTGAACTTAATCAAAGTGCAAGCAATGTGGGGGGGAAGAGCTATTTAAGAAACAATCCGTAGGGATGTAAAAATGGCACTTGAGAAGTTTTCAAACTACATATGAAATGAAGAAACTTTCATCACCCCATTTGGTAGTTATCCAATAAACACATCAGTGTGTAGGTGACTTGCATTTGAAAATAGAAGGTTTGACATGAACTGATGTGATTCTGGGAAGTACAAATCACATGAACCCAATATGTACTTGTTATAAGTCAATCCTATTATGTGGAAAAAATTCTTGAGAAGTTCAATGGAAATGACTCTAATGTGGCTAGAACTTTCATTGACACGAGTCAACATCTAGCTAAGAATCGAGGTGAGCATGTTAACCAATTAGAGTACTCAAGAATATTTGGCAGCCTGATGTATCTGATGAGGTGTACGAGACCAGACTTAGCAGCAAGCTAAGTAGATACACGAGCAACCCAAGTTCAATTCATTGGAATTCCGTGACACATTTGCTTTGGTACTTAAGATACATACGAGACTACAGGCTGCAATATAAAAGATATCCAGCAGTTATTGAAAGGTTACTGTGATGCGAATTGGATATCTGACACGAATGATTCCAAGGCAACGAGTTGGTATGTGTTCACACTAAAGGTGCTACGATAACGTGGAAATCATCTAAGCAAACGGTTATTGCTAGATCCACGATGGAATCAAAATTCATCGCTTTAGAGGATGAATAGGCAGAATGGCTACGTCAATTTGTTAAAGATATACCTAGGTGGCCGAAGCCGGCATCGGCCTAATGCATACGCTGTGATAGACAATCGGTAATTGGCAGAGCTCATATCACAATGTGTATCAGTAAGAACAGGTATATAAGATGTAGGCATAATACGGTATGACAACTAATCTCTATAGGAGTTATCACTGTTGACTATGAGAAGTCAAAGGATAACATCGCGGATCCGCTAATAGAAGGCATAAGAAGAGAGTTAGTTCAGAAGTCGTAAATGGGAATAAGACTAAAGCCCATGAAAGACTAAGTTTATGCGAAGGAAACCTAACTCAGCTAACTGGAGATCGATCCCAAGATATGAGTTCAATAGGACAATCTAATTGTATGAACATGTGAGGTCACTGTGGGGGAAGAGTTGCTATAAACCCCGCACTTTAAAAGGGAGGTTGCCATAGGAATATGGTAAGCTTCCTAGTCAATTTAAAAGTGACAAGTTTGAGGCTAAGCTTATGGCTTTTAATGATTCGACTGAAGTAACCAATCCTAGTGAATCACCTATGTGAGAGAGAAGTGGGGGCGTTTCGCAAGGTATTGTTGGGGCACAATACCTAAGAGCCCTCGCAGAACCAGACACGTGTCCATGACCATAACGAACACAACAATGAGGACTTAATGTTGTCAGGGAGAGTCTTGTGTGAAGCGTATTGTCGTCCACACAAACGGTAGACAAGTTCAAAGACATCGCTGTCTACCCAGAGCTAGTGGGCTAAGTGCGTTTCATGAGCGAAGGTTCAGAGGGTCACACCTACCTATCGTATGCAAAACTCAACTGTTGAAATCTAATCGGAATGAGGTTGTTTCTGAGAATAACTCCCATTCGTGTGGGGGATTGTTGTAGTTTATATGTGTGTGTGTGTGTGTGTGTGTGAATGTGAGTTGTCCCACATTGGTTGAGGAATGAAACTTAGATTGGTTTACAAGGGGAAACCAAATTGGAAGGAATAAAATGTTTAGTCACTTTATACTTGAACACCTACCCGTGCGCGCAGGGGGGGGTGCAAAAGCGGTTCTGGTTCAAGAAAAAAGCGTGACGCCCGCACGACTTACGGACACGAATGCAGCTCCAAAAATCCAGGTCCGCATCACGCTGGTTTTTGCTACCGTTTTTAGTTTTTTGTGACTAGAAGTTCCAGAGACAGTTTCGACTCTCCTGGTTTTCCTCTACAATTAAATGAAACATTAAGCTGCAATTAATGGAAATTAATCAACTTGATTAATGTAGTAATCATTATTCCAATGGCAGTTTCGTTTGAAAGCCTATATTAGAATAGTTTGTGTTCTATACAGGGAGACAACAGAAAACAGATAATACACATTCACATGCTCGTATGTTCTAATAACCCAACTTCACACAGAATGAAAAACAACCCTTTTTCCGATTATGTTTCAGGAAAGTGGGATAGTCAGGCAGTGCACCATCACTGTTCAAGAACCGGTGTACACTGGGAATAGACTGCGAATCTATTTAAGGGAATTGTGTCAAACACAAGCCTGGTTCTCGTTCATAATTTCGTTATCTGTTACAATTTTCTGCAGGAAAAACAAGGAGCCTGATACATATGAGCTTCATGTATGTAAGGTGTTAAGGCGTGCATTGATTACAATGTAAGTTTTCTAACAAATAATAACTTGATTTGTTAAATTAATTTAATTAATATGGTATCTAATGATTTCCCATGTGTAGGTGTATATGGTCCAAACTTTTCACTCCCTTCCAACAATTCATAGCTTTTGATGTTTTGGAATTTGAAAGAAATAAATTTATGTGATCTTAAAAAAAGGAAAAAGGATATGTGAACTCATATTCTCATGTTGTGATGGATATGAATTTGGACGTCCGTATATATTTAGGCTCGAGATACTCCGATGTTTAATAAATGTTAAAACAAAGTTAAACAATGTCTTTAACAGGTATTTATGGTGTTGAGTCATTTAGATTAGATAAAATGTTAAACACGTATGTATGGTACTGCTATGCCGAGGAGTACTGTTTTATGAAAACATTTTTTAGTACATTATCATTCCTTATTTCATGATTCACTTGGATGTTGATTCCATGGATACTGTAGACGATTTGATTTTTATAAATACTAAATTGAAGTAAAACAAGAATAATTTAGAAGA